>JAHLKD010000020.1:0-586900 GCA_025526935.1 Cladochytrium replicatum
CGCGAGTGAGTGGTTCAGTACGGATGACGATAGATCGAGTCATTTGGGTTGTTGTTGTATGTGGGCATGGTCGGATTTCGTGCTCTCTTTTTGACGTTTTCGGGATTGTCTTTTCACAACACGGAATCTTTGCTGCGCAGATGCAGCAAATCTGATAACGGGAAACACAATTACATTTTGTTCGATGCATAAGATCGCATGGACGGGTGTCTTTGTCTACAGTTTCCTGTCCCATAATCTGGATCCGATTAAATTGTGGACTGGAATAGTGGATCCATCTGCAGTCACCCCCATCAAGCTTTGATTCAATTCTACTTCCACTCAAAGATATGTCTTCTAGTCTCTGTCTTGTGTATTAATACGACATCTTGACAAACTGCACGAAAAAACTTCATGAGGTAACTATTTAGCTTAGCAAAGGAAAAAAAGCAAAGTCCAAGAAAAGGATGAAAATAATCACATTTGACATGATTAATATTGATATTTCAAGGTAATCTTATTGACCCAAACCATCGCTCATTCTTTAATGCAATATGTTGAACTCAGTTTCTCTTATGTCAAAGTATGGTCGATGTACTAGAAGAGCAGTCTGGAATGACCTCAACTGTTCAGGTGTACGTCCACACCATTGGGGGCTCGAGGTTCTGTTCGCAGACGGTGATGTAGATTGAGACAAGCAAGGGACTCTTGAGCTTTCCAAGTTCTTTGCAGTCTGACCAGTTGAAGTGGTAGTACGTCCTATGGTTTGTTTAATGAATCCGCACTTCCTTGGACAGCTAGTAAAACCACTCTCGAATGTAGCAGTCCCAACAAGGTCCTGTATTTATGTTCTCTCTGACTGTCATTATTGTGCTCCTTATTTTGTTGCGGACATGTTTCGCCATTCACAGGTTGTGGTCATCGACAGTGCAGAGGGGTAGTGGCTTGAACTCGGTCTCCAAATTTGCACCATATGCTTCTGCCCATAGCTTGGACTGTTCTGTGTACGTGAGAGGTAATCCTGAGGTCTTGCACCTCATGCTGCTGCCTGAGGCTCTTTGTTTGGTGCAAACAATTCAAATATACTGTCCCTTCAGCTGTTTTAATTATCCTGGGACTGTAGATTTATAGGAATAGAGAGATATAGATCCCAGAGATCGTTCACAATAATCATTGTGAGCAGAACATGAAGATTAGCTCTAATCTTGTCTACGCTAACATGTTCTCAATGAGAAATAGGTATATATGCGAGATGTACTGAAGTATGATATAATTGTCTGCAGCAAACTGATTAGCATCACATTCTTTCTCAAACGCGTGATCACTCACTCCCAGAGCTCAACAAGACTCCAATGAGTACAAGAGGATGTCTTCATGAGCAATACTTAGAATGCCAGTTCTCTCATGTAATTAATGTATGATTACGTATGAGCTTGTCCCAGACTCTCTGGTAAGGTTATGTCCCCGCGGGTCCGTAGTAGATGAAGACTGGAGTAGCTAATTTCATTATGTGCATGTCCAGAAGCTGAAAGCTGAGATTGCAGAGGAAGTTTTTTAGCGGAGGAGTGCCCGTTAAAAGATAATTTTGCGCACTTCCCATCAGCTTTCCAACCGCATGAACGTTTCATTAGAGCGTGAATAGTTCAAGCTGTCGTGTCAGGCACGTTCATATTCAAGTATCTCTCGCTAATTCGGGAGAAGTAAACAGTAATAATAAATCTGATGTCGTGAGGAGAGTGGGATTCGAACCCACGCTTCCGAAGAAACCACGGCCTTAACGTGGCGCCTTAGACCGACTCGGCCATCTCCCCTGACAAAATCGGCTTGGCCGCCTGTTTCCAAACCCCCGACCTTATTGTAGGAACTGTCATGATGCCCCTGAAGTGTCGCGTGCCCATGTCTCTGTGTGTCTACATTTGCGTGCTAGTTTGTCTGCTAGTTTTGATTTAGGCCCGCTGACGATCCCCGCCTACCTCTTGACATTGCAATTGATATGCTTTCACCACGGCCTTTTTATCCTTCCCCTGCTTTTTCCCAGTGGGTTCTTGTTCTTCGTGCACTTAACCGCATTGGTCAAACTGTCTTGGTTATGAGTTAGTTTGTCTCCAGCTCCTGATTGTATCTTGTCTGCTTTTGTTGATTTGGATATGCCTTAGTGTTTTGAAACATTTTACTTTTCCTACGGCTCGCACGGCTCCCCATGTGCTGCCAATTTACGTGTATTTTACACTTGTATTTGGATTTTGCACCAGCGGGTGATATGTATTGGTTGGACAATAAATACATATTATGAGGTTCAAAAAAAAAAAAAAATCTCTCTCTCTCTCTCTCTCTCTCTCTCTCTCTCTTCTCTCTCTCTCTCTCTCTCACAATCAATGCCGCCTCCCAGCGCTCCGCATGCGCAGCCGCCTGATGCGCCGCATGCCGCGCCGCCCGCCCGCACCCCCGCTGTGCCCCCTGATGGACTTTCTGGTGGCACCGTGATTTTTGAGGCCCGTTCGCACCCCCGTGCCTCCTCTGTTGAAAATTCCGCTCCACAGCTTCCATTCTCCGCTCCTGCCTCTCCAATTCACTGGGCCGATGATGTGAATATGGGGGAGGATGAAAATGCCAAATCACGTGACTTCCAATCACGTGACCGACACGCCAAAAGACCTGCTGAACATGAATTGCCCCGTGGTCGCTCCCGTTCTCGTTCCCGATCACATCTGCCGGGTGTCCGGGTTCTTGCTGCTGTGGCTGCTCCCTCGAGTGTTGCATCTCTGGCCGATCTCCGTGTCGTTCTCACTCAGATGCGATCTGTTTGTGCAACCTTTGATCCTTTGGCGATGCTGGATCCTATGCTTGCACATTTGCCGAGGGACACTCCTGCTGAATTTTTTAGTGTTTGTCGTGATATGGCTGAGGATCTGGTGGGTCGCTTTGGGAGGCCGCTGCCTTCGCCTTCACCTCCAGTTGCCCCAGTCTCCCGCCATGATGATGTGGCTGCGCCTGTGTGCCTTCCCCCTAGACAACTGCATGGTAATCCTCCAATTCAGGACGATCTTGGGAACTCTGGTGCTCCTGGCCCTCGCCCCCCGTCTAGTCGACCTGCCCCCACGTGGACCTCGTGGTCCACGCACTTATGCCGCTGCTGCTGCCAATGCCCGTGCCCGTGTGCTTGAGAGTCTCCCCACACTGAGTGCTGAATCTCGTACAGAAGCTGTCAGGACTGCCCTTGCTGGTCGTGACCCCACTTCGAATGTCAGCCTTCGTGGCCCTCGGCCTGTCGTATTCTATCCTCCGACCTCTCCGCTGCTGGTCTCCCCACCTGCTGATCTTCAGGCCCGTGTGGATGATTTGACCACTGTGTACATCAAGGACATCATGAGACAGCGGCTCGGCTTTGTGCGGACCATGCTGAGGGCTCTCTTGGGCGATGAGGTGGTGCGTGGTATCCGCCACATCAGTTTCGTTGGTCGCAACATTGCTTCCTTTATCTGTATTCGCTCAACCGCAATTGCTCTCCGTGCGCACTTCTCCACCCAGGAAGCTTCCACTGACGAATCAAACCCTGACTTTCTTCGCCGAGCCTCTACTCTGCCTTTGGAGCAGCGGGAGGCTGCGGTCAGGGAAGTTGTCCACAAGAGATATGCACATATCCTCAGTTCAGTTACTGATCCTGCTATTTTCCTGTATGTCCGTGGTCAGCTCCCCATGGATGCTCAGGAAACTGTGCTGGACAGTGCCCGCGGGATTGCGCGTCAGCCTCGCTCAACCCATCTTCGTCAATGATTAGTGTTCGAGTTGGTACCTTCAATTGTCGCAATTTGAGCTTTGGAGTTCTTGATTCACTGTTTCGTTTTATGCGCGCAAATCACATTGTTTTTCTGCTCCTGACTGAAACACACCTTTTTCCTTTAGACCCGCTGCCTTCTCCAGATTTGATTTTTGACACTCGTTTTTCTCCTGGGTCATCGGGTACACGACGGGCTGGTGTGGGAGTCTTGATCAATCGCAGTCTTTGTAGAGCTTCTGATTTCCGTCTCGTTTCTAGTTATGGTGGCACCTCTCTATGGTTTACATTTCGTGGGCTTTTGGTTGGAGGGTATTATTTGCCTCCGTGTGGTATTGCTCAGGACCCCTTCCTTGAAGAGTTTATTGCTTCACTTCCTCAACATGTCCCGTCGTCTCCGTGCCCTGTTCTTTTGTTGGGCGATTTCAATGCCCGTTTTTTAGCTACTGGTGATCATTCTTCAAATCGTAGGGGTAGGTTGTTTGAGCAATTTATTTCTGCCGCTAGTTTCTCTCTAGTTAAGCACCCTTCCTGTCATAACCCCACATTTTCTTCTCGCAATGGTGACTCCATTATCGATTTGTTGTTTGTCAATCCTCTGCTTCAATGTGATCCTATTTCTTACATAGTTCATAGTCGTCTAGCCGACGGCGAGTTTATGCCTTGGGCTTCTGACCATTTTCCGGTTACAGCTGTTTTTTCTTTTGCTCCTCCCAATGCCAGCGCTCCCTCTGCTGCACCCCCCCACAAGCGCTGGGCTGCTCATCTGTTGCGTGAACCTGCTGTCTTTCAAGCAATGGAGGATGTGGGACATTTGTTTTTTGATCCCACCCTTGCTGATGTCAATGCTGCACTCAGTCCAATTTTAGAAGCTCCCGCCTTTGCCCAAATGTCTGTGGATGTTGCACAGGGATGTATTGACTCTGCATTGGATATTATTTTGTCCTTTGTTACTTCATGTGCTGCTTGTGTCATTGGACCCCCCAGTTTAGTTCGCCGTCGCCCTGCCCTGCCATTGTTGCCGCCGCATTTAGTGGCCTTGCGACGGAGCTACTTACTTGCTCATAAGCACTATTTAGCTGTTTCTTCCTGTGATGATCCTGATCCTGGTTTAGTTGAGTATTGCCGCTTGGAGCGTGACCGGCTATCGCGTGAGCGTGTCAAAGCTTTTCGTACTTGGTCTCTTTCTCAGCGAGCTCGAGAGGCTTCTGGCGACAATATGTTTAGTTCTTCTCCTAGTTCTTTAACCGAGGTTAGCAAAGTTCTTTCCACCGCGCGTAGGTGTCATCAACGGCGCTCAGCTGCAAGTGGTTTATTGTCTGATCCTGCCTCTTTATCTCATTATCGCAATCACTTTGCCTCCGTTTATCAGACTCAGTTTGCACAATCCTCTGCCAGTGCAGAACACGTTCGTCTACATGCGCTGAATGATTCTGTGTCAGTTAGTGTTAGTGACTTTGTTTGTGCTATTCGTTCTTCCCCAAACAACTCTGCTCCTGGCCCAAACCATATTCCAGCTGAGTTATTTAAGCCGTTAGCTTCTGATGTTGCTATCCTTTTTGTTCAACTTTCAAACGCTATTTTCCGTTCAGGTTTGTCGCCCTCTGCCTGGAATGCTGGCTTGTTGTTACCTGTTTGGAAGAATAAGGGCTCCATTGGTGATATTAGTCAGTACCGCCCCATTACTTTAACCAATGTTGATAGAAAAATCTTTGAGCGTACCCTGCTTCCTATGCTTGTAGCTCATGTTGGTAAACTTGATCCCGCCCAAGCTGGTTTCCAGGCCAATCGTTCAGGTGTTGAGTGTGTTTTTGCATTAGATGCTACCCTTCGACGGGCTTCCCGCACTGCTCTGCCTTATTGTGTTACTTTCTTAGATATTAAAGCAGCGTATGATACTGTGCATAGGCCTCTTTTGTGGGAACGTCTTCGTCAATTTCCCAGAATTCCAAACCGTTTGATCTCTGTTTTGATGAGTATGTTTGATCGTTGTTCTTCTCAGGTTGTTATAGAGAATCGTTCTTCTGATTTGTTTTCGCTTCCACGAGGTCTTTTTCAAGGTTCTGTTTTGTCTCCGTTCTTGTACTCAGTTTTCATCAATCCTTTAGCACAGCTCCTTCGTCGTGAATCTTCTCATCTTGCTAGGTTTTCTTATAACACTCCTGTTTTCAATTCGTTGTTTTTTGCTGATGACATAGCTTTGTTTTCTGCCACCCCTGAGCAAGCCCAACGTGCATTGAAAATTTGTGAAGATTTTGCTTTAGCTTCTCATTTTGTGTTTTCACCTTCAAAGTGTGCTGTGTTATCTTCTCAACGGTTACCCACCCCCTTGAAGCTTCATGGCTCTGCCCTCCCTGTAGAGGTTTCATTTAGATACCTTGGTCACTATTTTACTATTGAAGGGTTTGATCTTGCTGCAACTATTGATCATCGCTTAGAGAAAGCTCGTGCCTCATTGTATCTTTTTGCACCTTATGTCTCGTACTTTGGTGGGTCTGCTCCTCGTGTTGCCAGGTTGTTGTTTTTGTCTTTTATTAGACCTTCACTTGAGTTTGGTTTAGCACTTATTCGGCCTTCCACTGCTCAGCTTCAGGTACTCGAGCGTTTTTGTTATCATGCACTGTGTTGTCTGTTTTCGATAGCCCATACCACTTCGCGTGTTGGTTTGTTGCTGTTAGCGCAAATTCCTACTTTTGAGTTCAGGCTGAAGTACCTTCAGGCACGTATGTTTGCTCGCTGGTCTAGTGATTCCAGCCCTCTGTTACCAGCTGCTGTGTTGCAATTCTATCGGTCATCTCCAGTCGGTTATGGTTCATCTCCTTATTTTTCCGCTTGTCACAATGATCTCATTGTTCCTATGCCTGTTGTGCTCCCACTTCATCCGTTGATGTTGCATTTTCAGTCTTTAGCTGTTGCGCATAATGGACCAATTGCAGTTTCGTTTGCCCCTGTCCGCAATTTGAAACTTCGCCACCCTTTGTTGCTACCCCCACACCAACATCTCCCAACAGTATGTCTTCGTTTGTTCCTGCTATATCGGCTTGGCCGCCTGTTTCCAAACCCCCGACCTTATTGTAGGAACTGTCATGATGCCCCTGAAGTGTCGCGTGCCCATGTCTCTGTGTGTCTACATTTGCGTGCTAGTTTGTCTGCTAGTTTTGATTTAGGCCCGCCTGACGATCCCCGCCTACCTCTTGACATTGCAATTGATATGCTTTCACCACGGCCTTTTTATCCTTCCCCTGCCTTTTCCCAGTGGGTTCTTGTTCTTCGTGCACTTAACCGCATTTGGTCAAACTGTCTTGGTTATGAGTTAGTTTTGTCTCCAGCTCCTGATTGTATCTTGTCTGCTTTTGTTGATTTGGATATGCCTTTGTGTTTTGAAACATTTTACTTTTCCTACGGCTCGCACGGCTCCCCATGTGCTGCCAATTTACGTGTATTTTTACACTTGTATTTGGATTTTGCACCAGCGGGTGATATGTATTGGTTGGACAATAAATACATATTATGAAGTTCAAAAAAAAAAAAATCCAAGAGTTTTATTTCTGTTTCTACTTTGGCTTTATGTTCTTCGACGAAAACTTCAAAAGCCAGCGTTCCAGAAAATTCCGGATCACCAGCAAACTTGAAGGGGACTTACCAAAGGAGGAAGGAGAGCGCCGCTGCTGACGTGGCAAGGACAAATTAAGGGAGGCTTTGTTGGGAATGGGAGAACCTATAAAAGGTGTGAGTCTTAAGCTTCCAATACATTGAACAAGTACCTCTTATCTGATCTTACCTGCCTACGACGAAATTCTACACCCGACCCTGACCCGCCGGGTTTTTGCTGCCCAGGAGAGGATTGATTGAATTTTGAGTTAGACCACAAATATTTACATGAACACTTTGTGTCTGTGTGGACAGTGTGTATTTTAGAAACACTATCGTAAAAAGAAACAAAACTCCACTGAGCAATCACAAGTTGATAGGTGGAACAGCCCAAATCAGCTTCTGTATCTGGTTCATATCGTCAGAGTCCCATCCACCACTGGTTACGTCCTTCGCCAACCCAGTCCTGATGAACCGATCAATGTCGTCATTTGAAAGCATGAAATCCTTGGCTAAACCTGTCTTCCAAGGTTTCCAATCCACCTCAGGGAGCGTTATGGACGAAAGATGCCCGATGTATGCCGTCCAGAACCTTAGCCACTCAGAAGGATATGCATCCACTAATGCCCTGAACATGCGATAGATGGTGGCAGACGTACTTAGCGGATTATTGTGCCGTATCCAGTTTCCGAGCAAAATGTGCACCCTAAGAAGAGTAAGGCTGCTCTGAGAACTGCTACTTGAAGTTGATATTCGGCTTGAGCGGTCGTCTGATTCAACAAATATGGGCCGTAAAAACTCATTTCGGGAGAGGACTTCGTAGTTTACATTGACGTACTTGATTGATGGTGGAAGAGACGGCAATTTAAGGTCATAAATAACCTCATTGATCTTATGCATCTGGAAGCAGATTCCCTGGATGACCTCTTTCACCAAAAGGATAGCCGTACGACGATGCTGCTGCAGGCTAAGCAATGCAAGGGAACTCGTTGGAGAACTGGTTCGATGTACCTTCGGAATTCTACCAATCCCCTTGATAGCCGACGATATGCTTATTAGGCCGCCTGTTGATGTTGGCGCCGCAGGTGCTGCAGCTTCTGAATGACCAGCCTGTCGTTTCAGAGCAGCAAGCTCTCCCTCCAGGGCGGTCACACGTGATTTCCATTGTGAAATCTCCTGGGAAGTTGCCTGCTTCTCCCTTTCCATTGCAGCGGT
This sequence comes from Cladochytrium replicatum, assembly GCA_025526935.1. Taxonomy (NCBI): domain Eukaryota; kingdom Fungi; phylum Chytridiomycota; class Chytridiomycetes; order Cladochytriales; family Cladochytriaceae; genus Cladochytrium; species Cladochytrium replicatum. Next base: position 8,561 of record JAHLKD010000020.1, read on the forward strand.
GATCTCCCTGAATCTTGCTAGCTCTTCGTGCTCGCCGTGCTGAATAAATGCACCCGCCCTGCCCAATTCATCAATGAGAGCCTTCTCTCGCACTTCTGCTGCGATGCGGGTCCTTCTCTCGTTCATTGCAGTCTCTTCAAGATCTTTTGTCATGTTCAACAGTCGTTCTGACTGTTTGAGGACCTGTTTTGTCCTTTCACGGTCCTCATCTGCTCGTTTGATGGTCGCTTGGAACTCGTCAACCTTTGCAGTGACGGGCATTCCTCTGTAAATACCGTACTTGTGTCCCTGCCGCCTGTAAAAGTCCAGAAATGTTGTTTCCTTCTGAAAGGAAGAGCTTTTCAAGCACTCCATACGATAGGCGTTGCTGCTGTTATGAACTCCGTTCGTCCACTGCATTCATCGTGAATTTCGTTCAGGGCTTGACGAACTAGCTTGCTGTCAGAGTTAAGTCGGTCGATCAACCCTTGAAGAACAAATCTTGGGCCGCATTCATCACGATTTGTTTGACAGTTGCTGATGAAGTCCTCCGAGTCGTAGCTGTGGCCGCTCGCTTTGAATTTTCGATACCAAAGTCGTATGTCTGAAGCAGGACAGAGTCCGTCGATGAGTAAATAGTCAGCATCCCCTTTAGTACCACGTCGCGCCGGTTTCTTTGAAGGAGCTGTCGATTTGACATCTGTCGATTTGACATCAAGGCCAACTTCTGCTTCTTCCACTTCAGAACCCGATGCCAGAGATGTTTCAGGTGCAGTCACAGGTTCTGCACTTGATTCTCTTTCAGATGATGGTCTGGATTGTTTTAACGCTCGCTTCTTTGTAGTTCGAGGCATGGTGTTTGTACTCTTTGTCGTGGGAAGATACTGGCCCGGTGTTCTTAGCCGGAATGTTACAGGAATGTATGCTATAATACTTCCCTGACACTATAGTTTTCTACCCGATCTGAAAATAAAAATAAGCTAGGGAAGAAACTGGCTAGTAACATTGATAGAGAGGATTCTGTCCGGGTGGACAGAATCTTATTGCTAGTAACATTGATAGAGAGGTTAGTTGTATTGGGTAGAGATCACTGAAGTACCGTCAATGAGTTGAGAAAGTGTCCGGGTGGACAGAATCCTATTGCTAGTAGTATTTGTAGAGAGGTTAGCTGTACCTGATAGAGATTACTGAAGTACCGTCAATGAGTTGAGAAAGTGTCCGGGTGGACAGAATCGTATTGCTAGCAACATTGATAGAGAGGTTAGTTGTATTGGATAGAGATCACTGAAGTACCGTCAATGAGTTGAGAAAGTGTCCGGGTGGACAGAATCGTATTGCTAGCAACATTGATAGAGAGGTTAGTTGTATTGGATAGAGATCACTGAAGTACCGTCAACGAGTTGAGAAAGTGTCCGGGTGGACAGAATCTTATTGCTAGTAACATTGATAGAGATGTTAGTTTGTACTTGATAGAGATCACTCAAGTACCGTCAATGAGTTAAGAAAGTGTCCGGGTGGACAGAATCTTATTGCTAGTAACATTGATAGAGAGGTTAGCTGTACTTGATAGAGATCACTGAAGTACCGTCAATGAGTTGAGAAAGTGTCCGGGTGGACAGAATTTTATTGCTAGTAACATTGATAGAGATGTTAGTTGTACTTGATAGAGATCACTCAAGTACCGTCAATGAGTTAAGATAGTGTCCGGGTGGACAGAATCTTATTGCTAGTAACATTGATAGAGATGTTAGTTGTACTTGATAGAGATCACTCAAGTACCGTCAATGAGTTAAGAAAGTGTCTGGGTGGACAGAATCTTATTGCTAGTAACATTGATAGAGAGGTTAGTTGTATTGGGTAGAGATAACTGAAGTACGTCAATGAGTTGAGAAAGTGTCCGGGTGGACAGAAAATACATGCCTCGATGTCTGTTGTGATGCAAAATTGTTTGATACATACAAAACTTGCGTCTTCTTGGAAAGTGTCCGCGTGGACAGAAAGAACAATAGCTTTGTTTTAGATTCTCTATCACATCGGGTTTTACTCGGGTCTGACTTTTGACCCGAGAAGGGTTTTCCTACTGGACCCGATACCCGACCCGGATCCGACCCGAAAATTTTCCATGAAAACCCGGCACTCGGGTTGGGTACATTTAGTCAATGGACCCGGACCCGACCCGAAAGACCTAAAACCCGCCAATCCTTAATTGCAAATCACTTTCACCAATTAGCCTCATCTGCCTATGGTTCTATAGCTGCTAGCTTTGCTCTAGATCTCACGTTTCAGAATGTTTGGGTCTCGACCTACTGTTGCCTCCTGTTCCTGTTGCTGTATTGCAGCTTCCGCTTGATGTTGCAATTGATAGCCGTCGTCCACTTCACATTGTCAACCCAGCGAATCTTGCACCGTGGTATCTTGTTTTTGGTTGTCTTCATAAGATTTGGCTTCACTGTATGCCATTAGAAGTTTTTCCTCCAGATTCCCTCTTTGGCCCTGCATTTGTGGATCTTTAACGTTTTCTTTTTGATTATTTATTACTCGCCTGTTTTTTTGGCACCTTAGCAGTATCTGACGGGTAGCCACAGGTTTGTGTTTACTTTCTCTGTTTTTCTTTGTTGCTTTTCCTTATGCTGGTCCATGAGTTTACATCCTCCAATTGCCTTTGTTGCTGTTTCCTTTACGCTGTGCTTGCTTCCCAATATGCTGGTCCATGACCATCTTGCAAGGCAGTTTGGGGTGTTGTTTATTCTTATGCATTGTATGTGCAAAACAAATAATATTGTGAAAAAAGATTACAGGGCCACAACCATCTTGGAACCACTTTAACTGTTTGTTGCTTGCATTACTGTTGTTGCCATTCCAGTGCAAAGAGTCTGCAGCTGGGTCAGGTCAACCATCACTTTCATCAGACGCTGTGCTGATAGCATGTAGGACTACAAAAGTAGTCATGCTGCATAGCAAAGGAATTCTATAAGGTTTAGAATGGACAGAGAACGAGTTTGGTTGCGAAATGCAAGTGGAGCCAGAAAATCAACAAGACGGGATCAAAGAAAAACTTCCTCCGGCACCTGATAAGCAAACATGGAAGTATTCTCAGGTTGCTTGGACTGTTGGACACTGTCTCGAAGGGACAACAGAAGTTGAACTTCGGATCAATGGAGAAGCAGCAACACGACATTCACCTCCTATTGCATGTTGTCGATTGCAATCAAAACATTGATACTGTTTGGTCCTGCGTTGCCTTTGCTCCGGGCCATTTTTCTGCCACTCCTTCCTAGGCTGTGTTCGCTTTTGTAGAGATGTGATGCCATTTTCTTGCTCCCAAGTGATAAAAACCAAGGTAGTTTCCTTTCAGCGGTAGGGCGTTTTTAGCTGTCTTGGAGCTAGCACAACAGCTCCAGGTTCCGTCTCTTGGCCCAGTACCTGTTCTCCCAGGTGTGTGTGTATATGCCTAATAATCAGGCAGGCTGTACACCACCAAAGCTGGTTAGGCAACCAGGGAATGTTGTGGTCAAAGACATTGGTCACATCAACTCTGGAGAAGCAGCAAGACTTTGTGTTCAATCCAAACATAGCGTGGAAGTTTGATTTTGAACTGGATTGCTGCAGACAATCAGTGTTTTGCTGTTGTGGAGAACGAGTTTTATGTCAGCATGCTGAATGAAGGCTTTTCAGCCAAGCTTTACATTGAAAACTGCAAAAACAGTGAGGCAAAATGAGATGGAGCTTTACGATATGAGGGTGTCGCCATGGCTAATCAGCTTGTCAAATGTCTGGATAAGTTTGGCATATTGAGCATTACAACCGACAACAGTTCAAACAACTTTACCATGAGCACAAAGCTGGAGATGTGCAGGGTCTGCCACGAGTCAAATTGTTTATTTGATTTGTCAAATTTTATTGCACTTATTTGCGCGAGTCAAATCGAGGGGAGGGGAGCTCACTGATTTGCTCAAATTTGATTTGAGCAAATAGGGGTGCCAATTTGTCAAATACAAATGGTATCTACCTATTTGGCAAATTGGCGGCAAAAACTTGGGCAAATATTTGTCGAATATTGTGCGTCGTAATACGTTTCCAGACTCCCCACCCAACATTAATACTCTTACACTCCTGATTCCCCCTTTAACAGTTTGTGCTGTAACTTGGACTTTCATTGATTGTTCTTGTAATTTGAGGTAGACATCAAGCAAATGCCAAAAGAAAAAAGGAGGTTAAGTAGGAATTTCAGGCTTGTAATGATACTTGACTTACCTAGGATACAGGTCAAATAGATTGAAAGAACAACAAAATAAGGGCAACATCTACAATGAAGAACCAGAGGATATTGATAAAAGTTCATCAACATCTTCACCGCTTGAGAGTGAGAGGGAACCCAGAACAACTCCCACAATCGTAAACGATGCAAGTTGAATACTTCACGCAGATCATTGTCAAGCTCAGCACTAGCAGTTGAAGGTGAGGGGGAGGCTGATAACCAGGGCTCTTTTACTGCAGCAGAACCAACTAACTCGGCATGGCCCAAGATGCTGCCAGAGTCGGGACTGACACAAGATTTTCATCGAGTATCCACAGCTACTATTAACGAGAGAAGCAAATGGAGGGCGGTGTTGAGGTTGAGTACGACGTTTGTATCAAATGCCAACAAATGAAGAAGATGGTGCGCTACAAGGTTATCAGTAGTTCGACAACAAATCAGAGGGTAAGTCTTGCAACTTTAAATGCAGCCTCTTGCTCTGTTTTTTTTAACCAATGCTTTGAAGGGACATCTTCGCGCTAGGCATTCCATTGACCTTGATGAAATTGATAAAGGGCTGAAAAAGTCCAAAATGACTGTGGCGCAAATGCTTCAAGTGCAGAGTGGGAAGCACCGTGTAAGTCTGGAATTGAATGAGTTTACCTCATTACTCACAATCTCTGCAGAGGTCATTCAAGCAAAAAGTAGCAAACAGATTGCTCATTGAGGCAATTGTCTGCGATGGCCTCTCTTTTAATCTGTCATCCCGGCTCCACTTCCGTCGATTTTGGTCATACTTGTGCCCAGAGTTGGATCAAGTACGCATTCGTACCAGCTCGTCAGACTCGATATTCCAATAGCGGTGTATGTCTTCCATTATTAGCCTTGTACTCGATATTCCAATAGCGGTGTATGTCTTCCATTATTAGCCTTGTACTCGATATTCCAATAGCGGTGTACGTCTTCCATTAGCCTTGTATCTCTAGTTGTTCAGTGGGTTACAGCAACGGCCTCTACTCAAGAGATTGCAGGTTCGAAACCTGCGTGGAGCATTTAAGTTACGAATGTATTGTTTGCCAGCTGGGAGTGTCGTTGATTTGGAAATCAATATCAACTTCGGGAGGTACGGACCTCAAAAAGTCAGTCACGTGACCGCCACAGTTGGATCAAGTACGCATCCGTACCAGCTCGTCAGACTCGATATTCCAATAGCGGTGTATGTCTTCCATTAGCCTTGTAAGGGGTGCCAGAGGGCGCGGGTATAGACTACTGTTTGTATGGCCAAGCAAATCGACATCGAGTGGGTACAGATTTGTACCCACTCGCACGGACAGGTACAGAAGGTTAGGACAGATATTGTATACCCCTCAATCGAGTGAATTCAATTGCCTGGCGTCACCCACGTCTTGGTCGACGCTGTGCTCTCTGCTAGGACAGTTGGTACCTAATTTTCCGCCACTGCTGGAATCACGTGATTTTCCGAGAGCGGGTACAGATATGTACCTGCTCGGAGCTCCAGAAAGATTGTAATATTACTGAAAGGACCCTTTAATCTTCTTGCGCAAAAAGTGGTGATTTGTCACATATTTGCCAAATGATAACTATTTGCCAAATATTTGTCGAATCAAATACAAATATTTGGCGAATAGCAAACATTCTGCAAATACTTGACAAATTGAATAGGCAAATATCTATTTGTCAAATATATTTGGGCAAATCAAATATTTGTGAAGCATTTGACGAGTGGTCCAACAGAATGGTACATCAAATATTTGGCGAGTCAAATGGGGCGTCTGGCATTTGACTGGCGAGTCAAATCAAAGGAAGCCACAAATGGTCACGAGTCAAATATAGCAAAATATTTGACTCGATGTGACTTGTTGCAGACCCTGGAGAGGTGATTGGAAGATAGGGGTATTGAGTGGTGTTCAGAAACTACATAGAGTGTATGGCACATCTTATCAATCTTGCAGCAAAGGATTTTATTGATACATTCAGCCCCGGAGACGGGCGGAGAGACACAGTCGCAGATGACGGGACCTCAACTACAGAGGATACTATCTCTGGCATTAATGTGATAAAACTCTCTTTGACTGCTGGTCAGAGGAATGCTGTTTTCCCCCAAAAAAATAGACTCATTTATTGATTCATGCCGATTTATGAAACTGGATCCTTTGTTACCAATTATCGATGAGGCAGCAACTCATTGGAATAGCACATTCTATGTGATCAAATGAGCCTTACAGCTACAAGAGGCAATGGACAAAATTTGCTGGATTGAAGATTCTTTGAAAGATCCAGGATGGTTTGAGTGCTTTTGAGGTTCCATCAAAGGCAATCAAGGGGTCTAGATATCCAAAGCTTCCGCTTGTGATTCTGTTTTACAACAATCTTATCAATCAACTGGGGGACCAAGGGGAGGCGGAATTGCATGAAACTTTCGGCCAAGAAATGGTCTGAGAAGCTGCAAGAATGTTACTCAATGGCTAGGAGCCTGTGATTAGAGGTTGCTACAGTATTCAATCCTCGTTTTAAGACCAATACTGTTGATTTTCAAAGGCTTGGGAAGACGAAGTAAGAAGGACTCATGTCACTATTGTGCGGAAAATCTGGGAGGAATCGTATAAGACATGGAAAAGAAGAACAGTGGGATTGTTGGTGCTGTACATTGCGAATGGATCTAGGACAATCCCACAGAAGTTGACAGGGTTGACCAGATCACTTAATCAGCATTGCGCTCAAGACTGTAGTACTCTCTGTCTGCTGTGCAATTTTGGATCCAATTACTGAAGTCTTTTGTTTCTAATCCCTCTGATCAGGTGCTGAAGTTGGCAGGGTCGATGGGATTAAACATTCTTTCCAATGCCACTTGGATTGACCAATGTGCACTTTGAGCTGACTGACAAAAAGGAGGACGAGTGATATTGCTTAGGTAACCTCTCCATAAGTGTTTTTATTCGGTGAAATGTTCAGATTCGACTGTCATTCACTTTTCCAACAAACTTATGATCTGTTGAAAGCCAAAGAGGCCAGGATTTAAGGACAAAAATGACGAAAATGGATCAATAATTTGTCTAACAAAATCTATCACTAATAAAACGGTATTAAATAGAAAGAATAGACTTGAACACCAAAATGAGAAAGAATTTGAACGGGCCAGCCTCTGCGAAATGAGGAACTGCGTTACTCGCACAACATAAATGAAAGATCATTGCCATCCATCTCGAGAAGTTCGACTCCGTCTTCGAGCTTTGTCGTGGAGCAGTTTCGGAAATGTATTTAGGAACTGAAATATTTCGTAAGATTAGACAATGGGGCAATACTCTGAATGGTTCCCTCCTACCAGTGATTGAATGACTTGCTCCCGAGCTGCATTGAACACGTCCACGTCGAAAATTCCACTTTCGACAGCATCAACGCAATCCGCTCGCACCAGCGCACTGAGGTTCAGCTCCATAGGTGCACCCGGCCTTATGAATACGTCCAACACCGCACGGTACTGTGGTACCAAGTTTGTCGGTACAATGTTGCTGGATGTGCTATTACGTGGTGGTGTCATCGGCTCCTGCATTAACCACGCTGGAACGTGATCTGCCGGGGAGACCGATTCCGTCGTGCCGAACCCATCGGACGGGAATCGCGAGAAGCTTCCTCCGTTTACTGGTGGCGAAAGGTAGTTTGAAGTAGAGTTGCCTGAGAGGTGTGCTGTGTTGCTCACGATGGTACGAAGTGATTGGAGCGACGGCTTGGCGCTGAGGCCCAGGCGCGATACAGGTGGTGGTGGAATGGGCATTGGAGGTGAAGTGAGTAAGTTTATAACATGTTCGTGCAAGATGTCAGTTTCCTCGAGAAAGATCGTTTGCTCGCTGCAAAAGTCTAAAGACATTCGTTGAGCTAAGCCCAAAACATTGTGAACGTATTGCAACAACTCACCACGAACAGCCGCCTTCTTGAGAGAAACAAACATGTCCTGCTCCTTTAATACTGTTCGGAAAGAGTCCATGTTGAGAGTGAGATCACCCATTTGTCGGCGGCGACGTGTGGTACGAATGAGCGGCAATATCACAGACACGAAGTGGGAGATCGCAAAGACAGGGTAGACAAAGTAGTTTGGTCCCAGGTACGGCGTCGAAAATTGCCACAAGAAAAGTGCATCAACAAAGTAAAGCACAAAGGAAGGCAGAGCGGCAATCAGGGTTAGGCCCACATCAACTCGCACGCCATGCAAATCATTTGTTTTCCGCATCATGAACAAGCTGACTGGGATGATGGCAACCAGAAAAAGTCCCATATATCTGACGCAATGAGTTGAGAATACGATACCAGCTGTCTTGACGATCCAACTCACCCCAATGCAGGCCAGAAAACCCACTCCTCAATGCGGCAAGCAAGACCTCGCGTCGTTTTTCCAGGGATGCCAATGACTGTGGTTGGATCCTGGATTTTGAACAGATCGTCCCCAATCCTGACACTATCCGAGAATGAAATGATGGCTATCAAGTATAGCGCGACCACCGTGATAATCGAGCCTAGTCCAATCCACACACGCACAGTCGCTTCCGCCTCGATACTGAGTCCTCGCCAAGTTCTGGAAAGCGACGATTCTGACGGCAGGAACTGTTGGACAGCGCTTCCTTCAAGGGGAGGAGGATACTGAAATCCAGGATACTCTTCGTCACCGTGCGACGAAAATCCTCCTCGCGACGATTTGTTGCGCAAAACTGGCGTCGGGGACACATTTCGAACAAGTGATTGCATCGACACTGTTGGCACACGGTGCTTGTGTGTGTCGTATTTAAGAACGGCACGTTGGTGGAAGAAATAGATACGACGAAGACGGAAAAGCCGTGCAAGGACGCAAAGAGTCCAACATACGATGCCCAAATATGTGCCAAGAAACGTGAATACGCAGGGCCATTGCCCGAAATAAGGCTAAAAGAAGCAATGATTTAGACCAAAGAGAGTAAAGAAAGCTTGAAAATTCGTACAATTTGAAGCACAAGAAGCGGGGTGCCGATGAAGATGAAAACGCTCTGTGCAACAGTCAACGATACACTGAGCATCCTGATCGAGGGTTTTCGGGCCATCACAATGAAAAGAATGGTTGTGACAAGTATAATTCTGCATCAAAGCTTATCAGTATTGTGTGATCCTATGGTGCAGCATGTTGGTTACATCTCAAAGACGGCAAGGAGGGCAATCTCGACTGGCGCGCCATCGACCAGTCGTCGGATCTTCTCTGCAGTTTCTTCTGAGATGTTAGTTGCATTCGGAGGTAGCGTGAACGCAGCGGTGGTCGTAGCACCTGCGGCCAGACTTGCCGTAACACTCATTGTGCCCGTGTCTGAGGGAGGCGGTGCGCTCTTTTTGGGCTTTGCAAATATTTTATTCTCATAGGGCTGAGGTAAAAATTAATTTTACGTGCACAAAGAAAGATGGTATCAGTCATGGGGTGGCACCTCTGCGGTAATTGGTCTAACAAGGGAAATGGGCATGTACAGCAACTCCAATTGTCAATCAGAGGAACAAAACTGGGCAACAAGAAGTTGGGTACCGAAAGAGACCAATTGCATTAAGCAAAATATGTCATCCAACCCCTCTCCCACGCCCACGACCCACAGACATCGCGGGAGAATAAGATAAGGGGTTAGTTGGTTGGAAGGTTCCGGTTGGGGCAATTCCAAGGTTTGGCAGAATATTTGGTATTGGCGCAGGTTGAATTGCTGCATTAGTAACCGTGGTATAGGGAATCTGGGAAGGCCTTTCCACTGGTGCAGATGCGGTAACGTTGAACGCAAAATTTCCGCCGGCTGCTAACACGGACACGGGGTGTTCTCCACGCTGTGCTGCGCGAACCATCTTTGCTCTGGCATTATGTGTCGCCAAGCGCGACTCTGACGTACCGGCGGTGAAATGTGTGACATTTTGGGCAGCCGCACGCGCAGGCGGGCGACCTCTCCGTGCTGGAGCATCGTCGGCAGGATCATCCGTTGGTTGATACCCGGGGACACGAATGTTATACTTGCGGTCTATTTAAGAAGGAAGCCTGCTAGTTAATCGTTTGATTTTCAACGGGGTCGTCATTGTTTACCCAATATAAGCTGCCCATCCTTAGCCTCGAGTGTGTCCGAGTTACGATGCTTTGCCAACTTAGCCGCGAACTCCGTGATCCGACGTACAAAATCAGTTGCGATCTCAGAAACGAGCTGCAAACATATGTTCATCGATTGGATCAACAATCGTTCAACTCGTTGTGATACCTCTTCCGTATCAGGGTCCAACTTTTCAGCTGCATCTACACGTGCCGCCATCTGCCGAATCTTATCGACCGAGACGAGCGGTTGTACGGGTGCATCTATTATGGCTGCAGAAATTGCAGACAGTGGTCGATATTCGTTTGTCGGATGGTGTGAAAAGCTCCCTCTAGCAGGGCCCTGAATCGGAGCTGCAACTTGCGAACTCGGCTGGGAGGTTACGGAGGGGCTGGCAGAATTGATCCCTAGTGGAAGTGAAGTTGTAGGTGGAGGGCGTACTAAAGGATCGAAAAGCACAGGGTTGGTTCGTCGACGGAGTCCGTATCGCGACATTGGAGGGGGAGGTGATTTAGATGAGTTGTCCATCTTGTCAATACCCTGGATATATGATCGAGAATGTCCAAGGGGATACACGTGTGCGGATTCAGTCAGTGCAACCATCCGACTCTGAATGGAGATTTTCGAAGAGCCGATGGAAATAATTCCGCCTCGAACAATTCCGAGGAAACACTTCACCACCTCCCAAAAATCACAATTTCTTTGACCGTTCTCCCCTAACCATTGTCTCACCTGCTTGAGGGTGTGCAGCCGACAGTAATGCAAGTTGAGCGTTTGCTCGGCTGACGTCTGCTTCCAAGGACGCTTTCTGTATAAGAAGCTTCTGGCGCTGTGCAAGACTTGAATTCTGGGGAGAGCGATCAAGGTCGGCCTGGATTAGCGAAATTTGTTGTTGAGCCTGTGACACCGCGGCAAGGACAGTGGCGTATGCCGCGACTACCGGGGCTGGGGCACTGGAAACGCTGGATCCCCCGCTGGCAGCAGCGGCGGTCTGAGGGTTTCGAGATGGTGACGGCACCGAGCTTGAAGTTGGAGTGTCAGGCAGCGATGCTTGTCTGCCTTGCATGGTACACAAGCCACTGCTAGTTGAAAAATAGATTCCAGAAAATTGAAGATATTTAGTGGATTTAGAGCTCGAGGTGAAACAACAAGCAGCCTCTTAGTGAGGCGGTTGTGATGGAATAACGAGACGGGCTTGTCAACTTGGCGAATCGTCATAGCTGAAGTGGTTTGAATTGCTTTATTAAAGTCAATAAAAAATTGCCCAATCGTCATCATCTCAAAGAGGTAAGAGAGCTTATTCGTCGTCAGGTCCCTGAATTGTTACAAATAAAATCAATAAAAAACAACCGAAATAAGGGAAAAATATATTCGTACTCGGTTGAGGTAAGGATTGTGGAACAACGACTTGTCACCATCGCCCCAGGGGAACTTCTGCATGTTCGCGAAAAGCATCATAGTTATAAACGATTTGAGATGATCGTAATCTGACAGTTTCTTTTCTTTAACGTACGCTCTTCCTCTTGCGCATGTGGGGGTACGCAACGAATTCCGGAGGGTGCTCCTGGCTGTGCTTGATGTGCGCATATTCCTTAGGAAGGACGAAGAAGCCTAAAATCGCAAGAGCAGGGACAGTAACAAAGATGTTGAACTTGTTCCAGAAGCTGAGCGAGGCTAGTTGGAAAATTTGGAGGCGATCAGCTTACACCAAGTTAAAATATCAATTTAGTCACAATTCGTTTGTCAAACGTCCCGAATTGTACGGCCAGTCCATCACCACGTACACTTAGCATGCTGCATTGCCTCGTACTCTGCCTGGGTCATCATCTGGTTGAGGGGCGGGAATCCCGGGGACTGGGGAACTGGAGCGGACGTGCTGGCGAAGCGCCTGGGCACTGACCGGAAGCGGGCGAGCATCCTGGATGAACAGCCACGACTAAGAACGTGCATGTCACGGGGCACGTGATACTAGGGTTGAACAAATCAAGCAAACAGGGTGCATATTTTTGACTATGAGAATCAAGCACAGATACCTGCTGTTCGAAGTTATCTACCTCCCGATCCCTAATTCGACAGTCACAACAAAACGTCAAAGTTTTATCGTGGAGGGAGTAACAGCGTCAACAATCGCAGAGGTGGTTCGTGAAAGTATTGCACTCAATTTTGGCGACAGAGGAATGGGTCTTTGCCAATCTTCATTGCAAGGTAAGCTCGAGCGCTTTTCATTCTTGATCATTCTAACATTTTGCATTTTTGAAGTGAAGTACTTTAGCCATTTTACAAATCTAGGGATTGTCAGAGTTGGTCGGGACCATGCGAGAATGGTTTGGGGTGCATTGACATTTGTCAACTTGATCGGGAGGAATAGATGTATCATTCGTGTTCAACATGTTGGTGGTAAGAGGGAATCTTTGTTTGGGATGCAAGAAAATCTGAACCACAGTTGATCAGGCACTATCAAGTCATGCCAGGAAAAAGCTCTTGAGCTTGATCGTTCGATGCTTCGCACTCTCTACTCGGAGAAACAACTCAAAGGTACGGTATTTTCATGGAGGATCATCGCACAGTTCATTAACAAAACATATCACCAGGTTCGCTCGAGGATATCGAGGCCACTTCTGCACAATCTATCCTTGCTCTTGATGTCTGATTTCAAAGACTTTATACGATCAATGGAGCTCGCTTCCGAGCAAGAGTTCCTTCGCGTGCAAACACTTTTGTGTTTGTTTATTGAGTAGAAGGCAAACGGGCCGGGATCGTATATGTCGTTAAGATATCAACCTCGCCGCTGGAAACTTCGACATTGTCTTGAAGCTCAATAAATGTGGTCGGGAATTTGTGAATGCGGGTATATTTACTTGGTATGAACACAAAATACAATAGCAACAAACTCCACTTTCGACGACATAACACAGCAAACATGAAGGGAGTATGTGAGGGGCGAGTAATCCAAGACAATAAACTCGATCAGAATAAGAGAAGTTGCTTCACGTATGCGGATAGATGACGGAAAACAACCCTGCAGATAGTCAACCAAATGTGATCAAACGAAAGCACTGAATTGCGGGTCGTTCCATAATTCCATATCTTAAGCTTGACTAGCCCTTCGCGCTTCCGCAGTTTGTAAACAATCGGAAATGACCTGCATTGCAGCCAGAACCTTTTCTTCCTCGTAACGCCTGCCAACGACCTGTACGCACAAAATAAACGAATATCAATCTCAGCCATGTTACGGAAAAACACCAACAGCCAATCCCTCGTACCTGAATTCCCACTCGTGAGTTATTCCCAATCGACCCGTCTTTCAACCGTGCATTATACTCCTCCGTCCCCAGAATCGCAAGGAAATTATAGCTACCCCTCGGAATATGCTCCGTTCCGGCAGGAACCTCCTGCGCTTGCAGTTTCTGTACCACCGTTTCGATCGACGGTGCTCTCCAATCTTCGCCCATGTGGATAGGAAAGAGGTCGTACGGCTCGCCTGAGTGCACGTAGCGCACGACGTCGCGGACACGGTCGTTGCGTGTGATGGGACACAAACCCGGGATGATCCCGACTGGATAGTCGAGAAAGTTGAAGAGCATAGAGTAAGATGCTCCTGCGCAGGTGTAGGGAAAGGAGCGGGACGGTGTTGGAGGGATTGCGTGAACTAGGAAATAGAGGCTGGAATCAGCCGGGACAAACCCGGTTCAATGATTAACAAAGCGGTTGTTACCTGGGCAGATCAAGATATCCAACGCGTCCTTGTTCCACCGCTCGGCAAAAAATCGTTGATATTCCTCTCGCTGTGCCTTGAGCGCCTGGACATCCGTAACGCACTTATCCAAACATCGTTCCTTCCCCTTCCACCACCCAAAAGTCCCGAACCTCAACAACGTATCCAACCCCCACCCATGCCCATGTCTCCCCGCAATCCGCGAGCTCATTCGCGTTCCCCCCGTCCCCGCTGTCCTAATCATCATCGCCAGTACTTTATCATTGAGAACCCGCTCAAAGAACCCGGCGACCAGCGACCGTGCCCAGTGCGGCGTGCCCAGAAAGGCAACAAGGGGTATCGCACCTTGATCCAACTCGCTCTCATAGATCATGCTCGATGACGTGCATGTAGACGATCGGTCCAGCATGAGCATTTTGGTCATGAGCTCCATTGCGGTGTGGGTCGGTGGAAGGGCGAACGGAATCGTGTGGTGGCCCTGCTGTCGAAGCGCATAGACGGTCTGGAGTATCGCGCTTGTTGCCGGAGGTGTGGAGCGGAAGAACCCATCATCCGTAAAGTACCCGATGCGAAGTGGTCGAACTCTGGGAACTGTGTCGGAGTTGAGGCTGATGGGTCTTGATGGTAAAGTGAGTGCGGCAATTGGCGATTCTTCCAATTTGATCATGTTGCTGTTGTAGTATGGGTCGTAGAACGGTGCGTGTGATGACTGCAATGTTGTGTTATATGAATCTGTGTTGAACGGTAGGGGTACAGTCGCTGGATCGTGGTTCTCCGGATGACTATTCACCAAGCCTTTGAAAATTGACACCAAATCGTTCAGACTCCTCGTCATTGGTCCCACCGCAACGGGGATCGTGTCCCATCCGAAAGTGAAGTTATTGGTGGTCGACCCCGGAAGGCGATTCGAAGTCGGCTTTAGTGCAAAGAGTCGACAGTTTTGTGCAGGAACACGTAAACCGCCTGCTTCGTCTGTACCAATGCCTATCAATGCACCACCTGCAGGTGCCAAGCGCTGGTCAAATTCACGTTGTTCAACGTTGATTGAGTGTACTCACCAGCTGCAAGCAGCGCTGCAAGACCCCCGCTACTTCCTCCTGGAGAAATCCGCTTCTGAATCGGATTGAGAGTCCTTCCCCATACAGAATTTGCGCAATTCCCAGAAACAACATGCCACGGAACGTTTGTTTTGCAGAACGGAATCGCGCCAGCTGCAAGCAGAGCTTCAACAATGGGAGAATTACGAGCTTTAGGTTGTAATATAGAACATCGGCATCCTAAGCTCGAGTCTGAAGGCAAAGCAACAACAGTTGCAGATTAATTTGTTGCGTTTAGTGTTGACGCTCATACCGTGGCCTTGCACATCTATGTTGTCCTTCAGTGCAATCGGGACTCCATGCAGGGGACCTACATGAAGAATCAAACGAGCAGTTTCAATGATTTGTGGCTTCAGATCATGTATCACATCATAACACGGAAAGTCAACTCACCCACCAACTTTTGCGTCTTTGAATATCGTTCATCAAGCGCACTAGCCGTCAGCATCGCGCTTTCCATCATATTCTCAGTGATGCAGTTGACCTTGGCGTGCGCTTTGAGCGCCTGAATGCAAGTAACCCTCATAACATCCTCCGCGGAGAACTGTCGCTCGCGTATCCCGGACACGATCGAATCGATATCCGGAAGCTCCAAGATGAGGTTGACAACCTCTGCTGGCATGAGTTTCGCCAGTTCCGAAAAGCTGTATTCGACAGATGCATTCTCCTTAGCGATTTGCGCTTGCTTTCTAATCTTTGCGTCATCTCCTGAAGATTGTTCAACACGAGATTAAGATCTTAAGATTGGTTTTGGTGGTCTGTCACGTACTGAACATTGCGTTGACTGTCGATGAGATCATGACCACCAGCAAGCCACCAACATCTAACTTTAAGCTGGACATTACTACTGCAACACCTCTATTGAATTCGAAACACCCTTCACTACAGTCACGAAGCTGTACATTCATTGCTTCAAACCCTCCAAAAAAAGGAAAAGAATTAAAGTGAATTAAGAATTTGGATGGCAACAAAAGTCCATTTTGTGTGATCCAGTTGAACCCATAAAGTATTGGACAGAAATAACGTTGTAACAAATCCAAGTGGCCACAGCGGTCGGGCCAAAATCCTATAATTGGTGTGCATCTTTAGCACTCTTCTGCGGTAGTAGCTCATGCGGAACGTTGCCAGTGGTATGATATTCTCTGAGCAGTGTGTCCACCTCTTCGAGCGGTAGCGGCTTCACGTCCGCCAGTCTCTTGATCACCTCCGTAATCTTCTTGACCTCATCATCGCTGATCGACAAGTTGAGTTGCTGCACACGGTTCTTGACAGCATTCCAGCCCGTCAGACGGTGACCAATGCTGACGTATCGCGTCATGCCAAAGTCTTCCGGATTGAGGATTTCGTATGTCGAAGGGTTGTTGAGGATGGCTTTGGCGTGGATGCCAGCCTTGTGGGTGAATGCGCACTTACCGGTGATGTATTGAAAGGAACCTGGACCTGCACGGCCTCGGCAACGTAGTTCTCGATCTCGCGGAGCATGCCAAGGTTGTACTTTCCGGTAATGTACTCCTTGTCAGCGACGTACATACGAGCCGCAAGACCGCCAAGAGGAGTAATACCGTTTCGTTCGCCGATACCCAGAACTGATGTGTCAATGTGTGTCGCTCCAGCTTCTAATGCTATTCATGGAAATCAGCACACTATCGAAATGTGCAGTAAATATATGAGCTCACCAGCATATGCGTTTGCGATAGCACATCCAGTATCGTTGTGGAAGTGGCATTCAATATCACAAGAAACGACATTTCGCAGAGTTCGGACGAGATCGTACACCTGGCGAGGGTTTGCGCATCCGACAGTGTCGGCAATACCAACGCGAGTGACTCCGAGCTTGTCAACGAGACGGTAGAGGTTCAGCAAGTCAACAAGATCAGAACGGAAGGAGTCTTCTGAAGAAATCTGACTTCAAGACCCTTGGCTTTGATGAAGTTGATGACCTCAGTCGCCTGCTTGGCAATGTAGTCCATGTCCTTTCCATGCGAAAATTCACGCAGGTACGAGGACGTTCCAATGACGACATCCAAACCGTCCACTCCGGTTTCGACGGCAATTCGCGCATCGTCCATGTGGCACTGAACGTGTGTGAGAATCTTTACGATAGTTAAAAGTACTTGCGAGAAAGAACGGAAAAATTGTCGTACCTTAGCCTTCAATCCGAGCTTGCAGATCGCCTCGCAATCGGCACGGGATTGCTCAGATGCAGCCGGAGACGTGAGTTCAATGTACTCGACGCCGAACTCATCCAACATCTTCGCGATCTTTATCTTGGTTTCAGTGTCGAAGAAAGCGTTGGCAAACTGCTCTCCCTCTGAATTAAAGAAAAAATAGATCAGAATTAAGATCGACCACGGAACATGTTAGGCTCACCTCGCAGTGTCGATTCAATTATAGAGAAGTTGTTCACCCTCGAAAGCTCATCTTTGAATTTGGGTGTGTAGATTGAGCCAGCGTGACGGCTAGGAGGCTTTCCGTGTTGAAGATCCTGGCCAGGAGGCGGTGGTGGAGACTTGCTCCTACGGAAAAAGTGTAAATAGCTGAAGAAATACTACGTTTCAGGTTTCAGGTTGATTACCTCCTTCGCTTGTTTGCGGACGATCCGTTGGTAGAAGACGAGCCGTTTGTTGGCGACATTTTAGTTCACGTTAGAAGATTGGTCTATGGAAAGCGGGCGGAAGGTCGAGGTTAAAAAAGGGAGCGTAGCAACGTCGCAAAGAAATGTCACCAGAATTGTGACACGCTGATACTAAACTCAGAACTTTTTATTAATTTGCAACAGTTATTGGTATTATTATTATTGTGGGTGGTGGTGGAAGCATACAAAGAAGCAAATATCAATTATAATGTGAGTTACTGGACAGATCACCCGAATTGGGGACTTTCACAGCAGACAGAAAATAAGAACATCTGAACATCCACGGCCGATCCCCTTGTGCTGATTGGAGTACATGAATATCAGTCGGATGTTTATTGCTCCACGCACATCCCTGTTCCACCGAGTATGGCATCCAGGGCAGTCCAGAAGCTTCCATGGTCGGTGGTTGCATGGATCGCCGCAGTCATCGTCTGAGTGCCAGCACCTTTGATCCTTGCAGTCTGGGAGGTTCAGCAGGCAACCAGAGGCGAAGCAAAGACATCGGTGGACAAGCTTGGGCAACTGGTGAGGCTCCGCATTCAGGACCCCAATCCCGCATCGAAGCACCCTGACGAGGTGTGGGTCTGGTACGAGTCAAATTGTTTGTTTGATTTGTCAAATTTTCTTTGGACTTATTTGCGCAAGTCAAGGGTAGCTCCCTGATTTGTGATTTGAGCAAATAGGCTGGAAGGCTTGGTGTCGTAAATAGATGGTTTTTCTAACTTCACTAGATTTATTGAGAAAGATTGTTCTCCTTTTATAGAGCAGAAGCGGCAAAGGAAACATCTAGAAAGTAGGAAAACAGAAAAGGAAAATAAACTTTTAACTTTCCAAATCAGGTAAACAATCAAGAAAGTGAATGATTCAGTGGCAGATGAACGGTTCAGGTGTAAATGAACTTGTCCGATTTACGACACTTGGGCAAATATATTGTGTGTCGTGATATGTTTCCACACTCCCCCACCCAACATTAATTCTCTTACATTCCTGATTCCCCCCTAAACAGTTCGTGCTGGAACTTGGACTTTTATTGATTGTTTTGTAATTTGAGGTAGACATCAAAGCAAATGCCAAAAGAAAAAGAAGTAGGAAATTCAGGCTTGTAATGATACTTGTTCTGTGTTGCAGTCCTGAATCCAATAGGATAATTGTTCTTGGCGATTTGCTGTGATATACTTTCATTAACATGCAAAGATGAGATTCGGACAGACATGTAGTTACATCAGACTGAGGAGGCGAATCCAACTAAGGTTCAGGGGGTCCGGGTCAGGTCCGGGTTAGAGAGTTAACCAGGAAAAAACCCGAATGTGGGGTCGTGTATGTCCAGGAACCCGCTGGGTCACTATGGGTAGTAGCGTCAAACTTGGACCAGCAGTTATCAAAACCTGTACCCTACCCTGACCTTGTCCCCTTTGTGTTTTAACTTGAACTAGAAGAAGGTTAAACAAAATCTTGATTGTGTCTTCTTGGAAAGTGTCCGCGTGGACAGAAAATACAAATGGCTTCCTTATCTTTTCTTATGAGATCAGGTTTTACACGGGTCTAACGCTCGACCCGATACCCAACCCGGATCCGACCCAAAAAACTTTCCTGAAAACCCGCCTATCGGATCGGGTACATTTTGTCAATGGACCCGAACCTGACCCGGAAGACCCGAAAACCCGCGGATCCTTAAATCCAACTCCATTTGAAGGGACATATAATCTGTTTCCAGAGAGAGATGCTGCTCTGTCTTCCACAAAGTTTCCTACTTCTTTGGTTAGAATGTTTTCCATGACCCTCATAAAAAAGCACTAATCCTATCTCCTCGTTGGAATATAATCCCAACCCCTTAGGATCCATGCTACGAAGAGCTGAATTTGTAAATGGTGAAGTTCCATCACTAAGGTCTGTAGCCGCGTCTGCCGACCTCCAGAGCCTCCCGAAAATCAGCTCCTGCTCTCGGATTTTGTCTTTGGCAATGACCTGAAATAGAACTGATCAACATCACAGATTCCCCCGAATATTGCACACTTACTTGGGCCTTTGTTATGTACAACAGCTGTCTGTTTTTCAACAGGCACACCCCTTCCATCGACTTCAGCAGCCCCTCACTAACTTTCTCCCACTCGCCCTCATCACCTCCACCACCTCTACCATCTTCCTCCTCAACGCACTCTCTCTCTCGTTTTCCTCCTCCACTTCCTCCAATGCCCTCCCCAGCGGCTCCTTCAATAAACAAATCGGCTCGGCACCTCTCACCTCCCCGCACCCAGCCCTTCACCCTCAACCATCCTCTCCAGATCCATCGCGCTCCCACCCCGCAGACGCGACAACGACAACCCGAGCTGCACATACGAATCCATAATCCCCGACGGCGCGACCCCAAACGACATTGAAAACCCCTGATGCACCAAGCTCATCGATCCCGACATGAACGAACTTGCAATCTCGTCCACCTCCTCGCCCACATTCCTTTTCTCCGTTCACCCGGAAAGTCTATCCGAAATCCGAACCGCACTTGCCTCGCCCGGCGTCGTCATAATATCCTCCAAAGAGTCGAGGAATAGTTCACCGTTCTCGCCTCCTTGACCCCCCAAACCCAGCCGACCAAATGCCCTCGATACGGAGGTCCGTCTTGTCCAGCGATTGCACAACGTGGTAATTCCGCGCGACGTCGTCGGGTTCTCCGGTGTGGATTGTTGTGAGCACAATATTATCCGCGATTTGGGTGGTTATATTCCCAGCTTCACAGTTCGAACGACCATCACAATGGATGTGTTTTCCGACGGCTTCGAGACACATGTGTATATTGATTAAGCGCCACCACCTCCTCCTCCTCCAGGATTAGGTGCACCGCCGCCGCCTCCCCTACCAGGTACATATGATCAAACAGAAAATATCACTAGCCTTTTACTAAACTTGTAGTCGTTGTAAACCGCAAAATCACGTTGGAACAAAATGTATTCTCTCCGTCAAACTCAAGAATTTGCTATGGGAGAAGCTCCCCGACCTTGTTCTCGGGTCGAGACCAATTTCCACAGAAATCGGAAGCACCGATGGAAAAACACCTCGGCATTATCGCCCAACGATATGGATGATACTCTGGATTCGTTTGGTATTTTTTCGGAACGTAGAGCACAAGTTCTATGCTGCACCTCAACCAATTTTGAAGCAGAGCGGAAGTTCAAACTTCAGAAGACAGTGTATGATCTCCGTCTCTTGGACAACGGGCGAAAGCTGCCTGTCTGCAAACTGTTTCGATAATCGACGGGAAGAAGGCTCAAAATATCAGTAGCTTATTTTGGATCTGTTGGATATAAGTTGTTCAATCACATTGAGCCTGTTTGTTATAAAACAGATCATTTATCTCGTTGCCATTAATGCAACTTCAGGAGGTTTGACAGCACCACAAACCAAGTTGTGCACATTGGTTGGGATTGCATGTTGATCGGAAGGATGGCCAAGATGTACAAAGGGTACGGTTGACTTGGGAACAGATATGACAGAGCGTCTTAATTGATAAACGGCAAAAAAAATGTTTCGAGAGTGTAGTGCTTTTCTGTCTTTTACAACTAACATGGAATGCCCGTCAATTACTTCAAGACAAAATGAGACCTTCGTTGGCATTGAGCAACCATGGTGCATGCACGTGCAAATACCTGAATGAAGCACCCAAGCATGTACATGCATATCTTTGCGACAAGCTGCTTTTCCACACAATGATCAACTGGCTGCCCCGGACTTCATGTTTTCCGATCCTCCCGCATCAGATTCGACTTGGCCGGTTTGAACTGGGCCTTGGTACCGCTCGTACTGTAGCTGGAAAGCAGACTTTGCAGACGAACTCGACCGGCGATATGAGATGATGGTGTCGAGGAACTTGCCTCATGGCACTTTGAAGATCTCGATCATGATCCAGACATAGAAAATCCAGAGGGCAAATATGCTAACCAGGTCACTGTCACGAATACACCTTAATTGATGCAAAACGACTCTCACTTACAAACATCTGTGCGTACCAAATGACAAGGAAAAGCACTGCTTCCCCCGCCTCTTTCCGGACGAAACAGCTGAACAGCTCATTTTGAGGGAGTTAAGGAGATGCTGCATTTTTTCGTAAAGCCAATCTTACACATAGTTGTTTGCTCCGAATGCTACTTATATTTTTACCACTTCCATTCATTCACATGTCACTAGAAATCATCGGCAGCCTGTGAAAACCATGCGCGAATGGCCGCACCCTCCGTCGCCCTCCGTAATGTGTCAACAGTCGTTTCCTGAGTTATTGTGGATGAAAGCAATCTCGTTCTGCCGATTGTGATCGAAGTTGTGCAACTGAATGGATTCTCTAAACTCTTTATGTTGCAAGGATCGTCAGCCCTTCGTATAGATTTCCCATCAGACCCACCGGCGAAATTGGAGTATAAGCGGATGCATTGGTTGATGTTCTTCGTGGTGAAATCGATAGTGTTTGTGCGATAGATTGTGAATGAACGGCTTTCGATATTGATTGCACATTGCGGGTTGTCTGCAGGGAAGTACGCCCAATAAATCGACAAACTGGCAGTGACATTTCCTTTTGCCCAAAACGACCGAAAGGTGTTGTCGTCCACGTGATCGCAAAGATTGTCCGCGGCGTTGCTTTTCAAGGTGATATCTCACATTGGGTCAGATCTTTGTAGTGGAGTCATTAAGACGCTGGTTTCTTCTGCATTAGATCCCTTCTGGTTCCTTGATCTCTCCAATGCTCTCCGCGGCTTTCAGGGGAACTCGGCAGGCAAATATGCTGCTCAGTCATGCAAAACGGAGCATGAGCTCTGCAACCTCCGCTCCATTTCAAAACTCTGAAGGATTACAGCGTCCCACAGATAATTTCGCTTCTCCGTCGGTCACTCGAGATCAAAGCTCTCTTGTCGTCTACAACACCTCGACCACAACTGTCAAGCCAACTGCCAATCGACCTCCGAGGACGTACAATGGCTATGTTGTTTTCAAAGAGGAGCACGCGAACGAGGGTCTCGTGTGAAAGTGGATGGGTTTTCTACGGCGGGAGCGCACTATTTTTGGGGAAAGATGACGTTCACTGGGCTGGTGGAGGAGAACCACTGAGCGACACGGCAAAAGTGATGTCGAGTATGGTCGACTGCATTGTTGCGCGTGTAGATGGGCACGAGGTTATTGAGGTGAGAAGTTCAAATGCCTTTGATGGTTTCTATAACCAATTTGGACTTCAGACTTTGGCTGAACACTCAACTGTTCCGGTGATCAACGCGCTGAGTGATAAGTACCACCCCCTCCAACTCCTTGCCGATGCCGTTACTCTTTACGAAACTTTCGTGCCAAATGCACTGTCTATTCCCTATAGTCCGGCATCACCACTCCCACACCTTCCACCTGTTCACGTCGCCTGGGTCGGCGACGCCAACAATGTTTTAAACTCCATTCTAATGACCCTTGCCCGTATCGGAGCGCGTGTCACAGTCGCAACACCAAAAGGCTACGATGTAGATCCCGACGTTCTTGCGTACGCAAAGCAGAACTCACCATCTGGCTCGGTCGAGCATTTCAATAGTCCTAAAGATGCAATTCACGGCGCAGACGTTATCGTAACAGACACCTGGATTTCGATGGGCATGGAAGCAGAGAAACAGAAGCGTCTTGCGGAATTCAAAGGTTTCAGGGTAACGGAGCAGATGGCGAAGAAAGGTGGAACGAAACCTCACTGGAAGTTTATGCACTGCTTGCCCAGGAAACAGGAGGAAGTTGACGACGAGGTATGCTAATGGGAGTTTGGATGTGATCTCGTCACGATGCTAAAACACCTCTCAGGTGTTTTACAACCCGGCCCGTTCGATTGTTTGACAAGAAGCAGAAAACCTGAAATGCACTACAATGGCGGTTTACGAGCTGCTTATGTCGAAACATTTGAAAAGGTAATGATTTGCCTGCGTTCCACTTGATTGAGGCAGTCTTGATTCTTAGATGTTGAACATCTATAACAATATATCTATTTTGTTTTTTGATATCTTGACTTCACACCGTCCTCTTAATCATCTCCTCAAGCTTGTACTTGTCTGCACCAACCATCTCCGCTATTCTCTTTCCACATTTGTATACATGAAAGGTCGGCATGGCTCGAACATTTGCCAGCTGAGCTACCCCAGGAACCTACGCCAAAACAAACCATCAATCAACGAAGTTGTCCCGGCATATGTCGCCACACCTCGTCAATGTCGACTTTGATAAACGTGGCAGGAAACCGCGACGCAAGTTCTTCGTATTTCGGAAGGATCAGGTCGCAAGGACGGCACTAGCCAAATAAGTTATAATTCCTCGCTTGTCTCTTTGCAAAAATTTGTCGTTACCCAGCTGGCGAAGAAGTCTTTGCAGAGACATTAGATCAGTCATTGTTAGTGAGTTTGGGCTTATCTCAAGTGCTCTAACCTACGACGACGGTGTCCGACCCACCCAAGACAGTCTGGTACCGCGCCATCGACCGCACTTCTTCCACCGGCCCGACGACCATCTTCAATCTCACAGCCACTCCACCCACAACCCGTGAGACAGAACTCCACGAGCCAGAGAATTCGGAGAAGGATCCCGGTCGCCTCATTTGTGTGACGAGAAACTTTCCACTAGATTGCCGCACGGAGCGTATTTCACTGGCATCGCTGGGTCACTGGTGTTATCATTTGTCCCCCTTGGGATCCTTTGTGAACGATCTGACGAGCATTTCGTCTTGTAAGTGATGCATCGCAACGTGCTTTTCTTTCACAAGAAATGTCCGAGACTAGAATCTCGAACAAAGCAATTTGTAGCACCACATGAATGATTACTGACTTGTGTTTTATACCAGTAATAGCAATCGCACAACTTTGAAGAGCGAGTTGATCAAAGCATGGCGTCCTCGAAGGTAACGCAAGTATTGTGGGAAATATAAGAAGTGCTCAAACTCGTTGGTCTAGGCTAATATCGATGAGCAAATTGCCAAAATTGAAGTGGAGATCCGCAAAGAGCAGAATCTCAAAGCAGGTTCTCTGAAATTGTGGGAGCAGTTCAAAAACACTCCGCTCCGTGGTGAAGCAGAGGCGAAGATCGAACAGGCCGACCAGAACCTACGCTATCTCACCGAACAGCTCAGCCGACTTCAGCTGCGGAAGACTGAGCGTGATTCTGTTGGCCCAGCAGGGTCTCCATCCGGAAACTCATCCCCGCCAACGCTTAGAGGGGTGCGCATTAATGAGGAGCCGACAGTAATAAACCCAACGATGGCGTCGAATCACGGAATGTTGAGCTCTACGATGGGATCCATGATGAGCTTGGGTGGTTATGGGGATGCAGGAGATGGAAAAGCAACCATCTTTGGTAAGCTCTGACGAACCTTATGCGAGTTGGGTTTTTACAAGTGAACCGTTCTACGCAGATTTCCTTCGAGCTGACACCCCATTAACAAACGAAAAGTTCCAGTACCGAATCCGTCAAATCAGTCAGAAGCTCGAGCTCGAAGGTCGCGTTCGTATCGGTACGGAGAACCTACTCAACGCACTTAACCGCAACCATCCGTCGGATGCCAGCATCTACCGGGATTTGGACGGGAAAATTGCCGAGACGAATGCCCGCGAGGCATTCCTCAAAAAGGCTATGCAGAAGTATCAGAAATACGTTGTCAACGACGATGAAGAAGAAGAACTTCACGGTATGGAGATTGCCTTGCTTCGTTTGATACGTTTTCTCATGGTACGGTATTTGAAGACATTCGTGTCAAGCGCACTGGACGGCTCCGCATTCGCATGGCTACCGCCTCGAACGTGCCTCGCACCCCGAACGGAGAAATCGTCGCCGTCATTCGAATTGATGGAAACCGCAAGGCGATGACCAAACCGGCACGTGAGAACTGGAACGATGTCTTTGATATCCAGGTGGACAAGGCGAGCGAAGTCGAAATTTCGGTGTACGACCGCTCCGGACCGTTGCTTGGGTTGGTTTGGTTCCGAATTGCGGACTTGGAGGACGACCTCAAGGCCCACTACGGGCCGAACTATGAAAGCGCGGATATTAGGGAGTCGAAGCTGAACCTCGAACCTGAGGGAGTGCTGACCGCGAAGTTTAACTTTGGTACCGTAATTTGTTTTCAATTTGCGATTTTGGATTCATTTCGCTCACTGGTTTTGATTTCAGTGGTGGTCGGTCGCACTAAAACGGAGAAGGACAAGGTCTTCCGTCGTAATGCGGTTCAGAAAGTCTACCCGAAGAACGGTCATAAGTTGATCGCACAGCAGTTCTACCAGCCTATGCGGTGCGCTGTCTGTACTGATTTTCTGATTGTAGGTTATCAATGCACAGGTAAGACTTCATATGGGACAAGTTGTTTCCACCCTGACAGCGCTCGGTTTCGCTAAGAATGTCAATACTTGTGCCACGCCAATTGTTACCAACGAGTTCTCACGACATGTACGAATATGGTAATGACACTAACTCAGCAAATCCGCCCATTTCCTGATTAACATCTCGCTGTTTATGAAACAGGGAGAGACCAAACTGAAGTACAACATTCCCCATCGTTTCAAAGACCAGACAATCATTTCGCCAACATGGTGTATGCACTGTGGTTACATGCTTCCCCTTGGACGCCGCGCAAAAGTGTGTACTGAATGCAACAGCGCGTGTCACCGCGATCACGTCCGCCATGTGCCCAACTTCTGTGGTCTCCAGCCCGAAATCGCGTCAACCTTGTTCTCCGCCATCGAGGAGCTTGAAAGGCGAAAGGAAGAAGCGGAGGCAGAAAAGCTCCGAAAGGGTGCGGACGAAGCTCCTGCACCCAAGATGCCCGGCTACTCAGGTACGCCTGTGTACACCACCAGCCCGTCCTTCGGGACACCATATCAGGACCAGCAGCCATATTCCCCTGGCAAGCCTGTGATCCCTATGCCTCCTATACCGATACGGTCGGAGTCCCTGGGCGAAAGTGATGGGTCTCACACACATCCTCCCCCTCTAGTAACGCAACCGCATCCGTACGAGCATGCTCCGATGCAGATGTCCCCATCGCAGCCGTCCCACCGGGCCGCGCAGATGCCGACCATGCAGATGCCGATGCCGCAGTTTCCGGCGTCGCCTCAGCAACCTGTGGTCCCGCTCGCGCAATACCAGGTGCCGCAGCAACCGCCAGCGCAATACCCGACCCTGCCCAGCCCTCCTGTCCAGGCTCCTCCACCGACGGTTGTGCCAACTCCGGTTGCAAAACCACCCGCACCTGTCGCCGCCCCAGCGTCCCCTCAGCAGCCGCCGCCGCAGCCTGTACGTCCGGCTATGCCACCGCAACAGGCAGGACGGTTCGGCGGATACGGACGTCAAAGCAGCAGTGCCTCAATGGTTGTTGCGCAGCCGTCTGTGAAGATTGGCCTTGAAGATTTCCACTTCCTGGCCGTACTCGGTCGTGGTGCATTCGGAAAGGTCATGTTGGCCGAAGAGAAGAAGACAAAGGCGTTGTATGCCATCAAGGCTCTTAAGAAAGAATTCATCATCCAGAACGATGATGTAAAAAGGTAATTAGAATCTTTGGATGAACTTGTTGATCTCATGTTGGGATAGTACCCGTTTGGAGAAGCGTATTTTCCAGATTGCGTCGGACACCCACCACCCGTTCCTTGTGAACCTGCACTCTTGCTTCCACACCGACACACGGCTATACTTTGTAATGGAATACTGCTCCGGTGGTGACTTGATGTGTCACATCCAAGAAGCACGCCGGTTCGATCGCAAGCGCACGTTCTTCTACGCTTGCGAAGTCTTGTTAGTATTGGAATATTTCCACAAGAACAACATTGTTTACAGGTGAGGAACCATTTCCGACACTCTTCGGATTTCACTGAATTGGTTTTCGTTCTCCAGAGACTTGAAGTTGGATAACATCTTGATGATGTCGGATGGTCACTTGAAAGTTGCTGACTACGGCATCTGTAAAGAGGGCATGGGTCACAACCAGCAGACTCGGACGTACTGCGGTACGCCCGACTACATGGCCCCGGAGATTTTGATGAACCACCGCTACACTCGTGCTGTTGATTGGTGGAGTTTTGGTGTGCTCATCTATGTCATGCTTATGGGCAAGGTGAGAGAGCCATGATGTTCGATGCGATACTTTTGCTGATTTTACATTTTGGGAATGCAGTACCCGTTCACTGGAGAAGACGAGCATGAGATTTTGCAACGTATCCTGGAAGACTCGATCGAATACCCCAGCAACCTTCCAGCAGACACATTGGACTTGTTGAACAAGGTAGTTTTTTGAAATTGTTCACTTCTTAATTTCCCTGAACAATTGATTGTAGCTGATGACGAAGAACCCTGCACGTCGTTTGGGCGGAGGCCGTGCTGACGCTCAGGAAGTTAAAAACCATCCCTACTTCAAGGAGGCGAACTGGGACGCGATTTTGGCGAAACAGGTTCCACCCCCGTGGAAGCCCACTATTGTGAGTGTTAACTCCTCTAGATGTGCATCAGTGAGAGTGGATTCTGAAACATCATGTGCTTGTTTTATTTAGCGGCATGAAAGGGATATCTCGAACTTCGATTCGGAATTCACCAGGGAAAAGGCCGTATTGACCCCCATCAACTCGACTCTCTCGAATGCCGATCTAGAGGAATTCAAGGGTTTCAGTTACACATCGGAATGGGCTGTAAAGATGCGAAGTGAAGCAAAGTAAATTTTGTGTTTTATATTTGAGATGGATATAGCTTCTGCTGAGCGAATTGTGCTGGGTTGTTTGCATTATGATTCTCTATTTTTTGGCTCCTTTCTTAAAAACATCCTGTGCCAAGTCAGCCGCGGTCTCAACCTGTCAGTTCTGAACATAACGCAGTTGTATCCTAAGCACTTTCCGACTTCCAGATCTTGCACGGAATCACAATGGCAGACGAACCTAGGCAACCAACCCACAAAGGCGTTGTCATGCTGACATATAGCGAAGTGGACATTGCACATGGACCACAGCAGTTCAATAGGCTCAACTCAGCTCCAAAATCACCTGTTGTAATGCAGTTTTTTCCACATCTCCCAGTTGAGTACATTGCAGTATCTCGCCCGGCCACACCACAAATCTTTCATCATGGCATGGGGCCAAAACATGGTTGTTGTACCTGTTGCACCATCATGGCCATCACCGCCTATTTCTGTTGCGGCAGGCTCGCAGGATTCGAAAGAGAGGCTGCTTTCCCCCACCTTATCTGTAGAGATGAGAAATTATCGGAGTATGCAAAACAGGGTGAAACCAAGGTTGTTCACACGCTAATGTTGGCATCGAAGAAGGAAAAGCGAAGAGAAGGGCAGTTCCTATCGTCGCCTGGGTGCTTGTTGCACTCTCCGCATCGATTGTCTCCGGCGTCGCAGTCGGTATCGTAATCTCCCTCCGATCCAACACATCCTCTGCAGCCGAAACTTCACTCGACTCTCAAACTCAACGACCGAGCAGTCCGCCACGTCCACAGCTTCTACAACTACCACCACCTCCCTCCCTGCTGCATCGCCAACCGTCGCGATCACACAAGCGTCGCGCATCTTCAAGCCCTCCTCACAAAACCAGGGCAACATGATGTCCCTCGCACTCAGTTAGAGCGGCACGCGTGTTCGCAGGATACCGAACCGGCGCGCTTCAGATTTGGGACGCAGCAACAGGCAACTCGGTCTTCGTCGCGCAGGTCAGGACGAACACGACTGTTGTGTATGGGTTAGATGTAAGCGCTGTCGGTGACCTCGTGTACGCCGGCAGGGACGACGGCGTGATGCGCGCGTATGAAATTGGGGATTCAACGAATTGTGAGGACATTTGCACTTCCTCAACGTATGACGACGAGCGTGACGTGCGCCGGGGACGGGAAAAGCGTGTTTACGGACGGTGAGGCAATGGGACGTGACGATGGGCCTGGTGTTGAGGACTTTTGTGGGACATTCGAGCGCTGTTTGTAGCGTTAAGATTTCTGCTGACGGGACGGTAAGCGAGAGAAAAAAGAGACAGCGCACCATTTGAGATCAAGGCTTATTCTCATATTTGCAGACACTGTTCACAGCGAGCCGGGACCGAACAGCACGAAGTTTTCTGATAGCCACGGCAGCACCGCTGAGAACTTACACGGGCCACACGGGAACACTCATGAACCTCGCAGTCTCCCGGGATGGCGCGCCACACTGTTCACCGTTTCAGAGGACACCACGACACGGATCTTGAATGTTGTGAACGCGACTACGACCCGGTGCTGAAAGATCATAATGGTGGGGGGTGTTTGGGGGTTGCGCTGGATCGTGATCGCGGGTCTACGGTTTTCACAGGAGTGATGTTGTGTCGGGGAATGTGTCGGTTAGGCCCGGAGGTCATGGTGCGCAGGTGCGGAAGGTTGTTCCGGGCTTCGCAGGAAGTGGGTTGGTATATACAGCGAGCTGGGGTGGTAGCGTTCGAGTTTCCTCGACACATTTAAGAATGACAAAGCAAGTGCGGTTTCCTTTACGCGGAACGTTTGGGTTTCTGTTGTTGGACTTTTGTCTGGTGCTGGTCAGCATTTCAACAGTTTGATATTCGTTTCAGCGGTACTTAGATGCTCGACAATTGGTTTGGATTGTATCAGAAAGTTTGATTCTTCTTACGAGGTGTCACATTATGCTTCTTCAATCGTTCTTTTATCTTTTCTTCCATTATGTCTTTGACCCCATTCTTTGTTTCAAACTTATTATCTCACTGCCCATTTGCTCGTTTCCGTTTGACGAGTTATGTGTGCAGGTGGGTTCAACACACCGACGACGAGCACTTTTTTCTCCCCGTTAATCTTGCTTCAAATTATATGATGTAGGTGTGATATAATTGTGAGATTTCCAAGGGTGACCCAATTTCTGCTGGAGATAACAACCTCATTCAGTCCTTATTACACATATTTGCAAGCGGTTGTTTGATATAATGTTCAAGCATCATTACACATATTTGCAAGCGGTTGTTTGATATAATGTTCAAGCATCACAACTCACACTCTACAGCAATCCTCCGTCCAGGAATCGCGACCTTCTTCCTCAACCCCTCTATCACTTTCTTCAAATCCATCTCCTTCCGCCTCTTACTCCACACGTTCGTCAACGACACGATCTCCAACGACCCCACGTTCCACGCCAACCTCTCCAAATGCGCGCACAATTCCGCGTCGATAGGTGATCGATCGATCTCGAGCGCCCTGAGCACGGGAACCTCAACCTTCTCCTCGCCCAGGAACCTGACCACGAGGTTCACCTGTGTCGTGCTCCAATCGTCGATCCTGCTCAGCCTCAATCTCCTGATCGATTTCGAGCGTAGGACTGCACGCGAGAGGTCGGGAATCGAGAGGTACGCGAGCCAGGGGCCACCTAAGGATAGCTCGGCTAATCGAGACGCGTTCTGGATGGATCTGGAGAAGGCTTCGGTGGTTGATTTGGAGGGGAGGTCGAAGATGTTGAGATCGAGGGAAAGGGCGTGGAGGTTCGGGAGGGAGGTGATGGTTTCGGCGAGTTTGAGGATCGAGGGTTCGTCGAGGTGGCAGAATCGGAGGGTTAGTATTTGGAGGGTGTGCAGGGGATTGCTGGGCTTCATGGCGTCGAGGAGGGTGGTGTCGTCATGGAGGAGCTGTGCGCCTTGGAGGGCGAGCTCTGTCAGGTGTGCGTTGGAGTGCGTAAGTGATTGAATGTACATCATGGCAGCTTTGGACTGGAGATCAGACACGATGGATTCGAAGGCAATCGAGCGGAGGTTTTTAGATGTATGGACGAGACGGTCGAGGAGACGGTATTGGTTGGGATTCGATCCGAAGGCGTGGGTGATGCCCCAAGTGAAATGGGTCAGGGATTGCGAAACGATTTGGAGGCTGTCGGATAAGTGTAGCCAGGTTGAAGGATTAACATGGAACGCAGAAAAGCGAGCGATCAATTTCAGTTTCTGAAGGAATCCTTTCTGTTGTTGCCGAAGCAGCGCGCTTGTTGCAAGAAGCATATCGTCGAGCGCAGCTGGATCGTCAGGGGTATCGAGCGCGCATGAGAGTGATATATCGAGGGACCGGAGCTGGAAATTACGCAGCGCCAAAGCATAGAGGAGCGAGCAGGTCGCGTGCGCTGCTCCATGGCTCGCGTGGATAAATGTCAGGCTAACATCCTGCACGGTGGGGAGAAGTGCACCCAGGACGTCCCAATGCGCAGCAAGACCAGGGACGTCAAGCGAGGTATACCGTACATCGAGTGTCTTGAAATGTCCGAAGGTATCCGGGTATGGTAAGAACGCTTCGCGAAATTTGCCCACTGGATCGAGAGAACGGCGGAAATGTGTGCCTTCGGAACCGCACGACACGATTGTCCAAACTCGAACAGTCCTTTTGCGAAGGATTTGGGGATGGAGGAGGCGTCTGAAGTGGTTGCAGGTTTGTGAGAGACTTAGGGCGTGGTCGTTGAGATAGAAGGCAAGAGGACCAACGATCACGTCAGGATCGACGTTCGTGAAGTGCATTTCGGCGCGGGTTGGGGGGAAAAGGGGGTTTAAGATTTCCTTGGGAGGAAGATGATGGCTAGATGGTATGCTGGAACAAGTTGTGGTGGGCGTTTAACGCAACACACGAGAAGTCACACGACGGAACACGAACCAAGCCATAGGGCATTTCAGGGGGAGTGGAACCGTGAGAAACAGAGGTGCTGCTCACTCACACCCCACACAGCCACCACACACCAGCCATGCTAGACAACCCACCAGCCATTTTTGAACAATAACAATAATACTGGTATTATTATTGTCGCCCAGAGACATCAGCTCTTCCATCGTCAACCTGGACATTCCCTTGTTCTACGTGCAACTCTTACCAGCGAAGTACGTGCGTCCCTTCACTCGCTTCTATTCTCTCGTCTTGCCCTGCCGCTGCATCTCTCCTCCCCTCCAGCTCTCCCTAGCCCATTCTAACACATACGTATCTCTTTCCACGATCTGCAAAACAGACGGGTTGAACAATACCGAACCTAACATACACAACAATGCGCTCTCATCTGTTGACCAGCACGGCCCTTGCCGCCGTGGTGCTCTTTTTGAGCTCGCTCTCTTCTAACTCCATCGGTGTGTTGGCAACACGACAGGTTGACCCACTTTACGCAGGTGCCGGCTCCCGCCGTCACGGTTACAGATCAGACCTCGCTGCTGCCGCAATTGCTCACAACAACAAACTCCGCTCTGCCGCTGCCGCGAGGGTTGTTGCTGAAAATCTGGAAGCCGCAAATGCCGCCGCTGCTGGTGCTGCCATGGCGGCCGCGGACAGTCTTGAGACCGTTGAGGCTGCCGATGCCGCCGCTGCTGCTGCCTCTGGAAACACTGAACCCGGTGCCGCGGCCAATGCTGAGTCAGCAGCCTCTGGTGGTCCGAGCCCCTCCCCTGGGTCTGCTGCCGGCCACCCCGAATGCATTTCCATCGCTAGCACCTCGTCTTGTGCCCCTTGGACGAACGGCTACTACATTAACGCCACTGAGCTTGCCCTTGTCTACGGATTGCAGGAGAGCGCTCCCGATGCTGCTTACTGGGACAAACTCGTCAATGCTATGACCGGAGGTGGGGACCTCCAGGCGGCGATTTGGGCGGAATGGGCTCAGTGCTTGGGCTACCATGGCGCTCCGATTCAATACTACCGATCATACGTTTGCTTGACCGATATTTTCTTCTACTCTGCCGGCTGCAACCCCGGCACCACCATTTCGCCACCTTTGCACCCCGACGTGTGCGATGTTTACAAGGAGTCTGTTGTTGGTCTTATTCAAGACCCGAACGCCTGCCCATCCCTCGACAAACTCGCGGACAACTTGGAAGGTGCAGCCCTTCAGGATGTGTTCGACCGCCGCTCGTACCTGCTTAGTGCAGATGAATCTTGTCGGAGCATCTTGAACTCGTACTCGCAGAGCTCAGATGCTAGCGTGTGGGGTGTCACTGCCGACCAGAACTCTTGCGGTAAATATTCCACAACCATGATTTTGTTTTTCTGACGTCCTTTGCGTAGGATTTGGAGGAAACATAACTGTTGCCCGTTCGTACTGCGACGACGTGTTTGCTCAGTTCCACCAAAAGCCCAAATGCTGTGATACTCTTAGTGGAAGTTCCTCCGCCACTTCACAGAGCTCCTCCTTCGCCCCTCCCAGCGAAAATTCGAAGATCCGCACTGACGGTCTCCAACCCGTTGCAGCTGCTGCGGAAGGAGCTGCAGACTCCACTGGCGGCTCTTCTGCTGGTGGTCCCCCTGTTGGTGCGATCGTAGGAGGTGTTTTCGGTGGTTTGGCTGCTATCGGCGGTGCCGTTGCCGGATTCGCAGCTTATAAGAAGCGTGGCTCGTCGGTTCGGCCTAGCAAGCCTGGACAACCGTATCCCTCCATTGCAGGCTCCGCTGGTGCCCCTGCGATGACAAAGATCCCCGACCCAGAGAGCCAGGGCTCCGACTACGTCATGCTCCCACCTGGAACTCGCTTTGTAGGTATTTTAGAGTTCCAGCCTACTAACCCAGACGAGATGGAGGTGAACGAGGGGGACATTATTGAGGGCAAGATCCAGTACAGCGACGGGTGGATGAAGGGCTACAACCACGAAAGTCAAGAGTCGGGCTTGTTCCCAAGCGCAGTCGTCAAACCTCTGAACTCTTAAGTGTTCACAAAACAACAGCAATTGTGTCGAGTTTTGTAATTTTTAATGTCTTTATGTGTCTTGTTTTGTCGTGGGCGAAGAGGGGGTTCCGCTGGCTGCACATAGTTTGTCTGCATATTCTTTTCAATTGAGCAATTGTGAAGCTGTCCAGATTAAAAATAACGCGGCGAAGTGTTCCATTTTGGGTCCAAAACGTCCCGTGACAAATCTTTTCTCGACTCAACCACCAGAAAACAATGTCTGGTCCTACGCTGGAGTCGCTCGTCTCGCCCGAATACGCGACCTACCTCGTACAGCTCTTCCAACGATTCCTGAGCAATGAAAAAACCGTTCGGGATCCTGCTGAGCTGGAGCTAGACTCTGCTCTCCAACAGAGCCCGGACCAATTGCTCGGTGCCATGGCCGACCTAATCTCCACGCACGAGCGCGAAGAAGTGAGACAGTCCAAAGATCCCCAAGTTTCATTGATTGACATTCTTTCATAACCGAGGTTCGCTCCATGTCTGCCATTTTGCTTCGAAAACTCGCATCGAGGGACCCTCCGTATCCCGACAGTACACCCATGATCCAACGCGATGCGTACTGGATCCATCTACAGCAGCAGACACGTACATTTGTCCAGGGGCGTCTGATTACCTCTCTGGAACGCGAGCCAGTCAAACAGGTGCGAAATAAGGTGTGTACGCTCGTTGGAGAGCTTCTGGTGAATAATATGGCTGCGCGTGTACTTCAAACCGGTACGAGGATTCTTTTTGTAACTGCACCTTGTTTGATTCTGAAGTCTATTTCTCAGAGAACCCGAACCCATTGCGAAATGCACTGCAAAGCTGGCCCGAGCTTCTTGGGACCCTATACCATTTCGCTCAGTCCGATTCGGACGTGCATCGTGAGATCACGTATAAAGTCATCGCACAGGTTCCCGCGATCGTCGAAGAACAGGACGTGGATCATGTCAAGACGGTGCTGGGAGCGGGTCTTCGAGACCGATCTATCCAAGTAGTGTCCCCGACCTCACCATCTAAAAACATTGATTTTAGATTGTGTTCGTTTTTTGAAAGGTTCGCGCGCAGGGATTGAAAGCGATGGTGAACTACGTCCTCCTTCACGACGCAAAAGACGCAGTGAAGCAGTTCCCGGGTGTCGTCCCGCCGATGGTGGACATTCTCGTTGCGTTGGCGGAGGGACAGACGGCGAACGATGAAGAAATGCTTGCTGAGTGTCTGGGCACATTGGGGGATCTCGCGGAGTGGATCCCAAAGCTGTTCAAGACTTCAGTGGACAGACTGGTCGACTTTGTTGCGGCGATGTTGAATGCCGGTGACAGGTTCACGAGCAGCACAAAGTACGCGGCGCTGGAGGTGCTCCTTGCGATCTCGGACCGCTCGAAAGTGACTATCAAAAAGTCGAGGTTCTGCGCGACAATCGTCCCGCTCTTGCTGCAGATGATGGTGAACATTACGGATGAAGAGGAGTGGTATACAAACGTAAAACCGACCAGAAAAGTGAAGAACCCTGTTTTGGTCCATTTTGATATGTGCGGTTTAGCTCAACGATGAGAAGACGGAAGATGAGGAATATGAAGTTGCGCCGCAGATTCTGGACCGGATTTCAATCAATTTGGGTGGAGCGGAGGTGATCCCGATTGCATACCCGCACATCCAGCGCATGTTTTCGTCTGCACAGTGGCAGGAGCGCCATGCGGCACTTGTGGCGATCTCGAACCTTGCGGAAGGATGCCACGATATAATGTTGCCCGAACTCAGCACAATATTGAGGTATGGGAAGCTCTTAGATTGAGATGTAAGCCCAACCTGATTTTCTAACATCAGTGTGGTTCTTGAGTTTGCGAAAGAAGCTCATCCGCGTGTACGATATGCCGCTTGCACTGCGATCGGGCAAATGGCGATCGACTTTGCGGTACGCATTTCGGTGGTAGACCAAGCAATTATTTGCTAATTTTTGAACATAGCCCGAGTTGCAAATGCGTCATAGCAAGAACATTTATTCCGTCCTCCTGGCTCTCATGCGAGACTCCGCAGTCCCAAAGTATTATGTTTGGACCGCCGCAAACTCTCTTCAAAAGCTGAAACTTCTTCCCTGTTTCCCGTGTAGAGTCCAGTTACTCGCCGCTGGTGCCTCGGTGAACCTCACCGAATCGATCGAACTAACTGCCCTCGAGCCGTTCATGGACGACATCATGAACGCGTGCAGCCAGCTGTTTGCTGGACACCATGTACTACAGGAGGAAGCCGTGTCGCTGATCACCGCGGTTGCAAACGTCTCCGAAGGCCAGTTTGTAAAGGTTCGGAACGACGGTTCTATTGTATTTGGAAATGGATAGCTGATGTTTTTGGTAGTACTATGGTGCGGTGATGCCCACGCTTCTGAGCATCCTGCAGCAAGCTACGCAGAAGGAACACGCGACGCTTCGAAGCCGAGCGCTCGAATGTGCTATGCTTTCTGGTATGCACAACCCACGTGTCTGATCTAGAGACGCCAATAGCTTAAGCCGGCTATTGTACTTTACAGCGTTGGCGGTTGGTAGAGAAGCGCTTGGGAATGACGCGCAGGTGCTCCTGAACGTTCTGAGCCAAGCGCAGAAGGAGATAGAGGCGGATCCGAGCAGCGCGCTCAGCTCGTTCCTGCCGCTCGCGTGGGGAAGGATGTGCAAGATTCTCGGAGCGGAGTTTGCTCCGTACCTCCAGTACGTGATGCCGAGCCTGATTGTGACCGCCAAGCAGCTTCCAAAGTACAAGGTTCTCAATGACGATGAGGAGTCTGAGGAGGACGATGATTGGGATTACACAGAGTACAAAGGCCAGGTTCGTTCTCTCAAAGCAAATCGTTTTAACGCTTAACGTGCGATTTTGTTCAGAGGATTGGGATCATGTCCTCGTTGTTGGAAGATAAGTGTCTCGCCGTAGAGATGTTTTTGGTGTATGCCAAGGAGTTGGGTGCCGACTTTGCTCCGTATGCGGCCGAAGTGCTCGCCATTTGTATCGGGTTGCTTGGATTCGATTTCCACCCCGGAGTAAAAGTCGCTGCAGCGGGCTGCATTCCGCACTTATTCAAGGCACTCATTCTCTCCCCAGCCGGTTTGTTTGCGCAAAAAATGTTTGGTGTTCAGATCATTTATCAATTCTGCAGAACGTAACTCGATCCTGGTGGCATGGCAAGGAACTTCAGATTCCATGATGAACCAGGTGCTTAAGGGCCGCACCAACTTGCGAATGCGAGAGGACGGCGAAGGGCTCGCGGCGGTGTTCAAGGCTTACGGCGATGTAAGCTATATCAGTATCATTACCTCGCTGAATTCTGAAGGTTTTCTTGCTTTGGAGACCATGGAAGTGATGGGGCCAGTGTTTGGGCAGATGACACTGCACGGTGACAACATGGTCAAGTTTTTGCGGGTCGTGAAGAACGAGATTCAGCATTGGCTCGAGACGCTCAGCCAGCGACTTGGTTCGTTTATAATATTTAGTGTTTGAAAGTGGTTTGATTTATACTCTGGTGTTTCCTTGCAGCAATGCTGAATGCACCGGATCAGGATGACGAAGTTGAGCAGCTGGACGAGATTATGGAAATAGATGAGGATATCTTGAGCGAGGTAAGAGCTTGAGGGAATGCAGACTTTGGTTGGAGAGTTTCTATCAAATGTTGTGGAATTTGTGCAATGATGATCAACCTTTTGAATGATAATTCCGAATCAGTGGATTTTGTGGACTGCGATGGTGCGGACGGCTCATTTGGGCGTTCTGGACTCGCATTGACCGCGAAGTTAACCTGAACTGGGGTGCTCTACACTTGATCTGAGCGCGCAAGTGCCTCCGGGGTTTTATTCGGCTTGTTATTTTATCTTACTCATTGTGCCAAATTTACAAACTAGGCTTCGAAATGCATGAACAAGGTGTTCAAGGTTCAGGGAACCACTCTTTTTGGCGCCTTCGCCAACTTGATTGATCCACTGGAGATGATGATGGTGAGTTGTTGACTCCAGACTGTTTGCCTCATATAGGTGTACTTACATTGTATATAGCAAAGCGGGGACTTCAAGATGACCGTCCCGTGGGCACTCGGAATCTTCTGCGACTTGGTTCAATCAACTGGGCCAGAATCGTTCCAATACCAGGAGCACTTCCTTCAACGATTCATTGGTGGAATTGTCGGTGAAAGCCCCGACTTGAGACAATGCGCTGCTTACGGCTTTGGTATATGTGCGCAATATGGTGGGCCGAACTTCTATCCCGCGATGGCTGGTGTGTGAAATGCAACTTCTTATAAACGACAATTGATGGATTTTCGCATAGGTGCTATTTCCAATCTCGTAACTGCCATCGCTGGTTCATTTATCAACGACCCGGAACATGAGAACAGGGAAGTAACAGAAAATGCTATCTCAGCCCTCGGAAAGATCTATCGGTTTGTGCTCGCATCACCGCAGGGAGCCCAAGCACTGGCAGGGCAGGTGGATCCAGATCAGGTGCTGAGGCATTGGGTTGAGGCTTACCTTAAGCTTCCCGTCTTGTCGGACACTGTTGAGGCTCCCTTCAACGTGGAGCTTTTGCTGGACTTGGTTTCCAGGTAGGCGAAGCAATTTGCAAACAACAGCATTTTTAAAACTGGTGTTATGCCTTTTTGAAAGCCAAAACGCTGTCGTGCTGGGCGCAAACAACAGCAACCTCGCGCACATTGCTCGGGCGTTGGGAGAGGTTCTGATTACCGAAATACTTGTGGAAGATCAGCCGAAGCTGCAGAAGCGGGTAGCTACGATGTTTACGTCGTTGTTCAACTCCCTGGACGCAGGAGCAACAAAGGCGGTCGAGGACTCGTTTTCGGTTGAGAGCTTGGTGTTGTTGAGGAAGTACGTGCGATGAGTTCTCGGGCGGTTTCTATTAGCTTTAGAGTTTCCTCACGCTAGTGTTTTTGTTGAGGATATCGGTGTGTCATAGTGATAGACGGTACTGCATATGTGCTACCATTCCCATGTTGATCAAAAAAGTTTGAAACCAAAATCAGTTCACAACTCCGCAATCACCCCCTGGGTCACTTCTGTGGTTTTCGCTGTTCCGCCCAGATCAGGTGTGAACAGTCCACGGTTGAGAACCGTGTCTACGGCACGGTAAATGCGGGCGGACTCCTCGGGAAGGCTAAGGTACTCGAGCAAAAGAGCTGCAGAGCGGATCGAGGCGATGGGGTTTGCGATGCCCTTACCCGCGATGTCAGGTGCAGAGCCGTGAACTGAAAGCAACGAGAGTGAGCGGGCTGAAATACTATTGATAAAGGGACCTCACCAGGTTCTCCGATGACGAAGTTGTCGCCAACGTTTGCGCCGGCAACGACACCAAGACTGCCGACAAGCGCAGCGGCTGCGTCACTAATGTTTACCATGTCAATGAGGGTTCAGGTGAATTGTTTGTTGTTTACCTGATAATGTCTCCGTAGAGGTTTGGAGCTACTGCGACGTCAAACAAATGGGGCTCACGGAACATGCGGTATCTAAATGTCCCTTTCAGAGAATAGAACTTGCAAACGGGGAGAAACTTACACCATAGAGTCGACCAACTGCTCTTCCGTGTCCACATCGCGCTTGAACTCATCGTTCGAGTCTCGCACAGCAAGACAAGTTTCTCTAAATAGCCCGTCTGTCACAGAGAGCACGTTGGATTTGTGTACGACCGTCACACGGGGACGAGGAAGTCCGAAGAAATCGGAGAGAGACTCGCCAGTCTGTTTGATCCTCTGCTCCCTGAGTTGCCCACGCTTCAGAGCCATCTTGTAGGCCATCAGCGCGACCCGACGCGATGCGTGCTCGGTGATCTTTCGGTCAGCCCACGCTTCCTTGGATCCGTCGGGGAGCGTCTGGATCCGCTCTTGTTTGATGTACTTATATGCGAAGAATTTTCAGATAAAGCTTTCCGCAGGATAGAAATCGTTTATTCACGTACCAGGCATTCAGTGTTCTCACGGATGATGAGCATGTCGATCGGCTTGGTTTTCGCTGCTCCAGCAATGCCGATGGTTCCAGCTGCGCTGGCGACAGGACGAACGTTGGCATAAAGGTCCAACTTCTTTCGCAGCGCAACAATAGGAGAAGAGTATCCGGCAACTTTGTGAGATGGGGAGCTAAACAAGTATGTGAATACAGGTTCATCACCGAACGGACTTCACGAGTTGGTAGAACGATTACCTCACCGCACCGAAAAGAGCTCCGGCACATTTAGTTTTCAGCACGTCCACGGTCTCATCCGGAAGTGCCACGCCCGTCTTCTTAAAGTGCTCAAAGCCCGCCTCGAGGTGAATAAACTCGAAATGACCCGGGCTAACTTTCTCCAGCACTTCTGCAGCGGCCTGCGCGGATGCGGACATTATGAACGATCAGCTATAAAATTCGAGGTCTGAGAGCCATTGCTTACGGGAATAACTTCTCTCCCGATGCCGTCTGCTGGGATCAGGCCGATAGTTAACTTTTTTGACAAAGATCGTGCGATTGCCGCCATCAGTTTGATGCCGCGCCACGCTGGATCTCACGCGTCTCAAATATTTCCAAAATTAACGAAACACGATGGATCTGAGCGAACGCATGCAGAAAGTGAGCATCGAGGGAGACATCTACCAGTTCCCAATCGAGGAAATGCCGCCAGAAGTAGCCGGTTTTGTGTCGGACCCATTCATTGTTCGGCCTTTGTGTGTCGACGATTACGATCGGGGTTAGATAACTGTGGTGGCACTTTTGGAAATGGTGGATTTTGAAGAATGACGGCGTAGGTTTTGTGGAATCGCTTTCGCAGCTGTCATCTGTAGATGGAATTTCGAAAGAGACCTTTGAGGGTGAGATTGGAAGAAAGATGTGGGGCTGAATTGCGATCGATACTGATGTGACCATCAGAACGCTTCCACTACCTTCGAAAACACAACGAGATGTACAGGGTCATTGTGATATTCAATAACGAAACAAAACGTGTCGTAGGGTGAGGG
Source organism: Cladochytrium replicatum (assembly GCA_025526935.1). Lineage (NCBI taxonomy): Eukaryota > Fungi > Chytridiomycota > Chytridiomycetes > Cladochytriales > Cladochytriaceae > Cladochytrium > Cladochytrium replicatum. The sequence continues at coordinate 49,937 of JAHLKD010000020.1, forward strand.
TGATCGTTGTCTCACTGTTGGGTTTCTCTCATTTCTATATTCACAGGAGTGGTACGGTATTCATCGAGAGAAAGTTCCTTCATAACGCTGGACTGGCGGGCCATATCGAAGGTTAATCCAAAATATGTGGGCACATTTCATCGAGTTGATTATGTTCGGTAGATATTGTGGTCCACGACTCATGCAGAGGAAAGAACCTTGGAAAGAGGTACTATTCTTTCTTGAAACTATTTTTCTTCGAATTTTGATTTAAGATTGTTCTCTTTCCTTTTTAAGCGTTATCGAAACACTCAAGGCTATCGCCAAACAATGCAAGGCTTACAAAATCATTCTTGATTGTGTAGATCATAACGTCGGTTTCTACGACAAGTGTGGATTTAAGAGAAAGGGGGCACAGGTAAAACAATGATTGACCTGTGGTTGGTATATCTAGGCTGAAGTGAATTCTTCAGATGGCTTTGTACTTCTAGCTGTAGACTTGCCTCCATTATACCCAACTAATGCTTCATTTTGACTGAGCTGCATTGTAATAATAACATAGAGACCCGGGAAGAAAGCAGTATGCACAAAGAAACGACATATCGAATCGGCAATGCACAAACATGCAAACTGCAACCTAAATGCGGGCGATTCACTGTGCGATAAATTTCTGGTGTTGCTGTTTCTCTCAGATAGTCAGGTTGATCAGCTCATGTTGATTCAGGTTTCACTTCAGCGGATCGATACAGTAAACAAGCCTATCGGCTACAGCACTTTTATGCTCCAGACACCAGGCTCCATTCGCTGAAAGCTACATCGAAAGCAGTTCCAGGCTCGGGAGCTGCAGCCATCACGCCAATCTGTACAGGTTCCGTTCCCCAGTTGTATGTCTTCCTCAAAAGCTCCCAAGCTTTTCCATCGTACGAAATCTCGACCAGAACCGTCCCCTCCGCGTTCCTCAAGATCCGACACCAGAAATCGGCCGAGTCTTTTCCAAACGTCGAAACGCTCCAGTCGGACCCGTTCTCCCCTCGAGTGATCACGACAGAAGCTCGAGGTGATCCGTTCCAAAACTCGACACCTGCTTTGATCCAGTTGTCGTTCTCGGCGAGCGGGGAGGCGATGAGGACGGGACCAGCATGCTGGTACTGCTTTCCCAGGGCAGGGATCGTTGTTCGCACGGTCGCGGTGAATGCACCTTTGGGAGACTCCGTGGTGTGTGTGATGGCATTGCAGAAAGCTTTTCCTGGACGTCGATAAAGGTCGGTGCTCTCCGGCACACTCGCATTCAGCACGGCAACTTTGCCCTCGACGAACGACATCGTGGCGGTGGAGGCGTCTCTCGTGGTCTCGAGTAATAAAGACATTTTTATATGCCTTGTGTTCCTTTCGAACTGATCGACCAGATCTTGGTGACGCTAGGGCGATGGGCTGGTCAGCCTTTGCTGGCTTTTCAGCTGGCGGCTCAGTTTAGACGAGTTCACCTTCGCGGCATGTTTATTGGCCTGATCCCAAGTCTCGCAATGGACCGGGCCAGCGCACGCGGCCTCGTCGACGTTCTGCGTCTCCACAAGGAATCTCGCCGAGTTTCAGAGCTAAAGTACACCACAAGAGCTATGGATGAAGCGAGTCAGAACGGGCACATTGATATCCTCGAATGGTGGGCTCACAGCGGGCTTCCTTTGAGATGGACCGCGCACACCATGGATTCGGCGAGCGCAAACAACGATCTAACCGTCCTCAACTGGTGGAAAAACAGTGGCCTTGATCCGAGGTGGACGAGCACTGCGTTGAGCACAGCGAGCAGAGACGGCCTCATGGACGTTCTCGACTGGTGGAAGCAAAGTGGGCTAAAGTTAAAATGGAACAGCATCGTCATGGATCAAGCCAGCGCGAACGGTCACGCAAAGGTACTGGAATGGTGGAAGAACAGTGGCCAAGACGTAGGATGGAGCGTGAAGTCGATGGACTGGGCGAGCATGTTTGGACACATCGAGGTGCTCGAATGGTGGACGAAGAGCGGCCTAACGCTTCGTTGGAGTGTGGACGCAGTAGACTTGGCGAGTGAGAATGGACACGTGGATGTGCTTGAGTGGTGGACAGGGAGTGGCCTGGAAGTTCGATGGACGGAAGCGGCAATGGACAGTGCGAGCATTAACGACCACGTCGACGTGCTTGATTGGTGGAAGAACAGCGGACTCCTTTTGATGTGGAGCTCACAATCGGTGGACTTGGCTTGTGCGTACGGGCATGCTGACGTGGTTCAGTGGTGGATTAACAGCGAGCTAGACGTGAAGTTCACCGCATCAGCGATCGATTTGGCGAGCATGAATGGCCACGTTGAAGTACTCAGAATACTGCAAAACAGCAAGCTGCCCCTTGTTTGGAGCGAAACGGCTATCTATGGGGCGAGCATGAACGGGCACATAGATGTCTTAGAATGGTGGAAAGAGAGTGGGCTCGAACTCAAGTACAGAGCCGATGCGATGGACGCAGCTAGTGCGAATGGGAGAATCGAAGTTCTAGATTGGTGGTTGAAAGGAGGGCTTGAAATGAAGTGGACAAAAGGAGGTTGGCAATCAGCAATACAGAATGGCGACACGCAGACGGCCGAATGGTGGAGGGAGAACAGGCTTCTCACAAGTGAAATTCCATTCATAGATGAGAAGAAGCGAGCTGTGTTAAGGTGGTAAATTCGAGGGACCGTTTGTTAAAACGTTTGAAGCGATTTTCTCATTCTTCTACATGATTACATTGGGCATTTATATTCTATCTCTATCACTTTTTGAATTTGTTTCTGCACAACGCTAGGTCATAATAATGCAAAGCTTTTGTACACCCAACAGCATCATCATCCCACAATGGTGCATTTTCTATTGATCGCAAACTGGTTTCACTGGAATACCTTCTTCGTATTGACGAGCAAATCAGGTACGCAAACTAACGCAATCCCATCAATATTCTCGGGCAGCGGTTCAGTGTTCTGGTTTACCTCAGCATTTAGGCAGAAACAAGCAAATCGAGAGACGGCTTCTGAGATACGCACGGACGGATACTGGTGCCCAAAGCGTCAAGTACTATGTTCTGGAGAAGGTATTCCAAGGTACTTGTTTTCTGAGCTCATTCTGAATACAAAGTAGAGATCGAGGAGCTGTTTTGCTAGGAAGAGTTTGATGCCCTCAGAGTCAAGCTCTCAGAAGCTCTCACAAAATAAATGACAAATTAAAAGGTTAAGTTATTCCTGCCGGTCGCTTCTCCGACACCTTCTCCCTCGAATCCGCTTCTGTAAATCGAATTTTTTAATGAGACCCCGCGGGTGGTCGGTTTGATTTCTGAACTAGTTGCCTCCAGTCTCAATCACATATTCGAAAGCTCCGTGCATTGGAACTGTCTAATTTTTTGTAAATATGTGTTCGGCTGAATGGGTGTTTGTGTTCATACAGGATTGGAAAATATGGATACTTTGGTCAGTGCTGCGTGAAGACAACATTCGCACTGCAACATTGCGACACTATAATCACTATAACGTTGAACAGTCACAACAAAAATGTTTCCAGGGCTGCAAAATTAAAGAGCAAAAACTCAAAACCGCCCTCATTCTCGAATCCAAGTCACCATATGTGATTTCCCTCTGTTTGCCCAAGAATAGTAAGGTATCGCAGTCAGCCCTCCGATTTTAAGTTTCACAACACCACCAAAAAGCTCTGAATCCCACACTACTGAAATAGGTTTGCTTACAGGCACAGCAGCAGTGTGAAGGTCAAAATCGTCAGGATTGTCCAATGACTCAAAGCAGTAGACAAGGGGTCCACGCATGATTGCATAGCGTCCAACGTTGTCCTCCACTCGCAGATCCGCGCGTATGCGAACGGGATCCATTTGGAAAGCCAAGGACACAACATCTCCGACCGACCAAAGTCTTGTAAAACTTATGTAACCGCAGATTACTGTTGCGTTGAATGCTTCCCCATTCACAGAAACTGTGTAGGCCGAGGTGGACCCGGCTTTAATCTCATTTGCATTCATTGGCGAGATCTTGCTGTAGAGAGATGAAGCAACCAACTGTCCGCATGCCCAACCCGGGACGCGCAACCGAATGGTAAACACAGCTGGGCAAGTGATATCCTCGATCGTTAAGTCAGCATGACCGTACCATGGGTACTTTGAATCCTGCTTGATTCGAATACGGGTGCCGTCATCGAGTGCAAGGTTCGCTGTCCCCCCAGCGTATAAATTGACATAAATCTCCGACCCGCGCTGAGCATACTGATATCCCGAGACAGAAGCAAGGAAGCGGGTCATGTTGCCGGGGCAACAGGCGCAACCGAACCACGGCTGGCGCTCATAGTCTCCGAAAGATTCGAGAGGGTTGGGGTAGAAAAATCCCTTCCCGTCAAGGGAAATTCCAGCCAGAAGGGCATTGTAGAGCGTAAGTTCGAGGATGTCGATGTACTTTGAATCGCCTGTGAGCAAGAACTGCCGGTGGTTCCAGTACACGTTTGCGATGGATGCACACGTTTCAGCATACGCCGTCGCGTTTGGGAGCTCAAACGCATCGCCGAATGCCTCACCATCGTCCCGAGCACCAATTCCTCCGGTCTTTAAGAGAACTACTTAGATGATGCAATATGCGGGCACATGTACTTACGATGTAAAGCTTGGACGACACAACGTCATTCCAAATCCTATCAATGGCTTTTTTGAACGATTTTTCTGTAGTCAGCGCCGCAACATCGGCCATTCCAGCGTACATGTACCCGGCGCGGACAGCATGACCCACAGCGGTTCTCTGTTTGACCACGGGGACGTGCGCTTGGTTATACTCCCGGGCTCCATCATGGCCGTCAGGATGGCGAGAGTCCAAAAAGAATTTCGCAAGCTTCAAGCATCGGCTCTGACCAGTGATCCTGAACAGCCTAACTAGCCCCATTTCAATGATCTGGTGACCAGGAAAAATGGACTGCTTTCCAGGACCAAAAGTAGCTTCAAGCAAATCCACTGTCCGCAATGCTATGTCAAGCAAGGATCTCTTTCCCGTGGCCTGATAATGCGCTACCGCAGCGTCGTATAGATGGCCGAAGTTGTAAAGTTCATGGCTTCCAACTCGTTCCAAAGACCATCGTTCAGGCCCGGCAGCGCGTTGCGGATGCTCAGGGTTGAATGTTCGGGCGGTGTACAGGTAACCGTCAGCTTCCTGTGCAGCTGCAATCTTTTCGATCAACAAGTCCAGATAGAGCGATAGGTCAGGGTCTGGGCGAGCAGACAGCGAAAACGAAGCTCCTTCGATAACTTTATATATGTCGGTATCATCGAACGGATACTCAGTATATTCATAGTCCAACCAAGGCTGCCCCTTCAGTGCGGCAGCAGCAGCCTCGAAATTGAGGACACGTTTGGATGCGATACATTGCTCGAATGCGAACGGGATCGTAACGGCTCGATTGGTCTCGATCCGGGGAGCCCAAAATTTGTCAGTCAATCGAACAGAGGTGAAAGGAACCGGTTTGATAGGATAATCACTTGAAAGAAAGGTGTACGGAGGAGGCAGCTCGTACAATGGCTGTTTCTCGTTTCGTGAGACTTTCTTGTCGTCCAGAAACTCTGCATCGGTTGCATGCGTTCGTTTGTCGTTCGGCACACAGCACCACAATCCCCCCATCGCGATCCACACACTTAAGCGTGGGAACTTGCTATCCGGTCACGGGTGTGGAAGAATGGCATTTCGCGCCACACTTTGCATTTACAAACTTTTCGGCAGAACGGACGAACGTTTAATCATTTTGGGGTGGGATTTCCAGAGACCATTTCGGATATATAGGTGCGGGCCATCCACCACTCTGTCATCGTGCTCTGATCCCCCTGCTTCAACTCAATAGTGATCTTATGGACGCTGAGATTGCCAGATCATTCCCTCTCGGGTTCCTCTATCCCATCCTCGTATCATGGGAGTTCCCCATCTTCACGTCGGCCGCATACTTCTTCATTGTCAAGGCTGTCAACCCCCCTCCACGTCCAAAAGGGACGCCAGCTCCGAAAGAGGAGAAGAACAGCGCACTGTTCACGGCGTTCGTTTTCCTTCACAACCTCGCGCTTTTCGTTTTCTCGGCTGCTACATTCCTGTCAATGACGCCAGTCGTCCTGAGGAACTTTTCGTCAAAATCGTACACCGAAGCTGTGAGTACCGCCGGAGTATGATTGCAAGCGTCATTATTCTCACACTCGTTCCGAAGTTGTGTGATAAGGAAGGTGACATGTGGACGTCGGGACTTTTTAAGTGGTCTTGGTTGTTCTACCTCAGCAAGTACTATGAAATCATGGACACTGTCATTCTTCTGGTGAAGGGAAAGCGAACTTCACTCTTACAGTCATATCACCACGCCGGTGCGATCATCTCGATGTGGTTGGGGTATGTAGACTTTCACATTTTCACCATCTCCACCAACTGACGTCATTCTTTCCCAGTGTTCGAAGCAGGGCGACCGCTATCTGGATCTTTGTCGTGTTCAACTCGTTTATTCACACCCTCATGTACTTCTACTACGCGCTGACGACAATCCACATCCGCCCTCCCTCATTGCTGAAGCAGAGTCTCACTCGTCTTCAGATCAGCCAGTTCTTGATCGGCGGCTCACTTGCGACTTCATACTTGTTCGTTCCCCAGTGCATGAAGCAGCAGCCGGGTCTTCTTCTTTCGGAAATGTCTGCCTACTATGTCAACGTCAGCTACCTCGTTCCCCTTACGTGGCTGTTCATCGACTTCTTCAAGCAGAGCTACAACGCAAAGGGAGCAAAGTCGGGAACTAAGAAGATAAACTAACGTAGGAAGTCACCCGTTGTGCAGAGGGCCTGCCAAAATTACTTCGTTTTCGTGTTGAGTATCAACATCACTATTGCTGTTTGTGGTGGACATTGGTAATGAATACCGTTTCCCTTATCTTCTTTGATTTCATTCTTGTCTTTGTGGGACAACCATAACCAAACTGAATATATTTGCTGTGAACCATGCTGGCACCATAACCAAACTGAATATATTTGCTGTGAACCATGCTGGCACCAAATGGTTGTGATTTTTTATAACGACGGCAACCAATATGTAGATTGCTAGCGGCAATTCATTATCGGTGTTCCATTCAGTGTGAGTGGGAATGGCCATGAGAGTGATCATGAGCGTGGTCGTGTGAATGATCATGAGAATGCTCATGGCCGTTGAACTGATCATGAGAGTGCCCCGAATGCGGTGAGCTCGCGGCATGTCCGGACTCCGTCTTCGGTCCTTGCCCCATGTCCATCGTACCGTCGACCTTCTTCTCTGCAACAAAAAACCAAGACTCGTATATGTACTTCAGCATGCTGTTCTGGTTTGCTGTGTACGTATTGACAAAGTGGTTCTCCTCCTGTACGTAATGTAGAGTAAGGGGAATGAAAACCAACAGACGGTTTAGTATGTCACACCAGGAATTGGAAATCGTATTGTAGAATAGTCGCACGAAGCTCGTCTTCGTTTAATTCGATAGATGGCTCATTCTGCATCCCTTCCCAGTGATACAGTAATGGACCTAGCGACAGGGAAGTAAGCGTTTCTTCTTGATGTTAAGCAATGACGAACCAATGTTGATCCAATATCCTCCGGGCCTGAGCGCTTTCTTGATCGTCTCAATATAGTCCAGTACATTCTTTGCAGTGTCCATAAAATAGCAGGTGACAATGACACTCCATTTTCCTAAGGAAACAAATGAGGAATTTCCCCTCTCCGGAGAGCACATCCATTTACCTGCATTCTCTGGATCTCCGTATACTTCCAGGAAATCACCAGCGACCATAGAGAAGTCTACGGTGGGAGGTATGTTTCCCGGAAGAATATCCGGGATCTGTGACGACATGAGGTGATGCCGTGCCGATCGGCTGTTGGAAAACGAGTGGATCCAGGGGTATACTTCAAACTGTTTTGAGTGCTTTGGTCTATGAATCGGTTGAGAATCCCCTATCACACAAACTCTCGAGCGTACTTATTCAGGATGAAGTTTGATGCGAAAAGCTGGATTAAAGGGAATTTGGTCAAATCAATCCACAAGTATAGAGAAGCTTTACCAACCATGTAAAAACTAAACTCGTTTCCTGAACATACAATGTTAGGATTTAGCAATTCAATGTTTTGGACGTAACTGACCTTGGCATGTGAACCCTGGCATGGCGATTTCAAGACAACGAAGTCAGTATGATATCACACAAAAGTCCTTGAACATCCCACCAGCTTTTGCAATGTCGTACGCCAGCCTTCCTAACCCGGCCCCCGGAACAAGGATCTGAATTGAGCCACTGTTGAAAATTTTGAGTCATAAACCGATTCACACTCAACCATTCTTTTCTACTACCGCTGCTCAAATGGCACGTCATGGAAGAGCTGATCGAGCGTTCTCAGTATCGGTCCGTACGTTGCTTCTCTCTCCGGTCTTCCCTTAACGAGGAATAAATTTTACGCAGTTGAGCCAATATCTTCGACATACCTCTTCGGACCAGTCTCGAACAAGCTGCCGCAATGTGCTTCTCACTTTGTCCATATCTCCTTCCGTGACGGGAAGCTATTGATCTCATCAGCCAAAAGGTTGGGAATCATCATTCATAAAACTAACATCGTCTTTCTTCGATTGTCCAGGCTGGGTCGGCGCAACGTGATCCGCAAGTATCTGATTGATAAGGTTGGCATTGTACTTTAAGCGCATCTCGACCGCATCCAGCTTCCGTCCGAAGTCCGTGTGGGCCAGAAGTAACTGTCTCTGAGCAGCCTTTACGAATTTCGGGTCGGAGAAGTCGTTTCTTCGCTTCTGGATCTGTGCCAGGCCGTGTTGGTAATAGTTTCGAAAAGCACGAACAACTTTTTCATAATGCTTTAAGAATGAGATCAGAATAAATGGTTAGTTCTAGAAGCTTTTCAGTGTACACCTGCTGCTCGAGCAGACGGTCCGCCGGGTCGACGGATTCAGGGTCGTTGAGGAACATTTCACACTTTAGTGTTAAGCCACAACCAACCAGTAAATCCACGGGTACGACCATATGAACATATGAATGGAAGTGCTTAGACAACTTCCCGGCAAAGTGTCCATGCAATCACGTCGAGAATCGGCCCAGTCCCAAATTCAACCGGAATAGAAATGATGCAAGCGGAAACCTTCAAACTCCACTGCTTTGAGACCGCAACTGGTGGGCAAGATGTTGATACCGGCATGAGGAGGGGTACGAGGTTTACTCCGACTATGTCATGAAGAATCCGTTCTACACACCTGAAATGCGGGTCCGATCAGAGCTTTTTGATATGGACTGCAGCGACTAGTGAAGCACTTTATCTCCGTGTGAATCCGGAAAATCATACCACTGTTGCCCCAGTCACAATTGAAGTTTGTAAATAGACATTCGCCATAACACATTCCCGTGTTGTGTGGCATGAATCCCTTCCGAGTCAACTTCCAGTCAAGGCTATTCGCAACATCGGCACGAAGACTTGTTTTCATGCCTTCGGTTTTGGGAGCATATTTTCCAATGAGTATGCAAAGCGTTAACAAGAATCAAAAGAAAACTTTGAGAATGATGTATAACGAACATAGAGGCAATTGCATTAAGAACACCCTTTGTTTCGCAGGAAGTTCAGACATGTGGCAATGTCTTTCTTTGTCCTAAAACCAATACGGCAAAGCTCTTTGGGTACTTGGTTCCCGGAATTGATCATCCCAGTCGTGTACCAAAATGAATTTCTTTATGTTTCTGGAAGCCCATGATCCGGCCAGCATGTTCAGTTTCAATAGCACACTTTCCCAGAAAGTTAGACAGCTTCCCTCTATCCTTCAACAACTGAATAGTGCAAAAAAAGAAGAAAGATACAGCTTTCTTTGAACATCCTCAACTGACAGTCCTTTCACAGAGTGAGTCTCGCTTAAGGGGTGAAACATGAGCTTAAGGAAATTTACGGGAAGAACATGTCTGCTTTGAGATATTCGAAATCGAGCTAGTGTCCAAGACTGTCCAACGTCTAACCTCTGGAAGTGAGGGTAAAATTGCAAATACATTGCAATTACCATCATAGAGAAATTCTTCGTCGCCCGTTGGATTACGCATGATTGTAAGGCGTAATGCCGAAATCATCAAGTAAGAATTGCGGCGCAGCGGGGGAGATATCCTTGGTTGTTGTCAGTAGTTAAAATCTCCCACGACAACCGTGATGGTGGACCCTTCTGGAATGTTTCTTGAAGAGGCTTGCATTGCTTGGGCCATTGATCACGGCTGCCTCATGCGATTCTTCTCGATACTGTTACCTCCCCCTTTCGTGTGATCTATCGGCTACTCAGTAAAGCGAACTATTCTGATGAACAAGCAATGTGCAAAAAACAAATAATAAGTATGCTGCTGATAAAGGCACCTCAACTTGAAGTCCTCATATCGCTGATATCAAGGTCCCAAAATAGAGACCAACCCGTCACTCATTCAGAATTCGATATAAAATCCATGAAGGAAAGATCAAAACATACTCATGATGGCAGGATGGGTCAGGAATGATTTTAATTAACCTAACGATGTTTCCGATTGATACGGCCCTATTTTTGGAGAGTTCTTGATCGCTGATTGAATCAGCGGTGGACGAGTACATCTGCATCCCTTGCAATGCGTAATTATCATGTTCTAGGAAAATGAACCCTTCAATTGCATATATTTTTTGGCTAAGATTGTACTGTTTCAAATGACAAATAAATCAATTCTACAGCATCAAAACTCAAACCGATTCGCCTACTTCGACATAAAACCTTCAAATCTCAACTGATCACAACATGGTGCCATGGATTCGAATAAAAACCAAATTTAGTCGAATGCAATGTTTGAGACCAGGTGTGGTTTCATGTTCTGTGCGGCCACAAGGGACATCTTCCCCATAAGTTGGCGAGCGTAGTCAGTGTGAAGTAGCTCGTTTTCTCCCAGTGCATATGCCAATTTTGCCCTTCGGGAGATCAGATTCAGAAAAGAGGAGGTAACACATGTTGAAGCATACCGCTTGTCTTTGAACACATCATCGACAGACAGTCCTTGCACCCGAAACTGAGCATCGGATTCGCGCTAAAGAGATGAGTCAGTCAAAGATTTTCAGAGTTTGAACAAAAGCCCATACATTCTTGGTTGCTTTAAGATATTCGGAAAATGAACAGGTGTCCGATAGTATGCGATTCCAGTCGCTGAAACAGCAGGTCAGCAAATCCTTGAAAGGCACGAAGGAGAGTTACCTAGGCAAGTCGTTCTTCGCTTTTTCAACGTCTTCTGTTGCTTGGCGTCTTCGCCTGCGTTCGTCTCCTTCATGCGTCCTTGATATGTAAATTTTGATGGCCTCATCCTGACGACGGATTACTCCAGGTTGTGTTTTCTAAGTTGAAGCAAATCTTTAACCTGAAAAGAGCTTGTCTATTTTGTGTTTCAAGTACCGTCAACTGGGTGGATAAGGAAGTTAAATAGGCTGTTTCGTTTTCGTACGCAAGCTTGACGAGCTTTGTCAACTCAGTTAAACCTGGTGGTGTGCTCTTGCGTTTATTTTTCACAGGCGCTCCTTTAACGTGATACTGGGATTTATCAGTTACAAAGAAGCAGGCAGCTAGAAGTCCCATACTTTTGAATCCGAAAGGAACTGTATACTTTTGGTAATCTTGGAAAGAGCGGCTCTTCGTTTCAGCTACGTAATACTCCTTTCACGTTCATGCATAACCTCAACGAAACAGAGTCCACACCTGAGTCCATGTTTCCACTGCTTTGTGCAGCTCCGCTCGCTTTGCTTCGAAATCCGACCGCTGCACATAATTATCATTCAATTCTCTTAGTTGCCTTTCAGCTTCCTATAAATTGTGCTCAGGCGCATACAAGAATTCCATTGCAAGCATACCTTAAATACTTCCAACACGCTGTCTCCAATCTCTTTCAGCAGAAGGTTGTGCTGGGTCAGAAAAGCTCGTCGAGCTTCCGCCCTATGCCTTTTTGAAGTGATTTTATCACATTCTACCTTTTTTGAATGAGCTTTAGAAACCACTTGTAACGCTCGCCATTACCACAAGCAAACTCTCCGACTTTCCAGGAAATTCCAACAACATACGTTCGCACAGAAGCTTTCTCGATGTCAAGTGACTTGAATCCGAGAAGTGGCGGTACTCATCCATTAGTTTTGCAATTCTATGAGACGCATCCCGTTCCCCTGTTTCGGATCCCCGTTTCCTTAATCCATCGAGAACAAGCTTCCGCTGATCTACAAGTCTAAAGGATAGTCAAAATCTGGATCTTAGAGATTTTGTGAAGCTGTCATGATCTACCCGATTATTTGTTCATAGAGAGCAAACTTGGTTGTCGTATCAATGCATTCGACATTTTGAATCAGTGTGGGAACGCGTGACACTTTCGGCTTTGAGGACTTAGTATCTTCGATTTGCACAGCTACGAGAATCCATGTGCTTAGTGGGCTAAAATTCTCTTCGTCTTCTCGTTCCAACTGCTGCACGCTGGACGATATCGGGGCCAGTTCTTGCTGAAGAGTGTCTATCTGAGCATCTATGAGCATCTGTGGAGCTAGATGAGTAAATCCATAAAGGCATATTAAAAGTCGTACTGCAGCTTGCTTGGAACGAAGTGGGTCAACTGGTCGTAAACACTGTCCTGAAAAACGGTTTTCAGCTTTTATGCGAACGTCGTAACATAGCGCGAGTACTCATTTCTTCAATATGCGATTCAAGTTTTCGGTACTGAACTGCATCTTCCCTGGACAGTTCGTGCTCAACCAACGCTGATTTAAGATATTGCCTGATCTCGCGGTCACAACAGTCACTGGAACAGGTCATACTTTGATAAAAATTACTGAAATATTGAATACGTACGCATATTTCTGCAGTCTCTCCCACTCCGATGCCCACACTTGGCGATGGACAAGCAGATTTGCCGAAAGCCGGTGGTTCTTTCTCTGATTGTCCAAATTTGTAATCTACCAACCCCGAATTGAATAAATCTCGAAAGAATTCATTCATGAGAACTTCACCTTCTGTCTGATCGCCTCGCTCCTGTTGATCGCATCCGTGATCGTTGTGTTGCGCACACCCTTCATCACGGTGTGGCTTGAAAAATGGTCTCTGTGTCGTCATTTCGTTCTTCACAAATTATTCGGCATTTGCTGTGCTTGCGTGGATTGGCCGGAATACGATTCAAATCAACAAATAAAATAGTACCGGGAGTACAAGTCGTTTCGTCTTCGGCTGACCGACAATACCCAGCGCTCGATGGACAACTCGGAAAGAATGCATACCTTCTCTTCGAGGGTTCCCAAAACAAGTTTATTGGAAGACTCCGAACAATATCTACCGGTATCTTGGTCGCTGTGCCATTGATAGCGTTACCTTTTGCTTTGACGGGAGTTGCGATTCCCATGTGGCAGTTTGGCGCCCTTGGTGAGTTCAAGTAATCAGCGTTCCACGGCGACCTCTTAACTCACAATTTGAACAGTGGGTGGGGCAGTATCGCTTCCGATCCTGCTGTCAAATATCATCCTGAAACCGTACGTGACACATATCTTTGAGGTCAGGACGAAAGAAGGGCGCCTTCTTGTACTACAGAGATATTCGAGTGTGTTTGGCACAGCAGCTCGACCAATTTACACGACACCGTCGAATATCCGTTATGCTCCGTTTTACATTCGGCGGACGTGGAAAGTGCTGCCGGTGCGCCCGGATGGCACGCCTTTGCCAAATGCAAGGGAGATAGGCGTGTTTGTGGAACCAGAAGCTGGGGAGAAAGGGCATGCCCTGAAGACATATTGGGACCAAGCAAGGGCTAATGCGGGTGCAGAATCCGAAGATGCTGAGACATTATGATTGTGGCGAATCTAGTTTCTTGGGCAAAATAGAATTGATTATGAAGATGTGTGTTCAAACTCAAGTATTCAAGATGTGAAATACAGCCCTTTGCTTCCATTCACTGGTTTCTTTACACTGTTTGCACAATCGTTCGCGCATAAAGAGTATTTCAGTTTCCACCTACATTCTGTTCTCGTTACCAGACCCTCGGAGGGGGCGAGCCCTTTTCCCATGACGGTCAGGTATCGAGACTACTGCTCTTGCAGATCTTCCCAATGATCGCCATTTTCCTCCCACGCCTGTTTTTCCACAGCCATTCATGAGTCATTCCTGACTCAGAACTCCCACGAGCCAGTGTCATAGAAAAGTCACATCAGGCCAGATCCACATATCTCACATACCCCTGGGATCCCTAGATTTCAGCCTCCCGCCCAATTTCAGTCCTCAACCACAGCAATCCCATTTCCCAATAGGGGCGGCAGCCTCGGCAAAAAGGGTCTTCATCTGATTACACGTGCCTCCGTGGCTTGCAAGCTCCCTTCCTTTGATCCCGGCACTTTCTCGCCAATCCCGCAGATATTATTGAGCAGTGCCAGGCGGTCAGCGTCACGGATCGCCCCATGTACGTGTGCATTTGCCACTTTTCCCTTTATCCAGAGTGACCCTTCACCTCTCCAGATCCAGCTATATCTCGACTCGCGTACCCCGATAAGACACAGTAACCAAGGGATATATGTCGGTGGAAACTGAATCACGGCCTACCTCCAACGTGGATGTCAAAAAGTCGAAGAAGGAGGAACCCGCTGAAGCATGGTGGATTAACGGCGCATTTGTGATTCTCACGCACCTTGTGGCCGTCTACGCATGGTTCTTCTACAAACCCAAGACGGAGACACTCTGGCTGACGTACTGGTGCTGGCAATTGGCTACATTAGGGTATGTGGGGAAAGGGGATCATTTCAGCTGCATCTCACAGTTTGACACTGTTGAAAGGATTACGATGGGATACCATCGCTTGTGGAGTCACAAAGCGTATGACGCAAGTCCACCCCTCCGATTGGCATTGGCAATCATGGGCACCCTGGGATTCCAGGGCAGTATCAAGTGGTGGGTGCTTCGTCACCGACTGCACCACAGGTAATTTGTCAAACTATGGTTAGATCGCTCCCGATTAATTCAAATACTTCTTAGATTTACGGATACGGAACATGACCCCTACAATGCCAAGCGAGGATTTTGGTTTTCCCACATGGGATGGATTTTCCAGAAACCTCATTATCAACGCATGAAACTTGTCGACGCCTCCGATCTCAACGCGGATCCTGGTGAGTAAATCAGTGTGATTGGAGCTTATTTTGCAGATCATTAACTATTATCAAGTCGTTCGCTTCCAACACAAATACTTCCCCTTCCTTGCGTTTGGATTCGGCTTCATTGCACCAACTCTTATTGGATTCGCGTGGGGTGATGCACGTACGTTTTGAATATGATTTTCATCTTTTCGTGACTAATTGTGAGTTGCCCAGTCGGCACATATTTGTATGGCGGGTTCATTGCCCGAGTCCTGATCTGGCATGTCACTTTCTGCATCAACAGGTACGGTCGGGAAATCTAAATTGTGTCAACAGTTTAACATTAATATTTCTTTTGCTCACAATAGCTTTGCGCACTGGACTGGTGACCAACTTTACTCAACCGAGATGTCTGCTCGGGGAAATCTTCTCCTTGCATTGATGACCAACGGAGAAGGCTACCACAACTTCCACCACGAGTTCCCCAAGGTACTCGAGCTGAATTATCCATTAGCAATAGAATTATTGAAATGTGCTGTTCAGGACTACCGCAACGGCATCGAGCCCCTCGACTGGGATCCCACAAAGTGGCTCATTTGGATCTCGAGCAAGCTTGGCCTTGCGTGGAACTTGTTTACTGTTGATCAAGCAGAGATCGAGAAAGGTACGACTTGCAAGCGTTTGCAAACAACAGGAATTAATGTTTTCACATTTACTAGCTAAGGTTCAAGTGATGGAACAGAAGGCCGCAGTGCTCCGCAAGGAGCTCCCGTGGGGACCGGACCCCGAGTCACTTCCCAAGCTTAGTGTAGCAGAGTTCCGTAAGCGGGCGGCGGACGCAGGCGGCAACGGGTGCTTGATCGTTCTCGACGGTTACATACTGGACATTTCCAAGTTCCGGGACGAGCACCCTGGCGGAACCAAGATTCTTGACGGTTATCACGGCAAGGACGCCACCAAGGCCTTCTATGGCATCTTGAACAATCATAGTCAGAGCGCGAAGACCCAGACTCGGATGTTCCGTGTGGGGCGGCTTGAAGGAAAAGTGAGTTCGGAAGAGGTGGAACTTTGAATCGACCGAGCGTTAGGTCGTTGCGTTTTGATGTCCGATTTGCTTGTTTGACTTTAGTTACTGCCTTTTTTTCTAAATTACCGCCTTTGATGGTGTATGCAGAAGAATACCATTAGTTTTTAATAGTTTTGTTAGCAAACATGAATCATGCCATCTCAACTGCCGATCCCCCATGCTCCGAGCCACAGCCAAAACAGATCGGCTGTGGCGGGTGGCATTCAATTTGGGTCGAAAACGGAACCAACCAACAATTTTACACTCATCCACCCAACAAACGGGGTCTACCAATCCCACCCAATACCGTGCACCTCGGTCATAGGCGGTAGTCAGTTGCATCCTCGCTTTATTCATCTCTCCACCCGTCCATCGCTCGCTCAAGAATGGGTTCCGACACTGTCATCACGTTTACCCGCGAGGAACTTAATGAGCGGAAGGCTCTCGGCGAACTGTTCATAGTCTATGACGGAAACGTGTACAACCTTACAAAGGTGTGTATGCATTCTTCGGATATGGAAGGCTGGTATCCAAATCATGCTGCGTTCTAGTGGGCGAAACACCACCCGGGCGGAGAGGCTGCAATCAAATACTACGCAGGCAAGTTATGCTTGAAACTTTAGTGGGAAGGCTGGATGAATCTCTATGAAGAGCTACACATTCGTCGCATAGCGTGAGACTGACTCTCTGCTCGCCCAACAGGTCGAGATGCCACTGATGTGATAATCGCCTTTCACCCCGAGGAGGTCATCCAGAAGAGGATGAAGGCCTTCCGTGCTGGTATCCTGGCTCCAGAGGAAGTCAAAACCTCCAAAATCTCTCGAGAGTACAGGGAGCTAGAGAAGAGACTTACTCGGGAAGGATGGTACGAAACCGACAACCGCTTCTATTATAGAGAGGCTGTGAAGACCGTGATGTATTGGACCGTAGCAGTTGGATTGGTCGTGTATGGTCCGAAGCACTGGTTGACATACCTTACGAGCGCACTCGTGTGCGGTCTTATGTGGCAGCAAGGTTCTTTTGTCGCACACGACGGTAATGGCGTACTTGCAGAGCTCTCATGTAATGTTCCGTTGATTGCTTGTCCTTTTTACATAGCTGGACACAATGCTATCTCTCACCACCGACGAACCGACAAGCTCATGGGCATGTTGATCGCAAACGTTATCGGAGGCTTGAGTTTAGGATGGTGGAAGGACAACCACAACATCCACCACATCGTCACAAACGAGCCCGAGAACGACCCTGACATCCAGCACCTTCCCTTCTTCGCCATTAGCACCAAATTCTTCGGCTCGCTTTACTCGACATACTACAAGCGCCCCATGCCATTCGACCTTGCCGCCAAGATCTTTGTTTCGATGCAGCACCGTCTCTTCTACGTCGTCATGATGTTCGGTCGATTCAACCTGTACGTCCTTTCTTTCTGGCACCTCTTCAACCGCGGCCCTGTCGAAGATCGCAAGCTCGAGATTGCATGCCTGGCGGTGTTCTGGACGTGGTTCATCACGCTGATGACATACATTCCGACCTGGAAGATGGTGCTGATGTACATTGCGGTTGCGAACATTACGACGTTCATCCTCCACGTGCAGATCACGATCTCCCACTTTGGAATGTCGACCGAGAAGGATAGCCAGGACGAGGACTTTGCGACGATGGCGCTTCGGACGACGATGGACGTCGAGTGCTCGAGATGGTTGGATTGGTTCCATGGAGGCTTGCAGGTCAGTGAGAAAACACCCAACTTTGAACGAACCGTTTTATTTAAAAGCTGTGGTATAGTTCCAAGTGATTCACCACTTGTTCCCCCGCATGCCTCGTCACAAGTTCCGCCAGCTGGTCCCGTTTGTGAAGAAACTTGCCGAAGACAACGGGTTGGTGTACCACACCCACACCTTTGTCAAGTCAAACGGTATTGTGCTCGGTGCCTTGCGCGAAGTTGCCGAACAGGTCCGATTCATGGCAAGCTCAGTGCCGCATTTGCATGAGCACAGTCTGTGATTTAAGTAGAACGTTTGCAAGGTCACAAAACAGCATTCAGGTCACCTTTTACTTTAGAGTTGCAGTTCTGGATATCAATGTTTTTCTGTCCTGTTGGGAACCTGTGACTTTTGAACCCTATGTGGTTTCATTTTGTCTTGCTATTGTTGAACTGATGCGGCCAAATCAATTTAAAAATCTGGTCTTTAAATCGTAATGGCGCAGCATTTCTTTGTCTGCAGAGAAACAGAGAAACGGAGCAGAGCGATCATGCCTCCTGCGTTCATCTCGATTTGACATGCGCATTACAGCCATTGAGGCTTTCCAGATTCGTCCCGGACAAATTCACGTTGTTTTGCTTCCTTCCATACGAAGCCAGACCTAAACGCTGTCCCAGATTATAACGGGTTTCCGTTCTCCGGTATCATAACTGGTCGTAAACGAACCTATTTTACCGTTTATGACTTTTACACGTATCGCACATTTCCTCCAAAAGAGAGGTGCTGCTGACAAATTGAATCTTCTATTCAAAGCAAACATGCTCATCACCGTTGATGGAAATGTTTATCTAACTGAAATTTCAATTTTCGCAATGCACCCTCTATCTGTTTTGTTGGCGGCGGGCTGCTTGTTTCAAGGAAATCGATCAAAGTATGTGCACTCTGAAGTACGTCGGTTCCTCCAAGCTCTGGCGTCAAAAGCTTGCCGAGCTTCATGGTCATTCGATCCACTCGGGAGGGTATCACGCTGTCCAGTAGTGGATTCTATCATAGAGTTAACAGAACCGATCAGACTGTTACTACGCCATACCCTTGTACGACTTTCTCCAAGATAACCCGCTGTGATCGGCCCGATGATACTATTCTGAGCAAAAGGAGACTTCGAAGGATCCCCAGATAACTCTGCCGATTGCCCTGCAGCTATTGAAAGTGCCTGATGTGTAATACTCCAGTGATTCTCGGGAAAGGATAGCATGGCATTGAGCAACGTTGTCACTCGCTCAGCCTGGCATTTAAGAGATTAAAACCAAACTACGAACGAGTCTTAATGTCTCACAATATGCTGAGAAACGGCAGAACCCGATATCAAGCCATCAAGAAATGCAACAACTGGATAGGGAAAACGTTGCTTAAGTTCAAAAGCTCCTGCCCATTTCATTCCTTACGTTCTGCCCAGGGAAGATAATGTCCAGCCGAATACCCGCCGTTGATCCATCCAATTGTGGTATCTAGCATTGATGCAATGTGATCGACACTTAGGTATTGAAGCCAACTAGTCGCAACTCGCAGTAACGTTCCCGCGGTCATCGAAGTCTGTTGAAACTTTTTAATTGAACTTTGCCTGCTTCTTTTGGTTTCCATACCGTCATCAACAGTGTAGGGTCATTGCAGCTGTTCGCCACGTTCAATGCTTCCGGCGCACCAGAGTACAGCAGTGGAATGAACCTCGTAATAAAATCTATACATGTTTCCTTCCCGCTCTGGGCCGTTTGTTTCATAAAATCGTCCGGTCCCGGGATGCTTGGGTCGTTGGCAACAAGCGCCAAGCACCTCAATGGAAGCTCCAGAGCGAAGAATAGCCGAAGGATCAAGACGGGGTCGTTTTGCCCATCCTGTTCCAGTTCATTCCCAATCGTATTGCTTCATAGAAGAGCCCGCATGCTTTAGATCTTCGAACGTTTCTATCCCCAAACTGAACCTACCATATCTTTGTGAGAATATCCAGGGTCTCAATGCCAGCCGCCGACTTTATTGAACACATCTCCAATGCTTGCTGCAATGAGTCATCATCGTAATGGGGCGAAAGATTCCGGCAAGTGTCTTCATACTGATCGGTTGATCCGCGAACGATACTGATTGCGATGCGGCATAAGCGTGACAGTCGAAGATGTAGAGTGGAGCACGGCCTAGCTCTTAAGCACAGCTGTTGTAGTAGCTTGATCCGACTCTCGACAGCACCATTTTGTATTCGAGCTTCATGGAGCTAATTAATGAGAACATCTCAAGGGCAGGTTGGTAACAATGAGCCTTACCGATCGTCCAGAAACAAGTCAATCCATCTGCACCAAGCATCCATTCTACAGCACAACCCTCCAGAACAGCCTTAAGGCACGCCGATTCAAAGTCTTTCAGACCTTGCGGGACCGCACGACCATACACAGCCATCGCAACAACTGTCTCTCGATACACACGGCTCCTTACTAGTTCTGTGGGTGAACAATTCCTCACCGTTTCAAAGAGCTCTGCGAATGGGAATGGGTTGTCGACGTAGCGAAGGATGATTGCAACCATTCGGAGAGTCGCAAGATGGGACTGTGGCTGAATTGATAACGGAAACCGCGCCAGCATGGAGAGAATGATGTGCTTTCGTCGATAGTCCACTTTCGTTGTGGATACGATCAAATTGACAGTTGAATGAACGCCTTTCATTAGTTCCTGATCTGTGTCGACGACGTGAGGTGACGACGAAGTTTGGGTCAAAGTAGATGCGAAACTGGGTGAGAGTTTACGTAAACATCAAAGGAGCAACGTGACGAGTGCCAAGACACGTACATTGCAAGCGAAAGGACAGAGCAAACGTCCTTACAATAGACTTCATTGCAAGCTGTCTTTGGATGCAAGCGAACTATTGCATTCAACTTAGATAAGTAAAACTTAGCTACATTGGCCAGATTAGCATTGAAGACAGAATGGAATTTTGCTGTATGGTTACCCAAGGTCAAGAGACTCTTCGTG
Organism: Cladochytrium replicatum; assembly: GCA_025526935.1. NCBI lineage: Eukaryota > Fungi > Chytridiomycota > Chytridiomycetes > Cladochytriales > Cladochytriaceae > Cladochytrium > Cladochytrium replicatum. The sequence continues at coordinate 70,848 of JAHLKD010000020.1, forward strand.
TTCTTGGGATTCGCTCTGAACGCAGTACCAAAGTGTTCTGCAAAGTTGGACGTGATGCTCTCGATAACCTTTGGCACAAGACTATTTTCGCTTTCTAGCAAGTTATTGGCTATTCCAATGACGGACTTCCATCTAAAAGAGCACATATGTCATGATGTTATGATGTAATGATTCTGAAGGAGTCAGAGGTTTTATACTTACGTTGCACTCACAAGCGGAAGGATGTTCATCGATCGAGCAAAGCGGGCTTGGCTGATAAGTCCATCAAGACAATGGGAGAAGGCTGATCTTTCTAAGAGGGATGTATAGAATGTATCCAGGATGTTCTCACCAGTCACCGCATCATTTTTGGGCCGAAACGTGGAAAGGTTGTCAAACATAACATCGTTTAATGCCGAAACCTGGCAATAACATCAAATCAATGAAACGGATGAGACAATTTGGAGAAAATTGACTGACCTTCTTCTGTAGGGCTTGTGAAATTTCACTGACTTCTCTACCGAACTGTTTTACTCCTTCCTGGAACCCTCAGATCAGTAACCAAGCTCTACAACAGACGAAACGAAAACATACGTGAGCCAAACGCGCAGCAGTCGACACGATTGCACAGGCGCAGTCCCAAATTGAACTGTTCAAGCATTCCTGAACTGTCGAGACGATATGCGAGACTGCCTCGACACAAGCAATCACAGCCTGGAGGAATGCATGATTAGCACAGCAAGAGAGCGTTTGTGTCGTCGTCCTTACCTCAAAATATTTTCTGGCATGTACGCCTGAAATATTTGCTGACTTCTCAAGATTCTTGATGTGCGAATGCCACTTTTGGTAAAGTTGGTGAGGTTTGCAATTAACCTGAGTGTCGATTCCCTTACGACATCAATCGACGAATCCAGTTGGTGTTTCTCTGAAGAGCTTGCAGAGATTGATTTCTTAGATGCCTCTACGATAGCCGAGACGATCGTTTGGTTGTAGGGCAGGGGAACTGCAGCTGCTGGGGGTTGGGAGGACGTGGGAGAGGCTATCATAATAAACCCAAAACAGGATACAATAAGCCACATACATTGTCCTTCCCAACTCGAATGAGGAGAAGCTGCTGCAGGAAGCGCTTCCCGGTGTTCTTCAGCGTGTTCACTCATGGATTGCACTGTCGTTCCACTGCGACGGAGTGGTGTGTGCTATGCTAGCTTTGTTTCGGTGATTTTATATAAAACGGTATGGCTTTTGTCGAGCTGAATTCCAGACCAGTGCCATACCACTTGCAAGAACATAGGACCTGTTGTGTAGTCGACCTGGATGCTGCAATGAAAACAAAGCTCGAAGAATCTTGCTTGTCGACACTGTTGGTGCGATAGCCGATATGATCACACAAGCGAAGAAGGAACTATGTATGCGTGCTTGACATGTGAAGGAGTGGGACTCTAACCTCGAGCTTCATAGTGACGCTGACGTTGTCTTCACGAATTGCGTCATTATCGGGGCAATGGTGCTTCGAGTTTATCAAAGCAGCTGCCAAAGTGGAACCTAACCTGGCCGTCTAAGAAAAGGGGCAGAAAAAGAGAGCTCAGAGGATCTCTCTGCAGCTGCACAACACGAGTATTGATGCTCTCTTGGGAACTCCTCTGGCAAGAAGACCCGTGTCGAGCGGGACGTCTTTGTCAAAAATTACTGCATCACGAGAAGATCATTGCGGATGTTCGTCTGATTCCAGTCATTCAAAATGTCGCTCGCCAAATGACGAGGCTCTCTTTTATCACGTCAATGACAATATGGAGTGCCCTTGCAGCAGACAGAACGACAACGCCAAGTTCGCCCACCAAAGCTAAAACACTATCCCATTTTGAGTTTTATGCAGAAAAATATTGCTATCGACAGAAAGCAGCACATTGGGCTGTACATGAGGTACAGGAAGAAGCATCCCGAGGACATTGGGCTGGTGTAAGGGTGCATGGGTCGAGCTGAGGTGTTTTGGTTACCATATCCGTGATTGAATAGATCAAGGGAACTGTTGATAAAAGTGGGATTCAGTAGGGCAAACGTGTCAATCATTCAAACATACCATAGAGTGTCCAGTTTGTTGGATGACTTTGTCTTCGAGCCTGCAAGGGAGCACATTGCATCCCACTCAGGTCATTTCTGGGGGACCGAAAGCGATCGAGCACATGCAGTGATTGATCACATTCATAACTTTGGTCAACATATCCACAAAGTGACGGTTTGCCCATGCCAAACTGCTGGGCTGTGGATGCAATGTTTTCCCCTGAGCCAGGTAGTGTAGTGTTCCTGATAAATTTTAAGCCTCCGGTAACCGTGCCGACAAATGTCACTACAGTATATAGCCGCATAGTGCCCCAAACTAGGGGCATTATAATAAAGGCGGTCGAGGTATCAGCTTGAAACAGGCTCTAAGAATTTTATTACCACTTATAAATGGTTTTGATGGGGCCACGTTTGTGCTTGCTTTGAAAAACTCAGTGTTATCGACGTTCAAGAGGATGAGGAAGGTCAGGATGAGGATGGCAATGAGGATGGCAACAAGGATGGTAACGAGGACAATTTCAAGAATGTCAGTGATTCCAGTGAAAGAGAGGACCCCACTGGCAGAGAGCCGATCAATGAGATTGACTTTGGGGTAGATGACGACTTGGTCAATGGCAACTTCTAGCGTGGATTTGTCTATGGAAGTACTTGCTCAGTAGCTCGATTCCATACTCCCTTACATCCCACACAATCAATTTCGAAAAAAAAGTGGGGGGTTCCCGGTACCTGTCTTGCTGGGACACTGATTGAGATTGAGCAACCACATAATTTCGAATGGGTACTGCAGAAAGATACCCAGCAATCAACCTGCAGATTGTAGTTAGACGCAAATCATCACATTCGGTCATTTGATATGCGTCCAGGCTCAGCACTAGACAACTCAGTCTTCAACTATTCGCACTTCCGCCAAAACATTCATGTCTTGCTACCTCCTTGGCAACCTGTTTTGGCTGATGCCGTTTACGCCCTTTTACCTGCAGGTTATGATTCCTTTTGACATTCATGATGATATGACAAAGGAGGAGAGCACGTACAACTCACAGACACGCATCATTGTTGTGCGAGTAATCAGAATGCTAAAGAATCGATATGGAATCTTCAAATCTCCGCTCAATCAGAAAGTCATGGACAGTACATCCGCAACAAAGCAGAACACTGGGATCATCAAAAGTTTGTATATATTGCAAAATATATCTACCTGCGTCTTGGTGGGCCATTAATCGAGCCAGACAATGAGAGTGATGGTGACAGTGACAGCGATAGCGATGATGAGCCTCCTGCAAGAGCACGAGACGTTGAGCAAGCCAAAGGAAAGGGTGATTTCATCAAACAGTGCTTGTATTTGTCACATAAATGATTTATTAGCCAAACTCACGCAAGTATTTAATCGAAGCTGCCATCTCATTGATGGACTCTGCAACAACTTGCTCAATTGTAGCGTGAGTATTTCCTCTATGAGACCTAGGAGACTTTCACTGGTGGAGCATTGCATCAGCTTGTATTTTTGCTGAGAAGTCAAGCCTTCAGCAACAGCTTCAGCCATATTCTTCATTGCCATGATAGGCGAGTCACTGATCTCTGAGCTGAATAAACTCAAGACGTCTGCTCGGGATGGTTTTCCGTCCTTGTGACCCCTGCACTTGGAATCATTGCGCTTTTGCTTCGATCCTTTGCATTTGTTGTCGGAGTTGCCAGCAGGGTGCCACTCTCGTTTTCGACGGAAGGTGGTGGTTTGAATCAAATTGAGGGTGGGAGAGTTCCGGCTGTTCTAAACAAAAGAAAGGAAATCCCATTCCCAACTCTTTCCCGAAATATCTTTCTATGCCACATTGGCGGTGCACACCACAACAGTCTCCCCCAAACTGTGAAACAGCTGAAGCAGCGTGAAGCGGTTTCAAAGAGTGTGTGTGTGATGATGTCTGGTTTCGGTATCTTCAAGAGCAAGAGCTTTTTTCTTCACTTCAATCTTATTGGTGATATCGCGAACAATGTCATTGAAATTATCAAGAGAATGTGCACGCTGTTTGAGAAACACTAAACGAGTCAAAGAGATTGGATTTGCCAAAGGAGAACCATCTAATTCCGCAAGCACACAACTCCTTTGTCTCCAAGTCTCAAGATGACATACGGTCCTCTAAAAGTATCTGCTAATTTGTGTCACTATTGTTTTTCTAATGCGGAATCCCATAAAAGAACAAGATCTCCTACTGATAAAGGAATTTTACGAAGACGTTTCATTTCATTATAGGATAAAGCAGATTTCTCACGACTGGAATCAACAATATCTGCTGCTACAGTAGTATATCCTTCATAGTCAGAAATTTGATTAAGTCGTAGCTGTAACAATTCATCTCGATCCCTAGGACATGACCATTCATATTGACGCCAGTTAGTGATATCAAATTCAATAGGCATGATACAAGCACGCCAATACTATAGTTCAAACGGAGTACAACCAGTAGCAGAGTTAACTGTAACATTGAAAGACAATAAACCCATTTGGAGATATCGATGTCAAAAAATTGCCTTCAGCTTCAGTACACCACTCTATGACCACCAACAACTCCTTCATGTAAAGATGATAAAACTGCCTGTCTTAATTTTTCTGTCGAGGTATCTTCATCTAAGTAGATTGCAATTTTATCAGGTAGGAATTTTCGTAAAACCACTGTCATCATTTGTTGATAGACTGCAATAGCATTTGTCCAACCTTGAGGTACAACCATCATTTGCATTCATCAAAGTGGAGTATAAATAGCTAAAAGATGTCGATCTCTCTGATCAACACCCGTTTCACGAGCAGGTGGGACAATCTTAGGATCAATCCTACCTCGTTCAGAGTCATCAAATACAAAAGCGTTATCATTTTTCATTATTTCAATAGTATATGCAAGTTCTGCTTCTAACAAAAATTCTTCATCTCCAATTTGAATTTTTTGTATTTGTTCTTCAGTTAGTCTACATCCTTCAGTTTTCTTCTTTTCTCTAATCTGGTCCACAATTTGTTCTTCAGTTAAAGATTCTGTTAGTTGTCCTGGTAATATTCCAGGTTTTGCGACTGGTCTTACTTTCATTCCAACTGGGATATGTTTACTCTTTGCTCCTTCAGGTCTTATCTTATATTCACACTTCTTTCTCATTTTTCTGACTGATTCAATCTTTACATCTGATTTATCAACAGAATAGATACCAAAACCTTCTTTTGCTCTTTTTTTTTCTCCTTTGCCTTGCTTTATTCCTTCTTGCAATGGAATATATTCACCAATTGCACGAAGTTCATATTCACCATCTGTTTCATATTGTCTTCTATCAACAATAAAAAAACCGATCTCCAATCTCCATGTCCATAATATTATTTTTGTTTGCCTTCTTCTCTTTGGTGCTCTGAGTACTTTTTTCTCTTCTGAAGTTTTTCGGCATTAGAAGGGGAAAAGGACAGGTCTCTCCTGCGCTAACGTCGCCGCCAGATTAACGCTGTCCTCAAAATCCTATTTGATTTCAGTAAACACAACTTTCCTAGAACTATCTTGTTTGTGTTCAGAAAATATAACTTTCCTAGAAGATTTATCAAATATGTCATCGTTCATGTCAGTGTTGCGCTCAATTGATTCTCAAATGGAGGTTGAACGCGAACATCATCTCTATTTCTTTCTTCATTACCATCTAACACTTGAGCTTCCCTAAGTTTGCAGAAGGTCTAGAGCAGCGTGTTGAATTTGTTTTTAAACTGCTCTACTGCTAGACCAGGAGGGCACAGCAGCCCAAATTCCTTCTGAACGTCGGCCCATCCGCTCGACAAGGCACTCTTGTCCTTCACATTGAGAAAGGAGTATTGATACTTTTGCTTGAAGCTTCAAGAAGGCGCTGATCAATTTGTCTGTCCAATTCGCGCGCGTGAATCTTTGGCACCAGTCGCAGCGGTAGCAGAATTGGCAGGAAGAGGAGCAGCAGGCTGAATCCCAGCGCTTGAGGCGTCAGCGCCAGCAGGTGTTTTGAGGATCCTTGAACTTTATGGATCTTCTTTGGCTGGTCCCTCTTCTTTGGAGCTGGCAATGGCAATGCCATCACTTTGTCAGTTCCAACCCCAGGAGTGCAGCAACAGCAGGTTAGGAAGTGGCAGCTGGGTAGGGAGGAGCAATTGGGTAAGGAGGAACAACTACACCTGCAGCAATAAGTGCACGAACTGGTGGGATCAGTGCTGGAGGGGCTGTCAGATTGCACAGCTTCAATAACAGGAGGAGCTTGGTCGAGGTTAGTCAGATCGGAAAGATCCATGTCGAAACACGGTGCAGTGGATTGCGCAGCCCTATTTTCAAAAAGAGTTGAAAAATCAGCAAACCTTTGAGACACAATTAATAGGGTGAATCAAGTTTGCAGTTTCCCCGCAGATTGATTGGCCACAGTTTCGCTCTGGCTAATCATCATTTTAATCTGCGAGTGTCACGTTTCAAACTGCCAAAAAGGACCCCTGGGACGTCCTTTCCGGTGATCTGAACGCCATTCTTTCGCATGTCCATTCAACCAACACCACCAACACCACAACGACTTGGCTACTGCGAGCTTCGGATGGGTTGGAAGCCCTTCAAAGAATATCAGCCTGTCAACTCGCCTTCTCCTGCTGTCCGTGGACCTGCTGATGGCCTTCCAGGTGAGGCATCAGTTCGATGCGAGCGCTTCAGAGACTGCTGAATCGAAACGTGGATACTCGATCTGGACAGATGGAGCAAAGGTGGCCCTTCTCTCTCTCATTGAGTCATTCAATAACGGCTCATCATGGTATGCTCAGTACAAGAACGCCGGAGCAAACGTTGGCATATCGACCAAAGTGGACGGGGCGGACCAAGAAAGCGCTCATAGCTGAGGCTGCAACATGAACCATACACACACCGACGCTCAGGTGAAATCGAAAATTGAAGAATACAAAGGGAAGCACAAAGAAGGCGTGAAAATCTCGGAGCAGACAGGCAACGGGATTACGGATCAAGACTGCAAGAAAGGCCTGGATACTTGGGAGAAGAAGCTCAATGCCAAATGTCCGGACTTTGACCGTCTTGATGCCTTCATGGGCGAGCATGTAGCGGCGTGACCGCCTCCAGAAGTGGCAGGGAAGGATACTGAGTTGTTTTTGTTCACGAAAGAGTGGTGAGAGGCCATTGGAGAAAACAACGAGGATGCTGTCCAGGACAACAGCGACGAATCCAGAAATCTTCTGCAGTTTCGAAAACACCTTCCAGCAAAAAGCGCAAGCAGGGCTAGCGAGGTCTTCCGAATCTCGTTCTGTGAAACAAGGTCGATTTAACACAGTGGCCGAATTAAAACAGAGGAGGGAACGCTTCTGAGACTGAAGCCAAGTTGCAGATTGAAAATTGTCGGCTCGACCTGGATGAGCAACATTGGCAGAAAGACTACAAGCTCGGTACGAAAGAGTTTGACCTGCGTCTTGCTGATAGTGAAGAGCGCAGGATGATATTGCAACTCCAGTTGAAACAGATGCAACTGGGACACGGTGCAGCATTTGGAGGCTATGGAGGGGACCAGGTGTGGCAAACACATTTGGAGGCTACAGAGGCAGTGCAGGTGCTCCATTTCCGCTGGCATTTGGAGCTCGGGAGGGGGTGCAGCAGTTCCGCAGTTTATACCTTCTTCGCCGTGGCCCCGCCTCCTGATCGTTTCATGCCAGAGTGAGCATTTGCTTTTATTTGTTTCAATTAATTGCATGTTTACAAATAAAAGTACATCTGGTTATGTTTGATAATAATAATCTTGTTTTTCTGTGTTCGCATACTAATGTTCAGTTTGCACGTTTCAGTAAACATCCCGATTGCATACACACGCACCTAGTCACTGCTGTCCACATATGTATTCATCTGCCATTGCATCCTCACCCAGGTGCGCTTGTTTTCAACACTCCTATTGGCACAATCATGAACCGGCTCATCTTCATCATTGTGATTGGCATCGTCATCATTCCAACACTCACGGTATGTGTCCGTTATCGTAATAGAGCACAACGCAAGCGCGGACCCAACAGCACGCAAGATTATGCAAATCTGAAGTTTGGATGTCGATCCTCAACCCCCACAGGGACTGGAACCTTCCCTTCAGATGTCTAAACACATGCTCAACCAGAACCCGTGCTCCAGCAGCGGCAGCGTCGAACTGCTCTTTGTATCCTGGCAGTCGACTGTGGTGCGGCTTTTGGTAGAGAAAGACTATGGTCAAGGTGAGGCCATAGCCGCTGTCTGCAAGAAGGTATTCTTGTCCAGTGAAAAATTCTTGAGGTGCGAGGGCCAGGTTCTAGTTCGCATAGACTCTCGAGTCGTGAGCTGATCCGGTAAACCAAACAGAAAGAAAACGAATCCGCCCTTGATAGTTGCAAACACCCAGTGCATTCAATGAATAGTTGTGCTTGCGATTGAAGTAGTCCTCGCCGTCATTAGTTGGCTGTCGGTAGATCACCATGTGTACATCATCAATGTAACCCAAGCATTCCAAGAAGCCATGATCTCTCTTGATTGCTTCTTTGATGGTTTCTTCTCGTCGTTGCCCGACCAGCTCAAGCACTCTGGCTCAAGTGCACATACTGCAACGATGACTCGCCTTGTGTACAGGTCAACCGTTCCTTCGCCAATTCCCCACCAATCAGCATTTCAAAAGCGATACACCATTCCCATCACGACCAAAGCGGAACAAAGTCACTGCAAGCTGGAATGCAACTGGCCGTTGTTCGTTGCTACTGTTGGATTAAAGATGGAGTGTCCTTCTATCTCCTCAAGGATCTTTGCAAAAATGTGCTTTGTGATCCAAAGTTTTTGGAGGAATCGAGCTGGTTCTGATCTCATGACTCTGGCAAAGAACGAATTCCGAGAATCACGCTCGACTTTTTTTGTATCCTTGTTTTGTGATAGCGGAGACTCATTGCCTCCTCCAATAGGTCTTCACAGAATCTGAGGTCATCCTCGTACCGCTCTTTGCTTGCAGCAATGTCCGGGCCAGTGAAAAGCAGCTCAAAACAGATGTGCTTTCAAGCTCTTCTATGGCCTTCTGGCGTTCTGCATAGCGCGGCATCTTTGTGGATGGCAGATTGGAGGGAAGTCCACCTGCAATTGGAAGGCTCTCCGGGCAGTTGCAAGAGCTGTCGCGAGCTTCGAAGTGGACAATAAAATTGCAGGAATGCATGTCTGCAACAAATATAATTGGGGGGATCAGAGTTGTTTACAAATTGCTCAAAATCTATTCGCTGCTGACTGAAACTGAGACGAAACTGCGAGCTTTGAATCCCTAATGACTTTCCTGGTTGCAAGACTTTGGATCAGGAAAGCCTGTGGCTTGAGATGCAGGTTGCAAAAGGAACGTTTCAAAACGGATGAACCATTTTGGAACACAATTATAAATCAAAGTTACATTGTCCAACAGGCTCTTCTTTATCAATTTAAATATCTTAATTTTATTCCAATAGGCTGAATCGATTATGTATGTGCACAAAATGCGCATCTGTCCTTCGTGTTATCACTTCCAGAGCCAAAGCCAAAATCGCATGCACCGAGACATTGAGCCATTGCCCCACAGGATAATCCCAGCATCAATCGACATCATCCAAATCTGCCCCATTCATCATGGTTTGTGCCATTTCGCCCAATCTCTTTCATTTCAACACGAATCAACAGATACAAATTCGCCCAAGAAGGCGAAGGCGTTTAGTGAGCGCGACGAGATTCTTGGATGATGGTGGTCAACTCGTCAACCTTCTTCTTTCCACGGCCGAAGTCACCCAACTATCAAATTGCCAAACCGTTCAGTCAACCAATTCCCATATTCATTTCGTCTACCGGACTCACCTTCTTTTTTGCGAGCCTGCGCGCACGCTTATCTTTGGAGACACGGATCAATTCCATAAGACGACGCTCGTAGGGAGCGAAACCGACGACCTCACGGACCAAGTCACGGACGAACTTTGTTCGCTTGGACTGGTGCTGTAATTCACACCAACAAATTAATATTTGGCAATATTCCTTATATTGCAAAACCTACACCCTTCCGGTAAGAGGGCTTCTGTGCGAGCTCACGGGTGGAGACGACGTGGCCCTTGTTGAGACCGACAGCGACGCCGGATTTAGGTGCGCTTGGTGCCATTAGTTCGTCTCTGTGCTTAAGGCTTCTGTGGCTGGGTGTTAAGAAAACAACCAAGCATTGCGAGGCGTAGCCAGGGTGTGTCCTGAGATCAGTACAAATGAAATCCAAAAACATAACGGTAGATTTCCAAAAATCAACTAAAATTGAACCAGAAAAGATATATATATGCAACAGAAAACAGGCGTTCAAATAGCGAAGGCAATTCAGAAAGTTCAGTAATCCAAAAAGTGTGCTGGAGCAATCCAAAAACAGAACATATTCGTCAGGGGAATCATATGTGAGCAAAGATCTCATTCCGTAACAATAGATACCCTGTAGCTTTCCCCTTCGTACTCATCCACGCCAGCTCCTGACACAGGCGCTGGCACTTTTCGTGCTGCGCTGACTTGCATCAATGGTGCTCGACCGCCATGGGCCTGAATAATTCGTTTGATTGAGTTTTTAGATGACAAAGTCGACTGTTTCGAGCTTCGAGTGGTGTTGATCGATTGCCTCGACGATCGGGGAGTCTCAGGCAATGGCGTTCCGACTTTCATCGCTGATCGCCGTGCAAGGTCTGGGTGATCCAAGAAAGATAAGTCCGTCGCCGTTGTCGCTACAGAGGCTCTGTGGTCGGACCTTATAGCGTTCAGCGTTGCGAAGAGCGGGCCGGGAAGGGCACGGGGTGGTTTGTGCTGTGGTGGCTCACTGTGATCAGTGATAGAGGATAATGGTTGTGGTGGGGGGTTATAGCGGGCACGAATGAGGGAGGGGTACATCATGGCTGTCCAAACGTCGTAAGACCGTCTCACCAACGAGGAGGACGCATTGTCGGCATTTGATTTCATCATCGCAACTGCAGACTCAGCCGCCTCGGAAGCTTCGCGTGCTGCAGTTGCTCGTGCAAAGGTCGTGTCTGCATTTGTCAATGTAGCGCTCGATCCACTCCATCGTCGCATTGATCCCGCCTCACCCTGTGCTCCCAGCCGCCGTTCCAGCGACACTCCGTCCACCTGTGCTAATCGAACTTGCGCACCAACTGGCCGGGGAATATTTCGCTCTTCATCTATCACTGGACCTCTGGAAGTTTTCCCGGGTCTCCGGTACTTTAGGTAACCGCATCTCCAACATGTCCAAACTATGACCCCCCCTATTAGACCGCCAACGACTAACGACACGGCCGAGAGGAACCATAGTTGCGTGTAAATTGGTCCCCCGTTGTCCGACATATAAATGCACCTATTAGCTTCAGAAGTACCCCTGCTCCAGCAAGCGAATCTCACGATGTCGGAGCTGCTTCCACCTATTTGCTGTGGCGTTACAAAATTAGCGCCACTAAAACGTGGGGATAATGTGCATGCAAGCATCATAACACCTGTGATCTAGTGAATCTATTCTCGAGAAAGCATTATCAATGTCACCGGATCAACGCACTCGTTTCCAAATCATCTCTCCCACTGTCATCGACTTCTCGAACACCCCAATGGTCAACTCTGTCAAAGTCCACTTGTTCCAAGGGCACCAGCTTGGTTTTCCTGAGCAACTTGTATCCGATCCACAGTCCCACAAACAACGGAACTCCAGCGTAAACCGCAATAACAGTTTGTAACCGCCTTCCCTCCTTGTCCCCCAAGAATGCAACGTATCCCTCTCCGATCAATACCGCAAGGCCGAGCGCAATAGCTACAAAGTCTCCCGCAACCCCAAACGGCGCCATATACACAGGCATGGCCTTGCGTTGGTGGTTCAATGCCCCGCGGAAGCGAATATGTATCAAACAGATGCTGATCCATGTTAGAATCCCCGAAACGCCGGTGAGCGAAAGGAGGGTTGTGAATAAGGTGGCAGATGTAATGAAGAGGGAAAGAGAGAGGCAGAGAAAGGAGATGAGGGATGTAAATAGAAGTGCTGGAAGAGGGATCCCTCCTGGGGAGATGTACGACAAAAAGTTTGGAGCCTGCGAAGCTTCAGCCAGAGACAGAAGCGTCCGAGATGCAGCGTACATTGCTGAGTTTCCAGCTGGATTATATCGCCCAGTAAGTTTTCCGTAATGCCACGAAACGACACTATCGCTTACCGCTAAAGACTGCACTCATGATTACACCATTCATTAAATGGGCTGCTGACCGCAATCCAGCACGTTCGAATACAAGTGTAAATGGTGCAATGGCTACATCGTTGGAATTGGCAGCGTCAAGGAGGTTGGGATCGTCGTTGCGCAAACACAGTCCAATTACGAACACTGACACGACGTAGAATAGTCTAAAAAGAACCAATATAAGAACTTAAACTCATCCTTCCATACAATGAACGTACAGGAGCCTCCAGAACGTTTGGTTTACTGCACGGGGAACATTGACGCCTGGGTTCCTTGTTTCAGCAGCAGTCACGCCGACGAGCTCAGTTCCACCAAAAGAAAAAAAAGCGATCACAAAAACATTGATGATTCCAGGCAGACCATTTTTGAATGGCGCCCCTTCGATGCGCCAGTTATCAAGGTAAATTGGGGGGTTCGAACCAAGATACCCCAGGTCAACAAGCGTCCCCACTCCAATAAATATGACCACCGTTGAAACCTAGCAGCAAAGGTAAGCTCAGGAAAGCATGACCAATCCAGATGCAAACCTTGACCATACTAAGCCAGTACTCAGTCTCACCAAACCCTCGCACACCAATGATATTGATAGTGAGGAGGATCAGCAGAATCAAGAGAGACCAGATGAAGCTCGGGAAATCTGGGAACCAGTATGACATGATCAAGCTTGCTGCGCTTATCTCCGATGCTGTTGGCAAGAGTCAAAATCTCCTTTTAAGAAAGCATGTATGATCTTACGTAGAGATATTGCCCACTGCAACCAATCTGATGAAGGAAAACATCAATGATCGGAGATTTGTTTTTATGCTCAGGCTTCTTACAGTTCCATCCAAGAGTAAATCCAAAGGCTGGGTCGACAAAGCGGGAGGCATACGTGCTGAAGCTTCCAGAAGAAGGTCTGAATGTAGCCATTTCCCCTAGATATTGCAATCATCAGCTTCACCAGAGTTAGTGCAGTGATTCTCAATACCGAGTGCTGTGGTAACGAGAAAAACCAGGACACTGCAAATCAGAAAAGCTAAAAGTGCTCCAGCTGGTCCAGCGATCGCAATGGTTGCCCCAGATCCAACAAACATTCCGGTCCCAATTGTTCCCCCAATAGCGATGAGTGTGAGATGCCGAGCATCAAGTGCTTTCGAAAGCCCATCGGTACTGGTTGATGAAGGTGAAGCTAAGGCGTCCTCAACCAGCACTTGCTCTCCAGCATCCGTTGATGATACCACCGACCCGTACATATTCAGCTTCTGCCTGCGCTTGTCCCACAGGTATCTACGTCACCCACGCCACACCGCAGCCATTCAGGATGTTTTCCGGGTGGTGCAATGGCGATCAACGATTGCGAAAAGTACAATTCGAAGACATTCCAACGGCTGGTACTAACAACGCGCTTTTTGCCATCAAAGAATGAGCAGATACACCGCTTGGAGAAATAGTAATCAAAACAATATAAGTACGTCGGTACTACCTGATCTAGTTTTAGTGTCCTGATCAGCTAATTCTGCAGGGATCTGGACCCATTACGAAAGCTCAGTACATGCGACAATGTGCTGGCCATCCTGAGGTCGGATACTACATGAATGGAGAAATTTTCGGCCAGAAGGTGACTTAACAACCTTCAATCAGCCGACCGTTTTGGAGAAGTAAGTGCGAAAGATAAACTGAGCAGAAACTGATCTTTCGAAATATTCCTCTTGTCCAACAGGTCGTCGTGGCGCTGTGGTTTATTTCGAGGTGGCAAGGTTTTGATAGGGCAGGCGATCCACCATTTCAGGTTGGCGAGCTTGGTCCTGGACGCGGCACTATCATGCAGGACATTATAAGGGTATGGTCTTGCTTATTTCCTTATCATAAACACCAACAGGCGTTTCCAGTAGACATCGAAGATGTTTCCCACTTTGTCGGATGCCTTAGAGAGGTGCACCTTGTGAAAACAAGCCCGTTGCTTAGAAAGCGACAGGCAGGAAACATTGGGTGCCTCAGGGAAGACAACATGGTACATTGCTCACGAGCTTTTTGATGCCTTGCCGGTCCACAAGTCCCAGCTAGCCAACAATGGATTGGGGGAAGCTGGTTGACACCACAATGACGACAACAAGTAAGTCTAATAAGTGACTGCGCATATAGAATTTTATGATGTTACCATACCACCTAGTCCACATCACTTCCGTTTCTACCTTCCACGAGAGCCAACTGCGGGCTCAGTGCACTACTGCCTATTCAAAGTACAACTGCTTCAGACATGACAAATCCAACCTCCGCCTCGTACTTTGAGCGCTGCGCAAAGCTGCTGGTTGGAAATACTGTGGAGGTATCTCCCGATGCAACCGATTATGGAGGCTTGCGCAACACATCGGGCGAGATGGCGGTACGGGGCTGAATGTTGACTATGGGAAGGACCATACCATTCCAGCTAGTTTGAGAGTAATCTTTCTATCTGTCAACCTTCACCATCGCTGACTCGATCCATCGCTTAGGTTGTCTGGAAGCACCAATTTGGTGATATCCTCGAGTCTCCTGGTTTGTGCGACGTAGCTGCTGACGTTGATTGTTCTCATCTTCGGATGGCCGCCGAAAGACATGGTGATGACTATGTGGTTGCTCTGTGGTTGTAGTAAAGTGCCAGCTTCTGACGTTTGTTCTCTATCCAGCACAACCGCATGTACATGTATCACAGGCACAATTTTTCCGCCGAATGGACATACAGACCCGTGTTGAGATGCTCAAAAATAGCGATGCTCCATATAGCGATGCTGTCCGAGACCTTGCTCGGATTACAAAAGACTGATCGATGAGGGAGAGGCAATCGCTGGGATGGGGAATCTCTACAAAGTATTGAGTGTAGTGAAACGCAAACACCAGGTCCCGTATGGGTTTGAACAAGATGAGCCGGCAACCCCGATAAACGAAATCGACCAAACCCAAGAATGTTTTTTTAGCAGACCGGGCGGATTAGTCAACTGTGTTCAAAAGAACCAGAATATGCAATTATCTCTACATTTGTATTCTTCGCTGCTTCGTTGAAAGCATAGATAAATACTCCTACACAACCACTGCTTTCTTGCCACTCACGAGTGCGATCCATCTCGAATGCATTTCCACTAAATCTCTCACAATGAAACTTTCGATTTCCACACCTGTCGACTCCTCCTCTGCAGTGATTTTGATATCACATACTTCCCCAATGACTTCGTCACGTTGTCCCACTGCTGCCGCATCGTGCGGTGCGATTTTTGCCATTATTGGTGATGATACAAGCGTAACAACGCGCTTTCGTGTGTTCAATATGTTCGCGATGACCGCTTGATGGCCATAGCGCTGAAGAGACGCACGCGCCTTCGGGATAAGGAGGTCAGGGTCTGTCTCCAGCTGAAATGTAATTCAAATTTAGTTCGACTATTCATAAGAGAGCGATCATGTCGCTACCTTGAATGAGACAATGAACCCGTCCTTAGCCCACTCCTTCACGAGCGGCTTGACAATTTTGGGGACCTGATCTAACTGCAATGACAACGCACCCTCGCCCGATTGGATTTTGTGTTCGACCTGATATTAATTACAAGCGTAAAACGCGGAGTTTGCAATGCATTCACAGAGTTACGCACCTTCTTGTATTCCGGGATGAAGAAGTCAGAAACTGCGGCAGCAAGATAGTACATTCCGTTTTCCCCAAGGGTACTCATTATCTGAGTAATCCCACGGAGCAAGAACAAGTAATCCGTCACTGTCACGAAGTCGATTGTGAGCAAAAGTCGCTGATCAACTGCTTCCCGGTATTTCCGAAAAACCTCGGTCATCTTTGCGGCGTACTGCCCGTTCACTGATATAGGTTAAGCCAACTCTGTTGATCACATTCATACAACGTACCTACTAACTCCCCGTCGTCCTTCTCTATTAGAAAGTCGAGAAAGCAATTTTTGGAATGAGAGTAGTGACGCGAATAAGGTTCCAAGCTATGTTGACGATGAAAGAAAATGACTGCATATCCTGATTCGATGAAATACTCTGCAGATGTTGCCCCACGCGTCCCAGCACTGAAGTTGTCGATGAATCGAACGGTTTGGTTCTCTAACGGCACGGTCGTTCCGCCGGACTGAGGATCAAAGCATTGATGATTGCAAGGGCGGTATAATCAAAGCTATTCAAGACGTTACCGTGATCAGAACAACTCTGCGGCTTGCCAACCTGTGCAAATCAACAAACGACGAAACTGACGCAAGAATTCGATCAATGTTCGAAGGAGGATGCTCGGTCGCGTAGAATTCGTCTGGAGGTATACGATGTGGGTTGAAGGGACTCGTGGGCGAGTCCAGAGAGCTTTCATTGAATCCGTGGGTGCGTACTGGAGTGAGGTCGTGCATGATTTAATTTTCGGTATTCCGAACCACCACACACTGCTCCAAGCCACTCTCAAAATTTGTTGATTGTAGTTAGTTACCGAACTCGCTGGGTCAATATCTAAAAGCTTGAGACAGTTATCAATGGATTCTTCACTCTATTCTCAGTTAGTGGCTGCACTGATCACTATTTTACAATCCAACTGCATCCAATGCCATTCGTTCAAAAGCCCAACAGATTTTGATGGACAACAGTTGATTGTGATTCATTCCTCCTGATCTTGATTTTCGCGGGTTAGATATGCACTGAAGGTCAAGATTCGCCAAATGCATTTGTTGGGGCTTTCAGATTGCGCACCAGTCAGCTGGTTTACAGACGAGTTTCGACACGTTGGGCTGTCTCTCATGGAGCAGACTGTACGATTCCGCTTCAACGAACTGCTTGGGTTACTTAACGCAGCGTCATGCAGAAGCTCGTTCAGACCTGTCCTGTATAATCCATCCACGCTGCTTTGGATCCTATGCTCCCAGCTTCTTCGCATTCCTCAAACTGTCGTTTGAACGGAAGAAACTGATGGATTCCGGACTTGAGCTCCATGCCAAAATCTGCATCAAGGTCTCTGCTGTTCGCTTATACAACGGTCAGCGATTGAGGTGATGCAACTGATGCAGCAATGGAAGATGTTTCGGATGAGATCTTGAATCAGCGAATCTTGAGAAGCCTTACTGCTGCCTTCGATCAATTGTTGTGGTCTATTTTCTTGTTCTCTCAATGTATGTCAATCACGACTCGTTGGACATGTTGCATTTCAGCTCATATAACGGCAAGATAAAGAACCGAAAGGCTTCAAAATCCGGAGCTGGTGGAATACATCTTGATAAACCAGGTATGAGTTTATCGACTTTTTCTGACCCGTTTCTAATGGTCTTTCAGCGCGTTGCACTTCCAGCATTCCAAAGTTATGCCCGTCTAATTTCGTTTCAACACAGCTCCTCGTCTCGGCATGCTTTATCAGCTTGCCATTGGATCCTTTGGCATATTCCACATTAACATGCGCACTTTTACACGACATTATTGAGCACGATTGGCTTGTCGCAGCACTTGAGGTAGGTGTTCTGTTCCATTTAATGCGGATTTGGTTCTGATTCTTTATAAAGGCACTTCATTACGGATACCATTCAGATATTCACAGCGAAGTGATCAACTTTATTAATGACATGTATGTTACGACGCGAGCTGTATCCGTTGTACCATGCAGACTCTATTAACTCTACCTGTAATGACTGCGTAATTGATTCAACGTAGTGCAATTATGCAGATGTGCTCAAGCTAACGAAACATGCCCTAACGAAACATGTCTTAAAAATGAATTATGAAACAAAGCTTTGAGAAACCAGTAGTGTTAAGGAACAACAGATCTTGACACGCTCACTTCTCGCCGACGTAACTGGTGTGACCGTCTCAATGGGGTCGCCAAATGACGCCGTTTTCGGTGTCCTTGGAGGCAGAGCGTGCCGAGGTGCGGAATCGCAGGAAATTACAATGCATCCAAGATGAAGCAAACGGTGGTAAGGAAGGTCTTGGCGATTTATAGCACAACAATGCTGAAAGTAGTGGAATTGAGAAGCCATGGGAACATACCGCCGAGTAAACCCCGTCATAAAATCCTCTGGCCTGACTACCAAATACAAGCCAACTGTTTAAAGAATCGAGAGGATGTCCGGCAGCTGTGCTGCTGTTATACACAGTTGTGCGGAATGGTGCAATCGTAATGAAGAGTTTGGATGTCGCATTGGTAGATTCTGTGTGGATTGGGATGATGATCCGAGTCTTCGAAGCTCTGATTCAACCTGCGTTATCATGTAATACTATGGTAATAGTACTGCGTGCGATGATAGAGCTCCTTTCTAATCCACGTCGCGCCGAGGCGGAAGATGGCCGGCTTCAGCCAGCCGAGCTGAGAGTTGTATGACTGGAAGACTGAACGCCTGATTATCGAGCTGCTACTACTGCTTCTTTAAGAGTCTTTTATTAGGTGTTTTGCCATCAATGCTTTGAACAATTGATCCAGCCTTTCTTGGTGATTTGAAAGTGTTTTGATTTCTCACGACATGCAACAGATTCTGTGTTCTCCCTCTCCATGGGCTTTTGTGGAAGTTTTTCGTCCCGTGGAGGATCCCCAGTCAACTGACGATCTACGCTTTCATCGTATCTATGAATTCAAATAGCTGACACTTTTTCGTGGCTCTCTGAGTGAGAAACTTCACATTCCAACAAGCGGTTTCATTATGGTATCCACCGATGAATGCACGAAGCCGATCAGAAAAGAGTTAAGAATCGCAGGTCCAAAGTAGGCTGCAAAAGCGGGTAGCATGTACGAATGGTCTGCGTTAATCATATAATTAATTTTGCAAAGGTTTACAACCGAGGGCACATTACTTTAGAACCGATCCAGCACATCCAATATTTTTGAATAGGGCTCTCTCTAGGCAGAGACTTGGATCTGGGAAAGATGGGAGCTTGCTTGAAACTTAGAGAAGCTTTAATTGTGTAAGGATTGACTCACAAGAGTTTTCGTAGTATGCATTCAACCTATCAAGAAAGGTCCTCAAATTTTTCAAATTCGACATTGGCCAATGACACGTGGTGGCGGGTCAGGGCGATGTCGAGCCAACCCGGGAGCCATGAGTACATCAATTTTTTGTCATCTCCGCGTTTCCCTGTTTCGTATTCTCCGAGGCTCTTCCCTAGCTCATCTTGGTCAACTTTCGAAACTTTTGTTTTGATGAAAGCCGTTCTAAGTCTGCCTCTGGAATACGGGTCGTTTTGGCTTCTTCGATCGTTGTGCAAATCTGTTGGATGTGTCAGAGCGAGTTTGAATACTTCAACACAGAATTTACCCTTGTTTTGTTCTAGGTGGAGAGATGCCTACGAACGTAAGCAAGTCGGCCAGCCTGTGTAGTTGTTTCCATATTCAACTCTAAATGGGCAGCATGTGCCGACGAAGAGGACAAACACATACCTTCAATGTCAGTTCGACAGAAGTTTGCCGACTAAGGGACGGATTTGTGGCGGTTTTGAACACAATTTGCTCTTCAACAACGATATCGAATGGGAATAATTCGAGGCAATTGTGCCTATTGTAAAAGCTCAAAAGATTCTTTGCAATCTGTGACATGTAACCTACGGGACGGACATGTTTAGGGCTGTGGTGACCAAGCACTTTTTGGAAATCAAGGACTTGATCACAACGTCTTTGATTTTGCGGTTCTAGGAAATCGATAGACCTTTTTGTAGCTTGGACAAAAAAGTTGGATATAGTGCCAACTAGAACTTTCTTGAGCTCAAATTTTGAAGGAATCTCAAGGGCTTGTTGCTCCACCATCCATGCACCGTTCCATATCAAGTCGGTGGACGCCAAATTAGCTTCACAAAAGCCCTGAATGGCGTTTATCACATTGAGAGATATTACTTGGAAAGCTAATGAGCCCTTTCAAAATTGGAATTGCTGGAAGGTATGCCTGTTGAGGGCTGGAGGGCTAGTCTGGTGGGTTATCCAGATCAGAAAGTATTCCATTGAATATCAGATTGGCTCGCGATTTAGAGTTCCATGTTCTACGCTGAGTGCTTTTCCTCACGTATCGTGGCTTTGCGGGAATCGATACTGAAGGTGATCACGATGTCAGGTGATCCTTCTTTTTATGGTAAATGGAAATCTAGCTGGAACACAAACGCATTCATTGCAAAAGAGAATGATCAATAGTCGCTCTGCTCGATCTCGTCGTCCATCCTGATCGACTTCATATACAAAAAATAATAAGCATGAGTATATCGTGTCAAATCCTACGAATTACCTCCAAGATCGGAATGAGCTCATCCCAGTACCTCGCCGCCTTGAAAACCAGAGTAAGAAACCTTCCACAAATCGGAGCACCCAAGTTGACAATACCTTTTCATGAAACACTCGCTCCGTCTCCGCAAGATCCATCATCATAGATCTCAGATCCGCTGCCTTCAGATGCGCAAAAAAAGATAGTTCCTTCACCACCTCCTCAGAAAATGCTTGCGCGACCGTTTCGCTTGTCTGAACCGCCTCCTGAAGCTTAAACAAAAAAGGAGAAAATTATCACACATCCCGCATTACGCTCAATCCCTGGTGAAACATACCTCCCCAATTCGGGTCTCAAGCCTCGTGAGCTTGACTTTCCGTGCGATTTCTGAATCGATGCCTTGAATTTCCTGCACTTTTTCCTTGAGGAATCCAGCTATTCCTCTGCCGTAGCGAGCTGGATTGAGAGTACGCTCACGATCCGCGACGTGTGTGGAGAGGTACTGAGTGAGCTCTTCGTGATCGACTTGCTTTTGATCTCGAAGTCTCAAAACGTCCTGAAACGTTCCGTCAGATCTATCTGATTTGCAAATTTTCCTAATATATAGTACTTTCACGGAGGAGCAATATGAAATGTATTCTCGGATGTTGGCAACGTATGTTGCCTCCTCTTGGCGCGCCTAGCGCAAGAGAAGAAAGAAAAGTGAGGACATCGAACATGCCCCAATATACTTGTCATACCTTTTCCCGGATCATCGCACTCAAATGACGGATCACACTACCGAAGTCTGTCAATTGATTCGTCACTTGCGTCTCCATGCTCGCTAGAGTTTTCATGCACTGTGCAAACTCGTTCATTTCCATCTCAAGTTCTGCACATCCAAGAGCTTCAAATTCCTGCGCTTAATCCTGAACACATCTTTCAGACTTACCGGCGTACTGCCTCATTGCACGTGCATGCAACCGGTCAACAGCCATCAAGTTATCCTCCAGCGTCGTCACAGACTCCCTAAACTTGATAAACCGTTCGTCCTGCTTCCGTACTTTACTGAACGCATTCAGAAGCGTGTCGCTCAGATTTTCAAACACATGTGCTTCACGTTTCGTTTCTTCCTTCGTTGGCCGCTAAATGTTGTCCGGAAATAAATAAGGATGATGTCTATCAACACAAAATAGTACGAACAAGATCGGTAGACTCTAAAAATGTCCTGAGTGCAACGCTGCGCATTAACTTAGGATGCCTTGTAAGGCGTTGAAGGTAAAGTTCCAAGAGCATTCTCCTTCTCTCGATGAACTCGTTGCTAAAGCGATCTCCTGTGATATACTCTGTAGCAAAACACAAATTAGTCTCCGACAAGATCCACGGATATTGTAATGATTTTCACAAACCCATTCGGTGTTTATCTGGCAATGGCGGTAGAATCGCATCAGGGAGCTCTTCAGTGAGCTGTTGGTGGAGCCAATCGAAATCTTGGAATCGTCTTCTCACCGACATCTCTGGATTCCTGAAAGACTCGAGGATGGTCTTTAAAACCCAATTAGCACAACAATAGCCATCCTCCAGCTTATTTAAGTACCTTTGTGGAGACCTGATACGAGACGTACGCGGACGCACCCTCGCCATGTTTTTGCGGCTCTCCCACGACAATGTTGATGAGTTGGCTAGCGATAGGGATTTGAGGAGCAGAGGAAGAGGCGGAGGCTTGAGCCTGGGCAGGGCTGGCGGTAATTGAAGCGGATTCAGAAAGCGGATCCTAGATTAAGAATGTAAGGATAATAATGGATAGCAACCCCACCGGCACCCATGCGTACCGTTCCGTGGTCCTGGTATGTGTCGTTCTGGTACTCCATCTCAGCACTACTGTGCACGTGACCACAAATTCTTTGCCAATGACCGGCAGACTTTTAGTGCGATATGCTTCGACTGCTGCTGCAGCGGCAGCCCAGAAGACCGGCGCCGCTAGGAATCTTCCATTAAAGAATATGTCCTCACCCCTCAGCTCGCTTCCATCACAGCCGCCAACCTTGAACTCCACTCCTCGCTTGCAAGAAGATCCTAGAGCTTTGACCCTCCAACGTCTCCTGGCAGCAAACCTCCACCTCGGCCACTCGCGCGCAAGCTACCACTCTCACATGCTGCCGTTCATCTACGGCGAGCGCAACGGGCTTCACATCATCAACCTTGAGCACACCCTCACGCACCTCCGGCGCGCACTGAACGTGACTCGAGAAGTCGCGATGCGAAACGGTACGATCGTTTTCGTGGGCACGAGGCTGGCGATCCATCGGATAGCCGTTGATGCCGCGAAACGGGCGGACGCTTACTATGTTACACGTTGGGTTGGTGGGACAATCACGAACCGGAGCCAGGTTCTCAACAGAAGCGTCGTGGACGAAAGCGGCGGAAAGAGCATCAGTGCCTCGGAATCCGGTGCGGCGGTGGTTCCGGACTTGGTGATTCTGTTGGACTACCAGAATACGCTGAGGGCGGCGCGGGAGGCAAACCAGTTCAATGTGCCGATAATTGCGATCTGCGACACAGATTGTGATCCACGGAGAGTGCAGTATCCGATTCCAGCCAATGATGACTCGGTGGCTGGAGTTAAGATGATTGCGGATTTATTAAGTTTGGCCGCGCAGGAAGGACAGAGTTTGCGAGACAAAGTAGCACAGTCCAAGTCAAGCTTTTTGAATTAACACAGCCGAAAACAATTCGTTGTTTACACAACCTGGTGGTCTTGAGTTCAACAAAGTTTTTTTTCCTTTCAACTTGGTGCTATCAGAACCGGCACGTGACACCCTGATGTTCTTTGGGTCACCACAAACTTTGCGAGAGCAGCTGGTCGAGCAACCCCCGCAACACTCTTTCGAAGATGGCCGACATCGAACTACACATTTCTGTCGGTACCTCTACAGCAGGTCGCACAGAAGCACGTTCCGGCCCGTGATAGCAAGAAACTTCCCGGTTACCTACTTCCAAAGCAAAAAGCAAGGACGGAGATACTAAAGACAATGCTCAAGGTAAAAAAATTTACCGAGAAGACTTCTCTAGGAATCATTTTTATTTATGTCGGGGGACTCCGTACTTAAAGCTGTGTTCTCGAATAGGCGAAATTCTTTAGGATGAGGATCGGAAAGACTGGGCAGCGACCCAAGCGGCTACGATATGGAAGAGATGACAGAGTGGTTTCAAAAATGAATATTTGATTAAATATACGCTGGTTCGATCTTATATCACACTGAACACAACTCCAAGATGTCGGGAAAAAAAGACGGAATCTGCCCGGTGATTCGTGATGTGCATCTCTGTGTTCGCGATTTCTTCCGCGCCATTTCATTTCTTTAACATCGAGAAGAGTTAACAGAAGCGTCATGGACGAAAGCGGGGGATAGAGGTCGTTGGGTGGGAGTCCCCGCACGGGGCAGCGGTTGTCCCGGATTTCATGATCCAGCTGACCGCTACCCCGGATTTCATGATCCAGCTGGGCTATCAGAATTCGTTGAGACTAGAATTTGTTCAAAATTTTCCGTTGATTGCGACCTGCGAAACGGACTGTGATTGACGCAGAGTGCAGTATCTGAGTTCCGGGATTGAAGTTGATTGTGGACATTATGCATTTTCTTTACGGGAAGTATGCAGTTGGGAACAAGTAGCACAGTCCAAGTCTTGCTTTGAATATCATTTCCGTGTATCCCGATTTACCACGCTGTGCACAGCCCCACACCGACAATTGAACATGGAGAGCGAACAGCTGCTGGATTGTGCTCTAGATCTGATGCGACGTCTTCCGCCGCGTAAAGTCGAGGAGAACCTGAACGCTTTAATGGGTCTGGTTCCCCACCTGACGGAAGATTTGCTGTCTGCAATCGACCAGCCATTGAAACTAGCGGTGTGTGAACAGACCGGTCGAGAATTCCTTCTTTGCGATTATAATCGATATGCGGAAAATGATGGAACATATGCGGATTCCTGGCGGTGAGTAGTGTGAAATTCAGAGCTGGGGATATGCGGAAATGATGGAACATATGCGGAATCCTGGCAGTGGCGGGTGAGTAGTGTACATTCAGAGCAGGTCAAGCTTGAAAACTTGAAATTTCAACCTTGACTCAGTCCTTGGGGCATGGCGTGACTTGGACAATTTATTGTTTCGAAGTATCGCATGAGAGCTGATTAGTTTTCAAGGTCCCCATGGTCGAATGAGTACCAACCACCCGTGCAGGACGGCGCTTCACCATCACCAAGGCTTCGAAAGCTCGAAGCTAGTGCAAACGACGCCTTCGATACGTACCGTGAACTTTACTATGAGGGTGGTGTCTCTTCAGTCTACATGTGGGACCTGGACGATGGATTTGCTTGTGTGATCTTGATTAAGAAGACGAGCCCAGACGGTGTCGGCATGTGGGATTCTATTCACGTGGTGGAAGTGAAGGACAAAGGGCGAGTCGCTAAGTACAAGCTGACGAGCACAATTATGCTGTACGTCGAGAAGTCTGGAAAATCCGTTGCCGGAAGCTTGACTCGGCAGGTGAGACACAGAATATGAGCATGCTAAAATGAGTGCTCACAGACTTTGTAGCAAGAGCAGGACATGCCTTTGGATGACTACGGCATGCACGTAGCCAACATCGGTCGAATGGTGGAAGACATGGAGATCAAGATGCGCAACTTGATCCAGGAAATCTACTTTGGCAAAACCCGGGACATTGCCAATGATCTGCGAAGTGTGGAGGATGTGACAAAGGGGAAGGGACCTCTGGACGAGCTGCGGAGCGAGCTTGCGTCTGTGGTGGGTAGAAAGCGATGATTGAAGGAGGGTTTTGAAAATTTGGTACATAGCCCATTTATATGAAGTTTGAGTTCGAGCGACTGACAGATATTAGGGTGGTGTTGATAGCAAGACATATTGTAGCAAGCGACCTTGGTGCACAGTATTGACATTTTCAAAATTGACTTTTGCACCCAAGACACGCTCCTTCCCCCCATACATACCCTACCCAACCACCACCCACAAATATTAATAGCCACCCCGTCATCCGTCCAACCTTGACTTTTCAGCCCATCCCGTCAGTCACTTGAAGTAATTCGTGCCCGTTAACAATGGCGTCCTGGTCTTATTCTGGCTCCGCTTCGCAGCAAATCCATCACACGTCCGTGGGTCACCCCGGTTACTTCATGCCAGCCCACCAGTCCTCCCACCAATCCATCCCAATGTCGGCACCCGTACACGCACCTACTCCAATGCATGGGAAACCTGGTGTTCCGAACCCGTTCGACATGATGAACCTGCGCTCTGCCATGCCGATCCCAACCTATTCCTACCACATTGGCAACCAAACTGTGCCCGGAATGGCCCAATGGGGCATGCATGCAACCCCGGCCGCATGGCCAGCTGTAATTCCGCTCGTTTCGCTCCACAGCTCCGCCTCCGCCCCTCCCAATGTTCCGATCCACACCCAGCTCCCCAACACCGCCTTCGCCACCCGCACTCCCATGCCTGCTCCGACGATGTTCAACCAACCTAGCTGGTCAGCGCCCTGGCCTGCCAATATGCGCCAACCTTTCTTTGCTCCGGCCAGCTCCGATGTCGATATGCCGATGCCGCCTCGCTCGCCATCCCCTGATCTGACGGATGCTTCTTCTGTGACCTCGTCTGGTTCCAATTCTTCACCCACCATCCGGTCCCTGGAACCAGAGGTGAGGCATTCGTGCACCGCAACTTTCAGGTCATTAAGTTAACTTTATGTGATAGGAGCCACGCCCTAAAATGGTCCAACCTTCCTCCCCGGCGACCACTCCATTCACTTGGTCTCTTTCTCTGTCCCCTCTCCAGCCCGCACCGGTTGCGAAGGCCGCTGTTGCTCCTGCGCCTGCCGCGGTGCGGAAGGTCACTTTCCGCAACTACGTCGATGTTGCATGCACCTACCACCCCGATGACTACGATCGCACGTCTATCGAAGTCGAGCCGCTGACAATGCAAGATATTGCTCAGATTCAGAGCGATCGCCAGTTGGCGGCGATGGCATTGCAAGGATGAGCAAATCATCACGTTCAAAATCGCTTCCATTTCAAATCTGTTGCTGCGAAACGGCCGCTCTCCATGAATATCGAGTTCGTTTAGTAGATCTTTGCACGACTTGACAACAAACCCGTGTTACGTCCTTCCGTATCCGGGACTTTCCACAACCACAACATTCTACCCACCGATTTTGCACCAACTTATTTCGATACTACGTTTATTACCATTTTGCTGAGCTGCATTTTTTATTTAGAGACTCTTTTGCCTGCGGGCTTCGTCTGTTTTAGAATGTCCCGTTTTCCAACTATCATCACATTTTTAGCGGCTTACACCCGCGTATCCTTGCTATTCATCACACATTCTTTTCGCATTTGAGACTTTAGTTTTATTCCCTTTACTTATTGTTTAGTTTGTTTTATTTCCTCCACTCCATTGGCTCTTTATGTCCGGCTTTGGCCTTTCGTACGCTTCTGGGCAACCCACTTCTTTTTATCTACTTTTTTATATGTAGTCTTTGCGACAGTCAGTTTGCCAGCCAGCTTCAAAATGTTTTGGTGTCTGGTTTCTTTTTTTATGTTTCGAGACTTTTAATGCTGCTTTCTTTTTGTGAAATCCCCCTTTTTATGTTCCGTTTCGCTCTTTGTGATGTTCTTTTTTTGTTTCGCTGTTGCGCTTTGGCCGCACTATTTTTCATTTCTTCCACCTTAGTTCTGCACTAATAGCCCCCAAAAAAAAGTTTCGCTGGTCGGACCACACGATTGTTGTTTCGCCGTGCCGTGCTTTTTCACAGTCCTTCTCGACTTCTATCTGCTTTCACTTTGATGAAAGTCCACAATATTCTTGTGAACCTTCAAAGGTTCTCACACGAAAGCCTTTTGTCCCACAACACAACACTTTTGGAATCAACGATATCAGCATTTCTCCCCCTGTAACAGTATCATATACTTCCGTTTATCAATCTTGTATACACATCCCTTGTGTTCAAATTGCCAATGATATGAGATAATGTTGTTTTTCGAGTTCTTATAGCAAAGTGATTTTAGTTTAGTGACGACCACCGACAGACGAAGCACACATCCCGTCAGAGCGGAGTGATTTCTGGTTCTACTGTTCACACTCATCTAGGTTTGGTGACATATTCTGTAACTGCTTCTTCAAGCTCTGTATGATATTTCCAAATTCAATCTGCGCAATTGTGCACACATATCATCATCTTCGTGTTTGAGATTTATCCCAAATGTTAGAAATTATCCCACTGTTTTGTCGTTTCAGCTGATCTTGGTCGGAATTGAATTCTTATCAAGAAGTACTCACAATAAAACGGCTACAGCAACTGTACCCAACGTGCTACTCTTTGAGAAGTTGAATTATGTTGACACTTCTAAGTGGGTTGGTCTTCATCTGTATTGGTTACCCTGACCCTTTGGATGCTAAGCAAATAGCACCTTAGAACGCCTTTTGGTAAGGACGTGTTGAGACAAGCATGAAGTTGCTTCTGCTGATGATCGAAGTGACACTTCCCACACATCAGACTGTCCTTTATGCCGTTGTTGGAACTTGCTTTTTACATGAACAACTGATCAATAGAGAAATGAAACGCGGGGGTCCACAACACATCCAATGTCGCAAGACAACCCCAGTAAGAAACAGGCACTATCTTAGTCATTGGTGTGTTTCGTGGTGCCAATGTGAGCTTCTGTTGGATCCTTAACTGTTTGCATGCCACATTACGACGTCGCGCAAGATGACCACGATTTGTTTGGTGGGATGCTGTTCAAATAATGGCTCACCTGAGTTCACACTGAGTCGTCTATAAGGTCAATCTAGCGAACAAGTCAAACAAAATTTACATGAACAGTGAGCACAAAGGAACGCATCAAAGAAGTTTCACGCAACACGAAACAGTCCGGCCCCAGCTTCATGCAACAGGAAATACGAAACGAAATTGTGGCAGGCAGCTTGCCGGTCAAATCTTCGAATTCAAAGTTATTCACTTGCAATTTTTTGCCACTCGCAACACGACATTGGAAAGACGCCTCGGACTGGCCCAGTCTCCGTAACTCGGGACAGGTTAGCACCAAAAGCAAATCCGTCATCAAACTCTGCTGCTACGGCAATAACATCGCCGGGTCGAAGCACCATCTCGTCGGCATGCATTGGCGAGTACGTACGAACTGCTACCGCTTCGGCCCAAAACTCAAAAATACGCACGGGTCTTGTCCCTGCCTCGGTGCCCGACGCAGGTACGACAGGTTGCGCTGACCCTCCGTCTGCTCGCTCGGCGAGCCATACCGAATCCGTCGAGTGCTGATGTTGTTGCTGCAGCAACCAGGTCTGCACAATACTCGAGGATCGTCGATGTGGTAGGTGAGCACCAGACGTAGCGGCGGGAAGTTCCTCTGTTTCAGGTGCCTCCCGTTCCGGCGAACCACAAATCACGAGGGGAAACACACCAACGTCTCCCGTGGTAAGATTTTGTCCTCGTCCCCATCCGGTTTGCCACGAATGGTGCAGCTGTATCAAGTCGTCGACATTCACGATGAGCTCGTCGTCGTTCGATGGTATGTACTCAAGAACAGCGCGTAGAACAGGTGCGGCGCGTGGAGGATCAGAGGATAAGTGTTCGCTGCTTTCGCCTCCGGTGGTGCTACTGTAGACAATGGGCCGGGGACCATGGATGACATTGGAGCGGTAGTTGCGATACTGGAGGAATAAACGTGCGGCTACGTCGATCGCAGGTGGTGGATTTTCGTTGGGTCCGCGCAAAGGTCTTGGACTATCCGTATCTCCAGGTGAAGTGCCAGGATTCGTAACTATAGAAACCTCTTGAAGAGGCATTCCATCTCCGGTCTTTGGTCGTTGATTTCTCCTTAGATTCGCAGGTTGTCTTCGATTCGCTGAATAAACAGTCATTCTAATTGGTATCGTCCTTGGAGGCTCGCAAAAATCCTACCTTCCAATCGAAGAACATTGCGGAACATTGACAAAAATGCAAAAGCAAAGACGAGGTGGATCCCAAGCATCGAGTTCTGCGCGAAGGTGATGGCGATAAAGTATCGCCGTGGGACTGGCGTAAGGAGGAAGGACAAGGCAATCGCGTCCACAAGCATCAGGCCAAAGAAAAGCATCATCAATGTGCGATTCGTTCTGACCAGCTTTGGGAACACACGACGAAGTGTCCCCATGCAACCACCTCGGTCACCCGGATGATCAGATGAATCTAAAAACACCACCCGCTTGTTCGCAACGGTCGCCCACACCATGGAAAATCCGACCACGATCTCAAGCACGCCAGCAACGCACCCTGAAAGTTAAGTTTTATGATGATTCATCGTGCCAATTCCGAATGCAGACATACAGAACAAGGAATTCATAAATTGTAGGAAGGGATACCGGTACTCGAACACAAATGCACAGGATGTGAAGAGCCCGACTGCAGCCGAGAGTCCAACGAACGCCGTCAGTGCCGGCATGGTCCACTTAGGTAGCCCGAATCCTTTTGCAAACGGGGAGAAACGATCCAGGGTTGTCAGGACGAACGTGAGCCCGCATCCCAGGAATAAGGCTGTTCTAATGCAGCCAGTCACCTTGGTCTCCAGTAGGACATCGGAAGGGTGAACAATAAAGTCATGAGCTTCTTCCGTGACTCGCTGGTAGTACCGAAACGTCATATCCAACGGCCAATGACATAGAAAGAGGCTTGATTCCAAAAAGTCAATGGATGGTGCCAAAATTGCAATGGTGGATCGCTCGGAGTACCTCAATGCGACGGTTATGAGTAAATGAAATCGCGATCCTACTGGACTTGCGCCTGATCCCATATTTGACACATGCAGCAGGAGATTGATAACGACGAGAAAACACACCAGAAAGCTGAAGAGCACGCCTGCGACGTCAAACGCTCCCAGCGATATTTCTCCGAGTCTGACCGACCAATCCATCCCCCAACAAAACTGCAAATTGGCTGGCTTGCCTGGTGGCAGTCCACCACATCCAGCCTTGCGATAATAATAATCGATGAAAATTTATTTGCACTACAAATGCCTTCATGGGCACCAATCAAAGTATTTGAAAGAATCTGGTACAATACCATAAGTGCCGAGCTCGCAAGTGCATTGAACGGATTTATTAAGGCAGGAAATGGTAGTTCATCCAAAAACAAAAATCGGTGCATTCACAGCATAGCTTTCTCGGACGACTTGTCGGATGTTGTCGCAGCACTGACAGTTGCGCCAGTGTACGCAATAACAGCGCTGTTTGCACTAGCTTGCGTTTGGGTCGGTGCGATCCCTAGTCGCTCCTCGAGCGCTGCAATATCAAGCGTAGTTTTGATCAGAGAATCAGGGTTCAACGAGATCGAGTTGATCCCTTGCTCAACCAAGAACCGTGCAAAGTCGGGGAAATCGGATGGCGCTTGTCCACAGATACCAATCTTCACGCCGTTGCGGCGTGCCGTCGCGATCACCATGCGCACCATCTCCTTAACTGCATTGTTTCGCTCATCGAAGAGGTGCGCGATGAGCCCGGAGTCGCGGTCGAGACCGAGCGTGAGCTGAGTCAGATCGTTCGAGCCGATCGAGAAACCGTCGAAGACCTTTGCAAATTCGTCGGCCAAGATGACGTTCGACGGGACCTCGCACATGACATAGACTTGGAGACCGTCCTGGCCGCGCTGGAGGCCGTTCGCTGCCATTTCGGCCAAAACTTTGCGACCCTCGTCCGGGGTTCGGCAGAATGGAATCATGACGATTACTGGGGAGGTGATGTCAGCAAAAGAGTTGGCGCCCCGAACGGAAATCTGAACTCACCATTCTTCAATCCCATCTCCATGCGGACCTTGACAAAAGCCTGGCACTCCAGAGCGAATGCCGCTCGGAACTTGGGGTCATAGTAACGAGAAGCACCACGCCAACCGATCATGGGGTTTTCTTCCAATGGTTCGAATTCCCTTCCACCAAGCTACAATAGCAATATGGTTAGTATTTCACAGGCGAGTCGTTCACAATATGTTTTCACTTACCAAGTTGGCGTACTCATTACTCTTGAAATCACTCATGCGAACAATAACCGGGCGTGGGTGCATTGCAGCCGCGATCGTTGCAATACCGCTAGCCAATCGGTCGACGAAGAACTGGGCTTTCGCGTTGTCTGCATACAATGGTGTCATCTTCGCGATCTGGCTAACAGCAGAAGGATCCCGGAGGTTAGGGAAGTTCATCAATGCAAGAGGGTGGATCTTGACGTGGTTAGCGATGATGAACTCGAGACGCGCGAGACCAACGCCTTGAGCCGGGATCTTGGAGA
Source organism: Cladochytrium replicatum (assembly GCA_025526935.1). Classification (NCBI taxonomy): domain Eukaryota; kingdom Fungi; phylum Chytridiomycota; class Chytridiomycetes; order Cladochytriales; family Cladochytriaceae; genus Cladochytrium; species Cladochytrium replicatum. Next base: position 102,577 of record JAHLKD010000020.1, read on the forward strand.
GGGCAAAAGCCTCTGATGGGTTTCCGATGTTCATGAGGAGCTGTGTGCGAGTTTGCGGGATGTTGTCGATTCTTACTTCTTCGCGACGGAATGGAACGAGTCCGCCGTAAATGAACCCAGTCTCGCCTTGCGAACAGACGATACTGACATCGACGCCTGTTTGGATTGCTTCCGTGGCGTTACCGCATCCTACGACAGCTTAACAAAGACCAAACTTTCAGGCATTATTTCCGAAGCATGTCTACAATACATACCAGGAATACCGAGTTCACGCGCAATAATTGCGGCGTGACAAGTACGTCCACCAACTGAAGTGACAATAGCTCCAGCCTTCTTCATGATTGGCTCCCAGTCTATTTGACAAGAATGTCAGTCACCTCATAGCATGCACCTTGCTTTACGCACCAGGGTCAGTCCTCTGCGTTACAAGGACCTCTCCGTCCTTGAATGATGCCATCTGAGATGGATCCGAAATGACCCGTGCACGACCTTGGCCAATGCCAGAACCAACTGCAACACCAGATGTAAGAATTGGGTGCGGGCCACCTTTTGGAAGCTCGAGGTGATATGTAACGAGCACGTCTCCTTCATGCTTGTGTGCCATTTGACTCTGAACAGTCTCGGGACGTGCCTGGACGATGAAGAGCTGGCCGGAGAGACCGTCCACAGCCCATTCCATGTCCATTGGCGTCCAATGGCCGTGAAGACCAGAGTAGTGGTCCTCGATGATGCACGCCCATCTCGCAAGGATGAGGATCTGTTCGTCGGTAAGAGCAAAGCGATTTCTGTCCTGGATGGGAACACTAATGTTGCCATGTAAAGAATTGGATTCGAATCTCTCTGGAATTACTCACGGGATGTTTGATGTGCCCCTGCTGCCCTTCGATTGGTCGTAAATCATCTTTTGCTCCTTAGAACCGAGCTTCCTTTCCACGATGGGTTTGTAACCTTGCAAAAGCGTGGGCTTGAATACGACGTACTCGTCTGGATTGACGCTGCCCTGGACAATGTTTTCACCAAGACCGTAACTTGCATTGATGACCACGGTGTCCTTGAAACCCGTCTCGGTATCGATTGAGAACATAACACCACTTGCAGCGAGATCCGAGCGGACCATGAGCTGAATTCCGACTGAAAGTTGCACTAGGAAGTGGTCAAAGTTTTTGACCTGACGATACGAGATCGCACGATCGGTAAACAGAGATGCGAAACACCGATGTACGGCCTCGACGATGGCGTGTTCACCACGGATGTTGAGATACGTGTCTTGTTGACCTGCGAACGACGCGTCCGGAAGATCCTCTGCGGTTGCGGAGGAGCGTACGGCGCAATCAAGCTCGGCACCACCCCGGTGTGGGCCTCCGAAGCGGTTGCACATTTCTCGGTAGGAGCAAACGATGGCTTCACCGAGATCCTTGGGGAATGGAGTCTCGAGGATAATTTGACGGGCAAGGTTTCCGGCGTGGGCGAGTGCATTGACATCGGATACATCAAGGGATCCGAGAATTTCTCTGAGTCGAGCTTCGATGCCGGCTTGCTGGACAAAGTATTGGTATGCATAGGATGTTGTTGCAAAGCCGCCAGGGACGGAAATGCCTTTGTGGGTGAGCTGTATAGGATCACGGGGGGTTAGCGCATGAGCAGGAGAATTTGGGAATACATACAGTTCGGATCATTTCACCAAGTGATGCGTTTTTGCCTGGGGAGGATCCGTTGGGATCAGATATTCAAATGGAATACTTGTCAAAAATCACGTACCACCGACGATTGCAATGTCCTTCAATCCGACCTCCTCGAACCACAGAACCAGCGGTTGAGAGTGACCATTTGCGATAGTTCCAGCCATTGTTAGAGTGTTGGGTTCGTTTGGGTGAATGTTAACTTGCGGGTGATCTGCTTTTGGGTATTCGTCGAAGGTGTGTCTTAGCACAAACGACTGAGCTTGGGTACTGGGTATGAGCTTGGGTACTGGGTATGAGTTATAAACTTTGGACTTGGTTCAAGGGGTATGACGACTACGAGATCACACGAGCAAAAGTTCGCACGCGTGTTCCCTGTGATGACTATGAAACCGAAGTGTAAGGTTGTTCGTGTGGTGGAGGCGAGGCGGTCGGCGCGGCAGGAATGCGAATCAGACTTTCAGAAAAGGGGATGATATTTAAACAAAGCTGATCCCTCGATTCATTTCTTTAGATTGATTCGTCACATGGAGCACAATGGAACCCCAATAATCCAGAAAAAGTACAGATACTTCACCATTGTAATATCAGGGGGTCTTTCTAAAATTGGAAAATATGCACCGGAGGCAGATCATTTGGGCGAGAGCTTTCAAGGAAATCAGCACATTTTTCGATTAAACTCTCACAGCGCTGTCACATGTAACTTCCTGTGACAGCCTGAGCAGTTTCGAGGAAGATTGCCGCAACCCCTACAATTCTCACGGGTATGACCGGCGGATTCCGGAATCATCACATTCCACGTGCAAACAAGACGTCATTTTTTTGTCGTTCCTTTTTTTTTAATTTCCTTTTAGTATAATTTCCTTTTAGCATTGCTGATTGCTGGCATTGAACTGAAAACTGGAGCTGATAGTGGTAAGGTAACGTCGTTTGGGGAAAGAATTGGAAAGAGATAACAATCAAAAAAAGTTTGATTACACATTGTTGCAACAAAATGATGAACATATTGCAGTGTTGGAGGAGATCCACTTTCTCCAGGTAAACTTCAAAAGAATAGATCTTACGTCGCAAATCATTATCTTAAAATGATCGCGCCGCCGGATAAGACGATCCTTCTGCACAGACTGCTGGCTAAATCGGGCTGCCACCCGAGAAATTTTCGTTCCTTTTTAGATCATAATCTCATGAAAAGTGAAAAGCTTCACATCACGGATGGGAATAAAAACCAACCCCATCGTCCCTTCAATTTCTCTCACAGGCTAAAAACTTCTCATCCTCACTACCATCACTCAAGTCAGCCATGATCAAGGGATTCCCTGCACCAGTTTCGGTCTACCCCATCTTCGCCGTGATGGGAGCCGCTGTTGCCCTCGCGGGCGGCTTCGTTCTTCGCATTGCCGGCCACCCTGACGTCGTCTGGAACCGTCGTGGTAACCCCACACCATGGAACACCGTCCAGCAGGACCAGACCACCAAGGTAACTCCAGATTGTAAATGTCGAGTTGTACATCCAGCTAATAACTGAGAATTTCTTCCTACGCTGCAGTTCATGGACCCTCTCAACCAGTTCAAGTCGAGCTGGCGCCGCAACGGTATCTAAGTGCGCTGTTGGGATGAACGATGAAGGTTTCCATGGGTTGAGGAGCGCAAACCACAATGAGGAGGGCACACCACAACAATACCAAGTTGGAAATACAATGGTTCTCGATGTATTATGGACAGTTCTGGCGCTTTCTATTCTTGCAACTGCTTTCTTCTCTCGCAACACGTTAAATTGAACCCCATATTTTTTATTACGTTATCGTATCCAATGGTTTCAAACGTATACAAAACGCTTTGAACGTTCATAAGATGGCCTGTGCCATTCGTCCCCAAATAGATCCATAATTCCACCATCCCATCGTGTGGTTACACTGCCACCGGCCACACAAACATCTGCAGCCACCAGAATATCAACTAAGTTCCTTTTCTGCCCAACAAAACCATTCCTCTTCTCGTCATAGTCCACCTAATTCGTCCCAATGTCAACCTCCGGAAACCCTTCCAACAAAACGGTGCAGGTCCAGCGCCAAGTCGATGAAGTCGTTGGTATTATGCAAGGTATAATGAGTACGCATCTCTCTGTGGAAAACGCTCATTAAAAGTTATCATTCAGACAACATCAACAAGGTGATGCAGCGCGGCGAGCAATTGGACACTCTCCAGAACAAAACCGGTGTGTTATTTAAGCCTTGAGTCGATGATTGGCGTTTGTGCTGACATTGGTGGATGTTGCAGAGGACCTGCAGAACTCGTCAATGCAGTTCAGGCGCGGTGCGTCTCGCGTAAGGAAGCAGATGTGGTGGAAAGATATGAAGATGAAGCTTATTTTGGGCGGTGTGATTGCGGTCATCATTCTTGTGGTTATTGGATCCATTGTCGGCACAAATGCCAGCAAGAACAACTCACAACCGCCCGCTCCTACTGCCACCAGCACTGAGCAAGCAGCACCTCCAAACTTCCCATCCGTTCCGTCATCTTCTCCATCCCCTTAAGCAAACAGCTCTCGCCAACATTTCGTCTTCAATGGTGCTCGTCTCTGTTCCTTTCCCAATGTTTTATTCATGTTCTTTCTATTCGTTGCCTGCATCATCGTTTTGAGCGTTTACATGCCGCTCCATAGTAATTTGTAATAGCAGCCATTGTCATTTCTGCTGTTGCTTTTGTTTCGCATTCAGTCACCTGATTGTTCGTTCAAAATTGCAAGCGTCCCGCTAGCTCCAACTGGCCTGTGGACCACGTTGGATCATGCCCCCAAATATGACAAAGCGCCATCCGATCGATCAAGTGACCCTCCTCGATCCAAAATGGAACACAGCATTCAGTTCTCGCCCATTCCGTCCGGCACACCGGGTTATCTCTGCTGTGGTGGCAGCACTGGTGGCTTGCGTGATAGTCCCTACGTCGTTCTTCAACCCAATCACAACCGCCTCAACTAACTCTCGTCGTGGGCTGAAAGTAACCGCCAACGAGGATCACGGAAGGCATCATTTGTTTGGCTTTTCATCTCCGCGGATCCACGTCGATATCTGGTGCTCACAAACACGCAACGTGCAACAATGGCACTTTCTTCTGCACTACGCAACTCCTCCAGGCTTTTGCAGCAACAGCCTTCCACAGTTGCTGCTCGGACAACACCAGTACCCGTTCTACTTTCCTCCACCCGCAACTTCAGGACTGCCAAACCCTCCGTACCTGCGTCGGGTAATTCTCCGCTTCGCAATAGCTCTGTCAGAGAGGCCTCGACCAACTCATCGTCTGTCACACCTCCACATGCACCACCTTCAAATGCTTCAATTCCACCGACCTCCCAGATACCCCTTCGTCACGTACCCAACTTCGTGTCATCTGAAGTTCAGTCCGCACAAAAGCCAATTGCTCCTGCGTCTGCAACGCAGATCTGGCCGCCGAAAGATTCTACTGATGGCCCTACTGTGACCAGCGCGTCGGACTCAACATCGAGGTCGTCGTCTATCGAAGGTGGATCCCCACCACCACCAGCAGATCCACACGCTTCGACGCGTGGAAGTGGGCAACGTCCTGTCATACCCCCCTCGACGCCGTTCAGACCGTACAAGGATCTTCCGACCCCTGATCTCATTAATTCATATCTCGTTTTCCAACTCTGTCGAATCCCCCAGTTGCCGGCGCTTGCCGGACCAGTGATTTACGCGGCGGAAAAGGCAAAGGTTCTGGAGGCCCCTGTTTATAGCGTTGTCAAGTCCACATTTTTCAAACACTTCTGTGGTACGTGATTTTATACCGCAGGTTCTCAATGAGACACTCATAGTCTATATAAGGAGGTGAGGACATTCGTGAGGTCTCTCCCACCATGGCGCGCTTTGCTGCCAAAGGAGTCGGATCAATTTTGGATTTGGCGATGGAAGCGGATCTTGATGATACATCTCTTTCGGGAGAGTCTGCCGCGCAGGAGGCTGCTCGTGTCCGTGCCTTGATGGAAGAATCCATCGACACCGCTTCATCCCAACCCGATTCATTCATCGCTGTAAAGGTGACCGCCTTCGTTCCACCGGCCACCCTCGTTCGCTGGACCAATACCCTCCGAGCTTTCGAAGCATCCTTCAACAGTGCTTTGGACAACACCGATTCCCACGGCCTCTCTCGAGCGGAGTTTGTTCGCGCATTCCTCGAGTTCGCAAAAGTGCGTGATCCGGTCGCGGTGGCTAAAATTGCCGGACGCATTGAAGCGCTATTCCCTTCAGCCGATTCAAACGGTGACGGCCGCGTCGATTGGATCGAAGCCTCAGAGCTCTTTTCGCTCAGCAGCCCCGAGGTCCGTGAGGTCCTTCTTCAAGCGATAAAATCCAATCCGCAGGACGCCCAAACAGACCCAGCGACCGCACTCGCAACTGCGGAAGATCTAATAACCATCGATCTTGTAATGGCCGAGCTTGACCTCCTCTGCGGATATGCTAAGAAACGCGGTGTGAAGATCATGATCGATGCCGAGCAGTCGTATTTCCAGGCAGCCATCGACGACGTTGCGCTAACGCTGTTGCAGCGATTCAACCCATCCCTTGCGGATGGCCAAAGCGGTGCGCCAACTGTTTACAACACCTACCAGATGTATCTGCGCGACTCATATCAGCGTCTCGTCGCCGACGTCGAGCGAGCAAAGCGTCTCAACCATGCGTTCGGCGCCAAGATCGTGCGTGGTGCGTATATGGTAGCCGAGCGCGCGAGAGCAGCCGAACTATCCTATCCGGATCCGATCCACCCCAATCTCGAAGCCACTCACCATGCCTATAACTCCGCAATCGACTTCCTCCTTTCCCATGTTAAAGAAAACACCGAACACGGGTCGGTTAGCCCTGTGTCGTTTGTGATTGCATCGCACAACGGGAAATCGGTCCAGCACGCTGTGAAGCAGCTTGAGCAGATGCCCGAGTCAGCGAGAAAGCATGTGGCGTTCGCACAGTTGATGGGGATGCAGGATGGGACGACGTTCAGGCTCGCTGAGAATGGATGGAAGGCGTACAAGTATGTTCCGTACGGCCCGATTCATGTCACGATACCCTACTTGTTGAGACGTGCAACAGAAAACAGTGGGATGTTGAGTGGAGCTTCGAGCGATAGGGATAGTCTGTGGGAAGAGATTTGGGGCAGATTGAAGGGTAGGGCGTAAAGAGTTGTCGAGATTTAGGTTAATGCGGATGAGTTCATCCTTTAGCATCTTCGGAAAATTTTGGGTATTTATGATGTGTGGTGCGTTTCAGTTGTGTTTTCCAATAAAACGTCATACCATCAAACAAATGAGCTGTACGAATGCTGTATTTCAAAACTTTGCAAACCAGAATGCGGACCATCTATCATTTAATGTACGAGTGATCGAAGAAACAAAACACCAGAACGTGGTGCTCATTTGCAAAAAAGGGTGTAAGTGAGCAGAAAGCAGAAGTGCATCCGAGTTCGTCAGAAAATCAATCCAAAATGAAGCATAAAAACATAAAAACGGTCCTCAGTAGGCCTTGGGCCTGTCTATGCACTTTGGCGGCTTGGGGACGCAGGTCACATTTGCAGCTTTGTCCACGCTGTTCAACAGGGCGCCAGTGTACCAAGAAATGTACCCTCCGGTCTCTTTCGGGTCGCGCGCTTTGGTGCAAGTGAACGACACATCAACGGGGGCATCGGCCGTCACGATAACATTAGCGAGAGTGTAGTCATCCAAGAATCTGCAAGCGGTCCCGGTCTTCAATGCCACGCTAGACTCGCACACGCGGAGAACCTGCGGCGCCGCCGTCTTGTCTGCAAGGCTGCACGACCACGAGACCTGCTGTCCAGGGGTGCCGCACGAAGTGAAAAGGTCACCTGGTGTGAAGCCGCAGTCACGCTTGGGTCCGTAGATCTGCGAGCCGAGCTGTGTGGACGTGCCATCGCATTCCTGGGTTAGCAGACCGTTTCCTGGTGCAGGGTCGAAAACGGGCACGTTGTCGACGTTGTCGTTGAGCGCTCCAGGGGATGTTTTGCACTTGTACACGTCGATGGGGAGGTTGCTCTCTGGCCATGGAGGTGCAACTGTGTAGTTTCCGGAGAACTGCCACTCTGGCGCACTGGAGTTGTCGTATATGACTTGTCCTTCACAGAGCCAGTTGAATGGGTTTCCGATCTGGGTGAGGTTGAGTGTCGCAGGGCCGGCCAGCGAGGCAGAGTCGGTGATATCTACCCATTGGCAGGGGATACCGACGTTGTAGTTGTCTCCCCAACCCTCAGTGACACCCTGGTAGTTGCAAGTCTGGAAAGGAGAGTTCATGGGTGTGCGTCGGTCGTTAATGACACGGTTGGTCGCTTGAATGCAGAAGCCCTGCTTGTGACCAAAGTTGGATCCAGCATACTCGAAGGTCGAGTATCCGGCGAAATGGGGGTGGTTGTGACAAGGATCCCAGTAGTAACTGTTGTGGTAGAGGGACTGGTTGAAGCTGCTTGGGTCTCCAGATTCATACTTGATTTCACCCAGCAACACCTGTTCCGAGCCGACGTTGACGTGGATCGAGTCGAAGAGAATCAGCTTCCTCCATCCGGTTTCAGTAATACACTCTTTGCGTTCGCAGCTTCCGTCCTTGAAGTAGCGGTAAATAATCAAGTTGTGCTCCATTCCCTCGATGTATCCCAGGAGATCGCCGCCCACAGCTTCTTCCTTGTACTCATACTCGTTCAAGCTTTCGTACTTCTGCGCCAGGGGTTCGTTCCATGCGACACGCTCGTACCACAAGATAACGTCCGAAGCTCCAACAAACTTCTGAAGCGCCTCAGCACAGTCATATTCGGCTTCGCTAGTGCAATGGCATGTCGTGCACGGCTGCTTTGGGTCATAGGCATCTTTTGTGCAAGTGTCATCGAAGTACACACGTGTGCTTTCAGGATCGAGCGAATTCGCCGGGAATCCTGCTTCGTCCATGCACGCGTTACCGGTACGCTGCTGAAGCACGTATGGGTCCAAAGGAAGCGAGAACGTTATGTTTGCCTTTCCACCAACAGTCGCGAGCTCCGGAACTGACGTCTCGGCACTGCCAGGACTTGCTACGACGTGAGTCAAGACCGAATACGTGACTGCTACATAGTCATGGCCCTCGATAGTCTCGCGAGCGGGTTTCGACGTCAACTTGAAGTCGACTGCTCCTTCATCCATAGGAAGGCACATCTGTTGTCTGAAAGAACGTATTTGCGTGAATTGATTATCTTGTGATTCTGTTGCTTACCGGTCCTCGTAGTACGAAGTTGTGAATGCCAACTTGTAATAAGTATGTCCAAACTGGAATCGTGCACGTTTGATCCACCATCCTTCTGGCTTCGAAAGGAAGATTGATGCAACCCGGTCGCGCTCCGTCTTTGGAAATTCGTCGAGAAGAATCCCAACCTTACTCTCGTCCAGAGTGACTTTTACCAGATCCCCGGGATCTGAGCTCCTTTCCGTGATCGGCGCGCTCTGGACACATGCCGCCGTGATCAGCAAGATTAAAAGTAACTTGAGAGTCTGCATTGTTTTGTGGAAGCCTTGAAAAGAGCAGAAAGGTGGGGTTGTGATAGGGGCTATTCTTTTAAGGTCCTTAGAAAACCACTCAGATATGTGGCTGTGGGTTATCACAAAATTTTCAGCTGCGATAAAAAGAGGGTCCATTTGACTCGCGTTGATTATCGCACAAGATCTTATGTGCAAGTGTCAAACAGCCGTATTGATCACTAATTGAGCACAGTGAAACTTGCTCGCCAATATGTTCGATCATTGATATTTCGCACTAGAATAGTTCTGGGCGACCCTGCAACCGAACTACGCAGCCAAGATCACAGTCACCACTATTCAATTAAACAAGGGAGTACAACGTACCATCTGCGCAAAATGTCAACCACACTCTTGGCGCAACAAGTCGCGATCGCAGCGTTCTTTCCCCGGGCGAGTGCAAATCCAGCGGTGGTGACATATCCGATAACTTTGGACCCGGCACCAGATCCCTGAGAGGTATCCTCCTGGAAGGAAGGCTGTAAGTGAACCGTCCCGAACAGCACTAAAGCGCATACAGTTGCGTCGAAAAAGTTCCTCGGCCTTTTGGCGACTTCATTTAAGGATCTTTTGGTGGGCAGCGCAGCTGCCTCCAAGTCTTCATCGGAAGGAGTAACAACAATGGCGTTGTAGCCAGCACCACCTCGGCCTTCAAATACTAGTGCCAAGCGGACGAATGTTTCACCCACTGCTTCGGTATTGTCAGCAATGTCCCCTATTCGTCTCAACAGTTCCTGTCGAATTTGCAAACGAGTTCCGTCGAGAGGACTGTTCTTTCGCTCGACGAAATCTTGAACGCCACTCCACAGCCATGAGAGGGATTCTTCAGAGTCAAACGAATGAGTGGATTGTCCGCCGTGAAGGAAAATGTCTGTGCAAAAACTCCCTCGAACAAGAATCAAACTGGATGTTTCCGGCACGCTGAAATGTTGTGAAGCACTGTCTGATGTGTCTTCCGCCCTTGGAGCTTTCGTATCCTGATTTGTTTCCTCTGCCGCGATTTCAAGCACCCTTTTTCGGAGTCCTGCAAAATCCGGTTTGAAAGGATGCTCGATTCCCAGTTTGGCGTAATTGAGACGCTTTCCCTTCGGCGTTCGATTGTACTTTGCCAAGTCCTCATCTGCTTTTCCGCAAGCCCATTTTTGCTGCGCAGAAGTTTCTGGACAATCATACGGGTAAAACGAAGTCAGTGTCTCAAAACTGGCAGCGTGTCGTTCTCGGTTGCCTGCATGTTCAGGTAAGAAACCATAACGTGAACGCATTAGGGAAATGCTCACCGATTGCCCGGGCACCAGCAAATACAAAGCAATGCCAGAATGCCGTCCCCCAGCCCTTTGGAACCACCACATCCCAGCCCGCAACAAGCTCGTGCATGTTCTGAGGCAACTTCCACATTTCTTCGCCTTTTTTGCTTTCACGTCCATCATCAACATGGCCGCGTTGTATAAGCAGTATCGGAATCCGACAAGCGTTCGCGTAGTCTTTCGGCAGTGTGCCAGGCAGGAGGGCCTCAGAACGCTGCTTGTTTATTTGGGACTCTTTCGGTTTGTTGGTGGCGAGCTCATCCCGCCTTTGGCGCGACCAGACCAATGAGTATGCCTGATCTCTGGACGCTTCCACCCGGACGGGACTAGAATTATGATCTGGTGTAGAATCGAGACGAGATGGAGTCTTCAGTGGCATTCTGACATCGACATAATGAGCGTAAGTAGACAAATGATAACAAAACCTACACTACACGGGGATCGTAAACTTCGAGCCCGAGGACTATGCCAGACGGAAGAGATGCGGGCGTGCGCAGTGCATTCAAAGACTTCCATGTCTAGAAACGGAATTGTAAGCGATTTGAGATTGGTCAAGGTGATCTGACAACCTTGTGAGCTTGAGGCGAAGTTGGGGACTCACACAGTTCGAGCACATGTTGCAACATTGGGTGTGCGCGAGGTCCAGTTAGTTCAAATCTTAAGAGTTCCGAGTCCAAATGCTCAATTTTAACTGAGTGGGGAACCGATTAATGAGCGACTCCGCGTTCATACAACCTCCTTCTACCATCAAGTCCGAATCGATCCACCGCTATTCTCATCTGTGCGAATGCGAGCTCCAGTGATGCTGGGTGAAGCCAGATCCACATTGTTCTTGGTTCGGTACTAATGTGGTCTGACGTTGAATTTGCTCTCTCTCGTGGCTTCCAAAGGAACGACGCTGGCCCGATTGAGCCGGCAGGGTATGAAAGGCATTCATACAAAAATGTAGCACCCTGCCTTTGACCATCAAGGTAGCTGGTGTACACTTAGAACTTCGGAAGAGCTTATCGAGATGCAACTTACCGAATGGATTCTACGGACGGCAATGATGGGTCCGCTATTGCTTCGAACAGTGCTGCTATGCTCGACTGTGTGCCTTCGAATTGTATCTGCTGACAGTAGGATATGTCCGCTATGGTGCACTGATTCTTCATACTGCGATAAGCAGCTCGTGTGCTTTTGTCGTTCGGGTGTTCAGGCTAAGTAAGCCAATCGCGATGGTTAACCCACTTGAGTTTTTCAAAGATCAACGCTATCACTCACAATTGAGTACCCCCACATATCCATCATGTGCATCCGTTTTGCGTGCCAGACATGGGTTTCAAGCCATTTCTTGTTTTCTGGATAGTCGCAATCAGCTGCTTCATGTTTGAGCCGTCACCAAGCGAGACATACTTTGTCGCTTCTCGAAATCTTCGGCTTTGTTCGACCTTCGAGTCTTATTTTTGGAAGATTTTTTCTGCGGATTTCCCGGATCATTCGCATTCTGGAGCAGGATCACACATTAATATCAAATAAAGCTCGCAATTTCAATAAATCCTTTGGTACACCTACCTGCTCCGCGGCGCGTTGCTGAACCCTCTTGGGCAATCGTTTCACATTGTAACTGGCCGCTCGCCTTCGCATATGCCGAGGGAGCATTTGCCACACTCTTTTGTTACCAGTATGCTCTGTTGCATTCTGGAGAGCTTTCTCAATAGCGTTGATTTCGAATGCCCGTGCCTACATCTGTGATAAGGAAAAGCGTGCTCTCTAATCGCTTGATTTCACTTATCCAACCTCACAATATTCTACGACATCAAGTGCGCGCTGTGCTTGTAATCCACTAGATGCTAGATACGTCTTCAACAAGAGCGTTATCTTCAAATCGAGAAGCATACCAGCAGGTGCAGGTGACGGCGATTGCTGGATTTCGACTTCTTGTGCAGCTAACAGAAAACGTGAATCCCAACGGGGGAGTACTTTACTTAATTTGGACACATACCTCTCTTTCGAGCCTTCTTCGCCTGAGCTGCCGTCAGGTTCTGTTCACTCGCTCTCTTCATTTGCGACGAAGCCACACCAGTACGTGGGAATTTCCTTATTGGATTGATTGAACATTACTTAAATGGTAATTTTTCCAGTTGTCCGCAATTCATGATCGTAACTTTTTGGGTAGCCTTTCCCTCCTTCGTCCCAAACTTTTCGATCGCCCTCACAACGTTGAATCCTTACACCACCTCACCAAACACAACGTGTTTGCCATCAACCATGGTGCTCGCTTGGTCATGATAAAAAACTGGATGCCTAAGAAATTTATTAACCGTCTTTAGCCAAATTACAATACCCGGTCTCTTCACCACCTTATCGTTGGTGTTTGGGCCTGCATTTGCCATTGAAAGCAACTATGCAAGAAGTCACCGTGTTGATTTCACAAATCTGAAATTTGTATGAAACTTACCCCTGGCTTTGTATGTCTGAGCTTCGAGTTCTCATCCGCAAACTTTACACCATAAAAGGATCGTTCGCTAGTTCTTCGCCTTTCGTAAATCACCACCCTACATAAAACCATGGATGATCCTATGGAACGAACTTGATTTAAATCCGAACCCCTTTTCGTGCATGCATCTGGACTGTGGTGTGATCAAAAAATAAACGCACAAACATGTTACGTACAAAGCCCTGACGTTGTCTGCCGTTTTGGGCACCACATCTGAAAACAGCTTCATGACAATCCACATCTGAAAACAGCTCCATCACAATCCGTTCTACTCCCTGAGGTAATTTAACGTCAGAGAAGACCATGACATTCTCCTGCTAGGTTGGTTTTTTGAAAGGAGCGGCTGTTGGTGCCACAGCAGCCGTATGACCAGGGTTGTCTTCCAAAGTGTTCGGACCTTTGGTGCTCTTTGACGCGTCCTCTTCGATGGCCCACTCTTCTGCCTGAACGTACGTCCTCCTTTATCCATATCTCATCATTCCAAACTGAATGGTGCGAAAGAAGATCAGATTCCAGCCCCAAAAGAGCATTTTAGCTTATCCACATACTCGCTTTTGTCGAGAACCCGTCACTGTTGATCGGAAGTCTTGCCGGCTTTGCGATGTTGACTTTGATCGCTCGCCCAAACAGCTCCGAATTGTGCTATGTTAGGATTCATAAGGATCTCTGCTGAGATCAATCCGACTTATAAAGTTCTGAATCGCTGCATCTGCATCCGCAGGATCCTCAAACTCCACAAATCCAAAACCCCGATGCAGACTATCTACAATTCCCAATTTCTAAACTTAGTCCAGAGTGAAATTCAGAGAGAATATTATTGCATACGTGAGTTAGGGTCTGGTGGCAGCTCAACTTTGATGTCTCCAAAGTGATGAACGCATCGTGCAGGAAAGTCTCGGTCACCTGTTGGTCGAGTCCACCTAGTACCACAAGTAATGAGTTTCGTCCAGTACACCGAATAGCTGCTCTGACAACGAACCCGCAAACAGCATGGGTTAGTTTGTTGTCGAGTCCATCGTCCACACGTTCAAAAGACAGTCTCCCCTTTCTCCATCTTCGAAGCCGGTCCACGAACAATACGACCAGTTGACTAGCCTGGAGCGGCGACATTGGACATGGTAAGTGCACGTCTGACTGGGTGATCTCACAATCATTGATGTGCAGCTCTTGCGAAGATCAGGTTGCTCGTGCTATCCGATCGCATCGTCAGGGTCCAAAGTCCTCTCCATCAGCAAAGACGATACATATTATACAATTACGAAATCAATCTGCTTCCGAGCCAGCTACTTGGAGTGCTAAACCCACCAATAAATGTATTTCGGCATATTGCAGATGCAGAGTATTAAAATGAAAGCGGTATAAACCAAAGGGAAGTAACGAAAACTATGATGTGCACCGCGAAACGCCAGGTTAAGAAACCATGACCAATTGTCCTCAAAAAGCGATCCCAGAATCACCTCACAGTCTACGTCTCACAACACATTCACTAACGTGCGCCGAGCTCGTTTCACCCGGGAGTTAGCTGTCACCTCCACTGCTGCCGCTGGCCTCTTCCTCGCGGATCTTCTTACTGACACTTCCCCAACTTCTTTTCCCTTTGTCGATTCATCATCAAATGGGCCATTCAGTCTTTTTACTTTGGCTGGTTTGTCCACCTCCACTGATGAGTCATTTTGCTCACACTTCTGCTGAAGATCCAACGTCCCCTGCAGTCGATCTTGTAGTCCCGGAACTTCCGGAAGAGGAATTGGCTCGTTGTCTGAATCATAAGCGATGTTGATGCAACTCTCTTCGATCGGTGAGAAGCTCTCGGATGACTTCGAATCGCCTATACCAGCCTCTGCTAAACTCGTAGAGTTCACAGAACTGGGTTGTGGATCCTTCGCTTCGCGTCCGCTGTTGCTCTTGCTCGTTGAGGCTGAGACAAGAATTTTCCTTTTTCGAGCTTTCTTGGACGCTGGTGGGGAAATAATCAAGTCGCTTGCCCTCTTAGGTTTCCCTTCCTTGATGACGATGTTGGAATCTTCTGATGCGGGTGTAGACTCCAAAATTTCCGAAGATTTTGCACGATTAAGTTCCAGAGACTCATTTGTATTCGCACATTTGCGTTTTGGTGGTTTGGATAGAGGAGGATTACTCGAAGTAGTCTTAGTTGAAGTAGTGGTCGGGGTCGCCAAAGAATTGGCAGTGCTTGATTTGAGTTGTTCACTTCTTAGCCACGGAAACGATGTTGACAGCGGAAGCGCAGAGAGACTTCCTAGAATCCCAGGAGCAGAAGACGCAGTCGATGATAAACCTCCATTCTTCATAAAATCCAGAACTGTAGAAATAGTGGCTGATTGTGTTGCTGAAGCTGTCGCTAAAGATGCCGCAAGTGAACGTGAAGAATCGATTTCTGCTGCAGATATTGCGTCCGCATTGGTTTTGGGCAAGGTTGATCCAATGCCAACCATCAACGGCATCGTAGCCAAAATTCCTGGGCTCTCCAATGGATCTTGCCATCGTCCTGCTGGGGCAAGGGCCACTTTCTCGCTTCTTCGGCCACCACCCATTTTCAGCCCGCCAAATCTTCGACCGCCTCGTTTAGCGCCTGTGAATGGATCGGTACGATTTCCTTGTGCGATAGTTTGAATTGGGAGACCGAAGTGTGTGCCGGGAAGGCTATCAGACAGGAACTGTGCCAAAAGTTGGTCCAAACAGCAACTTCTAGCAAGTCCTCGGGCGCGATCGAGTGGAACCCAAGTTCCAAAAAGTTGCGATTGTGGCTTCCCGCAACGAATACGCTCACGTTCAAGAGAAAGAATGATACTTCGCTCCTTCTCAGTCAGTATGCCGCCGGCATGGAGAAGCAAAGTTGCATTGACAGCATTGTTGTCGATGCGGCGAAGTATGGGAACGGAGTTGGGTGGAAGGCTGAGATTTTTAACGGGTTCAATTGTTGTTGGTTTGTGATCTGACGAATTTGAGCCGGTTTCGAACGGTCGGAAACCTTGGAGTGAGTCCGTAATCGTTGGACGATACAAAACATTGATGAAGACTGGAACACCTTCAACCGTCGTCATCCACACTGTGGGAGAAATTGTGGCAAGTGGCTGAAGGGGCGGAAGCAGAACTAGAGAGGGAAGGTTGATTGTCACCGGTGGTGTAGTGGGCTGATTCTTGGTCTGTGCTTTGACCCGAGCTTTGCTACCATCTACGAGCGATAGAGGAGGCGTGGTGCTTTCTGTGCTATCATCCCCATCAAAGGAATCGAACGGAATGGGAGATGCGGCTGCCGAAAACGAAATTGCAGGATCAATATCTGCGATCGATGACCACTCAAGACTTCGATCTTCCGAATTGCACGATTGAAAACTCTTTCCAAATGAATCTGAGACTTCCACCGTATCAGCATTCGAGGGTTCACTTTCCGAAGAGCTGTTGGACTCTTCCTCGTCAAGCGCCAACCACCGCTTCTCAAGCGGCGCAACTTCTTCGAAGGAGCGATCAAGGAGAGAAGGATGAATGGCATCTGCGTCTGACTGAGGCTCGTTTCCCAGAGTAGATTGAGGACGGCTATGGGAATCCCAGCTTTGGAGCGACATGATGCCCGGAACAAATGGAAATTGTTCTTCAATTGGGGTGAAGAACGCAAATCGCCCATGCTTCAATTTACTGTCATCAACAAATTCCGAAGTCTCAACGCTGCAGGATCCTCGTCGAGTTGTCTGCGAGAAATCGGGTAACATTGCCGGTTTCTCGTCCTCCCACCACGGCTCATCACCAACAAAGAATTTGTGAATGTCGTTCGCTTCCGGAATTTGTTCGTCCACTCTGACCGATAATCGATGTGGGACTTGGTAGTCCTTAAGTGACTCATAAAGAGTCTCAAAGTCTGTTGTGTCGTCATCCATTATATCCACTGTGCTACTTCGCTCCAGGCGCGGCCTTAGCTTGCTGCAAGTCAGCAATTCACAGTCAATCTCGTTGCCACCAACATCTCCAGTCAGTGTCGCACTGCGTGGTACAGCATTCAATCTTGGATCGCCGGCTGAATACGCAGACGACATCTTCGAACCTTCTACCGGCCACAGTTCCTGGGTACACCCAAGTTTCTCAGATTTGTCAGCGTGTAAATTCAACACTGGCAGTTTTGAGACCGTCGCAGAGGGGGATAATAGTGGACTCGGTAGCGGAGTAGCGAGGGTCATCTCTGTTGGTGATGTATTGTGTGCAGTCAAAGCGGGGGAATTTTCAGAGGCGAATTCTGTGTCAGATTCGCTTCCTGTAGTGCCTAAAGGTGAAGCAGGAACTCCCTCCTGAGCAACAAAGTATCGAAGCTTCCTAGTGTGGTGCATGTCTGCGAAGTGCTTTCCTAAAATCGGGCCGCGTCCGGGAAATCGAGTTGCCCTTTTGAAGTGTTGCGAGATTCTGTTGGAAACGGAGGCATCCGACGTCACTCCCCCACTAATGGCAGAAAAATTATTGTTACATGACCAAAGTTCTCCCGCATATAGGTACCTAAGTTGTGCAAGATCGTGCTGTGTTATCGCTTTGGATAATTCTTTGGGTGTCATTGGTGTGTTCCCTGACCTGGAGAAAATAAGCAACTAGCCAAATAAAAAGAGCCATCGCTGATAATTAATACAAACCTCAGTAGGGCCTTAACAATGGCAACAAACAGGCGATCTTTTGCATCGTCTGGGTGCAACAGCACGGGAAAACCTGGCTCGTCCAAGGGGATGAATGAAGGCAACGACGAGGCAGCTGTCGCCGCGCTCCCCGTGCAAGCAGCTGCAGTGCCGACGGCAGATGCTCTCAGGCCAACCTTACCGCAAGTTGCAGTTGGGTCACGCTTCGCCCCTGATGCACCAACCGCTTTTCGGACTGCCGCGCTAACACCCTTGTTCATATCCCGGGCCGGCCGCACGTCGGAAATTCACACTGTCTCGACAAGTAAATTTGTGCGATGACGATGCGCCTTCAATTGTTACGTCAAGAGAGAATGGTGAACGTGCGGGATAGAGAGTGGTGGCGGTTGACTATCGTTCTGAGAGCACGAAGGTAACAGCAGGGGTGCCGCGCGTGAGCCAGCTCACAGCAACCGCAATAAGCAATTTGCTTTTTTGGGCGGAGGCAGACGGGGGGAGCCGAAAGGCAAATCTTATGGGTGGCGTGGCGATTTGACGCGTTCGGGGAAGTCGCGTGGGAGCTGGGGAGCAGATCGGTTGTAGGCGTTCAGGATAGATTAGTCATCTGATGTAACTTCTCGTTAAGCAAATGTTGGAGAATTATACCATGCTGGAACCTCAAAGACGATTAGTTGCTCGTGCTTAGCATTTAACTTGGTCCACACAGCGGGTTGGTTTGCGGATGGCGCACAGAACTGTAGCATTATGAAAAGAAGCTTGAATTTCCATATCGAGATGGGAATCCGCGTGATCAGATTTCAGTATCTTCGAAAAGGCTTTCGTGCAACGGCTCAAGGACTTTAAAATGTCTTTGCAAGAAACAATACCAAAAGTTTTGCGATATTTCAAGCTTTAACTTTTGCATTTTGCATCCGAGCTTCCACTTCCATATACCAACCACCTCGTTTTGTTTCTCAACTACTGATCCTGCGTCTTTGCGACTTTCCACAACGGGTTGTGCGGGACTGAAAGTGTTCCACTGGAACGTCGTCTTCTGTGTGCCTCTTTTGGTCGAGTGCCTTTACTGTTTGAGTTTTCGAGCATCGGGATGTCGTTCAGAACAGACGGGGTTTCACTCAAAGGAGGTATTCTTGGAACCTCAATATCCTCGTCATTGGTTACTGATGGCGTAGTTGTAGTCGGAGTTTGGCCTGACAATGCGACTATTGGCAATGACACAGTGATTGAAGTATCGCCGCTTGAAACGTAAACATATCGTGTAAGTAACCAAGGGATAACGTTCCGATCTAGGCCACCTTGATGAATTAGCCGCGGCCAGACACGCACACAGGGCGGCATAAAGGAGTCTCGAAATCATTTTGATGGCGATTATTGGCTCCTGTTGGTCAACGGTTATGATTTTATAGTGTTAAATGTTCCCAGCTGCTTGCTGAGCAAGCAAAATTAACAACTGAGCATGCTGCTTAAATTTTTGGTGATGTTTAAACGATAAACATGGGCAGTTTACATAACTGATCGATATCATCACAAATCCTTCGAGGCATATTTATTGAATCTGCTTCACGTTCTTTCTCACTTTGTTTCTGACAATCCAACAACCCCGCCCTCTCCAATTTCATCGTTCGACTTTTTCTTGGCGAGCAACTCTATTTTTTCCTCTTCTGGGCCTTGATACGCAATCTGATGGTGCTCCAGCTCATCTCCATCCGTACCGAAACCAACGATAGCAGGAACCGGACCGACGTCGACCTTGTCGGGGATAACGTACTCGATCACTCTAAAGCCGCCTTCTGGTGGGGCGTCGGGCGGCGGAACCACTGGGAGCTCATGGATGCTTCGTCCTTGTTCGTCGAACCTTTTCCTACGAGAGTTGAACTCGTCCTGCTTCTTTGGTATGTCGTAGGGCTGGATGTCTGCCAAGAACGGGTCTGCTTCAAAGTTTGATTTCTTTCGTGCTGCCTCTTCGGACGAAGGGATAACAATGGTGGTTCCCTGGCCGAAGTGCATAACATATTAATGCTGCATGCAGCTCTGAGTAATCGAATCATACCTTTCCCTCCGTCTTCGGTTCCGCGGAGTTGGACCCATTTTTATGTGTTTGGTTCGCTTGTGACGTATTCTTTGGCTCGGTGCTGTTGTGCTGGACGTCTATTTTCGCTGGTGCTGCCTTTCCATGTTCCGCTTTTCGCTCGGTAGAACCGCTCTGAGCAATCTGACTTGTTTGATTGTTCTGCTTTGAAGTTTTCCCTTCATTTGATCCCGAATCAACCTGTGTCGGTTTGGCGGCAACATCCCTCACAGCTCGTTGCGTAGATGCTCCGCAACCCATGAGTTCTTTTTACAAAACAGAATACTCAATCAATTCTGATTGGACAGGCATATATACAATACCAATAGTAAATACACAATATTTCACCGCCTGTCTTCCTGGGATGGCGATATCGTCCTTGCTTACCACCTTGCCATCAAACAACCGCAATTTGTGAATGGACCATTTCCATCGTTAAACGCCATAGGTGTAAGTAGGTTCATACACTGGGAGTTGTTAAGCCTTGGGCTGGGGGGTGAGAACTTTTTCGCTAATTACAACTGAGCATGTACATATTGAGTCCACGGTCCGGCGCAAAATAGATCATTAAATCCCATATCATCATTGCTCCTCCCGATCACTATGATCCCCAAGATTCCCAAAAGGTTGCTCGAGGGCAAGTTGATAGGGCTATTTTCGACGACTCTTGGTTTCAGGGCTGACTTCCAGCTTTCGTTTGCCTGGGATGTTGCCATGATGAGAATCTAGATGCAATGAACGATCTCGGAGTCTCACCTCTCTCACTGTCATTCTTGTAGCCACTTCCCCACTCTGGTTGAGTTTGAATTAGCGTGCCTAATCTCCCAAATTGATGTGACATTGCTCAGTTTCAGTTTCTGAAGGAATCCTTTCTGTTGTTGCCGAAGCAGCGCGCTTGTTGTAAGAAGCATGTTATTGAGCGCAGATGGATCGTCAGGGTATCGACCGCGCATGAGAGTGATACATCGAGGGACCGGAGCTGGCAATTACGCAGAGTCAAAAAATAGAGGAGCGAGTAGGTCGCGTGCGCTCCTCCATGGCTCGCGTGCATAAATGTCAGGCCCACATCCTGCACGGTGGGAGAAGTGCACCCAGGACGTCCCAATGCGCACCAAGACCAGGGACGTCAAGCGAGGTTTTCCATACATCGAAAGTCTTTCTACCGCTTGGTCGCGTGACCTGTCAGATTTCTCTTCCTGAAAAGTTACCAAAAAACAATGGGAAAGAAAAACAACCGACCGCCTTTGGCACCTTCTTCGACATCGTTCACGTCTGCGGCAGCATCAGCACAGCAGCACTATGTTCAGCAAACACACGATGCCAGCAGACTGTCCCGCTTCTCTCCATCTGCCTCCTTGTTTGCAACCGTTGGACATGGTCTTGAGGGTGGTGACAGAGTACGCGTATTTGACGTCGCAACCTCAGGATTAAGTTGCGAAGTTCCCTTGGGGAACGGAACTGTCGGATGCATACAGTGGGGCTGGATCAGCGAAGAGCCTGCAGGCGAAGTAAGCCATCCCCATCCTTTTGCTGCTGATCGAATCCTTACATCCCAACCATTCAGAACGCTTCAGAGCCTGCGCCGAAACGCAAGCGCGGCAGCCTGGGGTCTATGAAAACCGAAGTCGTAGCCGCGGGCCACAGTACCGGTGCTATTTCGCTCGTGTCTCCCTCCCATGGTGCGCTGATCCGCACGCTCGGGTCCAACGCAAACTCTCACACCGCGGCAGTTTCGGATTTCGCTTTCTTTGGCGACGGTGTGCACGCATTGTCTGTCGGGGAAGACGGCGCGTGGGTGGACTGGGATTTGCGAAAGGGCGTCGCGACGCGCAGGACCCGTGTTGACGCCAAGGGAGGTGCGGCCGTGAGACGGGTTTGCGTTTCGAATGGGAAAGAGAGGAGACGTGTGGTTACTGCGGGGTATGTGATTAAGTTGTGGGATTTTGAGACGAGCGAGTGTCTTCAGGTATGGGACGATTGTCTGCTGCTGCTGTGTAGAATAGTTTGTTCATAGCTTTCCGTGAAGACTTACACAGGTCATGCAACGCCAGTGATGGGACTAGCTTTTACACCTGACGACCTTTCTTGCGTGTCAATTGCCGAAGAGGATCGTAACGCTTGCGTTTGGAACAGCGGGCCAGATGCTTCTTCCTCAACTACCAACTCAACAGGTATTCAGTCCAGTGCTTAAAGCGAATTTCACGCTTAATGTGCCAAAAAATTAGTGTTGAACATTGAAGCATTTGCCCTCTCGCTTTCCATTTCGCCGGAGGGTCATGTGCTGGTCGTGACAGATGAAGGAACTGTTGCTTTCTGGAAGGACACAAAGGCCGCTGTTGCTACTGCGACTGGAAAGAAGAAGGCACGGTTTACGGCAAGAGCACCTGACGGACGCCTAAGCATAACAGCAACGGGCGCAGGAAACACTACAGAAGAAGCAGGTGGTGAGGAGCGCCGGATTACAGTTGTTGCGGCAACATTTGTGGATGGAATGGTTGTGACCGGGCGAGGTGGTTTGGTTAAACCAGTCTTTGAAAAGCTTGTAAGTTTCGTCGAAAAAAATTGGTGTCCAAAATGCTGACGATTATCTGTTCTCAATAGCCCTACGTCGATGATAAGGGGGAGATTTTGCAGAGCGTAACTGTTGCGAGGACTCCTGGAAACATGTTGATTGATACAAGTGCAGTAGGCGCAGGAGTACGTCAAAGAGCTGTGTGTGGTTCTTGTTGGCGCAACCTAAATCTTCAATTTCAGAACAAGCGGGGACACTCGTCAACTGGCTCCTTGTCCGGAGTACACATTTCCTCTGGAGAGTTTAGTCTGATGGACATTGTGGTCGCGGAGGATGGACCAATGTCAAAGCAGGGCCGGGAGGCTATGAAGTCTTTTGAAGACGACCCAACTCTGGAGGAGCGATTGCACACCATGTCGCTATTGACATCGACTGGGAAAGCCGTTGCTGCAACGCCAAAAGCCGAAAACAAGGAAACAACGAAAGAAAAAGCGGTCAAAGGAACACCAAGAGCGACGACGCTTGTCAACGTTTTGGTTCAGGCAGTTCAAACTGGAGACGCAGCAATGCTTGAGCAGGCGCTTAATGTCGGAGATCACTCAATTATAATGTCGACCGTGCAGCGACTTCCGGTGAGCGTTGTCGGGCCTCTGTTGGAACAGATCCAAGAACGTCTTGCGAAGAGCCCGAGACGTGCTGGGCAGCTCGTGGAATGGGTCCGGGCAATTGTGATGGTGCACGCGAGTTTCGTGGTTGGAAGTGCAGGTGGCGGAACACTCGGTCGGCAGCTTGGTGTATTACATGGAATGATGGAGGGACGAACGGGCGTGTATGGAAAGCTGCTGAGGCTGGTTGGCAGGCTTGATTTAGTTGTTCAACAAATTCAAGGGAGGAAAGAGGCTGCAGCAGAGGATGACGACGATAAAGAAGAGGCGGTGATTTACAATGAAGGTACTGATCACTCAAGTGTTTTGATCCTCGTTCATTAACAGTGCTGTATTTGATTACCTTAGAAGATGATAGCGAAGAGGATGGAGAAGATGACGACGAAGAAGAAGAAGATGATGAGGATTTGGGAGAAGAATGGGGCAACTCCGACGGTGAAGATGTATGATTGAACTTTCCTTTTCCTGCAATTGGCCAGTTTAACATTTGCTCATTGATTAACAGGGTGCTGATTCAGCAGATGTGGATAGCAATGAAGCCTCGGATGATGAAGAAAGCTGAACAGCTTTGGAATCGCAATGATAGATTAAAATGCTTTATCACAACTGCTTTAAGATTCTGCTGGCCGAATTCCGTGCCACATATGCCGCATATTCATTGCCACCTGAACAAAAATTTGCATGTAGATGAAAACGAATAATGCAATGAACTATCGGTCAATCGTGAAATAGGGTATTTCGATCGTGAAGAGAGCGCAAAGCTTGCCTGCATCCGACCTGTTGTCTTGCACCCAGCAGTCCTCTTCAGCGCCCTTCGCTAGATCGTCAGCATGGTTGCTGCTAATTTTCCCCACAGCCACGAACGACATACGCCCACCTGACCCTGACCCAGGCCCAACCAACCAATCCCGCCAATTCTATGGAAGACCAACAACGCAGCAAAAAAGCATTATTTTTACTGTCATTTGTTGCATTTTCACGCAAACCCAAATTCGTTGAAGTTTCGCCATTTTCTGTGCCGCGCTGTACTATTACCAACGCCTGCTGACGTGGTCTTTCGTGTTTTCTCGTACGCTGCTACCCAGTCGCAATGGCAGAGCAGATGTCGCAACCTGGACTGAATGTTGACTCCGCTACAGCGAACATAGTATGGGCAATAAAGTGGAGCACATCATTTCTCCTTCTTACTGTTCCTGTTCCTATGTTTTCAGGAGCTGACAAAGAACTGCTTTGCAAAAACACTCTCACATCCGCTCCTGTTCGATGAATTCTACGCTTTCGCCAACTTGGATGACACTGCTAATCACGCTGACCTCTTCGCGTTCTACAATGCAGTTGCTTTGCTAGAAACGATCATGGAGGATAGCATTCCGGCGTACAAGAGACCAGATCTTGCTTGTTGGCCGCCCAACTACAACCTTACATCGGATTACCAAGATAAGCCGTTCAACTCGACCTGGGTCACTCCGCCCGCTCGTGCCATAAACCGATTCTTGGCAAATTCGGATTCGAGCAGCTGGCCAACTGGTGTCAGTCAGGTACTTTTTTCATCTAAGAGCTTTTCAACATTCTTATCATCACGTCATACACTCAGGTCGTGCCACCACGACGATCCCGCTCCAACAAATCACTCGATCCCAACTCTGCCGCACCTTCATCCGGTGTACCATCATCCTCCACGTCATCTGCGTCCTCAACACGGTATCCTTCACCTCCCGGCACACCTCCCTCCCTTCCTTCCCTCCCCTCTTCGCTTTTGAAACAATCGGAGTCGGCGGCATCACTGAAATCCTCTCCCACGTACGTCACCACCCCTCACTCGGCGTCATATTCATCCATCGACCTCGCTCTCGCCGAGGCTCTCAACTCTGACCCGTACTCTTCATCCGCCCCTCCTCCGTCTTACTTCACCCGCGCTCGCTCAAAGTCCGTCACAACTGCGGCATTCTCAGCGTCGCTTCCAGAAGACCCGGTCGCCCGTGCTCCCATTCCCCATGGTCCGCTCATGCACGCATTCGTTGTATTTTATAATGACTTTATCGCACACGGAGCACCGCACGAAGTCAACATTCCCTCCATGCTTAGAAGGCGGATTGAGAAGCAGCTGACTGATGCTCTCTCCGGAAACGGGAAACTTCAAAGCTCGGTGTTTGACCTTGCTGTCGACGAAGTCTTGGCTTTGATGTACCGCACCACTTTTGCCAAATGGGTCACTGCAAGGAAAGCCGCCTTGCGACTGGTGCTCATTCGCCAAATGCCCAGGTTTGAAAAAAGAACGATGCTTTTGTGCTTACAGTCAGTCTCACTTACTCTCGTAAACAGGATGATGGTAACCCCACCGGGACCTATTCCAAGGGCTAACGATAGCAGCGTGTCGACCCCAACGTCGTCCACCGCCGGCAACTCCTCACTTCGCCTTTCGGTTCTCCGAGACGGTTCGTCTTGTGATACGCAATCCACCTCATCGCCCGTCCGGCGGTACGTGTCGGATCTGGCCGATGCGTACTCTTACGACGACGACGACGCAGACAGTACGGGCTGCTGTGCAGAACCGAAGGGGAAGGAGAAGGTGATGGGACGGCGAAAGACGCTTAAAGGGCAGATGCAGGCGTTGGGTGCAAAGTTTAAGAAGTTGGACTCGAAGTGAAACTGCTTTTGCGACAGGGAAGAACGGGGTAAACGCCATTACAAAAATAGTCGCACGGCTTTTGGACTGAATGGATCACGCATCGATGAGTTGCACGGTTTGAGAGTTTGCATCGTTTGATGGAACGATTGAGAGCAAAGGTTTCTATGTTGCGACAGTGGTTTGGAGGGGTTTGAAAGATGGTTCGAGGGTGGGTATTCATTTTGTGTCGTATTTCTGTTGGTACCAAGGCTAAGTGTCTAGCTTGTTGCTTTTGGACATTTTCAGAACTCCATTCGCGCGGTTTCCTGTTGTTTGTTTTCGATATTGTTTATTCTTTTACCTTTACTGTTCCAGTGGGCAGGCTGCTTTTCTCAGTTTGGACAGGTGGCACATGAGATTTTCTTTCGAGTTTGAGCTTCTTCTTTCTTTTCAGCCGTTTGTTTGAGGAGAGTTTTAGCGTCAAGCAATGGGCAGGCCCAGTTGCATACTCTTCCTAACTCCCCTTTATGATTATATCCAAATGATCGTGTGGTGGATTTTAAGTTGATACAGATAGATTTCTTTTTTTTTTGGATTTGCTAATTTACCATTTGAATGTAGTCTCGAGCGTTCATGTCCTCAGTTGGAACGAGCATCCACGAATGTTAGAATATCTGTACCGATTTGTAATAGGCTCGGTGGGTTAGTATTTGTTTCTTGCATGTTGATTACAGGTGGTGTTTGCTGGAGTGCAGTAATTGCTACACACTAGTTGCTCCACGACCCCATCTCAAGATCGGGCCATTGACCTATCCTGACAGTTGCCTGTTTTATTGAACAAATCTGTCCGCTTGGGTTTGTCACTGAAAATTGCACTTGCATTCAGTTGGCTCGGGGTTTAACCCAGTTTCACTCCATGTCGATTTCTTGGTTGTGTTAAGAAGTAACGGGTTTAACCCAGTTTCACTCCATGTCGATTTCTTGGTTGTGTTAAGAAGTAACTTCAGCTTATGTTTTTGGGCCCGTTTTTGCTCAGTCCAATGAAAATGAACACATTAATGTACTCCTGAATGCAACCCGAAAGCAGTCCTTGAAGTGCGCTGGGGGAGACATTACGCAGGAGAAATAACAGTTATAAGACCTTCCCCCACCCCCATCTGCTTTGGCTCAGGTCAGGAGTTGGGACATGCATAACCCGATCACCGCATCCCTTTTGGCGGTTATATTTGTGTCAACAGTCGCTGCACTGTGGCCCTTCTCAAAATCGAATCCTTCACCCGCACCTCAGTTCTACGGATCTGATCAGGGGTACTATAAAAGGAACCCACCGCAACAACAGCAATATGGATGTCCCCAGCCAACCTCTCCTCCTTTTTGGGGAGGTGGAAGTGACCAAGTTGCAATGAGTGGATCAGGATGCGGATGGTGTGTGTTTGATGGGATCTGTGTATACGTACCTATTGAATTTACTTTGACAGGCAAGCTCAACCACACCAGCAGGGATCCGGCACGTCTCGTTCGCTTTATGACTTGTTTTCCTTCGATAGCTTGCGCCAACTCACTGGATCCTCATCAAGCCGCCCCGGGGCGCCCGATGACCTTGAAGGAGTGCACATGTCCGCCAGCCAAGACGCTTACGATATGTATCTTGACGCACCTGGTAAACAAAACCTGGGAATTTTTCACAATGTGGTTACGTTGACACTCGCGTTACAGGATATTATCCCAATGAGATTTCCGTGTCGGTGGATGATCGCCGCAACGCTTTGGACCTTTACGCTAGTCACCGCTGCGATCCCCGCTCGCCACGAGCCTGCATCGAACGCCAGCGAAGCCTCGAGTTTTTGCTTCCTCCAGACGTTCGCGTGAGCGATGTTCAAGCTGCATATGACCATGGCGTGCTTCGAGTTCACGCACCCCGCAAGACTGTCGTTCAGACACCTCAGATGGAGAGCAAAGAGCGCCGACAGATTCAAGTTCACGAAGGCCAGCTTCCCAACGGAGGTGTCGTCGGTGGGATCCGTTCTGGGCTCAAGTCATTCCTGAATCCGTTTGGCGGTGGCGGTGGTCAAGGAGGCGATATGTACGGGGGCTCAGGAGAACGAACGTACGAACAAGGACGGGAGATGATTGATCGAGTGCGCGATCAGGCCGATGGAGCGTATCAGCAGGCGAGTCAGGCAGCCGGAGAGATGTATCAACAAGCTTCGCAAGTTGCAGGAGGTGCAGCTCAGCAGGCGACCCAGGCAGGACGCTACGTCACCGAAGCGGCTGGCGAGGCAGCACACCGAGCCGCTCAGGCTGGTAGATACGTCACTGACGCTGCGGGAAACGTGATCCATCGTGTTGCGGAGGGTGCTGGGCGTGCTACGGAAACCGCTAGGCAAGCGTACGAGCAGGCGACGGGATTACCGCAAAACTTGCTTCAAGCAGCGACGAGATCTGGTGCTGACCCAATGAGGGGCTGGTTTGGCGGGGCTGTTCCAACGCAGCCTCCGCAGGAGTGGTTGGATCGAATGGCATATTTGTATTCGCACCCCGAAGCGGCCACGGAGGAATTGAAACGGCTTATGCAACAAGGTGTTAACAAAGCCGGGGCGGCTCACGATTTACAGAAGCGACCGGGGATCTTTGGACGGGCGGGACAGATTCTGAAGAAAATGAATCCACTTGGAGGGAAGGGATTATCTCATCAGGAATATCAGAAGATGTATGGAACCGCTACTGTCACCGCGACAATCCCCGAGGCAACATTCACCATGGAGGAGCGAATGTACATGCCACGAGGTCACGATTTTTGATCTTGCAAGCTTAGTGGACTTTTATGAAACATCAGGGGATTTTTATTTCATTTCTTCTGTTCAGTAAAACATGTTTTCTGTGTGTAAAAGTTGCGAAGATTGTTTTATCTGAGTATTTTCATGTTTCAAACCAATTTCCTGTGGCTTAGCTCAAAGAAAACAAACCAAGCACAAACAGATGAACGACGCAGAGCTTAAAAAGGACAAGAAGGAAAAGAAGACTAAGAAGAGAAGGCTGGAGGAGGAGGAGGAAGAAGTGGAACAGGAGGAAGTCGCGGTACCAGAAACCCCAGTTGAGAAGAAAAAAAAGAAGAGGAAGACGAATGATGCAGAAGAGAATGGGGCGGCCGAGATGGAAGTAGATGCTCAGGAAGGAGAGAAGAAAAGGAAAAAGAAGAAGAAGGCGTCGGCGGATTCGGAAGATCAGGTCGAGACGACCAACGCACCAACAACTCCTTCAAAGAATGGCCGGGAGAAGGAAAAGGTCGACTATGAAGTGAGGGTCCAAGCTGTAAGCGAATTTGCGAAGCCATTAGCGGACAAGAAGCTCACTAAGAAGACGTTGAAAGCTGTGAAAGAAGGTCGGTATTTTGGTTTTGAAACTGCAAAATAGATGTGCTGATTCCCAAATTTAGCATCAAAGCAGAAAGCGGTGAAGAGGGGTGTCAAGGAAGTAGTGAAAGCACTCAGAAAGGGCCAGAAAGGGTGAGCGATGTTATTATCTTTCGATAACAAGTACTGAATTTTGAAATTTGATTCACCAAAGATTTGTCATAATCGCGGGCGATATCTCTCCAATCGACGTTATCACACACATCCCCGTGCTCTGCGAGGACAACGACGTACCTTACATTTACCTTCCATCGAAAGAAGACCTTGGGCACGCTGGATCAACACGGAGACCAACTTCTTGCATTATGATCATGGAAAAGGCTGGCGCGGCAAACAGCGATATGTCGGAGAGCTACAAGGAGCTATTTGATGAGCTTAAGAGGCTCAATGAGAAACTTATCTCCACAGTTTGACAATTCAATTCTGGACGTTTCTCCCAAAGTTCCTGTTTCTTTTCAGTGCCCAGCTCCGATTCCCACGCCCAGTGTTCACGTGAGCACGCGAAGTCCAGATATAAATATTATAATTCCGAACCACAAACCAACCAGCACCGGCTACTTTCTCTCGCCTTTGAAACAACTGATACCTCACTGCCAACGCGTATCTTGCAGCCATGGTACGTACTACTGGGTGCGGCTTGCTTATAAATGCACATTCATCGAAGCGGATGGTTGGGAGGACAACATTTAACATCACCGCAAGATCCCTTGGGATTGCATTTTGAATGGTTCAGATAATTCCGAAACGCACGCAAGTCACTCTGGAACAATCCATCTAACCAACACAATACGTTGCTATTCAATTTAGGATGAAGAGTACGATGTCATTGTTCTTGGTACCGGTCTTACCGAGTGCATTCTGTCCGGACTTCTCTCCGTCGATGGGAAGAAAGTGCTTCACATGGACCGCAACGATTACTACGGTGGCGAGAGTGCGTCGCTCAACCTGACTCAGGTAAGCATCTGAGAGTTAAACGACGCACATTTCTTCATGGTTTTGCGCAGCTGTACCGCAAGTTCAGGCCTGGAATGGAGCCCCCGCCAGCTCTCGGTCGTGACCGTGACTACAACGTTGACCTGATTCCCAAATTTGCCATGGCCTCGGGCGAATTCGTCAACATTTTGTACCACACTCAGGTCACTCGCTACCTTGAGTTCCGCCAGATCGCTGGTTCGTACGTGTATCGCGACGGCAAGATAGCGAAGGTGCCGAGCAGCCAGACTGAGGCTCTTGCCAGCCCCCTCATGGGCTTGTTCGAGAAGCGTCGCCTACAAAAGTTCTTCGAGTTCATCCAGCAATACGACTTCACCAACCCAGCTACTCACCAAGGTAAAGAAATAAATGTCACAGATGTATTGAGAGGATATTGATTACTGTGTAAGGCATTGACCTTAGCACCGCCTCCATCGCTGAAGTGTACAAGAAGATGGGTTTGGAGCCCGGTACACAGGACTTTATCGGCCACGCACTCGCTTTGCACTTGGACGACACCTACTTGCAGGAACCTGGCAAGGACACTTACGAACGTATTTGTTTGTACATGAACTCCATGGCGCGATATGGTAAATCCCCTTACATCTACCCGATGTACGGTCTTGGTGAGCTCCCACAAGGTTTTGCTCGGTAAGAGCATTTATGCATGTGCGAGGAGTATTTTTCTGACATGTAGAACAGTTTGAGTGCCATCTATGGTGGTACATACATGCTCAGCAAGCCAGTTGACGAGATCGTTTATGGCGAAGATGGAAAGGTTATCGGGGTGAAGAGTGAGGGCGAGGTGAGCATCCAGACTTTGGGAAGTATTACAATACTGATTTCGTTCGCTAGGTTGCAAAATGCAAGGCTGTCATTTGCGACCCTACCTACGCCGTGAACAAAACCAAAGTGGTTGGAAAGGTTGTCCGCATTATTTGCATCATGAACCACCCTATTCCTGGCACCGGTGACTCCGACTCTGTACAGCTCATCATTCCCCAGAACCAGGTTAAGCGCAAGAATGGTAAGACATTAGTTTGGGTGTCGATACCTTTCTAACTATCATCTTAAAGACATCTACATTGCGTCTGTCTCTCACGCACACAACGTTTGCGCAAAGGACTTCTACGTTGCGATTGTTGCTTCGATTGTTGAGACCGCCAACCCTGAGAAGGAACTCCAGCCTGGTTTGGACCTTCTTGGTCCCATTATGGACAAGTAGGATTAATAGTAAGCAATTCTGTCCGTTAATACTCATGGCCGTCTGGTTCAGGTTTGTTAGCGTTTCCGACCTCTATGAGCCCTTGGCGGACGGAAAGGCAGACAACGTGTACATCTCTTCTTCATACGATGCCACGTCGCACTTCGAGACCCTTTGTAACGATGTGAAGGATATCTACCAGCGCGTCACAGGCAGCGAGCTCAAGGTTGAGGTAAGTCAATGTCAAAATATACTTTCAAGTCTGTACTGATTTGCTGTCTAGGGCAAGGTCAAGAAGCTCAACGAGGATGGAACCCTCGCTGAAGATTAACGATTGTACCATTAAACGTTCTCTTCCGACACCATTCTTGAAACAAATCTTCTGATCGAACCATTGTCAGCACCACTTTCTTTCCTCATAACTTTCTTATTTTTGTTTTCTGTGTGCTTTTTTAACCCGATTACAGTTTGCCAGCAGGTTCAATGATGGGATGAAGTATGTACGTCAGAGCTCCTCCCATCTACTTCTCTGGGTTATGCTGCAAGCTTCCCTTATGTTCATTCTGGGTTTATGATTCATGTTGTTCTGCTCCGAAGCCTTTGTTTCTAGAATTTCGTCTCTTTTTGGGAGAGGTAGTGTGGGAAGAGGGTTGAACAAATGTGTTTGTTTTGACGCTACTTTTTCTTTGTCCCAAACAACAACGTTCAGCTAATTAAAGAAACGTTCGAATAGGAAAACCGTTGAAAAGGAGAAGTTTTTAACACGACTGTCCTTTTGTGGACAAGTTATGGCGAGAATTTCTGAGTAAGCCAATAAGCACGAGCGAAAGTCACCTATATGTTTTCTCACCATGTCCATGTCGATTGGGGTGCCAGAACTCAACTGCGGCACTTGAGAGTACCCCTTCTTTCTTAGCAGCTCCAGCATGCGTTTAAGGAGCTCTCTATACGTAGGCAGCTCGTCGCTCTTCATCGCCGCCAGTAGCGAGTGGGTCATCGCTCCTGTCGCTTCGCCTTGGATCGAGGCGTCAGCTGAAGTTTGTTCATCCTTACATCCGCTTATTTTACGGAGACCGTTGTTAGAGCGATTCTCAGGTATCAAGTGCCCTACCTAAACATGACGACATGGGCCGCGGATTTCTTTTGTGAGACATCAACCTTGGCACCGTACGTCGACGGTGTTCTGGCCAGTGTTCCATTTTGATCGTATATGTATGGTAAGTCCAGTGCTGTTCCTAGCAACAAGCGCGATCATCATTACTGCTGTTGGACTTATTCATGAGAACTTCTTACCACTATGACAACAATCGAAAAAGACGGAAAGTTGTACGCCTGATGGCAAGGATTGCAGAAGCAGGGCATTAAGGTCCTTGGGAAAATTATAGGTTAGACTGGCTTCAGAATTGTAAACATCTTACATCATCAACGATCATGCCTGCCTTCTTGTAGTCCAAAGGAACCAGTGTGTCATCCAGCCCATCCAACTCATCTCCGTCTGCACAAATTTTGTTATGTTTTGTCGACTGTCTTTAACAAATTGACAGACCATTGTCTTTCTGCTGGCTCCCATGTCCCGAAAAGTGGAGGTACAAAGAATCACCGGGTTTCGTGTCTCGCACGAGCCACGTAAACCCGCTCAACATGTTTTGTTTGGTTGGGAGTTTCTGCGGATCCTTTTGCCCTTCGTCTGTATGGGAGATGAGCAACTGCGAATAACCTTTTGTTCCCTTTTACCTGTCAGAACCAGCATACATTCCCGTGTGTCCTTGTACCCAAACCGAGTCGTGAGCAACCTGTAAACGTTTCTTACATCGTTGATGCATCCTAAGCGTGTTGTGTGTTATATGCATTTAGTTGCGATCATGCAGCTTCTTCATATACCTTTTAGCTCGGCCTTGGTCCCAGGATAATTGATTCCAATCAAAAGCGCTTTCTTCCTTGGCGGCCGAGAGTCCAAGCCTTTCTGAACTTTTTGAACCACCTTAGCTGGAACTGGAGTCACTTCCTCTTCTTCCTCGCTTTCTTCGTCGGTAACCTCCTCCTCCTCCTCTGCTTCTTCTTCCTCATCATCGTGTTCTTGATCTGGCGCCTGCGAAAAGTAATTGCTAGATGACTGATTTGGAGGTCCCGCTTTGGCAGCTGCCTTCTTTGGTGGGGACGACACGGGCTGCTGAGCTTGCGGCTTCGGTTTCGAGAATGGATCAAACCCAAACGGCGTTGATGATTGTGCCGTTGGCTGTTGCTGGGGCTTCGATTGTTGAGAAGCTGCCTTTTGTTGCTTTTGTTGCTGCTCGGGCTGCGAAAATGGGTCGAAACCGGGCTGTTGTGGCGGTCGCTGTGGAGTAACGGGTTGCTGCTGAGGCGGTCGTGGTGGGGATTGGAAGGCTTGTGGTGGCGGCTGTTGAGGATATCGAGGCATTCCGGATTGTTGTATCTGTTGTGGTCTCACTTGACTCGGTGGCCAGGGAACGCTGCTCGTTCCTCTGACCGGCGGCGGGGCATACATCTGCTGTGGTGTAAAGTAGGTTGGCGAAGGAGCATTGGAACCGTATGCTGGTTGCTGGTAAAAGTTGGACTGTACAAGAGGACCGGGAATGTTGACGGGAGGGGGACGCTGGACTTGGTACTGAGGGGACATCTGGGGAGGCCATGGTACAGATGTAGGCGAAGGTTGGGGATGGTGAGACGACGAGGTTGGTGGCCAAGGAGCACTCGATCCGGAAGCTTGGGAAAAGAAGAAAACCCAGAAATATCAGTGTAGCTCATACCGCTTGATCATTTTACATACGATCTGATATGCTGTGGACATTGCTATTCTTCTCTTTTGAATTCGAAAACTCTGCATTGTGGTCGTTCAGCTCTGGCCATGGGAACTGTGTCGTCGATTTCTCGGGTTTCTTCTTTTTCCCATCATCCTTGATAGATCCAACTTTCCCAGCCGCCCTCATTTTGTGCGCTGAAGGAGTCGTAGCTTCCTCAACCCCCCACTCGCTCTGATTTCCACTTTCGGCAGCCTTATTCCCTTTGCGAGGCGGGCTTGATCCAAGCTTTGTCGCGAGCGACTGCAAGACGTTCTTTAAAAGATCTTGGATGCTCTCATCGCGCAAAAGGTTTGCAACGGTACGATTGAGATCATCGCCGTTTGTCTCCTCATCGGAAAGACATTCACCTCCTGCACGTGTCGTTCGTTTGCTGGATTCAGGGATTATGCGATGATTGCTGTGACAGTAACCCCTCCTTCCCCGTCCGTAGTCATGCTGATGATGATGTTGGGATGCTCGACGGCGTTGGCGCGAATCAGCACTAGAAGTTACACTCACAACGTCGGCGGAACTTCCGGACGGTGAAGGCGGGCGGGCTTTGTGGCTCGAGTGATGATGAGATGTGGAACTTTGATGGTGGAGATGGCGAGTGTGGGTTTGCGCAGGTGTTGGTGCGTTGGGCGTCGAGGTTACGAGTGTCTCCGTTGCGTCACGTTGTTGGCAACACGTATGCTTGTGAACGACGTGGTGATGCACATGTCGACGACCTGGGGATTTTTTCGGCTCCACTGCATCCAACATCAAATCCCTGGTCTTTGGAGCCTC
Source organism: Cladochytrium replicatum (assembly GCA_025526935.1). Classification (NCBI taxonomy): domain Eukaryota; kingdom Fungi; phylum Chytridiomycota; class Chytridiomycetes; order Cladochytriales; family Cladochytriaceae; genus Cladochytrium; species Cladochytrium replicatum. The sequence goes on from JAHLKD010000020.1 coordinate 137,254, forward strand.
ATCATCTCCGATTTGTATTGGAGAGAATGCTGACGAAACAGGTGCCCCACACGCTGCAACGATCAGATATTCTCCATCTCTTAAGACACTGACACTTTGTTGCCTTGTGACAATTGAGAACCCAGGTGGTCCACTATACAAAACCGAGTCAAGGTAGATTCCGTGATCTGACGCAAGATGAGTGCTTTTGATGTGTGACAAGAAATCATCTATCGTGTAAGAAGCTTTCGTGGTTGCTGGAACCTCGACCACTATTCGCCGAGCGGGAAAGTTTGAGGCAAGATCAGGGGCGTTTATGGTTGCAGTCGATTTAGATGATGGGAACCCAATGAAAATGACTGTGACACGAGCTGGTGCTGTCTGGTGCTGTAGAAAGCCGAGCACCGGTGAACCTGGTTGCCCCTCCATATTAAAATCACGGATCGTCGTCTACCGAGATCAGGTCGTGTATTTCCAACCAATCAAGAAACAAAAAGAACCGCACATCAACCAAACTGTACATGTGCGAAATACTGACGTAAATGAAGAGATAACTGACATCTTCAAGTACACATCTAAAGAACGACGTAATCTAATGCGTTAAGTAATGATCACACGGGAGGGCTCAAATGGGTTGGCGATTGCGACATCCATCTCTCACCAATCCTTTCTCTCTCGCTCTTGACCTATTGTTGCACAAACTGAATGCTCCTTGGATCACCAAACATTGCTGCCGGCGGCGGTGGGGATTGCTCAACTGCGCTTATCATGCCAGCTGATTTGTGAACGAGCCTGTGCAGTAGTTCGTTTCTGAAAGACCAGACGCACGCACAGCAATAAAGTTCAAGTGCTATCACACCGACAAGGACCAGAATCCAGAGCAGCGACAAATAACCATCCGAGTAAACTAACAAGCCAATCAATAATACAAGTACAAATGCACGAAGGACCCGGAGAAAAACATTCCGCGTGTACAAATCTCAACGTGAATGATTTCTGAGTGGTGGGCCACGAAAACACCCCTAAGGTGATCAACCACATTAAGTCAACTGAATCAAATAATAAGGATAAATAGTCTGCCAGATGTTCCAAGTTGCCCCACAAAATGATACGAAAGCAAGGAGAATCGAATGAAACATGCTGGAGATGAGATATGCCAAATTTTGTGGTCTGCAGAAGCCAGCTGGTGACGTAGCGCAATCCGCGCAAAAGGATGAAGTAAGGCTCAAACCTACGAGTTCATAAGGATTCTATGGCAGGATGGCTTGCATTAAGACTAACAAGAAAGCGCTCATCACCAACGCGATGACATTAGTTAGCTACGGCGAAGTTGAGGGCGATGACCAGTGTGCCAGTTCTCAAGCTCAGCAAGCAGCAAGCAACTGTGAGTGATGGAGCGTGCGCATCAAGTTGCTTGTCTAAGTTTGGAGTTAAACGATAGACGATCCGACCGAGCAGTGTGTCGGTCGTGAACATCAAGAACACGGTGATGTGGCACTTGAATTGGATCTACTCTGGTGGGTGCTTTGAGAACTTCATGGTTGAGAGCCCCATTGTGAGCGAGAGGCAAGATCAACGTGAATGGAACGATTTCTGGTGGCCCTTTGGAAGATTTTCTCTCAGCACGGGTCAGAAATGGTGCGTGACGCGCGTAAAGCCACATCAAGCAGTGACGTTCACACGTGAATTGAATATTGGGGTCTACAATGTTTTATTCCAACGGTGATGCAAAACTCATGGTCCTCGTGACCGACAAAATCGTGTAACTTGCTCGTAAACCAAAAAGTTGAGAGAATGGACTGGGAATGAGCGGATGAGTTGCGGTCCAAGTCCATGATAAAATCCAACCAGGCCGCGTTTCTTCCAATGTTTTGCGACAAACTCGAGTGTAGATCGATACTTTGGCGAGTCAGACAAAGCTTCCCGCTGGATCACCGATTTCGCAAGATCGATAGGAAACAAGAAAAGCCACACAACCGTCCCGCCCAGTCCGCCAGCCAGCATGTGTACCAAAGGTACTTCTGCCGCAGCAAGATCTGCGGCAGTCGGCGGATCGGTCGAGGGCCGTGAATAAAGTCCCGCATTGTAGTTTATGAGGCTGTGTTTAAGCAGCTCATAGAAGGTGAAATAAAGCCCCGTACCAAAACCATCTCTAGTTAAGTGGGCTGATATCAGTTTCTCGCACCAGCGTCGACGAAGCGAAAGTCTCACCGGAGTAGATGTGGCACGTATCCAGAATACAATCCAACCACACCCCGCTTCTTGATTATCTTACGGATCATATCTACCGTTGTGCCAGGTTTAAACTCGGCTTTTTGCTGGTCTGATCGACGTACGGGAGGCTTTCTTCCGCGTGTTCCAGCTATTGCGTGATCATCACCTGCTACGATGCCCGCACTCGCCGGCCCAACAAACACTTCTCCGACAGTAGGAACTGCGGCCTTTGCTGGTAGGACTGCCGGATCTGCAGCAGGTGGCACACCGCTTCCCGCAGTCCTTAAAGACTTTGCTGAAGCCCGAGCCGCCGCTCCCGCTTCAGCTTGCTGTTGTTGCGCAGTATGTATCAATCGCTCGAGTTGACGTTGAATCTTCACAAATTCAAGTGGTGCATTCAGAGTGGCAACGACACATCCTCCAGCAGCACCTGATATGTACGCATTCGCTGCGATTCTGCGGTAAGCACATAGAGAGCCCAGCTGCTCGTCTGCCGATATTGGAAGGATAGTTTGATTTAGGAAAGCCTTTGTATTGGTGTACATCGTAAAGCTGACTGAGCGGAATGCAGAAACTGATAACAGAAGAGGTACTATTAAGGATTTTTTGAGAATTGGAAAATACAATTGTTTGAACATGATTCATACCAACTCCACGATAGAACCCCGCAAGTCCTTCAGCGGCGTATGTCTGTGTCAGACAAGCCCACGCAGAACCAAATCGATATGCTTGCATTCTAGTCTTCAGAGAGTCAAACTTAAGAGGAATGCACAAGTTCAGCGATCAATTGTCCGAATGGCAAAGTGATAGACAGGTACCGGATATCCAGCCAACACCGACAATATGGAGGCAGAGGTTGCAGCAATCACGATTTCATTGTTATATAGAAAGCGATCCACGCTGGATTGAACATCCCATGAATGGCCTGGCAGTGGATTGTCCTCGGCATCGCGCATCAAGCACGAATCTAAATGATGTGGCTTGAGTTGATAGATCATTTGCCATGCAACCGAATCACACTGGAAAGAAAATGGACCGGGGTCTTGCACCTCTTTCATCGCAGGGACCAAGAGGAGATGAAAGATTTTCAAATAAACAGTTCCCCAAATCAACTGGATTCGTCCTCCCACCCATTCAGTCGCGAAAGACAGTGGGAATTGATCATGGAGCCGCTCTCTGGAATTCAGTCGCGCTGCAAGATCAGTACGAAATATCTCAAACAGAGAGTTGCATTATTAAATTCCTGCAACAAGCTTAGTACGAAACCTACATTTGGAAGACTTATTAACACCAACCTATGCGGTACTCCCTCAACATGGCCACACAAGGAAGAAGAACCCACGCCCACTTCATTTACGTGTTGTGGAAAGGGCAAAGCGTACCACAATCTCTCATATTGAGCGTACCCGAAAGTTGAACGCAACAAACCCATACGAAATGTCTGAAACAGAACGATTATTGGACCCTCTTCCTAGTTCATTGACTTTGGGTCAGGAAGTAGAATTTAAAAGGTATGAAGACAAGAATAATATTTTCGCTGCAGCACAGAGATTGGATCTAGTTCCCAAGCCAGCAGAGCGGCTTGATCGAGCTGGATGGGATGAAGTAAAGCAACGTTTCCTTCGAGAGGATGTTGAAAGCCCATGTCCAATATGTCAAGAGAAATTTACAGTAGATGACCAGGTAGTTAGAATCATGGTATCGGCGTATGACTACTAATTCACAATCCATTCAGGTTCTTCTTTCGTGCTCTCACGCATTCCATCGAAAGTGTATGCGGACATTTCGGAAATTAAATTCAGACTTACTTTATCGCTGGTAGGTCTTGAATCATACGAGAGGTTTGTTAAACAGCGATGTTGTCCACTCTGTCGCCACCTGAACTATGAGAAGGTAATGGAGATTCCCGGCAAAAAAAAGAGCGTTCAGATCACTTAAATAATTTTTCCGGTATAGATGCTTATTCTGGAAGGGAAGCGTCGGTACATCCGTGAATGCGCAACAAAGTATGACGAATGGTAGCTGTTTTGTCACTTTGTATCGATCCAGTCACTCCAGAATTCAGAAATACTGGCGAGGCTACAGGGTGCGAAAAATTTATGAAGAGTATCGCTCCAACCATATCCCAGATCATGCCATTTTGCGGAAAAAGTATTTCTTTCAGAAGGTAAGGCAGAATGAAGTTGGATTATCAGTCAATTAATGACTACGTCAGCTCAGAAAACTAACAGATCAGTTGGTCCTACGGTGTAATTCAGAAAAGTCCAGTTTGGACTCCCTCTTTCGCACTGTGGATAAGAATTTGGAAGAAAGCCGACGTGTAATGGAGAGGTTGTATCTCGATGCAAACTGGTCTGTTTCCCACCATACGCATATTTCTTGAGCACTAATAGTTTATGCCAGCCACGATCTAGCGCTGGAGCTGCATTTCGATGAGAACCAACTCGACTCCATAAGCAAATCGGAGAACGATTGGGATGCCATATATCTCTTAGCCGTTTCTCGTGGACACTTGGTCGAAGATTCTTTGTGTCCAATTTGCCTCAACCAGCTCCAACCAGTCCAACCATCAACAAAGCGAAAGCGGCCCATTTCAATCCTCAGTTGTTCCCACGTATTTCATGACAAGTGTTTGGATTGCTTTGAAAGCTTTGTTGAATGCGACGTTGGGATTTCTTGTCCTGTCTGTAGGACAAAATACTACCGCAAAACTAACCTACCCTGAACAATATACTTTAACGAGCCATGATGAGTTTGACACACCAGACCAATTGGTATCAAGCCACACCACCACCAGGACTGATGGCCTTCCGCAAGACGAATGTGGAGTTTGACGATGAGAACGCTTTCCACGACGACGATGGTTCGGGGCTCTCCGTTGCGGATCTCGAAGCCAATGTAGACGCTCGTGGAGTGGATGTTCGGAGCTTGTTGCAAAGGTTGGATTTGGGCGAGGTGGGATCATCTCAAACGAACTAAACATATCCATGCTGCAGGGGAAATATCGCTGCCGCAGTCGCAAAATCAGTCACAGATCCTCCCGTCGGTCGTACTCCTTCATCTCTTAAGGTTGGGACAATTCCACGTTCATTGACGAGCCAAACATTGACGAGCGAATTCAGGACCGCAACACCCAAACTGTAATGGAAGCACTTCAGGCTGCAAAGACCGGTGAAATCTCGGGAATAGTGAAAACGCTCTCAAGCGATCAGCTGGATGTTCTTATGAAGTACATCTATCGGGGAATGGCCTCACCAGAGACCTACAACTCCAGCATTTTGCTTACATGGCACGAAAAGGTAAACTTTATTCCCATTGAAATCACTTCAGTCAAAGCGCTCATATCTAGGACCAGGTTCTCGAGGTTTCTGGACTGGGATCAGTTGTGAGGGTGCTCACGGACAGGAGCACTGTGTAGATCAGAACTCCTACCCATCAATATACATATTACTCATTTTGTTTGCATGTATGTGGTTGTGTATTGTGTTAAGTCCAAAAAGCAATCGTAACATGCACAGATATTTCAAAAACCGCAAACAGAGTTACAAAGGGTCAGATTTAAAGGCTACAATGCCCAGTCCAGTTAACACAGTAGAAAAGAGACTAAAATGAACCCGCAACGATCGCCACTCCACGCTGAATTAGCTGTTCTTGACTTGTTCCAGCTTGCAGTTTCGCCATCATCAGCAGGTCGGTGCGGTCTTTATTCAAATACATCGGAATAGAAATCCGTGACGTCCGTGTGGGAGCAGCATTGTCGGCGTCCCGTAGCCAACGAATCCTCATGATGGGCAACTTCGTAGATAGGAGGATGTTGGAAAGTTCGATTCGGCCATTCTCCCATACTCCACCTTCCAATTTGGTCCCTTGAAGTAAACGGTTAGTATCTGGGGTTGTTTGTTGAGCGTTGATGTGCTCACCTGACACTGCAAAGGAGTCCGCTTCGGCAGTCTCACTGATAGACACGCTCAGCGCCAGTTCTTCCAGAGACCAGTGATGAGCTTGGGCTACCGCCTGTCTGGTCGCGGTAATGAAGGCCTCTGGAATGAATAGTCCGCCGATCCAAATCTCAATGTGATTGAACGTGCTCAGACGAGAAACCCTGTCCAGCTGCTGAAGCCGCTCTCTGAAATCACCGAGCCACTGATGAACCGATGTGTTCTTTGGAACCTTGTAGCGAATCCAATGTTGGGGCACCATGGCTGTTGGAACGATGTCAGTATGTAAAAACTTGATCAAACACAGAAGTATTCGCGCACCTTTGTTCAGGTAGTTCATGAGCGACCGGAGATGGTTTGTTTGTTTCAATTTTCCTTCGCAAACGAGCTTCAAATCGGTCAAATCCAAGCGAACTTGAGCAAGGAGCTCTTGTCCGATTTGGTTTTCACGTTCGAAGAATCGGAACAGGGGGTCCCTCATGCTCTCAGCAGTCTTGTTCATTGCAAAGATTTTCTTTTAAATAGAAATGAGAACTGCGTCTTAGACTTCACCTGAATCTCACATACCTCCGGTAGCTGCGAGAGCCAGTCGTTTGCAATTGTTTGTAATGAACGCATCCAGGCAGGCTGGTTCCCAGCCCCGTCATTCTTTTTGCCCTTCGAGTCCTCGGTGTACACAACCTCATCGTCATCCGCCAAGCTTCGCATCCTGCGAACTTTGGAAATCATCTCAACACCTGCAAGAGAATTTAGTAAGCTTGCGTGCTTTAAGCAACTGATTGAAAGGTACGCACCTCGAGATGCAAGCAACACCTTTTCGGCATTGTTGGGCAGTCCGAGCCAAGAGGGAGGTTGACGGTCGGGCAGCTTCCCAACCCACTCAAGGAACTGTTCCATCTTGATGCAGTCAGGAACAAGCAGCTTGGATGAAGCTCCGTCCTCATCTTTGCTTGAAGATTCATCAACAAGGGCGAAGCCAAGATCGAAGCTCGCAGGACTGAACAATCGATCAACGAACGAGTTGAGTAATGACTGATCAACATCAGAGTCGATCTTCCCGCCATAGATCGTCTCTTTAACCAGTGTTTTAATTGCACCCCAAGGAATCTTGTCCGGCGAGATGTTGTTCCGCCCTTGTGCAATGTTATCGACCCAGTTGTCGATTGTCACAATTGCCATGTCGTGGTCGGAATCATTGAACTCATAGAATTTTGTCCATCCCAAGGGAACGTAGCGTAGCCGCTCCTGAACAATGCTGTGCAACCAAGCAAGCAAGAAGTAAAGCCTTATACGTTCATTGGGACCTTTGATCAGACGGGACGCTGGAATACTCCTTAATGTTTCTTGCAAATTCGCCTTCAGTCCTGGCGGAGGCTCAAACATCAAAACCCGACTTTGTCTCAGCAAGTTCACCGGAACCTTCGGGTTTGTTTCCATCGTCAAGAATAGTCGGAAGTTACTGTGGGGTTTAAGCCCGTGTAACCGCTTCTCAAGGCTTCCTAACCATGACGGTGCAAGGTGGACGTTTTTCAAAAGAACGTAACCACCGCTCTTTGCTGCGTTCGAAATAGCATCAGAGGCTTGCTTGAAACCCTCCGCTGATCCCATAGCTACAGAGATAAGCCGAGATCCAGCTTCACTTGCAAAGTTCTCAACACGGTAGCTCGCATCATATCCTGGTATTGAGCAGAATGCCAGCGGAGTAGTACAGTCAACCTCGTCATAGACAATCGACTTAATTGGATGTTCCGAAGCGGAAACAAATCCAGGACCGAAAACTGCTTCGACAAATAATGCACCTGCTGCTCCCAATCGGTCGGGTCGAGTGCATCGGATTATTATCAGGTTCCGGAAGGCTGTTATGACAGCACCTAAGTTATCACATCAGTTCGATGTTCAAAGACTTGGAAGAGAACTTACTCTCATTCACAGCTGAAGTCCAGCATTTCGGAACCACAGTTTCCGGTTCTGAATGTTCAACAAATGCTTTCCATTGCGATTGATTTTCAGCAATGTGGTTCAACAGAGAGCCGAAGATTGATATCGTCCCAGAAAGAGCCACCACCCGCGTGCTGGCGTCTTCTCCAAGAATGGCTGCAAAGCTCTTGTCCCCACCACTTTCCAGACCTTTTTTGGCACGGCCAACAGCGTCACCACCGTGCATCAAGAAGTCATTCTCCTGTTCATCAATCTGATCAGTTGTTCCCCGTGTTTTGATGTTGGCAAGCAGAATGGCCAAAGTGAGGTGGTCCTCGTGCAAAAGTGAACGGGACGCACGCTGGTAAGCGACTTTGAACACGTCTCGTGACAAAATTGCCAAACGACCAGCGTAGTCGACACCACTTGCATTCGCTGGAAGGGCGGGTAAAGCGGGGTTTTGATGCAAAACAAACTCGAAAATTTGTAAGAAGAAATCGAGCGAGAACTGATAGAAGTGGTGAAGCATTCCCAATTGCTCCAGGATGAAGAAGATGGAGCTGCAAGACTGTGCAAGAGGTGTGTACATAGCGGTTACACGATCCACCTCCTGCATGACCTGGTCAGTCGTCCTCATTTTCATTGTAACTTCCTCAGCCTCTTTCTTCAGCGTCTCAAGGTTGGAGATGACCTTATCATCATCAAGAATATTTCCTCTTGACTCATTCAACGATTGTAGAAGACTCTTTTCAAGGTGACGAAGCTTCAGCTGGAACTCTCCTTGAAGCTTGAGCATGTCCGTACGCTTCTTGTCTGTGTCCGGCCTCTCCGCTTTCAAAACAGCGTGCAAACACTGACTCTGAAGACTGCTGCGAGTCACGGTGAAGTTGACAAACGTCACGCGACTGCAGATATCCGGAGGGAACTGAACTGACGGATCGCGTGTAGACAAGAACAGGGTGAATGTTGGGGAGAAATCAATCTCTTGGTTACCCAGCCTGATAAGCGTTCTCCCACCAGTACGCCTTAACTCCTTGTTCAGTACGGCATTCAGGATGGGGTCAAGATGCTCAACATCTTGCACCAGCAGAGGACTGCCAAAGCGAAGCGCACTTTCAAGAACTTTGAGGAAGGAATCGTCTACAAAGCTGGTTACGGCAATTTTGCGATTGCGATATTCATTGAGCAAGTATGTCGTTGCTTGTCCGGATGGGTCAATGATAAGTGGGTAACGGTTGTACCGTTTCAACATGACCGCATTTTCTGTACACAAGTCATCAGCAGGAAGCGAGTTAGCCTGCCATTCTAATCTCTCATCAGCAGTTGAGAGGTACTCGGGCAAGGATATATCTTGCTTAAACTTGATGCCCGCTGCGGTGAGGTGGCCCATCCACTTCTGAAGCAAGATATCACGATATTGTTGATCGAAGTAACCAGCGTAAGAGATGAACGCAGCAGAAAGCAGGACATCACCAACGATTGTCCCGATTTGAACTTCAAAGGATTCACTGGCCATTTCCCAGCGAGTTTTCTCGGAAGAAAGATTCCTCAAAAGAGTCTCACTGCGATCAACTCTCCGCTTGACCATATCGCGCTCTGCCTTCAACGCTTCTTTGTCACTAATCAGTTTTGCGTAATCCTCTTCATACTGTTGAATCTTCACAGTCAACTGCTCAATCATGGTGTCAAGCTCTTCCGCTTTGACTTTCGACAAATTCGCCTCACTTTCCAAGCTGCTCACTTCTTCGCGCAGCGGCCCAACCTTTTCGATAATCTCAGAATATTTGACCTGTGCAATTACCCATTGAACAAGCGGCCCGCAGGCTTTACTTGCACGGTTTACTGCCTCGAAGTTGAAGTTCGGGTCGGCAATGTACTTAGTCATAACTTCATCCCGCATTTTCTTCGACATTTTGTTCGTGTCGTAGTTAACAATATTGGCAATAAAGTCATCTCGTCGAATGACACCCTGAACCGCCTTCCACGAATCAATCTTGTGCCCCAAGAGTGCACACACAGACTCCATTGCAATTTTGACAGCTTCTGGTGGATTACCCATCGCCCTTACTTCTGTCAAGTGCTGCTTCTTAATGCCGCTGACACTTCGTTGAGCTTCTTCAACTGCCGGCTCGGCATTTGCGAGATCCGCAATGACAATCTTTCTCCGCTCCTCGATCTCCACGGTTTGTTTAGCCAGCCGCTCTTTGAGCTCCATGGAAGCCTTTTGAGTCTCTGTTGCAACCTGTTTGTCTGCCAACATCTTTTCTAGCTTTTCCTTGGCCTCCTGTTCCTTCGCCCGGATTTCAGCTCCTGCAAATCAAATAAACGTTCAGACCCACCAACTTCTGCATATTATGAACCCATATTCCTTACCTTTCACGCCCAAACTTACTCGAAGTTCCTCAACCTTAACTACTGTCACTTTGAGTTTGTCCAACCCCACATTCAAATGGCGTTGCTGTTCCTCCAGATCTGCTCGCTTCTCAACAAAGAGCCGCTCATAATGATTGATGAAGTCAAGGTAGTGTCGAGGAGTGACGGTCATGTAGCGACCTTGACGTTTTGCGACTCGTGCATTAATGTCATACAAAGACTGATGGACGTGGACAAAGGCGTTGATTACGGCATTGCGATACGTCGGTGGCAGTGGTAGGTCCATATATGCAATCGGGAAGTTGTTCGGGGGAATGTACAGAGCGTTATCCAAGTCCAAAGAGTCTGTGAACTCTTTTCCAACTTGGTAAAACGCCTGGTCCGACCAGTCTCCGAACCAGTCAAGAACACAGCGGTTGAACAATGCAGGTGATGTCGCCGCGCGTGAGGCGAGACCGCCTTCAGGTGGGTTCATTGTGAACACAACATGGAGGTTCTTCATTACTTGCTGGGTAAACCATCGGTAAAGGTCCTCAGGAGAATCGACCATAGTGGATCCTTCACGTTGCGCTCCGTCCTTACATTGGGTCATGAGAGATGAATAGTCATCACCTTCAAAGAGACCGGGAACCTCTCCGTTCGCCAGCAGAGTGTTCATTCTCTCCAAGAAGCCCGAATCCAGAACATTGGATTCGTCCATGATGAAAGCGATCTTTTCGCCTTTGCAACCAGCACGCCTCAATACCTTGCGGAGATCATCATCAAAATCTGCAGCTGTGTACTTGTTGTGAACCTTGATCTGGAACACTGACAGTCCGTTCATCCAAGCGACGAAGCGTGACAGAGTTGTCTTCCCGCTACCAGAGACACCGATGAGAAGCAGGTGCCCCTGGACTTGTCGGAAGGCACGATCAATACGAAGAACATGGTCGAGCACATCATTGAACAAAACGAGCGGTGTATCCAGCTCTTCCTCATAGAAAACCTTCAAACGAGCTCTGACAAAGTCGCGCAGCTGCTCTCGGTCAACAGGAACGTAGTTCTTTGATGTCCAATTGGAGAACAAAATAGGTCTAGCCAGGGCCTCATCCCGGTTGATTGTTGGGAAGTACTTCATTGCTATCATATCCAAGTTTTCGTCGGTCCAGCGACGCTCTTCTTCTGTGACCAAACGATCTTGGAAGAGACGAAGACATTCATGTGCCCAAATTCGAACGAGATCCTCTAGATTCAGGCTTTCCATCGGTTTAATGGCTTCGTAGATACCACGTACCCATCTCGTCAGTTCTCTAGGAGAGTAAATATAGTGCGCCTGAATGTCTGGTGTGAACCGCTTTTGTGACATGATGTAAAACTCAACCATCGCGGAAGTAAGAGCCTCAGCATGACCTCTCAAGTTGTGGACCAACATCAACATAGCCCGAGAGAATGTGCTGTAAATTTGCATAAGCGACAACTCTCCAGGGTAGTCCACCATAATCAATGGGGAATGACGAAGGAAACGGTGGCTCATTGGTACACGTCCAGGATCAGTAGGAGGGTTGCAAGCACCAACAAACTGCATTCTCTCGAGACGCACCCACGCCTTATCTGACGTACGCCAGTAACCGCCGTGCTCCACAAGCTGCCGAAGGAAAGATACGACTCTCTGTGTTCCATACTTGTCAGTGGCCGGCAAATTGATCTCATCGCAGAAGACGACAAGCCAGCGATTCATTGTCTGAGGAGCAAGAACAACACCGTTTGGTGTTTTTCGGTATTCGCAGTACTGTTCGAACGTCTTCAAAATGAGCTCTGGCGTTGTTGCACTTGAAAAGTTGAGCCCGACCACTTCAAAGTCCGGTAGACTCCTCAGCACGGAGAAGAGGGTCATCGTCTTTCCAGAACCAGGTGGACCACACAGAATGAGAGGTTTGTGTTCAGACAGCCACGAATGCAAGATCTCTTCATGCCGGACAGTGTCAATTGTCGGAATAACATCTCCGGCAGAAGCCACACGTTGAGGATCAATCTCAATCTTCGGAACTTTCTTGTGCCAAGGAGTCCAGTCCCCGGTGGCAAGATCAACATCATAGTCAATGATTGACTCGCCAGAGGTCTTCACTGGGGGTAAGTCGAGCGAAGATGACTGCCTGATGAATTCTCCCAACGCCCGCCGACTATCCAGTTTTGCATCCCCGCTGAAACTCCAAATGATTGAGATTACCATTCGCTTGGAGATGTAACGCTCTTGAACTTCAGCATCCATGGGGAAGTCAGGGTGAGTTAAGTTGTAATCGAGAACGTTGCGGACTGTCTTGTTTATCAACGAGAAGAGCGTATCCAACACTCTCATTCTTGTCAAATCCATTATATGTTCGATGTCTCGCGCATAGTCTAACGCTTTCACGACCAATCCTTCTGGTTCGAAGAAAGGTGCAATAGTGTCGGCGGCTATTCTTTGTGTATGTAAGGTGCGAGAAATCAATTCGGTTGCATCAACATTAGCCCTCTGGTCACGGGTTCCATCCTCGGGATTTTCATCAAGAGCAACGTTCCTTAGTTTGTTCAAGTAGTGGTCAAAGATCATGGACAAGCTCACAACGTCTTCGCTGAACCAAACCATGCCACACCGACTGACGGTTGCCAGGGTTGCATATTTGAGATTCTCGACCTCAAACATTATGCGTACGTTCGGTGGTAAACTGAGACGCTCTCCGTTTGGCAACGTAAGCAATCGATTGTCGTCCAGGACTGAGTTCAGGTTCTCAACCCACTCAGGATCGACATCTCCATCAAAGATAATCCAGTGACGCCTCTGCGCTTCTCCTCTCACGTTGTCGACGATTTTGCGCAAGATGTTGGTGAAGAGACCGTCGGTCCATTCACGGGTGGTTGGATCCATTGCACCGTAAAGGGACTCTTTCGACATGGCTTTCGGGTCAATGACATACGCAGTTCCTTCAATGTTTTCCACATTCTCAAGAGCTTTCAAAAGAACTCGCCACGCTTGAGATTTCCCCGACCCGGAGGGGCCAACCATCATCAAACCGTGATGGATGTTCTGGATTTGGTAAAGCTGGATAACTTTCTCCATCCAAAATTCGCCGTCTACCAGACGACGTTCCGCACAAACTTTCCGGATCTCTTCACGAAGTCTGTCGAGCGAAACTGGTTCATAGACGACCCCAGGGAACACATCCGCCAACAGACTTTGAAGCAATAGAATATCATTCGCAACAAGCTTAGGAGACACAGTTTCGCGGACGCTCTGAATGACAATCTTTTGTTCAGTGGTAGAGTCGGAAATGTCAGAGAGGTCTGTTCCAGCCTCCGTATCTCGAATTGCTTGTAGTCTCTCGCGTTTAAGGTTGCCCGCAGATACGAGCACACTCTTAAGAGACCGAAGGCCAAAATCGTAGTGGCTTTGGGGCGAAAGCTGCTCTTCGCAAAGATTGAAGAGCGGCACAACCTTCGATGCCAAAAGTTCCGCAGTACGGAAGCCTTGCGAATAGAGCATAACCTTCAATGCAAAATTAGCACCAAAGTATAAAGTATCTTTATGGTGAGCCAAAGTTGTAACTCACCTGCGCAATTAATTCACGATCGGGCTTTGTCATTGCAACATTTCGGAAGAGTTTTTTTAAGTTGTCAGGCAAGTTTGACCGGCCAGCATAACCAGGGTTCATTGTGATGAAGATTCCTTGAACACAATTTCAGGGAAAGTTTTGAACCCAGAAGCGAATGAGACATACCTGTGTCTGGGTTCACTGTCAGTGGTTTGCCAACCAGCTCAATTTCCTCAGCACTCTTCAGACCAAGCTGAATTGTCTGCACTTGCTGACTGACAGCAGACAAAATGCGCTCTTCAAGACGGTTGAACTCGTCGAAGCAGCCCCACGCGCCAACCCTGCACAATCCAATGAAGATACGTCCCATTGCCTGGAAATCAAAGTTTTCGTCGCAACAGAAAACAAGCACGAAACGACCAAGCTGCACTCCGAGGGCTTTGACAGACTCCGTTTTTCCTGTGCCCGCCGGACCAAATGGAGAACCACCAAGTCTGTTGTCCAAGGCTTGGGTGAGCGTCAAATAGCAGCGATCCGTCAACGGCGTTTGCACCAGTCTCTCTGGAACACCGAGATATTCGAAGCCGTACGGGAACACCGCGTTGGCCATATGAACCGTAAGCCTCTGGACGGGATTCTCCGGTGCTGGATTAAAGTAGAATCGCATTTGGTACAACCAATCGAAATGCTTTGGCGAATTAACTCCATTCCGCTGCAACGCACGAATGACATCTCGTTGATGAACCAGCTCTGTGATCAGGTGCTCACACTTCTTTCGTCTTATCGGTGTCAAGTCAGTCAACACCATGTCCGCCAAAACAGTCAAGCTCCGTTCAACTTGTGCGAGCACTTTTCCTAGGGCAGAGGAGCTAGGGTGCTTTTCATACGAGGCGAGAGCTCGCTCCACGGCCGCAGTCCAATTAGCTTGGACGGCCAAAACAACAAGCTGTGCCGGGAACTGGTCAATCCATTGAAGGAATCGTGTGGAATCCAGAGATTCATCTTGATAGAAAGAGTTCAAATCATCCCAAGAGTCTGAAAGCCACAGGGCCAGGGATGTACGCATCTCCTTCTCAAGCATTGTGAGCCAATCATTGATGCGAGGATGGTCTTTAATTGACACCGGATTCTTGAAAGGAATAATTTCACCTTCGCGGGAAGCAATGCCGTTGATAATCGACCCGTCGTCGTTCAGCAAAATGTTTGCGATTCCGGCGAACATCTTTTTGAAGTGCTTTTGAATTCGAACAACTTCTTTGCTGTTGCCGATAATTTCCAGCAGATCCTCGTCACCAACGAAGTAAAACCGAGGGAAAGACGAGCGCTCACGTTCCAAGTATTCACCCAACGCTTTCTGAATCTTTGAAAGTTTCTCCGCGAGCAGCTCCATTTGTTTCTGGATGCCGCTCATGCCTAGAACGTCCATGACGAGGGGCGTCCGAGCAACTTTGCTCATAATTCCCAAGAATTCCGAATTGATGTTCTGGAACCTCGCGGTTTCCACTGGAAGTAGATGCTTAATGTCTGCACTTCCAGTGAAAATCCCCTCCAAGTAAACCCATTGACGCTGTACTTCGATCCAAACATCAAACAGCACGTGTACACGGTTCAACTTGTCTTCCCACAACAAGGCATCTTCTTGGAATACTTTGAAGTAAGGAGAATGCTTCATAGCGGTGAGGGCACTTCGGTTCTCCGTGCACTTCGTGAAAAGCTCGTCCCAGCCACGAATAAGTCGCACCTCTGGACGTAAGGCATAATGAATTAGTTAACTAACGAGATATTAAAAAAATAGGAACATACTGTTCTGATAAAGCACCAAGTCCAGCGAAAAGTTGTTCCACGTATCTTTGACCTGCTCTAAGAAATGCTCGAGTGCCATTTCACCCTGAGCAACAACGATAACGTCTTTGATTGCGGGTTCGTATGCTTTCAAGTTAGTGTCCCAGAGCAAGCCAAGGGTCAGATCAGCCACCGACATGTACGATGAAGAGCCATCTCCACCATAGTTGCTTTTGTTATCCAGCTTCAAGACTTTGAACAACTGTTTCCAGTGGCGTTCTCGGAGTGCTTCGGACTTGAGATCCATCAACAACGAGTTCACCTTCAGGTATCCGCGAATAGTCTCCTGGGCAAACAGGAACGCTTCGTAGCTGCGCATACTTGATGGGGCGTCCTTCATTTCTTCCAACAACGCTTCGAGCCGTGAGCGGATCTGGCGTGGCACAATTGTGCCCCACGCCTGCTCTTTCATCTCGTACACAGCCTTCCAAGTAGCAGCAACTCTGGACCACACACTCTTAAGTCCGCGAATTTCCTCCAACATCGGATCAAGACGCTCATCCTCTCCAAGGTCCTCAAGCCCAGGTTTATAGTCGTCCTTCTTTTCGTTGCGCGCTTCATATTTACGCAGAGCAGTTTTGGCTTTCTGAATCTGCTCGAACTCCTCCTTAAGACGAACAACACGATCCTCATATTGCGAGAGGATGACCTGGGCCGCGTCTGGCTTGACATTGCCAGCCACAGGTTTAGAAGTAGTCCACTCGTTCAAAATGTCCTGAATGCGCTGCTCTACGTGCTTGTCTTCTTGTTGAATCTTTTGCTTTAATCCAACTGTGAAAAGAGGGGTTAGGGACTTGGTGTATCAAGCATACAGCTCTTCACTAACCAAGTTGATCGCGAATAGCTTTGTCCTTTCTGGACAAGATCTGCTCGAACGCCGTACGCTCACCCTCAATCTGGGCAACATCCACCCAGTTCGGAGGGAACTGGTAACGTTGCTGCTTAAGCTGTGTTTGGCCTCCTTTGAATACTTCGACCTCGGACTGCCACGACTCTTTTGCCCGGTTGAGCTCTTCCACATAGGTAATAAAGCCAATAATGCCAGTGGTAGAGCTGTCACCATCAACTCCCTGTTGCTCAAGGTTAAGCCGAGCAAGTTTGACACGCTCGTGCAGGTCCAGCATCGCGCTGTGCAACTTTCCACCGAACGATTTCAATACCTCCTTCTGCCACTGATCGTATTTGGTATTCACTTTAGCCTGAACTGGCCCGTAATCCACCACCAGGTTTCCAAAGGATTTGAAAGTCTCCTTGTTGTCGAATGTTTTGCGGGCCTTCTGAATCTCGTAAACTAATTGCTGCCACTTTGCCAACTCTTCTCCCAAGCTATCGGTAACGGCCTGGAACTCGAGATCCCAAAGGGATTGGTAGCTCAGCCAGATTCCCACATAGTTCGCGACATTCTTGATCTTTCCTTCGATGATGTCGTAGGCGCTTTGAACTAACTGCTTAGGCACCTTCAAAAGCTAGTTGAAAATTGGGTTAGTAATCAATGGCAGGAATGAGGTTGCCTTCAAACACATACCACATTGCTGTAGGTTGCGTCTGCGATGCTAAGCTCCTCCTGAACAAGGTTCTGATCGTAACGCGTACTCGAGAGACGCGGCAACGAGCAAACGGAAGCTGCAAACGAAAGAGTTATTCACTCGAAAATTTCGGAGACGATTAAGGTCACTCACCCAACCAATCGTGGAGCTGGGAATACCATTGTGCACGAGCATGTTCCATGGGTGGGTCAACGTAGATCACTTGATTCCGAATGTTAACTTCGTGAACGAGCGGTTCAAGAATTGGTGCGCCGAGGGTTACTTCTCCAGGAACAAGGAGCTCGGTGGCATCTTCGCCGCCACTGGTAACGCCAGCGCTGATGATAGTTCCGCGACGCTGAAGTCCAAGGGCCTTTCCTCGTTTCCTTTCTACGCGGTCAGCTTGCGCTTCTGTCTGCTGGAATTCGGAAAGCCACGCCTGAATACAAGTTCAAGTTAATCTGTGAAGCATAAGAAATTGAAGGAAAGAAACAAACCTTAAGAGCAGCCTCAACGCGCACGGTGAGAATGTCTTCAATTTGCCTATCAAGTGTCCCGGTCCAACTGTCGAGGTTGGAGAAGTACTTGAACCCAAGGTCGTCGACGTGTGTCTGGATCTTGTCCAAAATTTTGACGAACACACTTCGGTCGTACGGACAGGTGCGGAGCTTTTCGACTTGCT
Organism: Cladochytrium replicatum; assembly: GCA_025526935.1. NCBI lineage: Eukaryota > Fungi > Chytridiomycota > Chytridiomycetes > Cladochytriales > Cladochytriaceae > Cladochytrium > Cladochytrium replicatum. The sequence continues at coordinate 155,273 of JAHLKD010000020.1, forward strand.
TCTGTATTTCATCATAGACATCCATTGCATCGTTCAGCTGATCCTGGAAATCGGTGACGCTCTTCGCAAACTCTCGAACAAATTGGACATGTCGAGACTCACGCCCATCCGCATATGTACCAACAGTTTCGTACTGGAAACGGATCATATATCAATTGAAAGACAAAATTTGAAGTCAGGGTAAGCTTACCGCGTTCGGGAAGTATTCCCATTTGGTTTGAATGCCCTTGCTAATCTTCATTTGCACATCTTTGTGATACTTTGCCAAAAGTGGGGCAACAGCGGGGTTGCGGGAGAGGCGTGCTAACGTCTGCTGATACATTCTGACTGTTTCGATCAAACTCATCGCGAATGGATAGACCTTCTTAGCATTCTTAGCGACGCTAACAATCGGGTAGCTAATCGTGTAGTTCAGCCAGACCAGATTGCGAACTTCCTTGAACAGCGCAATAATCTGAGGGTCGAAACGCACCTCAAGCACGAGCAGTCCACCTCCCGCGCCAGATTTGGAAAGGACTCCTCCGGCAACTCGCGAATAGCCTATGTTGAACACACGGCCGCTGACATTCAGGTCACGCTTCGAAATTTCTTGCTGCCATTCGTCGAAAATCTTCCTTGCGTCCACCTTCTTGCGCAGAGCACTGCACATTGTGCTGAGCTTCTGTCCATCTTGGTATTGTTCCCAACCTTGTCCAAGTACATCTTCGACGCGCTTCATAAGATGCGTCAGCTGGCGATCAATCTGGCGCATCCAAATAATACGTCCAGAGATTGGAGGAATATCGCGAAGCTGAGTGAGAACCGGTGCCTCGCTCTGACGCGAAGTCATTCGTTTCAGTTTTTCGATATCTTGCTCCACACGTTCGATGAGCTGTGCTTGGTATTCTTGAATTGCACCACGGATTTTTGGCCGAACAAAAAGAGCGTTGAACTTCGAGAATACGCGGAACATCTCATTTGCGTTCTTTGATGATGCAATCGCAAGGCGATCACGAAGCTTGTTGATGATCTGAGTTTCAACACGGGCCACTTTGTTGTTGTAATTCTTCTCAGCATTCAGCCACAACTCAGTGCCCTCTTTAGAAATAGAAAAGTGAGTAACAATTGAAACAGCCTTCTTGTTGTTCCTAACCTTGTGAAACATCGAGAACATCCAATGTCTTCACACTCTCGTAGGCGAGGTTAACTTCTTCAAGTGCGTTCACCTCGGTAAAACTGCTGCTCCACTTGTCTCCGTCCGCTGTCTTGTCTCCGAGAGCTACGCCAGCGCGCTCACCCTTCTGAGGCGACATCACCTTGAGGATAGTGTTGTACAGATTCCAGTGCTGTTTTCGGAACTCTCGCACAAATTTGATACGCTCCTGGAGCTTCGAGTGAGCTGGCGTGATCTTAGTTACTATGCGCCGCTCCTGGCGTTTGCTCATCACTTCACGTGCAACATTTGTGAAGTCTTTGACTTGCTGATCCCAAGTTGCAAACACTTGTTCACACCCTTCCGCGATTGCCTCAAACTCTTCATACTCCACGTACATCAATCTTCGACTTCCGAAAACCTTCAGAAGTTGATCATTGAGATCGCGAGAGATTGCCTCAACAAGCAACAGAGCTCGCTGAATCGGATACGGAGACAGCTTCAGCTTTCGGTTGAGATGGGTGAAAATTCGGGTAATCGCAGCTTTAATCTTCTCGACATCCGTTGCTGACAGCAATTCAGAAAGAGGGAAGTCACGCATCAGCTGATTGTACTTTTGAACCTTCTCCACTGCCTCCTTCAGTCCGATGTCAGCGAGAAAACTGATCGTGGCGTAATATCTTTTTGCCGTCTTCAAAATATCCAGCGTTAGCAGGACCACGTCGCTTTTGAGCTGCTCATCAATATCGCTCAAGGCTCTTTCCATCGAAAGCCAGAAGTTAATTTCCTGACTCGCAGGGCCAGATACTTCTCGATTCATCTTGGTGACACGCTGAACACCACGAATCCACGCGCTTACATCCTGCTGCAGATCCTTCAATTCCTCTTCACCGAAAGGCAAAGGATCGCCAAGATCATCGATGGTGGGTTTCTTTCCAATCTTTCTGCATTTCTCGATAGTGGCCAGAACCAGGGGATGCGGAATCAGAATAGCCTGAGGAATCTCCACATTCTGCTGTAGATCCTGAAGCGAAAGCTCCAATTCGGCAATCTTCTTTTTGGCGGCAGTTACGCCTATTCGAAGAGAAAATGAGCAAAAATAACTCAAAAACGATGCAAAAAATGAATACCTGATTTGTTACTCTTTTCGCTGTTAGAGCCAGCAGCGCTGGTTTTGGCGGTAGTGTAGGCATCGAAATAAGGCGACACGGCGTGGTGGATGTACATGTGAAGAATCTCGTATGGGTTCGCGCCATCTGCTGGGCCTGGAAGTACCATGACCTGAAGTTGAGACTGCAGGCTTCGCGTTACTTCAACAACCGGAAAGCGCTTAATCAACGCCAGCGAAGCAACATGACGCTCATTGTAAGCGAATTCAAGATGGACCGTGTACATATACTCTCCATGACCTGCATAGATTATTATTGATGCCCGTTATCAACCAGTATACCACGAAACTAACCTGACCCGTTGGTTCCGTTTGTCACGGTTTCTTCAACCCTTGACTTTGCAACCAAAAGTATAGTGGAAGTTGCGTCTGTAATAAAGCGTCGCAGCTTTTCGAGATCGACACTTTTAAAAGCAGCAGCAACATCGCTAGCGAAACCATTTTTGGGGAGCTCCGCAGATAATGGAGGTGCATTGACTCCATTCAACAAAAGTGGAACTAGTTGCTCAAGGTACTGTTTCAGGGTTAAGGGATCGATGGCATCTGAAGGCTGGGCGCCAACAGAGCCGAATGTTGTTGAGCTGGGAGTGAGTTCGCTTGTAGTGTCCTCGTCTCCCATCTACGTTTGACTCCAAAGTTGGCTGAGTTCGAAGGTAGAGCAAGTGTAAATACACACCTTTGCTTATCAAGTAAGCACCGCAAACAATTTCTGGAAAAGACATCGCATTGCGAGATTTAGGTTTGAGAAACAAAAGTGGGACCAACAGAAGTCTTACTTTGCGAGCAGATGAGCCAACTATCAGTACAGACGAGACACCGACTGTTCTAGCAATTCAATCAGCGAACTCTGCAGTGTTTCAGTGACGATTGCTGGGATTCAAGTGCGCTTGGGTGCCTTAGTTTCCCAAAAGTGGCTGTGTTCCAGGCCACAAATTTTGTTGTCCGGTTCGCATCATATTTGGATCAGCGGTATTTAATGCATTCTCTCTCGCTTCTGCTGGACGCAATGGCCCTCTTGATATTCACACCTCGTTTCAGCTGTTTCATTTCCCCCTGTTCGGATTCAGATCATATTGCGCAATGAGTATCCCCCCTATCCTACTGCGCGATGGAAACAAAATTCCAGCAATTGGCCTCGGAGTTTGGCAGGCTCGTGGAGCAGAAGTTGTGAAAGCTGTGGAGCTTTCAATTAGGAACGGTTACCGCCACATTGACACTGCCGAGCTATATGGAAACGAGCATGAAGTTGGGGAAGGAATTCGTGCAAGCGGGGTTCCCCGTGAAGAAGTGCGATTGTTGAATCCTCTTCTGTATATCTTATTGATCGATTGTTTGCATAGATCTTCATCACGACAAAAGTTTGGATTACCAATCTAGGATACGAAAAAACTATTGCTGCTTTCGAGAAGAGCTTGCGGAAACTCCAGACATCTTATGTCGATCTGTACTTAATGTGAGAACTCGTTCCGATCCTTTGTGCTTGAAGTTGACGTTGCTGCAGACATGGGCCACAATCGCCAAAGTTGCAGCCGGGAACGTGGAAGGCTTTGGAGGAACTCCAGGCTCAAGGAAAGATTAAGAGCGTGGGCGTGAGCAACTTTAATATCCATCATCTCGAGAAGATGAGAGCCTTCGCTGAAGTGATGCCTGTCGTCAATCAAGTTGAGGTCACACCATATCTACCCCGCAGAGAGGTACGTCGAACTCTCCACTTTCCACTAAATTCTAACATTGTGTTTCTAACTTCACTAGCTTGCCAAATATTGTCAGGTACTTCTTTTCGTTTTCCAACGGTTCACCGGCTCAGACTTTCTTAGGATAATGGTATTTTGGTTGAAGCATACTCCCCCTTGACACAAGGACGCAAATTGAACGATCCTCGGCTTTTGGCGATTGCCCATAAATATGGCAAGAGCGCTGCTCAGATATTGATTAAGTGGGGATTACAACAAGGGTAAGTGATAGCAAACCTTATCGTTTCAGGTTGTTTACTTTCGCTGAATAGAATGGTGTCCCTTCCAAAGTCTGTGAAAGAGAACCGCATTGTGGAGAACAGTGATGTTTATGATTTTGAAATTTCGGAGGCAGACATGAAATTGATGGAATCATTCGAGGACGGGTTTGTGGCCGGTATGTTTATTGTGGATTGCACATGGCGAGCCTTTATAAATCTCTGCAGGTTGGGACCCTACAAACTTGCCATGGTAACGTTTCCATGACCCCGTGCATGCTCTTTATGAGTATTCTGGACCTGAGTTGCTCTGTCACCTTCGCATAACTTTCTATTGACATCACAATATGCCAAATATATGTTTTGCTAAATCACTTGTGCCGTTTGTTCTGCTTATTGATACCCTTTCGCTGACCAGCTGTCCTTGCAGCTTTCTTATCTTCACCGACGTCCGTATTTGAACGAGCAGCAGCGACAATGGCCTTGAATTGACCAACTGCACGAGTAGCTCGCTTCCTAGAAATCACTCAAGATAAGCCAATGAGCATTGACCGATGATATGTACATACTTTTTGCCCATTAGATTTGTAGACAATGGAATGTACGCAAATGGATCTGGCATTCCAGCTTTCTTCACATCACCCTTCGCCTTCTGCTCAAACAATATTCAGTAATAGATCATTCATCCAAGTGTTTTTCACACCTTTGCCTTGTATTGTCGACCCAGCATCTTCTTCACGGCGCCATCGTCTAATTGACCCTTTGCCTTCTTCTTCTGTCCACCATCGGTAGCTCCCCACCTGCCAGATCCAAGGCTGCCGCCGCTATTACCATCCTCATCACCATCTCTTGCTCTTTTCTTTCCACCATCTTTGTGGATGAACTTGATTCGACCATCAGGCGTGCGAGTGAACGCACCTTCACCTGTAACAGCCTGCATATAGTAATCCTCCTGCGGAGCTTGCTCTTCCGTTTGCATTTCACTCGGTTGATCCTCTGCAATGATCATTCTGCCGTCTGCCGAGGTCGGTAAGCCCTTCTTCAGGCTTCCCTTCGCCGACTTTTGTCTGTTTGGTCCAACGTAGGTCACGTTCGAAACAACGTTGTCTGAAAGGAAATCGAGAACTTCCTGTTGATCCTCCCGAATCCGTTGGCTTCCCTTCGATTTAGCCTGTTTTGATGAATTAGTTTTTTAATTCAGGCATACGAACGAACCAAAGCGTACCCGTGACTGACTTTCGAATGGCTCAGGGAGCCACGAGTCGTCGTCATCCTCATCCATTCGATCAACAGCATCATCGTCACTTCCAAGCTCGCTCTCGCTGCCATGCACAGCTTCGTCATACTCCCTCTGCCGTTCCCTCCTCATTCTTTCTTTGACTTCTTCAATTCCTCCAGCCCCACCTGCAACACCTTCATCATCGCTGTCCCCATTCTTGCCGCCGCTGGCTTCACCCGCATTCTCCAACTTCTTTCTCTTTAATCGTTCTCGGCGCTTGCGAATATTATTCAGTAGCTTTTGATCCGATTCGGGGACATGGGCAAAGACAGTATCATATCCACACTTGCGGATGAGCCGCTCGAAAAGATGGCGAACTTTGGCTTTGAAGTGAGATTTGTGGTCTCGCGAGTAACGAAGAATTGATTCGCACTAACAAAAGAATCAGGTATTTGTTCGATTGGGAATACGAACAGACTCACAATTGCTGGCAAAAACTCGGACAACGTCTCTGCAGACAAGCAAACCACAACCACTTTGACAAACCCAAGGAACGCTTTGATGATCTCACGATTGTTTGCAGTTGATGGAACACTCATCGTCTCCATTACAGTTGTAAGTAGTTCGCGAGTCAATCCTTCCCCAAGTTCAGCTAGACAAAACAGCCTTCAAAATTCCGTGATTCCAGTCAAACAAACAACTCACCCCTGAACTCGAAAAGCAAACGTCCCAAGCAAGTGATTGTTGCACTTTGCATGTGAGGGCTCGCACCCTGAACCAATCCAGCGCTCACCATTAGTATGAACTCCGCCAGGCTAGGCTGGCGTGCGTCAGTACTCGTTTCCTCGTCTCCCATCTCCGTGTCATCATCCACTTGTCCAACACCACCAAGAGAATACATTGCTCTGGCCAATCCCAAGAGGCAGTCGAACGCAGAGAACCTAGCCCGCTCATTCGTTTCTTTTGTCCCAAGGATAACCTCTGCGAGAACCTGCGGTGCAAAGTTCATCATGATTTCCCGCGGCTGAGGGATACCAATGACCGCCTCGACAAACACAGAGAAAGTGCGAAGACGAGGTCTCTTTGCACCCGCTGAGGCTCCGTTTATGACATCAGAATCCACGAGTAACGCGCCGAGTTGAGCGAGTTCGGCTGGTTTTAGAGTAGGGATAAGGTCCGACAAGCTTTTGTAAGTCTTCTTTTGCATTGTTGGATCAGGGTTTGCAAGCTGGCCAGACAAAACTTTGAAGTACAATTGATCCGGATTGTTCTTTGTTGTTGATGTGCTCGTAGGAAGTTTGGGCAAAAGAATCAGAAGAAGGTCCATTATTGCGTACATTCGCAAGTCGTTGACTGTGTCCGCGGCGGTACGTTGGCTTCCAGTCTTTGAAGAGCTTTGATTCTGCAATAGTGTGCGCACAAGGTTGAGGAAATACGACGAAATAGCCTGCAAGATGAAGTTAGCAATATGCCATGGTTAATCTTACAACAGAAGTCACCTTTTCTTCCGCAATCTTCAGGAACTGGTGAATTGCCTGACCGTACCTCACATTCTCTTGTTCCAAAATCTGAAGTGTAAGACCTTTGTCACCAAGCTTAAGGAGCAAGTGCGACGGTATGGTTGTATAGTGATTGCACAGAACGTTCAAAAACCAGTTCACATGTTCTTTCAGCTTCGTCAAGCCTTTCCGTGCAATTTGGATTTCCACCTCGTTGGCCTCTCGGTCATCGCTCTCATCACCTTCGTCTTCGCTGTCATCAGATTTGCTGGATTCCATGTTTGCAATGGAGAAGTATTTCTCGACCAGGTTCCCAAGGGCCGTGCATGCCTGATTGCGGACGTTAATGTACCCGGACGGAACACCCCCCAGCGCTTCCTCCACAGGTGCCATCAACAGCGGTTTGATAACTTTGCACAAGGAGTCGAAGGAGTCGCCTACATCGCGAGGAACTGTAGCACACACTTTTGGAAGCAGATCCCAGACCTGGACCAACAAAGTCTCAAACAGTTTCGCCTCAACCTGTTTCCCACTTGTCATAGCCTCGACTGATCGTGTGTACATCCGTCTTGCGAGAACATCCAACATTGCATCGGCGAAATACCGCAATGTGTGTTGGCTGTAGAACCCCGTCACTGGCCGCTCCAGCGCCTTTGATGCGAGCGTCAACAGGTATGGACGCCTGGGCAAACGTGGAAACTCGTTTTCAATGTTTAAGGGAGCCATTGAGAAAAACGTCTCCAGTCCGAGACTCTGCAGTGCCGCCTGGAGCGCTGATTCAACTTCGTTCTTGAATGGGAACTCCGAACCATAGTCCTCTGCATCTCGGAATTCGAGGACCTGATTTAGAGTCGCTCGAATGAGCTCAGGTTCGTGATGTCCGAAGGTCGTGAAAAGTGATTCCGTGAGTCGTAGGATATTACCCCAGGCATCTTTGCAGCGGAGTCCAAATCCTGTGTTGATCGTGCGTATTATGAAGATGACCGGCGGGGGAGATTCATCGAGACTGGCATCTTCCGGTGCCATTGCAAGATGGGACACGGCATCGTTCAGCATGTGTTCGGAAACACAGAACTCTATGATCGCAGAAAACGTTGCCGCAGCCCGAGACATCACGGCAGGGTGATTTCCTTTTCCGAAGAGCGGCGCAAATATCTTTTCAAAGACAAGCGCCAAGAGTGCCGGATACGTTTCCATAATGTATTGCGGGGTTATCAGTGACGTGATCCTTTGATCTGCGCTTGCGGCCGCTACAGCCGACGCAAGTTTAACATAGCAAGTTCCGACAAGCTCTAGCCATGTCGGAATCAACTTTGGGTCGTTATAGAAGGGCTGTATTTCTAGGAGAGCTCGGATCAAATATTCAACGCTGTTGTGATCAAGGTATGACGGTAGCGCAGATTCGTCTGAGAAATATCCGATTTCCTCATCTCGTTTCGAATTTTCTTCCTCGTCCTCGCCTGATATTGACCTCTTCTTCCCAGTTACAAGCACAAGCAAACTCTCAAAAACTGCTTGAGTCAAATAAACTTTGCCTGCCGATGTCGATTTAACAGGGAGCTTAATCAAACACTCCATTAGTGCCGCCATTTTCGATTTCGTCCTTGGCTGTGTTGCCTGCTTCGCCAGAGATGGTGTGATACAAGAAACGAAGGCAAGTAGATAGAAATCCATTTGCTGCCCTTGATCATTTTTTGAAGCAGCGTTCAATAGTTTCTGATCCAAAACAGTAGCGAAATCGAGGTGCGATGGCAACTGGGTCCGATCTGACTGTTCCAGATTAGAAGTAATGAAGTCAATTGTTGTTACAGTTGCAGGGTGGAATCGCGTTGGCGGAGGAGGGCACTGAAGAATATACGCAATTGAATCGTGGGCAGCCTTTCTGACTTTCGGCCGAACGTCTACAGTGAGCCGAAGCAATTGATTGTATGTCTTCTTCACTGTATGGTTGGAAGACCAGCCATTGGTATCTTGCGCAACCAAAAGTGCTTGAAAGCAATCAATTGCCTTTAAAGATGACATTCAGAACGGATTTCCCATGGAACAAAATAGACTTACGGCACGAACAAGGGGTGCTTGGTCCATATGAAGTTCCAAAGCTCTTCCTATCGCTTCGGATGTTGTTTCAAACTGGAATCGCATGAATTTGGCTTCGACCCTGCATGGGGTCAACCCTGTGTCGGTTGTGATCAACAAAGAACACTCACCTTTTGCAAACAATCGAGAGAAGGTAAAACGTAGCAAGGAGGACTTGAAAACGTTCTGTATCTTTTGCCGCCGCTTCGGCTTGCTCTCTCACGAAGATCATCTGAACACTTCTTAGCAAACAATCGTTTCACAGGATGCAGGGACCTTACCAACACGAGAAAGTATGCTGCTGGGCTCAGTGGTTCGTTCTTCTCTCTAATCGCAGCCTCAACAGCCGCCAGCGTCCATGCAGCCTAAAAAATTAAAACTACATGTATAAGAAATGAGTTATTTGTCCCTACTCAACAACCTGACGCTGATTGTCCAAACCCGAAGAACATTGTGATCTTATCTTCACGAAGAGAGGATTTTTAGAGAATTCCGTTGATCCATCGCGTGAGGGAGGTTTGTCTGCACTCATGGCTGCCTTTTGTTTTGTGCTAAGAAAAAGTGACAGGTTTGAGTGCAAGCCACAGCGCTGCGCAAGCGATGAACTGGACCGGGATCACTTCCACATGTTTTCGGTCTCGCTTGCCAAGTGCGACCCATGCGGCACGTCATTTTGTACCTCCTTAGTTCAATTTCCAGCGACGGGAAAACAGGTAGGCCCACAAAGTAGTTTCTTATCATAATATCATAATATTAATGAAATTCGTTTTCTTAGCTCTTCTGGTAATCACATAAGCACACCAACTTGATGGTCGTTAATCATCTTGGATTATGTTCAGTTCATAATGTGGATCCAAAGTCTCTGTATGGGTTGCATTCACTCGACTGTATGTACCGAACCTCTATACCCCTCTTCAAAAGTAAACGGCGAGAACTTCGACATCCCAGACATACCAAACCCACCAGCACCCAACGGTCTGCTGTCGTCAACAGTAACGTTCTCAGGCTTCATGCCCGACCACCTTGAATCTGTGTCGGCATGGAGCGCGCATGCCGCACGTGCGCACAACCTTCATTGCTCAGATCCGATCCACCTGCCCACTATTCTCCGACGCTGGGACGTGATCAAAGGTCCATTCGCACATGCAAAGACGAAGGAAGTGTTTGAACGGAAAACGTATCAACGTACCGTGCAGATTGTGGACGCTCCAAATGGAGAGGTGGTGCGGAAGTGGACGAAATACGTGGTCGAAATACGTGGTCGAATCGATGCCCGGGTGTGTGGACGTCAATGTCGAGTACTTTGATTGGTTTGAATCGTCGAATAGCTTGGAAAAGCCTCGGAAGAGTTGCAGAGCTCTGTTGCGAAAGATGCTGAAGAGAGAAAGGCACTTGGTGGCCTCACAAGCACGAAAGAGCGGAGCTTTGAAGATCAGGTGTTGCAGAAGAGGGATGAGTTCCTGAAAATATGGGCCAAAAAGGCTGGAGCAAATAAGTCACCAACCCTAAAAGCGAAGAAGGGCGGTGATGGCAAACCATGATCTCAGCCATATCAAATACCATAATCATCCACGCTAAAGTGTGGCTTGCGAAATGTCTGATTCCCTGCACATTCAAGCATTGGAGGAATTCACCTCAAAGGTTTCTGAATTCTACGCAATTCCGGCGGTCCAGAAGAAATACCTCCTGAATCATGCATCGATCGCATCCCGCGAACTAGATGATGCATCTTCATCGGAGGGAGCAAAGCGTGTTAAGGCAATATGCAAACAGCTGGGTCTAACCTCAAGATTTTACGAAGTTGAGAGTGATTACTACGATTGGCCACTCCAGAAGCGAGCGTATGTAATTTTGTTCTCATTTTCTTGTGCCTTACTTGTTGAACCGCAGGTTTCGCTTGCTTGCACCTTCGAAAGCTCATCTTTGCAAAACTGTGGTCTTTGAAAACACCCGCCACAATCCTACGTCAAGTTTACTTGGTAAGAATCAAATTTTTTAGGAACCGCTGCTCTTTCTTTGCGTTGATCCCAGATGCGTCCCAAAGATCCCACAAATTCGAAATACTACTGCGTTATCGTTCAGGTATATGCACAATAGCTTTCAACTAAGCGTAGCTCGAGCTCAATCCGCTTAAGTATGTCTCCAAAATCAACACACAAAAGATCATGAACTTTGTTCGTGATTTGAATAACCGATCTGTGAGCAAAAAGTATTATAATATGCGATTAGCCCCCGAAGAGGTATTCGGTGAACGAATGCAGATATAAAAATTCTCACCGTTTTTGTGTGTTCAGAAATCATTCGAGCTGACTGGTTTCGAGAACAACGCCGTTTCCCCGATCGGTCTGTATTGTCGTCAGAAACATAGCCGAATAACTGATCATTTTCATGGAGATAGGCATGGCTCAACCCATACCGGTAATTTTGAGCCAAAGCATAATGGAGCTGCAGCCTCCCGTTGTTTTCCTCGGTGCTGGCCACATCGATTGGAAAGTAGCTGTGCCAACTGAGGAGCTCGTGCAGAAGGTTAAGTGTTTCGTTGCCGATACATCATAACATATCTGGCTTTCGTACGTGGTTCTGATAGCTTACTGTTGGTCTTTTCGATCTTTGAGGTCCATTCGTCAATTTTTGGGTTGGAATTAGGTATTACAGAATATAGTCTTGATGATCAGATTATGAGGATCAGTTTGAGGACAGCGAACAGCGAACCACGCTACTGCTGCATCATCATTCCCGCTTGAGCAATCCCTTGCGACCCCATTCCGTGCCCCATTCCAGTCGTATGCGCTGCCGCCACCGCCATCGCCTGTTCACGCATGGCCAGTTCTTGAAAATACGGATGTGTCAGTGCCTCTTTCGCGCTTATTCGCATATTGGGTTGATACTGCAGCATCCTCTGCAGCAAGTCCATCCCCAGCGGTTCGATCATGGGGACTTTCGATGCAAGACTCTGGGACGGGTAGTAACCGGACTGTTTTGCCTTTGGCCATTCGGGCAAGTCCACGACGGCTGGCCAGGTTTGCTCGGACGGCGTTCCGAACAGCTTGAAGATCTTTTGGAGTTGGTCTTCGTTGGTTTTCCCTGGAAAGAGCGGTTTTCCGGAGTACATCTCTGCCATGATGCATCCGGCGGACCACATGTCGATGGAAGTTGAATAGTTTCGCGAACCGAGGAGCACGTCCGGCGCACGGTACCAAAGTGTTACGACTTCATTCGAGAAGGTGTTGACAGGGATACCGAATGCCCTGGCGAGACCAAAGTCTGCTAGTTTCAGCTCTCCTTGCGAATTAATGAGCTAGCGATTTTGGATCATGAGTCACTGTACCAACTTTATCCCAAAGAGGTTTACCAGGTTCTGAGGCTTCAGATCTCGATGCAGCACCCGATTCTCATGACAAAACGCGATTCCCCTCAGAAGTTGGTACATAAAGTTCTTGCATGTGATGGGGTCAAGCGCTCCTCCGTTCCCTCGACTGTCCATAAACTTTTTCAGATCTTGATCCATGTACTCGAAGACCAGAGTGAGCGTCCTCTCTGTGTGAATGACATCGTAAAGCCGTACAATGTTCACATGCTTAAGCTCCTTCATCAGCGAGATCTCACGGATGGCAGTCGACGGTGCCCCCTCTTCAGAATCCAAATGTATTTCTTTGAGGGCAACGGTGTCTCTTGTCAGCCGATTGATCCCTTTGTACACCGTTGCGTACGTTCCTTCTCCAAGCTTTTCCTGCCGCAGATATCTTTCCATGATCTGTGCTCAGTCACGCTCTAGCCACGCGACTTTCCAGTCTGAATATGAAGCACTTTATTGAGATTGCAATAATGGGAGAACGGCAAAAGAAAAGGCAACTGCAAAGAATAGATACTCTGAACGCTAGCCCTAAGAATAAGTTTGCAGCAAATTAAAAACTAATGACTAACTAGATTGATTCAACATCAAAATTAATAACTCCCAAGAACAAGAACGTTGAAGTCGCTTATTGCATCATCATAGGTGTCTGGTTCAACGCATGCGGCATCCCCGCTGCATGTGCAGCTGCTGCTGCGGCCGCAATGGCTTGATCACGCATGGCCAACTCCTGGAAGTATGGGTGCCCAAGAGCTTCCTTTGCACTGATCCGCATGTTTGGCTGGTACTGAAGCATTCGCTGGAGCAAGTCCATGCCGAGTGGCTCGATCATCGGCAGCTTAGCGGCAAGACTCTGTGGTGGGTAATAGCCGTACTGTTTCGCCTTCGACCATTCGGGCAGCTCGCCGATGTTGGGCCACGTCTGCTCGGATGGGGTGCCAAGAAGTTTGAAGATCTTCTGTAGCTGGTCCTCGTTCGCTTTACCGGGGAACAGGGGCTTTCCGGAGTACATTTCCGCCATGATGCAGCCTGCGGACCACATGTCGATGGAAGTGGAGTAGTTTCGTGAGCCGAGGAGGACATCAGGGGCACGGTACCAAAGTGTGACAACTTCGTTTGAAAAAGTGTTGACCGGAATTCCGAACGCACGAGCAAGACCGAAATCTGCGAGTTTAAGCTCTCCTTGTGTGTTAATGAGCTGTGAAAATAAAAAGTGGTGGATAAGTTAATTGTAAAGGTGTCTTGGCTACGCTTATACCAAGTTCTGTGGTTTCAAGTCACGGTGAAGAACTCGGTTCTCGTGGCAGAATGCAATGCCTCGGAGAAGTTGGTACATGAAGTTTTTGCAAGTCAATGGGTCAAGAGCGCCACCGTTGCCCTGGCCATCCATGTATTTCTTCAGATCGCGATCCATGCATTCGAAAACCAGGGTGAGCGTTCGCTCTGTATGAATGACATCGTAGAGCCGCACGATGTTTTGGTGTTTGAGCTCCTTCATGAGAGAGATTTCACGGATGGCAGTAGATGGCGCTCCTTCCTCTGAGTCGAGGTGGATTTCCTTCAGAGCGACAGTGTCTCTTGTTAGCCTGTTGATGCCCTTGTACACGGTGGCATAGGTTCCTTCTCCCAGCTTCTCTTGACGAAGGTAGCGTTCCATGGTGACACCAAGGTGCGGTTCCCAAAGACAAGTTCTTTAAGCAACTGACTTGTGCACGTGATAGTCTATCCGTCACAGATTTAAGTGGAATAGAATTGTTTGACGGCGGGTTTACGGTTCAAAGAACAGCATTGCTTTGGATTCTGTTATTATTGCTATTACTAATGCTACTCTATTATTATTATAACTATATTCATCATCATCATCAAATGCAAAAAAGAAGTTTCAACCACTCTATGCCAAGGGCAAAATATTTACTTTCGGCAAGTTTAGGAAGATCAATCCACTGCTCAGTTCCAAGAAGTCATAAGACGGGCATGCGACAGAGAATTGAGGAATATTCAAGTAAAGGGGAAGGAAAACAAGTCTCGAACATTGGCAAACTGCAGTAAATGGAAAGTGGGTGAAAGTACATACAGATGCGCCAGTACAAACAAAATTAAGGATTGTAAGAATGTACGGGCTATAATACGTGAAATACGTGTACGTGAAACTTCAGCAAGAAAAGAATGGGGGTAGCAATCATAGGAAATTACGAGATTCTCATATCCGATTTCAGAAGCAGGGTAGAAGGATCACCAATCCTCATGGCAATCCACGTTCGACCGTTCATGGATGGGTTCCATACGCCGCCGGCGCAACATACGCATCAATCTCGTACACATTTCGATTCGCCTGATTCATGTATGCCTGCCAGTGAGGATCCGTTGTTCGCCCCCGAATGTTGGCAGGGGTAATTGGCGACTCTTCCTGCTTAATAAGACCCACTGCTGAAATCATTTCCGTGTCGAGGCGGTGCTTGGCCCTTGATTTCCGAGCTGATGACTGCGGGCGGATCGGGCTTTGTCCCATCATTGGGTGCTCTGGAAGGACTCCCCCAAATACGGGCTTATGGTGCTGATCTATGGCGGGTGGTTTTGTTGTGATCCAGCCGGAGTCATTCATTTCATCACACGCACTGTGAGTTGGTGCTAAGATAAACTCATCAGATTCTACCGACAACGGCTCGTGCTGCCAGAACGAGTCAACAATCTCCGAGATTGGCTTCTTCCAGGGAACCATCACGGGCGTACAATGGGGCGAAAGGAATTGACTTTGTTGCATCTCTGCAAACTCATTGAATTGAGAAGCGTCACTGTTCTCGAGGTCTTTGGGTGAAATGCAGAGTGTGGAGCCCGCTGGAGAAGGTGGATACGTTGCATCGTAGAACGATGAACCCCGTGATAGCGGAGGAACTCCAGGTGTTGCACGAGTGACGTGATTCTGAAATGGAACGTTCGTGACCGACGAGATGGGCATCATTGGAGGAAGGTGATCCAACAGAAGGCCGTAATTTGGAGACAGAGGTGGCGTCGCTTCGTGAGCGAAGACCGTGTCCAGATTGATCGTGCCAGTGGCTGGAATTTCGAGCTTTTGGGGAACTGAAACGATGTCAAGAGTGTTGGCGAACCAGCCTCGATCACAATCCTCGAGATTCACGTCTTCAGCAAGAACCTTGACTTGTTCAAAGCTGAATCTTTCGTAACATGTAAGTATTTTTGAGGAAAGGTGATCTGGATCATACCTCTCCCATCCAATGCTGACTCTAAGCGCTGCAAACTGCAGCTTACTTTTCATTCGTTCTGCCATTTGCTGAACATTTAGACGTTCAACTGGGTTCACGGTTGTGGCTCGACCATTCATCGCGAAAACTTCTTTGTGTCGTGAGAACAATAAGTGGGACGGATTGGGGGTCAAATGGACCTTTAAATAGATCGATGTGATCTCTGATGGTGAGAAATGACGAGAGGAGAAGTGACTAGGAAGTTCTGTGAGTTATCGCAAATGGATTGGTGGGATCGGAGTGTGATTGGAAATGATCGAGTGAGTAGTCAGTAATTCTGAATTGGATCGTCTCGTTTTGAGTGAGGAAAAGACCACTGCGAATGAAATGTCAAAGAATGATCTCACCTCGATGTTTGGATCCTTTGTCAGTTCGAAAGGGTTTCATCAAGACCTGGCGGATGGTGGTACCCAGAGAGTGGGTGGTAAAGGCAGAATGCCTATCTATATTGGCCCAGTATGCTATGACCAAGCGAAGCAGTTGATTCAGTTGGCAAAAAAGCAGATGCAAAAGGTTACGAAATTGCAATGAACTTGATTGGTATGGATTGTGTGTAAAGTAAGTAAAGGGATGGGATGCAGTCGACCAAAATGTAGCCAATGCACAGCGAACCGTCGACCAGAGGCAGCAAATGCAACGATGATCTCTTCCCCAGACCCAAGCGAGTCTTCCCTTCCGCCGTGAAAGTGGCTTGGTGTCGCCTCTAGACTCTATCACATGACCTCAGCAGTGCCACCATTCCGAGCCACTGCTGGGTTCGTGTAGTCAACGAACAAAAATATTTGCGGTAAAGCTGTGAAGCATAGCAGCGCTGAGCTGTAAGTCTACCGTGCACTTGCGACAGAGTGTTTCCTCTTTGCTGGAGGGTCACAAACAAAAGGTTTACCCGTTCCACATGTGACAGGTTTGTTCACACGCATTTCGAGCTGAAACAAAACGGAACACATCGAAGCATTTTGCGAGGTCAACCGAACTCTGGTATCGCACGTACCGAAGCGGAGCCTTCGAACGAAAAATAATTACTTTATCTACGAGAATGACGACAAAAACAGAACCTGAAGGATCAGTCGCTCCAATGGACGTTGATCCACCAACACTACCACCCAGTCCTCAACCCGAACCCGCAACCACAGAGAACACAGCAGCTCCCAGCACATCCGGACAGGTGGATGGAGTTACAGCGGCACCTGCTGAACCTACGGAGGCAACACCGGTGAAGCGCAAACGCGGTCGCCCACCGAAAATTCGACCGCCAGGTGAATATCCCGTCCCAGCCGCGACTCCCAAGGGTCGTCGGGGGCGCAAGCCAAAGGCACTTACAGATAAACCACCTGCACCAGAGAACGGAAACGGGGAGGAAGCCGAAGCTGCTGCAGCTGGACAAGCGCTTAATCCAGATGGCACTCCCAAACCGCCACCGAAGCGACGCGGGCGGAAGACAAAGGCAGAGAAAGAGGCAGAGCGTCTTAAGAGAGAAGCGGAGCTGGCTGAGCAGGAGGGCGAGCGAGGCGAAGGAGAGGAGGATGGTGAGAACGAAGAAGAGGAGGTGGTTAGCGGCCCGCGAAAGAGGAGCAAGCCTGTACGTTTCGCGGAGCTTCAAACAGACACTCCCCGTAGGAAACGAACGGAAAAGCCGATCGACTACTTGAAGGTGACGCCATGATCTATCACCAGAAGCATTATCTAATCACATGATTAGTTCGAAGGACTTCAGCTTGGTGAAATTCCGGAAATCAACGACGAAATTCGAAGGCTTCCATCCGATGACTCGGTTCTACTTGGGCTGCACAAAGTTATTTTCGGCCGTCGTTCGGTATGACACTCGATTTTGGCCTAATTAGAGTATTTGGGCCTCTCACACACTTTTGTCAGACAAAGATGCTCAAGGCTGATCTGCGTGCATTCTGTGGATTTGACTTTAAGAACCCCGCTGACGAGAAGAAAATCGAGGATCGCCTAGCCCAGTTCAAAATCATTGGATTACGTGAGCTCGCTGATATGTTCGGCGTTGAAAAAGGTGGGAAGGATGTCATGATCATAAAGATCGTCGAATTCTTAAAGGAGCCACACGTTCCTGTCATCAAGGTAGTCAACTTCTTGAGTCCATACCTTAATGTCACTGAATTTATGAGGTGCAGAGACGTAGGCGTGGACGACGTCTCCTTACAGGTTTTGATAAGTTCAAGAAAGAGAAACACGCAGAGGTTGCTGCCGCCCTGAATGCCGAAAAGGGAGAGGTCAAACCCGTTGAGATTATCGTCCAGCCGTCCTTGCCTGACGTTCCGCAGCTAGTTCACCCAGACATCGCTTCTGCTGCACCGGCAGCTCAGGTCCCTGCTCCATTATCGGCTGCACCAGGACCAATCAACGATATTGTTGCCGCTGCCGCTGCCGCCGCGGCTGCTGTCGCCATGGCTGCAGCCTCTCTTGCCCAAGCCAGCGGAGTAATGCCAGCTGATCCCAGCGCGAAGCATGAGAACGTAACACCCGCAAAACGCAAGGGCCGCCCTCCGGCGTATATCAGCGCAGCACACGCAGCGCGCGCAGCTGAGATTGAAGCTCGGATCAGGGTGATATGGGACGCACTGACCGACGAGCAACGAGCTTCGTACCCTGACGACATCGCCGTCCCCGGCGAAGAATACGATGAAGGTCATGACGATGATCTTGAGGACGAAGACGAATCCGAGCCAGCCAAGAAACGACAGCGTATGAGCGAAAGGGAAGAAGAGGACGATCCGATGGAAGAAGATGAAGAAGAGGATGAAGAAGACGAGGAAGACGACGAGGACGAGTTGGAAGAAGCAGAGGACGAGGAGGAGGAAGAAGAGGATGATTATGAGAGCGACGACGACGATGTAGACCGCAGGCGGTCGCGTGGACGGGGGCGAGGTCGTGGACGCGGGAGGGGACGTGGGCGAGGACGACCGAGGATTGGTGAGGGGAGCGAGGCCGCTTCTGCACCAGCAACACCCAGGGGCAGGGGTCGTGGTCGTCCGCGTGGACGGGGACGCGGACGCGGGAATGGAGCGGTTAGCGGGGACAGGATCGTTGAATCTGATGAAGAGGTGAGGAGTTGGAGCAGTATGATTTGGTTGAGGGCTAACTCTCAACGACTACGACTCGCAGATCCGAGACGTGGACAAACCTGCATTTCACCCAACAAATCAAGAGATCTCAAATTACATTGAGAACATCGTGAAAGGTATAATTGTGCGATCGCTGGCCGCTTCGACTTCAAATTTTGAATCGTTCTCGCTTTGGTAGGAGCGGATCTGAGCGAGCTCACATTGACGATGGTGAGCAACCAGTTGAGCGACCAATTCGCCTCCGACTTGGCCGATCGCAAAGACTTTATAAAAGAGAAGGTCGACACGTTCCTTGCGACTTACCAAAAGTGAGAGACATTGTGTAACACAGACCTGAAAGCGGAGTATATTCATATCTTAAATGGGGAACTGTTGTGTGCTGCAATGGAGTTTGATTGTGTAATGATTTGTGCCAGTGTTTCTGATTGTCTTGCTTTGAGCCGGAGTGCTCCTGTCAATTAAGATTATTTGTGTTCATCCATTGCGCGACTGGCATTGGCCGTGACGTCAATTCATTGGAGCAAAGTGTATGAATATTCTGGTGATCGGCATATGGATTGTACAGCACTTGTATTTTTGGCCGAAATGTAGCACCAGTATGCGAACGTATTGCTACCTGCGCTATCGCAAAAGACGCTAATAGCTTTTTCTTCTGATTTGCTTCCTCCAATTAATCACTTGACCAGAAGTGTTGGCTTGGCTTCCATTTGGCGAATCCTTTCCCACGACAATCACAGTCGCACGGACCTCATCCACGACGTCGACCACAACCTCAACGACAACCACGACCTCGACCACGTCGACCACGACTGATCGCCCAGCCGCCGCATCCCCTGCTGGTATCACCCAAACCATACGAACCACTCACTACACACCTGTCAAACCGTCACATGCGTTAGTACAGCTTCTAGCGGTACGTCAGCGGAGATCAAGGAGTAACTTCCTGTGAATTACTGAGAAAAAATTCCCAGCTTTCGCAAATGGCGAAGTGGGAGTAAGCAATTTCATCGTCCCCACGAAACTGATTGCAAGAAATCGCCAATTCATAGCAATCTCGGGTAGAATTGACCAAAGATCGAAGTTCGGAGTCAGAGTATGTAGCTCTTAAACCTTTAGTCTCACCAAAATGCCGGTATGCAACCGCGCGAAGAACGATTCAGGTCAGTAAAGCAATGGTCCCACACTCGATTCCTTCGATTGCTTCACTGCTTCCGTATCGTTGAAGCTGGGAATAGTTTGTATCTTGTTTCAATTAAACTGTAACTGTAGGTAAACATGCCGATACAAACGGTCGTAACAACTTTCTATAGCCATATACTCTGTGCTACCTTGGCATATATATTTGTCATCGAACTCTCGAGCCATTGAACCCGAGTGAACTAATATCTTTATCTCCACTATTTCCTTCAAAAGCGTTGTTGGCATCCCGTGATCAATCGCGACGGGCTCACCTTATGAAATTGGAACGGAGGCCACACCAGAAACATCTCAGCTTACGTACTAACCGCCAAAAATCCCTTGGCGAGAATACCGGAATATACACTCGAACTAGCTGCAGCGTTCTTTGGGCTGTTCCTGAAGCAATTGTCGCTTAGGTTGTTCTACATTTTGTCGGTTTCGCTTACATTGATGAATGCAGAATTGCTTGAACAGATAGGGAGACTTTCCTATGGGCCAAAGGAGAAGAATAAACACACTAACAGCAATCCCATGGTACACCTCCCTCACAACCAACTCATTCGATCGGTGCTAATTCTCGACAGAAGAAACATGCTTCTTCAGATGGAATCAAAATGCAACAGCGCAAACCTCATTCTCCTCATCTGCTGCATCCTGCTCGCCCGACTCATATGCTGCACCTTCCTTCTCCCAGTCTTGCAACCCCTTCAGTGTTCAGCGTCTGGAGGGTTCTATTTTACAACATGCCACGGCACGAATTCACCGCTTCTTTCATGGCACGACTTCACCGCTTCCGTTCTGTCCAAATTCTCGCCCGATCCACCATTTTTGCCTTTCTTCGTACCAGTGCGAGTCAACGGAATTCTGGAGACTTTGACACGTCGGACGTTATGGACTGCGACCAGTCTGTTTGCCTTGCTCCCCCATAATTGTAAACATACCATCAGGCCTTCCTCAATGTGGAGCATGTTTCGTCCTCATCACATCCAAGATCGAAGCGATCAAGGGCCAGCCTTGTTTCGAGGATCCCTACTTTCTTTCAGCGGATTTGTTCTTTGACTTTTGGACCGAATTTGGCCATTCAACTGCACAAACAAGGATTTGTTATCCAACCACTCTTTTACTTTTCATCTTCCAAACTGTACCGCCGGGTCCAAGCATTTACACTTTCCTTACGCTCAAGTCCACTATTCTTCCACTAATCGAGGATTTTCAGCGGCCAAGTCTATCGCCGCCTTGTGTACTTGAGAGGAAGCCAGTTGACTCTCACCAATCGAGAATATGAAGATGTGATGTTTCGTCCATTGCCGCTGACACCCCAATCTGTCACTAGCGGACGCAAAGGCAGGACCTATATCAATATTTCAGAGTGCTTTGTAATTTGTTCTTGCATTTGAAGTAATGCTAACTTGCTGTGTAAACAATCACGGCTGAAGCCAAAAATCCACTTAGCTCACAGACCAACAGTGAACAAACTTGATTTACAGTTGAAAACATAAACAGCAAGCTCTCTCAAGAATAAGTCGGCAAGTAATCCGCCGAAGCAAACAAGCTTCTTCTCAAAAACGCGGAGAACGGCACTCGAAGAGCGATATTACCGCCAACTTCTTTTTTCTTTTTTCCGTCGTCGGTAACCGCAACCTTGACAACCACGAACCATTCCGAAGCGGCAACATATCGTGCAGTTTTGTCACCTTTAGCACCATGCTCCGCGTCGTTATCGCCATCGTTGAGTGCTGCATCTGCATTCTCCAGACGGGTCGGGACGCACAAAGTTTTTCCGTTCTCGTTATAGATATAGAACGGCCCAGCAACACGTTGTGGGCCACATTCATGCCGGCGCAGCTTCAATGTACTGTGAGTGAACGGGACGCCAGGATGTCATCGTAATTCCATACCTCCAGGTTCAAGTTAACTTCAATAGTTGAAGTACCGCCTGTCGTGAGTGGCCGCAAAGAAGTCCGCGCTGCGACATCTTTAGTCGTGAAATCCGAAGCGTGCTTTCCATCTTTGAAAGAAAACTTGTGCAAAAAGTGCACTGTCACATCGCAAAACAGATCAGCGAGTGAGCTGATTCGGCCGCTAAATGCAGGATTCGAGTGGTCCACAGACATCTGGACGTGAACAGCCTGCGATCCAACCACAGCATCGTATCGTTTGTCCGGGGTGCATGAGAAGTCAACGCGGTCTGAAGCAACAGAAGCTTGAACGTTGATAATGTCGGAGATCACGCCGAAGGCAATGGATGCCGGTGGTGGAGCAAGTCTAAGGCTCTGAGGTACCAGTTGTCGCGCATACACGTTTCCGTCCATTATCACTTGGTACTGTTGTCCGATGACGGATTTTGAACGAGAAATGGCGCATATTGTGTACGAAACATTTGCAAACTCGCTCTGGAAGCCGGGCGGTATGATGGCTGTATCAGGAATTCGCAACTGGAAGTTATCAGTCGACGTCTTTTTGTGTACAGAAGTTAGTGAAGACCCTTACCTCGAATGAACCGTTATCATCAACCGGAACTTCAACTGAGCAGACAAGAATGGATTTTCCATCTCCATTCTTATTCCCTTTGCCTCCCTTGCTGAACAGTCCCGAGACACCCGGTATGATCATCAAAAGCTCAAGGCCAAAAAGAGTTGAAGCATATCCAGCGCCATTCATCGCCTTGAATCCAGTTCGCTTTGCCGCTTCAAACACCATCATCTGTCCAACAAAAAGCACAGAGAAGCGCTCCGACATTTTCGCCCCATTCTCCATCAGGCGCTGGCGTTTGAGAGAGCCGATGTTCGAGACGTCGACAAAACCCTTGATGACCTGTCCTGGTGCGAAAGTGACATCAACAGCCTTATAAGATCCGTCGGCGCTGTTGATCGTTCGATGGCCGGTCATGTCAATGAGTCCCTCGACTTCTGTGATGCGCAAGTCAGCGATGAGATCGTTGTTAGGGATGCCTTGTTCGTCGTGCATGTTGCTTAGGTGGATGTCATTTCAGAATGTCGCTCTTAAACATTCTGTACCTTGCAAAATTTGTTGGTCACACATTGTTGGATGTTCCACCGCAACCTAAAAAATGCGGTCAGAGCTGGCTGTGCTTTAAATTTGATGCCCGTGATGGAATGATGGACCAGTGTGGAGGATTCCATTTTTCGGCAATTGCTTCACCCTTAGCTGCTTTCAAGGAAGAGCAGGCATAGGCAGGCATATGCACCTTGGAGATCGTCCAAGCGTCTTTGCGGTATGCACAACCAGCAGCGTGCTTTGTGACTACTGTGATTTCAAGAAAGGGGAATTTTGGTTGATTATCCAGCTGCTAATAAACCCACGTTAACATTTCATAATAAAGCAACTGTTCTCGCGGACGTCCATAACGGTGAAGATCACACCGAAGCCAGGAAGGAATTGCTTCAACGAAGACAAATAGGTTTCTTTTAGATAAATATAAAACGGAGAAATTCCGATGAAGAAAAAGTCAGTATTGTTTATCGTTCGCGCCAGTCATGTCAATGGGGCCGTCGACTTCGGTGATGCGCAAGTCAGCGAAGATGCCGTTGTTAGGAATGCCTTGTGCCATTCAAGTCAGGGACGCTCCTTGTATGTTTTCGAAATTTTTATGGCGGGATATTGGTGGTCCACCAATTCATCAAGCTGGCTGTGTCGCCCCTGGCTGGAAGTTTCAGCCCCCATCTTGCCCTCTTGGCAAACTGTTTCATCGTTTGCTAGAGAGAGAATCCAAGTCGAGTGCACGGGGCTTCGTGCTTAAATCTTCTATTTGTGCATGAACATGTCATGTATCCTGAGAATCTCCGATACCATTATTAAATCGACGTTGGTGTAGGTTCCGGACAGATGTCTTCGATGGCCTGTAATTGGGATTTAGACAACACCTCTCGAGCTTATTATTAGTGAGTGGAACAGGCTGGCAAATCATGACTTAAACAACACAATTTCTCCCAAAAAGGAAACGCAGTGGTTATGTCTAACGCGCCCAAAGACCTCCACAACTATTCATCAATCTCATTCGATGGAAGCCCATCCTTCAGCTCAGATGAATCATCGTTCGTTCATACGCCCACCCACAACCAATCGTTGAAGCACCTGGCCCGGTTTCTAGATGATAAGTCCGCTCATGCTGCAGCAGCTTCCAATGCGGCATTCCAAATTCAACGACTCGAGCGCGCACTCGCAGAAATGGAGCACACTAATTCAGAACTTCAAGGATTAGTTGATCATCTCTCGAAAGAGGCGCTGGAGGCCCATCGTGAGCGAGACAAGAACTCCCGTAAATGGAAGGAGGAGGAAATTCTGTTAAGGAGCGAGTTGGATGCGATAACGAAGAATGCTGCAGAACTTGAGGAAGATGTGCGAAGACTTACCAGAGATAAGGCGGAGCTGGGTCGATCGGCCAGAGACGGGGAACGAATGGAAGAAATAAGGTCTGAGGAGCTGCTGCAGGCACACGCCAGAATTCAGTCGTTGGAAGGCGCGCTACAGTCGGTCGGCAGCGCACGCGAAGACGTTGACCGGATTACATCGGCGGCAATAGAGGAGCGGCGGGAACTCGAACGACAGGTCCGCGAGTTGCAAGACGAAGTTGAGATTCTCAGATCCATGCGTGATGAGTTCGAATTCAACGCTGCTCGAGTGGAGGAGCTCTCTTGGGAATTAGAGAGCAGGGAGGAGGAGAACGCACGCCTACGTGAGAGACTCGGGGTTCTAGAGCCAGAAGTCATGCAAGCCCAACCGGACAAAGGGAATAAGACCTTATTCTCGGAGGTTGAAGATAAACGCAAAGAGCTCGAATCTAGGCACCGTCATCTGACGAGCAAACATACACTGCTATTGAAATCACACACCCAGACATTGCAACAGCAGGAAAGGCTGAAGAGCCACGTTTCACGATTGACGCAGATCAGTAACAGTAAAAACGGCTCCGACCAGACCCAGATGCTCATGGACGCAGTTGCACAGGCCCAAAGTGAAAACAAACAATTACGAAACAGGATTGCGTCTCTGGAAGAGCAACTGACTGATGTGAAGTTGTTGACTCCGATGTCATTCACAGCAATTGCTCGTGGATCCGTGAGTAAAGAAGAAGCTGGACAATTGGAGGGAGTGATCAACTGCCTTCGTTCGGAGCTGGAGCAATCTACACAAACCATCGCGAAAAAGTCCGCAGAATTGCGAACCGCAAACCTCATACGCCTGAACGAGACTGATAAATTACGAGGGACAGAGAAAGCACTACTTGAGAGACAGAAAGACCTTGAGATTGCGGTGGCACAGAACGTGAAACTGAAGTTCGAATTAGACGAAGCTAGAGCAGTGATGAGGCGAAGGTTCAGCACGGATGCTACCGCGGGAGGGAATGGTGAAACAAAAGCAGCAATGCGACGCTTGCGTCAGCGCGATGTTGATATGATTGACACTGATCAACAAACGGATGCGGCGTCTGTTTGCACGCGTGGAACCCAGACTGAAGCGAGGTCGCTGAATATACATCGTCTGGAAAACGGCGGAATGGCAACTTTCGAAGGGAACACAGCGAAATCTGGGCAGCTTGCAGAGGCGAGTGTTGGACTACCACTGAAGTCTGCGGAGGCGGGATCGGACTCTCGGGTTGCCTTTCCAACACCCCCCCCAAGCTCGCCACCTGTTCAAAAGTTGAATGCGGCGCCTGCACCATTTGACATCACAAAGCATTTGGCTGATGGCACTCCAAATCACCAAATTGAGCAAAAGACACCCTCAGAACCAACAATACAACCTGGGGATCGCGATGTTGTGCTTGAGCCTAAGTTGGCGAATGAAATGGCAAGAGCAAAGGATGGAGAGCGATCTTCCCCTTTCACCGCTGACGGGCCTAGGATTATTAATGCAAAACGCTTGAACCCTTCGAATTCCGAATGCAAACAGCAATGATTGTAATGAAGCAATGACATTTGTAGTCATATGTGTTTTTCGAAATACACACTTGTTACAATCTTATCAGTCCTCTGTCACATCACCTTTTTGCAGGTGGCAGTTGCAGTCTTGGAAGTTAAAATCTTGATCTGGGTAGCTTGTGTGCCGGTTGCGGGCACGAACTCGCCCACTTCGTCCGGATCACCCATAAATGCATGTCGATTTCCAAAAAAAGTGAACCAACACGAAGTCGTTACTGAAAGCATTTTATTGAGTAGTCGACTATGTACGGATTGTGTGGAGCAAACGCATTGCGGAACGCATTTTCAGAGAGGACGCGCTCTCCCTTTCCGTTGATACGTTGCTTAAAGACAAAGCCGAGGTACTTCTCGAGATCTTCCGCGTTTGCTGCTACACTCCCCGCGGGTGCAGCCCACTCGAGCCAGACGGAGTAGAGCGCATACCACCCCGTGGTCTTCTTTTGGGATTCCGGTGTTTGGGTCGAGTTCGAATAGTGCCGCATTCGTTCGGAATTCATCGACCATGCCTTTCTTTTCTCTGCGGTTGTATGCTCCATACCGAGAGGTTCGAACAGCTCCTTCTCCATCATAGTGTAACACCCCCTCGAATGTCGCTCCAGGGCCGCGGGATGTTCGATTTAGGTACAAATCAGATCCGACGAGTCCGGAAAATGCATGCATGTGATTCTGATACCCAAAGCCAGGGCGGAACTCGTAGCTAGGCTCAATTTCCGAGAGAAAGTCGATGGTGGTGTTAGACATGAACAAAAGCAGATCATTAGGTGGCGATCCGGTCATATGAGAGAGCAAGTCCATAAAGTTGGTCAGCGACGTGGCCGATCGATCACTCAGGACGGAATGCGGGTCTATGATCCTTGATATGGCCATTAAGGTCGAGGATACCCTTGTCAGCAAGGCGCAACAGTGCGAATGCACACATCGCCTTAGTGTTGGAACCAATATGTAATAGAGTTATCGACGTAACAGGGTCCCCCGCTAAATTTCGAACTCAAAGGCTTGTGTTTAGAAGAACAGTGTCACCAAAGTCTTTGACTGCAACAATGGCAACTCTGGGGGACATTCCAACGGACTCTCTGCTGTTCGAGCTCCTTCAACACTGACTGAGGAGGTGATGCGCCGGGAAAAAGGAAGTAAGTCGTAACTCTTACGATGACTGAAATCAGGCCAGCTGCGATCCACAGACAATGAGCTCGCGAGAGTTCCACAGAACGGGTACCGGGTGCCGCCAAAAGCGGCTGGTGTTCGGTTTCAGCCCATCCCTTAATCTCAGTTGTGGATTGATTCGGTTCTTAGAGAATTCGGATGGCACTTTGACACCAGTTCATAGTTCATGAAAAAATTTACGTCATATCGGCATCTTGTCGGCAATTAGCGAACTTTCATGTCATTCCGCAGCGGTGACCTGGGTTTATCGGGCGATAAGGGGATTTTTGTGGTTAAAATTCCAAATTCGCAGCTTTTAGTCTGAATAACCTGCTTTGAGAGACTTCATGCAAGTACATACAAAACTGATGAAAGTTGAGTCCAAAAAATGCAAAACTGGTTACTTAATGACACCAGAAACTGGTTAAATCTGCAACGAAAACACGATCGAAGCGTCATGTCCGATTATGTGCTGTTTTTATGAAGCTGATAAAGATACCGCCCGCAACATTTCGTTAGTCGATAGAAAGGATACAGAAGAGCACTTAGAAAATGACTAACCACGAGGTATATCCCGGCAGTGTTTGATCATATCAACATCTGGTGGAGGTATGCTTACAATAGCCGCTTTTGATTCACCTTACCTCCTGCGTTTAAATGGATTTGGATCTTTATGCAAGCAGCAATGATTGTACATGACAATGTTTTCAATCACTTTATTAAATCATGTTCATTGTATCTTAATGGGGCATCTGTTATGCATCAGTAATGAGGAAGTGAAATGTTGACGTAATCTTGATCACTCAACCTTTTTGAAGGTGGCTGTTCCAGTGATGGACGTTGAGATCCTAATCTGGGTAGCTTGTGTGCCGGCTTCTGGGATGAACTCGATCACTTCGTCGGGATCACCCATCAATGCATATCGATTTCCAACAAAATGAATCAACACAAAATCGCTACCGAAAATAGTGTCCTTGAGACCGTGAGCCTTTAAGAAATCTGCGTATGGTGAGCTGGCAAAGGCTATTTTCAGCGGCTTGACTGAATCGGTGAGGGAAGCGAACGACTCAAGGTGAACGTAGTGGCCAGACTTTTGTACAAGTGACAGGGGATGTTCACGGTCCATCAGGTTTACAAGGAAATTCGGCTGCATTTTGGGTTGCAGAGACGGATCGAACTCGGTGATGACAACGTTCCCCCAAACAGGGCTGGTGTACGTGCCCAAAAAGTCACGAGGATCGACGGACGGAAGCGGGAGGGGTTTCGGTCGATCGGCGTAGGCTTTTTCAACCGCCTTGGTGATGTCCTTATACTGCTGCACTGTCGCTTTCTCAACGTACGAAAACAGGTTGGTAGATCGATCTTTGAAAAGGAACCTGAATGGCATCTGTGATTAGGGCCCCATTGAACAATATAGGCAATACATACCGGTCGGCCAGTTGCGGGCAGGCAGCTGAAGCCCAACCTGCCTGATTATTGCTGCAATTATGGTCCCATTAGTATAAACCCAGTAGCTCATTGCTTCCATACTCACGTAACAATGAACGCCCCGAATCCGTCGTCTGGAAACACGCAAACGGCACAAGTCATCTCCGTTCCACCCGAATGTGTAACCATTCGCTTTCCTCTGTATGTTGTGACACCCCAACCGAGCGCGTAGTAGGGTATTGAAAAGGCTGGGGGATACTTCGAGTAATCCGCGGAGTAGGAGTTGTGTGGAGCAAAAGCATTGCGGAAAGCATTTTCAGAAAGGATGCGCTCTCCTTTTTCATTGATGCCTTGCTTAAGGACAAAGCGGAGGTACTTTCCGAGATCTTCCACGTTCGTCGTGACACTGCCAGCTGGGCTAGCCCACTCAAGCCAGATAGAGTAGAGCGGATCCAACCAGCCCGTTACCTTCTTTGGGATTCCGGTGTTTGGGTCGAGTTCGACTGGTGCAGCATTCGCTCGGAGCTCATCGACCATCCATTTCCTCACATCTCCAGTTGTATGCTCCATACCAAGGGGTTTGAAGAACTCCTTCTCCATCATGTTGTACCATCCTTCAAACGTTGCTCCAGGGCCACGGGATGTACGATTCAGATACAAATCAGATCCGATGAGACCCGCTAATGCATGCATGAAATTCTGATACCCGAAGCCGGAGCGGAACTCGTAGGCAGGCTCAATCTCCGAGAGCTTGGTGTCAAGGAAATCAATCGTGGTGTTGGTCATGAACAAGAGCAAATCATTGCGTGGGAGCCCAGTCCTATGTGAAAGCAAGTCGATAAAGTTGGTCAGCGAAGTTGCCGATGGATCGCTCAGACGGAATGTGGGTCGATAGTCCTTGATATGGCCATTGAGGTCAAGGACACCTTTCTCGGCAAGACGCAAAAGTGCAAAAGCACCCATCGCCTTGGTCGTAGAACCAATCTGGAATAGAGTTTTCGACGTAACTGGGTCCCCCGCTTCATTTCGAACCCCAAGGCCGGTGTTGAGCAGAATGGTGTCGCCAAAGTCCTTGACTGCGACCACCGCTACGCCAGGAACGTTCCAACGGATCCTCTGTTGTTCGAGCTCCCTCAGCACTGATTGAGGGGATGGTGTAGCGAGAAAAAGGAAATAAATTGCGGCAAATCCGAAGACGGAAACCAACCCAGCTGCGATCCACAAGCGATGACCCTTGGGAGCGTTTGTCGAGCGGGCCGACGTAGCAGTTCCCAATAGCGGTTGGTTTTCTGGTTCCGCCATTTGTTAACAGTACTGAGATACGTATTGACTAAGTTCTTATAGCATTCGACTGTGTGATGTCCGTCCGATGGCACGACGGCACGGGCGTTCTGACAAGAAGAGCGAGAGAAGTTTTGTTGCACAGACACCGCACCGCCGCAAGATAAAGGCACAGCCGCGACGAAAGAATTTTGATGTGGAGGGTGGTTGGCGGTGGCACTATTTTGGAGCGACCTAAGCCAACGTGACCAATCAACAGATATTGTAATAAATATGCTCGAAAACAGGATCCAGTAAATCACCAAGAAATGATAGACACACCATGAGGTAAATTGAAAGTCTCGCCCATCCTTACTCAAGACTAAACCCTGAACTTGCAAATTGTGCCAAAAGGACGACGTTGAAAGAAGTGATAATGAGAGCCACAAGAACTGCTGCAACGGTGAGAGGCCACCCGTTGACATAGGACTCCACGACCAACTCGGCCTTAGCTTCGCTTGTCGAATGTCGCTCTTCAGAATCATCAGAGGGTCTTATCTGGGAATGTTCGGTGGTAAATTGTGTCGGTTGAGCCCCAGCATTTAGGCTCACAACCGATTCTGCAGCCAAAGCCGCCTGCTCAACGGGAAGCATTTCCACATCTTCGGAGTTTGCTGCGTCAGTTGATTCGGGAGTCCGCTCTCCACCAGTTTCCATGGTCAATTGCTTTGCGGCTGAGCTTCTAGGCACACTGGACCACTGGCGAGGGAGCATACGTGCATTCGCTAAGAGTGTTTTACCCCATGACGCCGCAGCCCGTTCATCAGTGCCATCTTCCACTACAACAGTCAAATTCTGCTGCTTGTTCGCGGGCGCGTCCACAAACTTCACGTCCATTATCCTCCGGCTGCTCGTGAAGTAAACCAGCGGCCAGACGGCGAAAGGTAGTTGCAAACTGAGAATCACCTGGCTCAGAACAAGAAGTTTGTTCAACCCGGATTCTCCAAAAAGAAGCACCACCGTAAGAGCTGGGATGATAGCCAGAAGTCGTGTGAGAAGGCGCCTAAAGACAGGGGGAATGCGTATCTTTCCCGAAAAGAACCCTTCCATTACGATCTGTCCAGCCAGGGTCCCTGTGATCGTTGACGACTGGCCCGACGCCAACAAAGCAACAGCAAAGAGTGTTCCAGCTACCGGTACGAGCTGCTCCGAGAGTGCCCGGTAGGCTGCCTGGAGATCCGTGATGACCGATTCCTCGCCGTTGGCATCAGCTTTGTAGAACGATGCCCCGGCAACAATCAAAATGGAGGAATTTATCAATAGAGCCAGACTCAACGACACGCCAGAGTCGATGGCGGACATTTTGATGGTATCGGGAATGAAAGCTCGACGTGTAAGTGGCTGAATAGGTTGCGGCTTCAGCGGTCGAGATCGTGATCGTTTCTCCCAAAAACGAACTTTGGTGTGAACCGCAGGATCTTCAGCTGAGTCGACGGTATCATGTTTTGCAAGCAAAGGATAATCATCTGCGTTCTGTAACTCGGAGATTTCGCCGAGTTTGGTTTGATGCCACCCAGATCGATAGCGCACCAAGTTTGAGTGAAGGTATAAATTATGTGGCATCACAGTCGCCCCAATGATGGCGATGCCCAAGTAGAGCATCTTCGGGTCCGTCAAAAGTTCTGTCTTTGGTAGGTATCCCAAACCAACTTCTGCCCAGTTTGGTTTGCTGAATGACAGAAGGATAGAGAAGCAGACACCGATGGAAAGAACAAGGACGGCAATAATGATCTCGAACACACGCAAGCTCCGCGAGGTCCAGAAGAACAGGATTATTAGCACGTCGGCAGCGGTGATCACGACTCCCCACGTAAGCGGAATATGGAACAACAAATTTAAACCAATAGCTGTTCCAATAACCTTCGAGACATGTCAGCTGCAAGCAAAACGCGAACATAGTGTTTCAAACCTCAGCCATGTCAGTAGCGATAATGGCAAGCTCGCACAAAATGTAGAGAACTATATTCAACCCCGGATGACTGTGTGCTGCACAACTCTGGGCCAGATCCCGTCCAGTTACAACTCCCAGCTTGATGCAAAGGAACTGAAGGAGGATCGCGAAGACGTTGGACATGAAGATGACAAACAGAAGCTTGTACCCGAACTCGCTTCCAGCTAAACATAGCTCATTTAGACCAAAAGACGAACACACTAAATGGAGTTACCTGCCAGGTCAGAGGACCAGTTTCCTTCGTTTGGATCAGTGTCAATATTTGTTCATCAAGAGGGTTAAACGCTGCTATATTCACCTGGATCCTGGAAGATTACCTGTCAGTTCACATTAAATCTCAAGCTGTTAGTTACTCTCTTACCATATAACCGACAGCTACTAGCATTCCTATAGTACCCAAAACAGCGTGCATTAGTGTGACGCACAAATTCTATATACTTTACCACTGACCTGGACCCAAAAACTTGGCGAGCGTCCTGAAAAACGTCTTCCATGACTTCCAAATTGACCGGTTCTCTTCAGCCTGCCCAAGTTCGGATGCGCGTTCTTGCCTCCACATGTTTGGCACGTTAAACCACACGTTATGCGCGTCTGTAGGGAACTTGGTCTTTAAATGCTCGTTGGATACGATTACCCCCTGTTGTGGTGGTGAATTAACGGGAATTGCCGGCAAACGCCACACAGGGTCGTGACTCCCAACCATAATTTTTAGCGTTGAAACATATTTAGAGGCAACAAAAAAGAGTCAATCTCAAATCATAGATGAACGCAAGCAACGCTCGATTGCTGCCTCAACCCACACATAACCATCCTTAATGATAAAACGATAATCATACCATATTGCCCAATCCAACAGTAGAATCAGAAGCACACAGATTCGGGCATACAACAGAGACTCTCTACAGCATTGCCAGAACAACGACACCTTCTCCAAACTTGGCTCCAGTCTGTTCATAAACAGGAGCTCCCACGACCTCTCCAGTCCTGGGAATCTCAGCGCCAGTGATCCCTCCCACGAATGCCGCATCCAACACGTCCCACACATTGCGTACAAAAACAAACTCAATGTCGTCGATGACGCGCTTAGGCACCTCCGCGAGATCCTTCTGGTTGCGCTGTGGAAGGATGACACGGGTGATCCCGCCCCGATGCGCAGCAAGAACTTTCTCCTTTATGCCGCCGACGGGAAGAACTTGACCACGGAGGGTGAGTTCTCCTGTCATCGCGGTGTGATCGCGCACTGGTGTGGAGGTGAAAAGGGACACGAGCGAAGTGACAATGGTCACACCAGCACTGACAAAAACATTTAGGTTGGCATCGTTGCTGATTTCATGACACCATTACCTTGGACCGTCCTTGGGGATACTGCCAGCAGGGAAGTGTATGTGCACATCAACACCTTCAAAGACGTCCCCACCGACGGCGCCACTCTTTGATCCCTTCAGGTTGAGACGAGCAGAATTGGCACGAACCCACGTCAATCCAATTTGTGCAGACTCCTTGATGACTTCTCCAAGGCTTCCAGTGAGATGAAGAACGCCACGACCAGGCATGAGTGACGCTTCAATGAAGAGAAGTCCACCTGCACCAGATGCAGTCCATGCCAACCCAGTGACAACACCAGGTGATGCTGTGCGCTCCGATACTTCATCGTCAAATCGTTCGGGCTGCAATTAATGCAACTTCAATAAATGTTCTCGTCTCTATAAAACCACGTACCCCAAGAATGCTCTCAACGCGCTGGATTGTTACCAAACTGTCGAATGACTGTGACTTATTGTTCTCCTTTGAGTCCGCGTAGTCTACAGCAACGGCTCGGCATACAGAAGCAATCTCCCTCTCCAGGTTACGCACTCCAGCTTCACGAGTGTAAGCCGTTGCGATCCTCAGCAACGTCGCATCATCAATGCGAACCTGATCAAGTGGAAGCCCGTGCATAGTGATTTGCTTTGGGAGAAGGTGACGCCTGGCAATGGACAACTTCTCGTCGAATGTATAGCCTGGAATACGAATCACTTCCTGTTGATTGGACAATCTAAGCTCAATCAATTAACTCTTGTCCGGTAACTTACCATTCGATCGAATAGAGGGCCCGGAATAGTGTCCGCTTCATTGGCAGTGGCAATGAAAAGGACTTTGCTGAGGTCGAAAGGCACATTGAGGTAGTGGTCCGTGAAGGTTGAGTTCTGTTCCGGGTCAAGGACCTCCAAGAGTGCTGAAGCTGGGTCTCCTCTGAAATCGCGACCAAGCTTGTCAATCTCATCTGAAGGCCAACGAATCAGCGAAGTAGTACTCATGCTCCGTGGAACACTTACCCAGCAAAATGACTGGGTTGTTGTTGCCGCATTTCCTCAATGCACCAACGATCAGACCGGGCATTGCACCAATGTAAGTCCGGCGATGTCCTCTAATCTCCGCCTCGTCTCTAACGCCACCAAGCGAAATGCGGTGGAACTTTCGCCCCAACGCGCTCGCAATACTCCTTCCCAAGCTAGTTTTACCGACACCCGGAGGACCAAGGAAGCACAAAATGGGGCCTTTCATATCATTCTTCAGCTTCCTGACAGCAAGGTACTCAAGAATACGGGTCTTGACCTTTTCTAGTCCACAGTGATCCGCATCGAGCTGCTTTCGCGCTGCACCGATATCCGACATATCTGGCGTCGACGTTGCCCACGGCAGCTCGAGCAAAGTCTCGAGATACGTTCGGATAACTTGGTACTCAGCCATAGACGGGTGCATGCGCTTCAAGCGACGAAGCTCGCGCCCTGCAACTTTGGCTGGCTCATCGGGCAACTTTGCCTCCCCAAGTCGGCGTCCGAGGTCCGCGACCTCATCTTCTTCGCCTGTACCTTCGTCTGATTCTCCAAGTTCCTTCTTGATCGCATCGAGCTGCTGGCGCAAAAAGAACTCGCGCTGTTTCTTTCCGAGCTTTGACTCGACCGTCGACTGCAGCTTTTGCGAGATCTTTAGTACTTGGATCTGCCGCACAAGCAGTTCGAGAACGCGAGTGATGCGATGAGAGAGTTGAGGGGTTGAGAGCACGTTCAGTTTTTCTTCGAGGGACAAATCAATCATTGATGCAAAGAGATCTGCTAGTTGTGAAGGAGGAGTTGAGTCGAGCATTTGTCGGAGCTGGTTGAGAACGGCAGGAGGCAGTTGAAGCTGAGAAAGCACATTTGCCAACTCTAAACAAATTCTCAGCGAAACCTGATGATTGAGCACGACAGCTCGCTCACTCACCGTGTCCAGTTGTCCTCAGGCTCAGTATCTGAGCTTGCAAGGTGGGATCTTCCTTGTCTGGCTCTAATGCGTGATTTGAGATCAGAGGCGCAAACGGAAAGCTCTAATCTGAACCAACAAACCTGCTTCGATATAGTGGGTCACTGCAGCCTCAAAGAACGGAGTTGTCCTTGTCAACTTGTCGACCTTAAACCTCGCAATACCTGTTTCAGTGTTCCCGTTAGGTATCTCTGTCCCCCAAACAACATAATGCTCCCTGGACGCACCTTCAAGAGTCACCACGTACGCTGCCTTAGTCAGCCTAGCTTCCGACGCATTATTCTTCACAAAGTTGATTACGCGAGCAGTTGCACCCCATCCGAACAGCTCGTCTGCGTCGACCGGCCTGCGCACATCATCATTTGGCGTAGCTACCGTTACCGAATCGGACTTCGAATCTCCGTTACCGGCAGTTCCGGCCGCACTTGCCGGCTTAACCGGAACGCAACCGACGATGATGTTCTGGTTGCGAGAGTACTGGGCCCACAACTGGTCCATGAGAGTCGTGGTGTCCTTCCGGCCAATCTGGAGGCGGAGGACGATGCCGGGGAGGAGGACGCGGTTGTTTCTGGTGGGAATGATGGGAAGAACCTTTGGTAGCTCCATCATGGCAGGCATGATCGTGGGTTTGTCAGCGAGAGCGGGAGAGCGGGAATACAGGTTCCGTTTGGTTTTGGATAGAAATGCGGCGGCAGGGCGTAAACGTAGATGCGAATGCGCAGATCAGAGAGTCGGATAAACGATTACGATTGGGCAGCTGTGTTGGGTCACACCACCGCGCCACCGACGTTGACGTACGCACAGCTTGCGTGCTCCCATTGTTATGAGGGACTTCAGCATTTTGATCAGAAAAGTCCATTAGCGATGCTGGAAGTAATAGTGGTTCATGCTGTATGTGCATATTATAGATCCAGAGAAAAATCAAAGAAGACAGTTGGCAAACTGTGCTCCAAACATTATCGATATATTTACTCTTCGCCAGTCGAGAATGACGGGAAGCGCTTGGTGGCTTCATCCCATGTTGACTTCTCATCCACAACATCTTTGATAACACCAACAATGTCCGAAACCTGTGCCAGTGAAAGCAATATTAGCCCTATCATCAACTACGATCAGCGGCGTATCCTTACCGAGCCACGAATCTGCTTCATAGAATCACGCTCACGCAGAGTCACAGTTCCGTCCTTCAGTGTCTCGAAATCGATCGTAATACCGAATGGCGTTCCCAGCTCGTCGTTACGCGAATAACGCTTGCCGATGCTAGGTGCGGAATCATCCATACGATTCGAGAGACCCAATTTTCGCAGCTCCGTCACTGTTTAAAAAACAATAAAGCAAATAGAATTACAGACAACACAATATTCTCACCGGCTTTGCGAATGTGGGGCTGGAAATCTGCGTTGTTGGAGATAGGAAGAACAAGACATTTGTAGGGGGCGATGACGGGCGGGAAGGACAGCACAACTCGTTGCTCGTCACGCGACCAGTAAACGTGCTCGATGAGTGCAGTGAGAATTCGCCCGATACCGAAAGATGGCTCGATGACGTTCGGGGTGAACTCACGGACTACAAGATGATCCAAAATGAGCAAAACCATCTGTGATGTCATTAATCGAAAGGAACCATCCAGGCGTCGAGATGTTGTCAGAAACGTCGTTCACACGAATACATGCACTGAAGCCCACAGACTTGTCCTTCCCAATCCCGCAAGTTCGGAAAGGTGCCTCGATATGAAAATAATGACGTGATCTGGCAGTATACTGATATTGCACACATATGACTCGCTCTTCAACAATACCACAGACAAAAGCTGGGGGAAACTGAGGCCATGACAGATTTTACAAGCGGGATTGTAAAACTCGGTTGGACCACATAGTATCCATGTTGAGGGATTTAAGGAATGTGCTTCCTCTTCAAGAGGCAAGGGGAGTCAAAGGAAAGAATGGAAAATTCACTTACTGGAGATCTTTTCGGACTTCTGGACCACCTTCAACATCGCGTCAGTTAGCGTGAACTTGAAACCGTCGACAGTTGTTATATCGGTTTTGCTAATTCAAAGATTAGATAGAGCCCCATTGAACAGGCAAATCCATTTACCCTCCACCTGTCCCCAACTCCTTCTTCAGTGCCGCCGCCCGATCCTGGTCCCAAGCGGTCTCGGTGCCCTTCAGCGTGTTGATCCATGCGCGCACCTTTCCCGTGTCACCCTTGAACGTGCTAGAGATGGCCTTGTCACCAATCTCCACCACCAAAATGTCTCTGGTGATAGGCTCCGGAAGCGGCTCACGAACCACCAGCTTCTCGCCCGTGGCTTTAGAGTGAGCTGTGAGATCGTAGGCGCTACGGTCGGCACAACCAATACACTCCGTCCACCCAGTGCTGTTTTCAATCTCTGCATCCCAGCAATCTGAATTGTAGCACAATGAGCAGGGAAAGCACTTGTAAGGTATAGTTTGATGCTAACCGCACGCGTAGTGAGCCATCTCGTTCTCCATGTGCTGTCTGAACCGAACCCGGCCCTTATCACATCCGATCCGGAGCAAGAAAAGCCAAATTCGCGCCATGAAGTAACCAAGCGTTTCATTGTTGATGATGCCTTTGCCGACCGCTTCGCCGACCGTCATCCGTAAAATACCACCGCCGGACAGCTGATTATCAGCCGAGTACAGCGGGAGCTCAATGTTGGCAACCTCAGAAAAGCGCACGTGCTTTTTGTTGAGCGGGTCAACGTAGTACTCGATCTCGGCCATTGTGAATTCTCTATCAAATCCGAGACAGATTAGAGCCGAATTGTGTGTGTGTGTGTGTGTGTGTGTGTGTGTGTGTGTTGGGGGGGGTGGGGATTTAAGTTACCTAACGCGCATCAGACCAGCACGGGGAGCGATCTCGTTACGGAAACTTTTGCCAACACTCGCACTGGCAAATGGCATGCGACCGTTGTTGAACTCCAGAAGTTTGTTAAAGTTCAAGAAGTGACCCTGGGCAGTTTCTGGTCTCAAAAAGCCTTTGAACTGACCGGTGGGTCCAATCTGGGTGTCGAACATCAAGTTGAACATTTGTGGCTCCGAAAGGTCGTTGCCAGTCTCTGGTGACTTGATCTCATACTTAAGCATGAGCTGGTAAAGTTCTTGACCAGTGTAGTTGTCAAGCTGCAGAAAATATTCAGCAACTTCGAGATGACGCCACAGCAAAGCTTTTCACCGATTCAAGCAAATCCTCATATTCCTTCTTGGTCTCCGAACTAAGGACGGAGCCCTTGAGCTTAAGCCGCTTCTTCTCCTTCTCCGCATCCTTCCCGGCACGAAGCAGCTTCTCATGGTCGTCGAGACGCTCCTTCAGCACCTGTTTTACGACGTGATCTTGTCGCAGTGGCTGTCCGGTTTTGACGTCTTTGCACATCCAGTCGGCAAATCGTTCAACGTGCCCAGATGTTTTGAAGACTGATTCGGGAGTGATGTTTGTGCATTCGATCTCAAGCATGTCCTCCTCGAGGACAAAGTGCTTCCTCCAAATGTCCAAGAAGTTGTTGAGGAGTGCTGAACCGACTGGGCCGTAGTCATAGAGACCAGCAACACCTACAAGACGTGAACCACGTTGGAATTTTACCAATTAAAAAGCTAATTCGTTAGCATACCGCCATAAATCTTGAAACTTTGAGCAAAGAAAAACCGCCTTGTCAGCAACGAATCGAGCGCCTCTCGGTTGAACTTAGGCACGTTAGCCTTGGCATCTTCGGCAGCTTTCAGTTCGTCCCGGTTCTTCTTGAGTTTCTGGAGCTTTTCGACGAGTGGTGCGAGAGCTTCCTTGGTTGTACCGTGCTTCTTCAAATCGCGAATTTGAGCCCCCAATTTGTCGATCTCATTGTCGAGCTGCTCGAGGGTGAGAGCGCCGGTTTCTGCTGGTGGGGTAGGTGGTGCTTCTTGGGTCATTTCAAATGGGGGAAAAAGGGAATAGTGTTAAAACTCTTTCAAATGATCGGTTGTGGCTGTGCGAGACCAAAAAACAAAGCCGACTCAGGCTGAAATTGTTTGGGGATTTATGCTTTGCAAGAATCATGGTGCTTAGGTTAGCATAAAAAGCTTTGCTAAGTCGTTGATGACGTTGATGAGTAGCAAGGAATGAACTATGGGGTGCAAACAAAGAAATATTAGGGGTTCACTACCCGTTGACCCAACTAGGCTTGCATCCAAAAAAAAAGCAATTGATAACTTACATGTACCCTGATACAGCCTTCTTGAACTTGAATATTTGGTCAAACTGGAGGAGACATGTGTAAAACGGTTATCAATGCTGGAAAAGGGTCGAATCAGAGCTGAGCGCGAAGCGCTGCATCGTGTAGATGCAATTTCTGCTGTTGAGCGTGCAGATCGAGGAAGCCGTAGTCTGCCGCGAGTCGCATCAAGCACAATCGAACGAACTTTTTTGTTGGTTAAAGAAGTTGACATGCTTGCTCACAAGCCACTCGCCAAAAATGCGCAAATCGACTTTTACAAACTCACTTTCTTGGCCCCAGTGTTACATCCATGGTTCTAGAACTCTGTCCACATGCACTGCAATCACTTTCTCTGATTTTGGTCAACCACAAAAAGTACTAAGGTAATTCTTTGCGGAATCAATCATATCTTGGTTTCTCAATCGAATCGAAAGTCTTCGCACTTTGAAACTCCCCAAAGTGACGCCTGAAACCGTGCGCGTTCGATTTCTTGCTGCACCGATCAACCCCGCAGACATCAATCAGATTCAAGGCACATACCCCTCCAAACCACGACTTTTGAGCGATGACGGAGTATACATTGGTGGAAACGAAGGCGTAGCTGAGGTAATCGAATGTGGAGATGAAGTGAAGCACCTCAAAGCTGGAGACTGGGTTATTCCAGCGTCAACAGCGCTTGGTAAGCGACCACACAAATATCGTGTAGATGAACAATCTCAGTTGTGTATGCTGTAGGCACATGGCGAACGCATGCAACCGTTCACTCAACAGAACTTCTCCGTCTTCCGATCCCACACTCCAGACGAGAACAGTTCTCAGTGATCGCAGCCGCAACTCTCAATGTCAACCCTCCAACAGCTTATCGCATGCTCAAAGATTTCCAGCTCTCGAAACCGTCCGTGATCATCCAAAACGCTGCGAACTCCGGCGTGGGGACATTTGTGATCCAGTTCGCAAAACTGTGGGGCATTAAAACAATTAATGTTGTTCGTGACCGACCAGACTGGCATGAAACAGTGCGCTCACTTAAAAGTGTCGGCGCGGACTGGGTAGTCAAAGAAGAAGATGTTATTTCGAAACGTTCGATCTCTGAGATTGGGGTACAGCTGGAATCCGGACCGTCCCTGGCTCTAAACTGTGTTGGAGGCAAGAGTGCGACCGCCATCGCAAGATCACTGTGGTATGCATGAATAGCTCTCAACTATCACGTGAGCTCAAGTTGAATTTCTTCTCAGCGAGGGGGGAACGATGGTTACTTACGGAGGAATGTCGATGCAGCCACTGACGCTTCCAGTGTCCCTTCTGATCTTTCGTGATATCTCATTGCGAGGATTTTGGATGACCAGATGGTACCAGCAACATCCACCAAATCATCCTGAACGTGATTCGATGCTGAAGGAGTTGGTCCAGTGTTATTGTGATGAGAAGTTAAGTGTTCCCAGGGCTTCAAACATTCAGTTTGGGGAACAAGCAATCAAATCAGTAGAGCTGGGTGGGGGAAAGAAGATTTTACTATTCAATTAGCTCTTGATATTCGTTCAGGTCTTTAATTTTGGTGTTCGAATTTAACATGTGCGTGGAGTACCAGCCACAAACACTCCATCCATGTCGAAAACATCGGAGCCTGTTGCATTGCGGACTTCAAAGGATTCCAGCATCAACTCGGATCGGAGATGGAGTGCCGCCTCAACCTCAAGCACAATCATAAACCGAATTCCCAAAAGTAATTGGAGATCCATCTCAACGTTCTCCGCCAGTGACAAGCCTGCATCTCGCACACCATCCAATTCGTCGTCTGGGATCAGGATCGCCCGTCCCTCTGAATTGCGGGAGCGTAGCGGAGGAAGCAGTGATCGGAGCGGCGAGGAAGTCAGCTACACCACCTCGATCCGTTCTTGCGCAACCAGTCCTTGGGTCGGACTCACGGTCAACACCGAAGAGCGATCACCCGACGACGAACAGAACTGGGAGATGTACGGGATCGAAGAATTCGGGTCTTCGGATTCGGCGTCATCGATTAGCTCGACTTCCGCTGCTTCGCGATTGCGATATGCTGGACAGCGCGTTCGTTCTGTGGGATCGCAAAGCTCTGTGAGAATGGATGAGCGGCTAGATACCGCTTCGCGAAGGATCGCAGAGGGTTATGCAGATGGAGAGATCGAAGATCTTGGTCAGTCGAATTATGGTATGTGGGGTGGATTCACTCTGACGGAAGAGGTCAATGATGGAGTAGGTCATGCGATTTGGTATACCCCGTGGGGCGATGCGTCTCTGCAAGATGCACACTTAAGAGAATATGAAACTGGGTTGAGTGTGACACGAGAATATGTAGGCGATAATTACATTCAACGAGAAGATGAATGGGATTGTCGGAGTGACCACGTGGATGTGACGACTTCCTACACCTACCCCCCAACAAACACAAAGAAAAACCCCCCGCATACGATGTATCACGAATACAGGTATGTTTGTAGCATTCAACGTTTCCCCAGCGTCTCAATTTAACATTAGACAGCCGCAACACGGTATCAAGGAAAACATGCTGTTGAATCCGAGGAGGAAGGGGCACCGATCTGAGCGAGAAAGCGTGGATGACAATCTTCCTTCAGCAGCAAGCACGATTGCTGTTCTCGCTACCTTTTCATTCGGGTTTCTTGTGCTAGTGTGGTCTACCTGGGTGCTTAAAGGGTGGTTGAAATGGGTGGTTGGCACAATTGCAGTACTCGTTGCTTGGCTCGGGTGGACTATCTGCACAGCAGCTACCAAAGAAGCAAACACGCCGAAGCGTCGAGGAAATGAGAAGCAGACGGGAAGTCGGCCTGGAACGCCGCATTCCTCCACGTCTACAGAGCGAAAGCCTCGAATGGAAACAGAACAGTCGTTGCTCATCCCACTATCGTTCGCTCTCCTCGCCCTGTTTGCATCCATGCGAATCATTCCCGTTCTTTTTGGCTACCTGTTTTACATCACCCAGATGCTTCCACCAGCACTCTCTCGCGTCGTCATCATCAGTACACTCACCAGCAGCATCGTTGCAGTATTCCTGCTCGGCATTCTTTCGGTTACAGTGCTGTGCTGGGACATATCCACACTGCTGCACACTGGGATCAAGAACGCGTTAGGTTTTTTCTCCAATGCTATGCAGAAGGGGGCGAATACGCTATATCACGAGTTGGGCGCAATCCGTGGAAAAGGAAATGTTGTTGCAAAGGAAAGAGTCGAGACGAAAGATACGCGACCGGCAGGAATGACGGATGAAGAGTACTACGCTATTCTTGATGCAGGAAAATGGTCACTCGAGGAGTCTAAAGGCCGCTCTGGCAGCATTCTGATCGAAACACAAAAGCCTGCCTTGGAAGATGCTGGGAACATTCGTGGGAATGGCTTCAGTTTTCGTTCAGACTCTGTTGCAAGTCGCATTACGATCAATCGACCAAGCTCGAACTTTTATATGGAAGGATTATGAGTGATATCCAGAATTTTCCCGCAGCGTATGATGACACCCAAACCCGGCGGCAACGATTACATACATTTGTGCATTTGATCAATTGTAATTCAGAGAATTTAACACACATTGAATATCTTAAGAGGGGAGTGTGAATAACTTTAGCGGAACGTAGTGACCATTTTTCTCGGAACCAAACCAATTTCGGAACCACTTTTAATCAAGATTATGATATCATACATCTATTCACTAAAAATCCCAGATAGGAACGAGCAAAATCAAGCGAGTTTCGGAGCTGAGAATTCTTGCTGACGCGAGCAACTCTGTCGCTCTTCCGCCAAGAGCTCGTGTGATTTTTTGCTTGACATTGCATCGGAGTTGCGAGGTCCGGATTGGCAAAACCACCCCCTGTGGCAGTTTCTCGTATATAGTGCTAATAAAATAACATCCGGAAGTGATTTGAAATCTACAGCCCACGATCCACGTGACCATCAGTCACGTTCCGTGTTGTGTCCCTACGCAATTAATTAATTGTTGTCTGATCCTGCACGGAATATCACCCACGCCCGAATGCCAATATCGTGCCCTTCCATTTAGCCTTCCATCCAGGGGTTATCCGAAACGACGCACCACTCGTCGCACGTTTCGGTGCCGATTGCTTGGTATTCACCAACAACCATCATTTTTATTTTCTTAATCTGATAATGTGACTATGCTCAAAGGTCTGGCCGGTCCTCTCCGGGTTGCTTTTTAGAATTACAATTCTTCTCCCCCTTTCCCATCACTCCACTTTCCAGATATTACCTTAAAGTGCGTTCCCCAATTTTTTCTTCCTTTCACTTTATTAAATCCTGGCTCATTTTGCAATCTGCAAATCTCCAGTTGATTATTTTAATCTCCCGAAACCCCATCCGTCGAGTACCCGCTCGGCTATCCGGTCCCCCATCGCCCACAACCGCGCAACAACAACCCCGCCATAATTCACCCATTCCGGTGCACGGCACAGGGCCTGGGATCGATATTGCCAAACCGACTACAACGACTGCTCACGACCCAAATAAATGATGCTTTCCATGTAAGAGAAGTCCTTCAAAACAAATCTATGAGAGCTGGCGTTGGTAAGTGGAGAGTTCTGGCTGGTATATTTCCAAAATTGGATCATGTCGAATCCTGGCTTCCCAACCACAGTTAGAGGGAAACGGCAATTCGATGTTTTGACGAGCTCAAGGGAGAATGGTTGTTGTGTTGTGTTGTGTTGTTAAGTTTCCCAGCACTTATTGCTTTCCTTCCCGTCCCGCCTATTCGCAGTACTTCCCCTTCATCAGCGCTCTCTTCACTGTTTGACGCTTCACCCTATCATCATTCTTCTCACCAGTCTGGGGTTCCTGTGGAAGAAAACAGCACGATGAATGAACCCGGACAGTCCTTCATCCCCGCCAACGCGAAGGCCTACCATCTCCCTCACTTACAACCAGCACAGAACCTTCAATCTCATCAACACACTCTCCAGCAACATGCCGCACAATTCACTGGATATGACTCCACTTTCAGACACTCCGATTGGCGCACACAAAGAGAATATGAACTGCAACACCCGCTCACAAAGCCATACGACAACACACACTTCACACTTCCTGATCCCGGATTGCTCACCCGCACATCATCGCAAAACACACTGATCAACTTTGACGAACACTCTCAACAATCTACGTTGCCAAATCCGGTGGCTGTATCGGCAGCATTTCATCCGCCTATCTCGACCTCAGGATGGCCGGGCTTGCTCGACAGTCACATGAACTGGGCTTCCGCTGACAACGCGCCCTCTAACGGTGGTCCGATGATAATTACCGGATATGATTTAAATGATGCCGGGCGTCGCCGCAGTGTTTCATCTTTGTACAGTAGTCCAACATCGGCAGCTCGAAGCGCTTGCGATCTCGGCGTCTCCTACCCCGTGTACATGAACAACACCAATGTCCGGGATTTAGGGGTTCCGGCAGCTAGTACAATGTCTGGCCGTCCCGTTGAACACAACAATGCCAACTTCGCCCTCGCTGCTGCCATTGCAGAGTCGATCTTCAACCCTGAGGAGGCCCGAAATGGTA
Organism: Cladochytrium replicatum; assembly: GCA_025526935.1. NCBI lineage: Eukaryota > Fungi > Chytridiomycota > Chytridiomycetes > Cladochytriales > Cladochytriaceae > Cladochytrium > Cladochytrium replicatum. The sequence goes on from JAHLKD010000020.1 coordinate 200,027, forward strand.
CTGCTGCACGAACACAAGGCGCTACGTCTTTGGAGACTACAGAACAGTCTGCGCATCCACGACGGGGTTCCTGGGCAAGTCAGACTCAGACTTCCAAGCGCCGGTCAACCAAATTGGCTGTTGGAGTGTCAAACGAAAGTCGTTCTTCCCCTGAGAGCAACGACGAGCAATGTGACATCGGTTCCATCAAGCTTCTTTCGCCCGGTACCCAGGCCAGCACCGCCCTACCGAACGGTCGTCATGCTTGCCCGGTTCCTGGCTGCACACGCACTTTCGCGCGCTACCATAACATTAAATCCCATCTGATTTGTCACACAGGTGAGCTGTTTGGTCACAACGGTATATTGTGAGCTTGAAATAAACATTTTTCATGAATCTATCAGATTACCGCCCCTACAAGTGTGAAGTATGTGAAATGTCGTTTCGCCGCAGCCACGACCTTCGTCGGCACGTCCAAGCAACGCACTCTACCGACCGACCGTTTACTTGCGACCAATGCAAGAAAAGCTTCTCAAGGTTTGTTTGTTGCACCATAACTTCGCGTGACATCTGCTGACCAGAGAATGTATTAACAGGAAGGACCACTACCGCCGGCACGTAAACAAAGAAGTCTGCGTGCCAATGCGTGTGACTCTTCCCTTGCCTTCCGACAACACTCCCCCGCCTAACAAAACCACTCCCTCGCTCTCGTCCCTTCCGCTTCCCGAGCCAATTACCGCCAACAGTGCAAACGCGATTTCGCACGGTGGGATTTCACCCCAACAATTCAATGTTTCGGCACCCACATCGCTGGATTCAACAGTTGCATCTCCCTCGTCATTTGACTACTTCAACACAACCCCGCAGGCGCAGCATCAGTCTATCGCACCATTGCGGGCCTTCGATGTTATGCCGTACTCTTATGACCCTTACGCTGGCCTCCCGCAGCCGCCGGAGCAGCAGCGAGAGCAGTTCTATTCCCAAGCACAAATTCAAAACGCGAGACAGGACTTTGTTCCTGTCAACGCCAACTCCAGTTCGCAGCAACCCCAATATCGCATGTGATTGTGTCCTCAGCCCGGCCGAGGTCTTTCGTGTCACCGAACTGACCAACACGGTCAAATGACTTTTGAATGCATTTTCAAATTCTGTTTCATTACCTTTTGTTCTCGCTTTTTGAATAACTGGGTAGCATCTTTTGGACTCGCAATACCCGTCTATTCGAGTTTGTTTTTTCGACCGTTCCGCCTTCCTCTTTCTGCATGCTCTTGTCTTTTTCCTGTCCCTTTTCCTTCTTTGTGCGTCCGAGAATGAACTTAGGAGGACATTTTTCTGAAGCCTTTAAATTGAGTGGCCAGTTCCCATCTTTTTATTTCTTCCTTATTTCGTGGCGCTTCATTTTTCCATCTTCAGCCCAGAGTCATTTAGCAGCTGCTTAAACCAACAAATTTGTTGCGATTTGGTGAGGTTTGCGTGTCTTGAATAAGTTTCACAAAACTAGTGTTCGATGCTCAGATTTGTTTAGATCAATGGATGAGTGTACAATTAAGTGTTAGTTTCCTTTTCTTGCAGTTCTGAAATCGTCAATAGCTTAAGGGGAAGGATAGTTGAGTAAGTTTTTCTTTATAATTCAGTGGAGAATCATGGCTTATTTCTCGAATAGGACACATATCCAGTTTTCCGAAGTTAGTGAAGTTGGCGTCCGTTTTGCTCAACACAAAGATTGTTAAACTGGTCATTTTTTGGTGTCAATGACAAATTTCAAAAATAACCCAGATAACATTGCACACGTAATCCTGGAATGGGGCACAGAAAGTTAACACGGGAAAAGGTGGTTTCAACTTTGAGAACAACGGTCGGTAAGTGTTATTCATGGGAGATTGTTCTTGGTACGGTTCCGCCCTTCGCTCGGCATGAGGCGGTCTCTTGTTTGCGTGACCTGTTGGGCACGAATAAGTCGAGTGATTCTTCTTCTTTGTTTGATCACGGTGTGAAGGATCAATTTCTCAATTAAATTCCGGTTTCTCTAGTCCCTGCATTATTTCTGCCTCCATGATATACTCATACAAAGCAATGCGCTGCTGGAAGCGGAGGGACTGAAACATCCCAAAATGACAAAGACCGGTACAACAATCGTTGGCTGCCTGTACAAGGTACTTTTCCACTATCTTAAGTTTTAAAGTTTTAAGTAACCGTTTTTGTTCAAAGGATGGTCTCGTTCTCGGTGCGGACACGCGTGCTACGGAGGGTCCTATCGTTGCCGACAAAAACTGCGAGAAGATCCACTACCTGGCTCCGAACATGTACTGCTGTGGAGCGGGCACAGCCGCTGATACCGAGCTCACCACCGCGCTCATTTCCTCGCGGCTCGAGCTCCGCCGATTACAAACAGGGCGTCCGAGCCGTGTTGTTACTGCGATGACCATGCTTAAGCAGATGTTGTTTAGGTGTGTGGAAGAGGGGGATGGGTGCGTCTGGTGGAAATGGTGTTTGACTCGATTATCGGTTTAGGTACCAGGGACACATTGGTGCTGCGTTGATTGTGGGTGGTGTGGAAGTGAACGGTCCCCAGCTGTACACTGTGTACCCTCACGGAAGCACCGACAAACTCCCGTACGTAACTATGGGCTCGAGGAGTTACTAGTGATTCTGAGAATTCAAATACAACAATAGAAACTGAAATATTTTCCTTTTGTTGCACATAATGCTCATACATTTCAAACCTGCTCTTAAGTCTTTAAAGTACAAACAAGAAGGAATCATATTGTCAGACTGTCATCCAGAAGCAATTATTCGTCATCTGAGTAATAATCTCCCCACCAAATCCCATTGTATACTTCCGTTCCGTCAATAGCCAATGCAAATAATCTTTGACAGTTATCCCAAGCCCACTGTTATCCCACCATCGGACAATGAAAGCCAATTCTTCGTCTTTCATGGTGGGTCCAGCCAGCATAAAGGATTCGAAATCCAACGCAGACTCGCTCCATTTCATCTCGAGGCTGCTCGACCGCCATCATTCGAAAGCTTTGAGCTGCCCGTTAAGACTCGCCATATCCATCGAGCTCTCTCCGTACTTTAGTTCGAGTCCACTCGCATTCCACCAATCGAGAACATTCAAGCGTCCCTCTTCACTGGCGTAATCCAGCGAATTTTCGCTGTATTTCAATTCGAGCCCGCTTGATCTCCACCATTCGAGAACGTCCAACCGACCGTAAGAGCTCCACCAATTCAAGAAATTAACATGTCTTCCTGCGTTCGCCAAGTCCATCGCCATGGATGTATACCCCATCTGTCACCGTGAAGCTTTCCACCAATCTAAAGCATTGATGTGTCCATTCTGCTTGCCCTGTCCATGGAACTTTCCCCGGTTCCCTTCAAAACCTGATTCGATTTCATCCATTCGAGCACATCACCGTGCCCATTTTCTGGTGGGAGCGAAGAAGCTGTCAACGAATCAATCGTTAGTGGGAGACCCGACTTCTTCCACCATTCCAGCACATTGACGTGGCCGTTCCGGCAGGCAAGGTTAATCGCTCCCTCCCACTGAGCTGTTGCTCCCATTGTAATTCTTTTGATTCTGGCGAGGTGGAGGTCGAGAAGGTGCGGGGGGCCAAGCTCGCTCGCTTGCTCCATTGAGATTACGAGGTGAATGAGTTCTACATTGACATTCCAACGCTTCAAGAAAGCGGCGCATCTGAAAGCGAGCTTTGGACATCAAAAGCAAATGCCAAGATTGATCAAAATTTGATCAACAACATCCGAAGATAGATTCGCAACGTCAGACGCAGACATGCCAAATTCGATTTGGGGAAGACACACTTTAGCTATCCACGCAGGTGCAGGACGTGGAAATGTCAAACAAGAAATTAATGGGATGCGCGCTGGATAAGTCTGTCTTATAGATGATCATTCTGTTAGTGGGGTTGCTCTGATATGATTTGTGTATATGGTAGCTTCTTTGGGGGACCAAAGAAAGTTTTGGGAAGTTTTCTCGCTGGCTGAAGCAACCCTTTAAAAGAATAGAAATGTCCTCGATCTGCAACCTTCACAAGAAACCATCGACCGAATCTTGATCTTTCTCGCTGAGTATGCCGACGAGCCTCGACTGGCGTTTCGATGTGCCGTTTTCTTCGGAAAAAAGCTTCATTCAAGTCAAAATCGGCGTCTATCCTGTGGCAAAACATGAATTGAAAAGTAATCCTAACACAATATCACCGGGAATCAACCACGCAAACACACATGCACAAGCAAGAGGTCCCAGTTCATCAGGACCCGTTAATTTTGCTTGGATATACTCTACTTGTACATCCCACTGTCCGGTTTTATTTCTCGATGGTCAAGGCGAGCGAACTTGGCTCGACCCAAGTTCTTGATCTCCACGTCGCAAAACGTCCCGACCGATCACTAACTGTAACTGACCTCAACTTGGCCAGTAGGAATGGTTATATGAATGTTCTTCTGTGGTGCAGTGGGCGAACTCGGTCCTGGTGCTGACTACAGGAAGCTGCGATCAACGATGTCAGCGAATGTCGACGCAGCTGTATTAGAGTGGCGGAGATCAAGCGGCCTCAATTTGTACAACAGTGAAGCAGCAATTGACAAAGCGAGCGGCAGCGGCGATAGTGTCGACGTGTTGAATTGGTGGAAGTCAAGCAGGCGTGATTACAATACACATTTGGCGCGATGGATTCAGCGAGCGGCGACAGTCATATTCAGATTCTGAACTGGTGGAAGTTGAGTCAGCTCGCGGGTTCTATATTCCTCGATTCTTTGGGAAAGCATTACCATTATTTCCAGTCTCAATTTCCTAAGTCATTCGCCTCTCGCGGCGGCTTGCTTCGTTTAGCAAAGCTCCTCTTCCTTCGGGCGAAACCGGCAAAGGCTCTTAGGCGACCCAAAGCACGCCGGGTGTGGCTCAATGTGTCGAGGCACGAACGTAATCGTCTTGTAAGCCCATGCATTCATATGGGCGGCGGGGCATAGCAACCACCAGTACCATCGTCACAAACACCGGCAGCAGGGCTCCATTAATTGTCATAACCCGGATACTACTAGCATAAAGTCTGTTGATACGATCAGCCCTCGATTCAAAGAGACTGTTAAACTAAGGAAGATACAAGTTCCATAGATCAATAGTCCGGCATTTGATTGAAGCCTTAAACGCAACCATACATACCCAAGCGAAGTTCATTTGACGATTGAAGCGAGCTCTGTCAGTACTTCTGAGATTTTGGTGATAATTTCTGATGTTGTCAGGCTGATTGGTCAGCGATTGCATTGTTTTGAGCTCCAAAAAATGCTCTGCCCCCACATTGGTATGTTTTCGTTATTTCTGAAGTATTTACCATACTGGGGAGAATATATTTGACGCCGTGCTTACTTAATACTGTACAAATTCTGTACAAGACCAAATGGGGTACTCTTTTTCAAATCAACACAGTTGAATAAATATAGGAGAATGGATGTAAGATTGATCGCTATTGTAATGCATCCATGCATTTTTGTTGTTGTGGTGATATTTTTTATAGGAAGGTTGGGAACATCCACACGGTTGGCCATAAAGGCACGTGGATTCTTCGATTTGTCGATCAGAAGCGGCTCCAGTTTCACAGTGCCAGTAGCGTTTGTGGTCAGCAAGACAGCGAGCGATGTAATTGTGGAATTGTTTTACAAATTAGTTGAAAGGGGATGGGGTCAAGGTAGCAACAACGCCAGCCCTGCTTCTTCTTAAAAATATCAAGTGTGAAGTTTGAAGTCAGAGGAGCGATTGACCAGGGTTGGAAGCAGTCTATGGAGGTTCTTGGCAGTCCGTCCTGGCACTGAAAGGCTTAAACGCAAATTGCTCCCCATTATCATGTTACGGATGAATTAGGTAGAAAACCCCATTATCGTGTTAAGGATGAACAGATTAAGCAACATTAAGCAGGATAAAGTGGCCCGGGAGTAGGTTGATGCGGAGGTCGCCCATCACCCGCAGAGTCAATCACACCAACCGAGCCATAAACGGCCTATAACACAATGGCCCCACACTTTTTTCTTCGATCCTTTTTGGCCAAGATAACCTTTGGTTTGGACTTTTCAGATCATTTTTATCTGTCCACGGACCGTTGGCAAGCAACGCCCTTCCTTCCGGCCCCGTACAGCTAGCTCACGGGGCCCCCCAGAAGCACTCCGGGTGCGGCTCCAGGCTGTTCTCTCGTTCGTTATCCCCTTCCCAATGGTAATGACGGCGAGGTTTTGGGTTAACGGGAATCACGGAAACTTATATTGGTCCGTCAAAACACGGATTCGTTGCGATCCGTACAAACCACAGATTCGCTCTGCCCTCTTTTCACGCAGCTGAAGATGATGAAAGGTGAGTACAATACGTTGATCGACCCTCTGATTGACAGTGGTTGTGTGATTTCACTTGCCCAGAAAACGGCGTGATCCTGATGGTAGTATGGTGAGGAAATGGTTTTTGTCCTTATCTTGTCAGGTTCAAAAGAGTTTTATAACTAAAGCAAATAACAAGACTCCAGACCAATCACTGCAAACCAAACATGTCCCAAGCAAAACATGTCTCAAATTGAAGAGATTACAAGTTATGTTTTACTGAAGTAGGACTGTGTCGCTTTCGATCTGAGGAATGCTTCCGTCTAGCTCTAGAAAACCTGCCCAATATAGAAAACCTGGCTATTGTAATTACCATCCAAAACAGAGATGTCAATAACCGATTTCTTAAAAAAAAACATTGAACAGCCGATTTACTTTATATTAAATATCATCAATGGACGACATACATAGTAAGAGGCCGGCCGAGTGTACAAGAATACCGGCTGCATAAAAAGGCAGAATAAAAAGTGGTTATAAAGCCGAGCCATTCGGAATCAATAAAGTGGATCAGACGTGCATAGATGATAGCATCGGCGAAAGGGGGTATATCTGCAAGAGGTGTCACAAAATGGAGTTACAGGTAGGATCAACCCAACCCGAAGGGCATTACGAATGTCCAATATTCAATGCCCACCGAACCACTTCATAAACAGCACGACCACCCCGTTCCAGCAACCTGGGACGACCTGCGTCGATTCACCAACCTCCACTCCAGCACCTGCAAGAATGGTTCCATAATAGCACCCAGAAGTGGGCTGAGCGTCAGCAAGCAATGGTATTCTCTCCGTCTCCAAGCCCGCCAACGCAAACATTCTCGAAGGCGTCATTCTCTCATCGACATCCTCCCCCCTTTTCCGCGATCTAGTCGGAATGCTCTCTAACTTGACTTGAACATTGGCCTTCTGCCTGATAGGCGTCTTCGGTATAAGTTGCGGTGTGGGCGGCTTTTCTGGCTCTCCAGAAAGCTGCTCGTAGTCCGAATCGTCCGTCTCAGACTGCCAAGACTCCCACCACTCCTCGACGGTGAACGGCCTGAACCTTGCAAAAGGATCCGATTTTGGATCGGGCGGGCGAGTGACAGGGAGCTTGTTCTGTTCGTTGCGGATCCTGGAGGGATACACAGTGCGGGGTAGCGGTGGTCGGATTGGATAGAGTCGCTGTTGTACCTCGTCGAAAAAGTCGCCTGGAACAAAGATGGGAAAGACGAACAGATCCGGGTTTAAGCGCTCCAAGTGTGATTTCGACTTTTCGATGGGCTGAGATGCGCTGGGAGGGACTTGGTTGGTTCCACCAACGAAGGTGTCTGAAGACTTGCCAAAATACAGTGCTCCCGATACAGAGCAGAGCGACTCAGACCCATCCCATTCCGAAGCAAACCCCATGGTACGATCGTTCTCATCCGAGAATGTCCTGCTCGAGTCTCTCCTAATCGAGAGTCGCGAGGAAGGGGCGTGGTGACGGTCATCCATGTTGTCTCCGTTGAGGGTTGTAGACGACATTTCCATAGACGGCTCAGCCCAGGTTTTTGCGTCTGCGACAGACTTGAGGTGCTTCGTAGGCAGAGAGGGAGCGCCAGGGTAAAACTCCACCGCAGTAGTCGGAGAGTCGTCACGGTCGGAGGCGGCGCGGTGGGTCATTGATAAGGAGGGCAGATTAGGCGAGAACATTGTGGTGTGGATGGGAAGAAGAGGTCGAGCGACGAGACCACGGGAAGGCATATTGTTTGTGTGTGAGAGTGAGGTGATTGGAGGTTGAAATGCCCTGTTTACAGACGTGTTTCAAGCGCGTTTTGTGGAAAAATTTGAAAAAAATATAAATAAATTGAATTTCAGGGTAGGCTAAATAATAATAATAATAATAGTAATACAACACTGTTATCAGAAAATATATTTTTAGAGTTGGTGATCACTATAATTGATAACTGATGGGTGGTAGTGTTGTAGCATGACCAACCCTTAAAAAACCTTGTGGGCCAGAATCAATATATCTCTGTGACGAAGTAACAAAACATGTCTATCACACTATGGCCACCTAGCGACGATATGTATGGCGGCTTTTTCCGGATTAATAACAAACACCAAGTTGCTCAAACAGGAGTTTTTGTGCAGTGGCTTAAAACAGCAAGCTCAAAATATCGAACAGGCTGAGCTATTTTCTTATAAACACATCCAATTTTCCGTCACAAACACCCCCCATTTCCATAACAGGATTTCTGTGCATAAAAGTCGCCATAGATATGCTCCTTTATCACCCATATTCGTTCTTGGAGCGCCGACTACTCCATCCGCCGAACTTTTTTCATTGTCAGATTTATTTTGTTTTATCCAAATATTTTGTTTCTTCCCCATCTTCAGCAATGGCATCATAGCGCCATATTCACCTTGTTGTCTTGATTTCTCCCACTTCTTATCGTTGTCTCGTTTATGTCGAAAAGTATAAATACATGATCCCCTCTTCCAATAAAGATCAGCCAGATTTGGACTCAAAAACACCTTTCTTCTTACACCTGTCTCCGGTCCCCGAAACAGACGCTAGAGGTCACAAACCTCTGTTTCATCACAGCTTCATTAGTGCGCCAAAAACGCACTTATATTCTCAAGTCGAATCCTCACGACTGACGACTGTGTGGCGCCGCCTTGGTTGTGAATGAGTAACAAATTAGCAAAAATGAATTATTCAGTTAAAATTGTGCGTGATTAAGCAATCGATCACACAAACTGAAAGTGAAAGTTAACTGCAGAGATATGGAGGACAACCACACGGATGATGCCCATGATGCTAATGCATCCGCTGAGGATACCGATCAGCACCCCGAGGATCTAGACGACGCTATCGGATTGACACCTGCTCAAGCGTTGGAACTCAACAGATTAGGTTGACAAACGAACAATGTCGCATACTCAGACGCAAACTTATTCGGATTCCAACAATTTAGGTGAATCAATCAAACTCGGATTTGCCTTGTTGGCAATGAAGCAGCTCGAACAAACCTTCGACGAAGAGACACCGGCGTCGGATGACCCGGCTGTGGAGAAACCGAAAGAGATCGATCTGGTCGAGGAAGAGGAGAAGCTCAGGTTAGCAATTAGAACATATATGAGGTCTTATTCGCTTATTTATTGACGCAGAGAGGCGATCGAGTGCTACAAAGACTTTCTTGAGCAGTGTGGTGTGCATACGGGAATGAAGAGCTTTGATAGAGCTATGGAGATTGTGGGATTAACAGCCTCCGGTGACCTCAAGTCAAAACTGGAGAGTGTAGCTGCTGCGGCTGAACTTCAGAAAACGAAAACGATCCCGAGCAAAGACTTGGTGGTGGAGCGCCGGATCCGATTCTCGGAGGTTGAGCGGACAGCACAACCAAATCTAATGCTTATGGAAGAAGAAGTAAGATTTGAACCACGTGTACCAACTCCGCCGATCATAGCCCGGGCAACACCAAATGATAGTAGCGATGCCCCAGCACAGCCGGATCCCACTTTAGCGCCGCCCGCCATATCATCTTCACCTCCACCGCCACCAGTCCCTCTCCCACAAACAGATCCTGATCCACCAACGCACGCACCAAAAATGGCGTACACAATCCCAGCTGCACGTCCAACACATTTGCCGGTCCGAGCACGGAAGCAAAATATTCCAGAACCTGTCACGGATGATCCTCACAAAGATCAGGTGAAAACATGGCGGTTTGAACCGGACCTTCCACCAATTCATCGAACGCAACAACAATTACAATCACCGCCACAACACAAGCAGTCTCAGAGAGTGGCGAGTTCGGCAACGAAGAAGAGAATCGTGATTCGACAGGGATCTGTTGTAGCGGTCGAGGCTCATACGGGAACCAATCGACAGTTACCGGTAATCAATGTTGGCGGTGGGGCATCCCGTGGTAGGACGGCGGGAGGACGCACAATTCCCGCTCCACATTTGGAGTCACCAGGTGTGAGACCATACCAACATAAATCACAACAGCAACAACAGCAGTTATATCACTACCCAGGACACACCGTCGCAGTCCAGCACGCCTTGCGCGGCGGTGGATCGACAAGTGGAAATCACAGACCTTCCGTTCGATTTCCAGACATATTGCCAACATCAAGCAGCAACAATGCCTCTGCAATGACATGGACCGGTGGGCCGAAGGGATTGGAAACAAAGCACATGCAGTCGTCTCATCATACGCTCGCTTCGGCAAGGGCAAGTATAGCGACCCCAAGAACTTTGCCACCGATTGTAACGAGTCCTCTGAGTGTCGGTGGGACGAGTATGGGAGTCGGGGGACCGACATGGGCACCACAAAAAACGTCACAGTCTCAACCGCAACATTCCTCCACACACCACCCTAATCAGTTGCCACCCCTCAGACCAGAGCGATAGCTGTTTATCATCACAGTAATATAAGCTTGATTCATGTCCCACCAAGTTTCCTCCCACTTGTTTTTTCGTTTCAAGGGTCCAAATTTACCCACGTGTGTGCGGCAACAAACGCCCATCGTCGGACGGCGAACAAATTTTCATCTTGTAGCAAAAGTTGACCACCAGAAGCAATAATGAAGTGGTCTGGGTCGGCTTTTGTGCTCCTTGCATCCTCCCTCTGTTCGCTGGCCAATGTTGCCGCTTCCTCGCACAATGAACTGCACCCTCGCCAAACGAATCCCAACAACATCCCAGCATTCGCCGGGTTCACCTCCACACAATCCGCCCCAGTTGTGGACATTGCCAAGGGCCGATGTACAGACGCTGCTCTCCACTGCCCAAGCGGGTGGTGCTGCCTACCTTCTCCTTACGCCTCGGGCAACAACACGATGAATATGTGCCAGATTGGGTGGATATGTTCGATCAACCTTAACCTTCCACCATCCGAAGATCCATCTTCGACATCCTCTGCGAAAAGCGCAGGTGCCACATTGGGCTCTTTGCTGACTGGACAGAGGACGAAGAAAACATACGTGTTCAACGTGCCGGTGTTGGCGTTTGGGATGAGTCCTCTTGGAAGCACGGTAGGTTCACAGGCGGGTGGGTCACAATCGTCCGCGCAGTCGCCGGGAGGACGTAGCGCTCAAACAGGAACACAAACGTCTTTGCCATCAGCGAACACCGTCTCGGGACTTAAACTCAATCCAACAACTCAGACATCTGTTGATGGATTGCCTGCGAATCCCAACGCCGCCGGTTCATCGGGAGTGAACTCTGGCGATTCTCAACGCGTTGCGATTGAGACGGGGCTGGAGAGTAGCGTTTCTGCGCCGGCACAAACCAATGGTGGGGGAGGGATCTTTATCGAGTTCCCATCACCCTCAAATGGAGATTCTGCCTTGGAATCTCCTATCAATGTCGCTGTATCGACCGTGCAACAAGCGAGCCCGCCCGCCGCGACTGAAGCTGGAACCTCGGTCAGGACGTCGTTTGTCGTTGGCCCAACCACTTCTGTTGCCGCAATTGTTCGCACGACAACTGCGGCTTTGAGCTCACCGTCGCCTTCTCCGGCCCCAGTCAAAACATCCGCTCTGCCTGTTCCTCCACAACCACTCCCATCTGCTGCCTCGTCCAGTGGATCGAGTGGCGGCAGCGGGAGTTCGAATTCAGGTGGTGGGTCGAGCGGAGCAGAGAGCGCTGCGTCGGCAGATAATGGAGGCTGTATCAACGCCGATGACTCCCCACGGCGACTCATGGCCAGGTCGCTCGAGCTTGCTCGACGCGCAGCGGAGAAGAACAGGATCCGATACGAGCGCCACGACAAGCGATCGCTTACAGATTTCCTCAGTAAGTGTAGAAGCCTGTAGTCAAATTTTCTTTGGGTTTGACCCGTTTTTTCTTCTGTAGACGGGCTGGGGAAGATCGTTGACAAGGGACTTGAAACCACAATCGAGTTCCCCGGAAACATCACCACCTTCGAGCTGGGATCGGACATAAAAGTAAATGTCACGGTCACCAATACCCGGCGCAAGAAGATCACAATCCTGCGCTGGGGCACTCCGTTCTTTGCATTCTTCGACGACGTATTTGACGTCTTCCACCTCCAATCTGAGGAGTCCGCCAACAATGTCCGTGCCAACGCATTCAAATTCGGAAAACTCTTCCCGAAACTGAAGGATATCAAACGAAAGAAGAACAAAGAGTCTTCGAAGAACAACAATGGGAAATCGGCAAAGGTTGTGAAGACCGAGGTTGATTACATTGCGTTCCTTGCAAAGTTGGGCGACCCCGCTGAAAACGATTACATCAGTTTCGGCGCAAAAGAGTCAAAATCCGTTACGCTCCCGCTGAACCGTTTGTATAACTTGAAATCTCCCGGAAACTACACCGTACAGGTCCAAGGATCCGTTCGTAAGTTGTGAGAAGATCTGACGTTGTTTCCAATCTGAACGTTTCCTTCCTTTGTTAACAGAGGACTTTATCGAAGACCAGGTGAAAGAGTTTTTCACCCGACCCCTGGACTTTTTCCTGGGAACACGAGTGCTGCTTAGCAGCGAGACCATTTCGTTCGAGATCCTCCCAGGAAACTCTACTGGCTCAACGTCTGGATCTGATTCGAATACTACAGATACACCAACGAGCGCACGTAACGGGGTGCGAGTTGGGCGCGGAAGTAAGACTACCACCACCGTAAAATCAACAACATCCACCTCGCCAACGCTCACCACCACGTCGAGGAAAGGAAACGGAAGGGTGGCCGCACAACAGACAAACAGTGTGATAACCTCCACGACGCGTACCACAAATGGGCGTGGCTCTTCCACTACAAAATCCAAACAGTCTACAACTAAATCGAAGACACCGAAGAGCAGCTCGAGTCCGTCTCCGACAGGTCGGAGTGTACAGGCGTTTGGTGTGCCCAACGGTGGAGACATCGACAAGGATGACAACGAACGTGGGGACTTTAGTGTGCAATCATTTGAAAATGAGGAAGACGACGCTGTAGATGATGACGTGGGTGTGGAATCGTTGTCTTTGGATGCCGATGAGGAGGACTCGAGTGATGGTGATGGCGTTGCTGATGGGTCCGTCAATAGCCAGTCATTCGATGAGAGCCTAGACGACGAAGCAGTGGATTTCTCAGAAGCTGACATTTCGTCGCTTGACGAGTCGGAGGCAGACGAAGCAGTCGACTCCTCGGAGGCAGACGAAGCAGGCGACTCCTCGGTAGATGACGAGTCTGAGGTGGACGAAGCTGTGGATTCGGAACGGTCGATAGAGGAGGACGCAGTGGATTCGGAAGAGTCGGTAGAGGACGACGTATTCGAGGATGGTGATGTCCACAGAGAAAATGGTGACGATGAAACCGACGATACGCCGGGCTCGAGCGCACAGGATGAAGAACATGACAGCGTCACAAATACTCAGAGCTCGTCGGACTCTGATGAAGATGAAGACGTGACCGATGAATCGGGCGACAGCGCTCTTGATTCCGCTTCATCTCAAGTCGACGATGACGAGGACTCGTATGATATCACAGATGGCATCGACAGTGAAAATGATTACAACGAATTCTCTACGTCGAAACACGTCCTTCTCTCCCGACGAGGCGTCTCCTTGTCCTTCAGTAACGAATGCACCGCCGACCAACGCTCTCAAATCCAAGTCGCATTCGACGACTTTGTCTTCATGGTCCAGAAAATGAACAACCGTCTCAACGAACGCAACCTCTGCGGCCCTATCTACAACACCTTGTTCGGCAGCCCAACCGACGCACAATCGGCGAATGGAGTCCAACCGTTCACAGTCGTAGCTCAAACCGTTTCGAGAATGTTCAACGCCGCCACGGACCAATCCAAAACTTTCAAGTTTAACTGCGGAAACCAGTTCTGCCAGAGCTCCATGTTCGCCTTCGTGCAGCCAACCAACCCTATCTTCGAAATTACCCTTTGCGATCACTTCTGGTCCGCAAAACCGATCGGTGGGGATGACACCAGGGCCGGCACACTTGTGCATGAAATGAGCCATTTTGTCACCATTGGAGGGACGCAGGACCTCGCATACGGGAGGAAGAATGCTATTGCGTTAACTGATGAAGTTGGAATTGGGAACGCAGACAATTACGAGTACTATGGGGAAAGCCTGGTGCCTTCCTGATTCATATCCGAGTGAGGTTGTATGGGTAGATTTTTTTCTTCAAGATTTTTGCGTTTAACATGCTAGCAATCTTCTTTGTTTGTATTTCTCTGGCCCGTCGATTCTGCATCTGTAACCTTTTGATCGTCTGTTATTGTGGCCACTCCACTTGTTACCCTTTTTTGTCACTTTCTTTTTGGATCTCCGGCAAATGGTTCAATCAACAGTATTTTGCGTTGTATATAAGCGACACAGACAGCTACTCTCAGTAAACGGATGAAAATTAGGGAAATAGGCTCCAAGAGTCGGCTGTTTTCAGTCCTGTTCTGCTTCGAGCTGCAAATTTTGTGTTGAGTTTTTGCCAACTCCAAATTTTGCCATGAACGTTGTTGTCAAGGCCGCGGCGGTTACTGTCGGCATCCCGGCTGCCGTCGTTACACTCGCATTCGCATCTTATACTGTCTTCAAAGCACTTTACACTATACCTTCGATCCCGAAAGACTCCCACACATTTCGAAGCCTCCACACGCCAATTGTTCCCGCAATTCCTGACGATGTAGATCCCGCGCCAACTGGGACGCCAACGATTTATGCGATCGTGGGAGGTGGAGGATTCTTGGGCTGCTACCTCGTTTACAGACTTTTGAGAACTCGCAAGGTGGTCAAAATCTATGTGCTAGATTTAGCAGTCGGAACCAACGGATGGCTGTTTGAAGGGAGGGAGGAAGTGCAATTTGTCAGGGTAGACATCACAAAACGCGATGACGTAGAAAGAGCTGTCTTGGAATCTGGTTCAGAAGTCGTATTCTTCACGGCAGCTTTGATTCGGTATGTAAAGCAACAAGATTCATCTTCAATGCCTCATCAATCCTCATTGAACCAGACCGCATGAGTTTCTCCCAAGAGATTATGCAAAATCTTACAAAGTTAACGTGGAGGGAGTTGAAAATGTACTTCGCGCTTGCGAAGTCGCCCCGTTGACAAAGCTGTTCGGTACGGTCCAGAGTTTTACTGATTCGAAACAGCTGATCATCAAGTATACTCCTCTCTAGTATTTGTTTCCAGCGCGACCGTCTGCAGCGGATGGGACAATTTTGGCCAGAAATGGTGGGATTTGACTGAGGAAGAGGCGGGTGTCTCGCAAAATCACTATGGAAACTACTCGAAAACCAAGGCGATCGCTGAGCGGATGGTTCTTGCAAAGGACAGTCATGGAGTTCGTACCGTTGCTCTTCGCCCGCAGTGAGTTTGATCTGACATTTGAACTCGAAGATCTTTGACGGCGATTTTAGGACAATATACGGCTACGGGGACATGGGTACATTTGGCGTGTTACTGCAAAGCCCACCCGCACTGCCATCATTCATCTTGAGCTGGGAATATGTAGAAAACGTTGCCGAGGCTTTGATAGCTGCAGCTGACGGTTTAAGGACCACCCCTGACAAGGTTGCGGGTCGAGCTTTTTTCATAACTGATGGTTGGTTCACCACACACACAAAGGTGGCCAAAGCGGTGAAGGTATCTAGTGTCAACAACCAACTGCTTTGATTCGGTAAAACCTCGCCACCAACCAGGTACTTCGGCCCGAGCTTCGGAACGTATGGGAGCTGCCCAGGGCCGTCTTTTTTGCGGTTTGTCTTTTCGGAGACATTCTTTATCGCATGCGCATCAGTACGAACCTCAGCTTAGGACTTTTTGGACTTATCGGGCTTCAATATACATATTCAAGCGATGCTGCTCTCGATGCGATTGGAGATTGGAGGCGATGGACACCTGGAGAGGCTATTGGACGATGTCTATACTTCTGGGGGTTGCATCAGAATAAGTTGAATGCAATCGCCAAGAAAGAATGATTGAGGCAGGTCTCCAAGAGCGACATACTTGATACTGGCTTTTCTTCAACACTATGTAAAATAACAGACCTCAGTGTAAAAGTCAACCTCCCCCCCACGTCGGAATCCGCGCTCTGCAAAATTATCCGCACGCGTTGGAGTGCAAAATACCGGCCACCATCCCTGTTTGAGCAACAATCAGAATGCAATCTGCAACTGGTAATAAAGTTTGGCAGCTATTGATCGAGAACTCCTTAAACAGTAGTTTATACTTCGCAGGCCTGTCTCCATGTTGTGTCTCGGGTCACCTCCACAGCGGCACACCGAAAGGCATTATCACCAAACTTGGCAAGCTTGATTGCTACATCGCACGGTCGAATCCTGACGGAACGCCTACCGAAGGTGCAGTGCTGTTGATCACGGATGTATTTGGGTGAGTTGTCTCATAAATCATGAAGCATGTGCATTGCTTTACATGTCTCGTTTTGGTGAAAGTTGGAACTTGCCAAACCCTAGGCTGATTGCGGACTGCTATGCTAAGGACGCGGGTATGGACTGTTATGTCCCTGATTTCCACTCTGGATTCTCGCTCAGGTAGGTCAATAACAATAAATAGGTTCAGCACAACTTATCACTTTCCCCAGTCCGGAAATGATGAGCGTATTCCTTGACGCGCCGAAAAACCGCCTCTATTGGGGGTAAGATGCCGCATTTTGCCTGCATGGTATCTCAATGCACCGTGTGAAGTCTGCAGGTGTTGTACTTTCTTCCCCAATTCGTATCATGGGTTGCCTCGCACACCGACGCAAGGTCAATTCCGCTTTTTGATCACGCTATAGCGGAGTTACGTGAAACTGTCGGTGTGAAGAAGCTCTTTGCCATCGGATTTTGTTGGGGTGGACGACATGTGTTGCTCCTTGGAAGTGGAGGCAAGGTATTTAGAGTTTATTCGCGTTGTACGGTAGTCTAAAAAATAGCCGAGGAAGCCCAAAGTGGACGGTGTCGGATCATTCCACGTATGGATGAAATGTTCACTTCCTTTCACAATCATCTGACATTTTCAATCCAGCCAGGGATCCGTGATTCGAAAGAAGTCAGCAACCTTGCAGTAATGTGTTCCATAATCATCGAGCAACTAAATTTGACGCATAATCCAGGTACCAACTACCTTCCACCTCGCCGACAACGATCCATTCTTCCCACCAAAGAATGTTGAAGATTGTCGCAAGCAGCTGAGCAGCAAAAGCTTTCAGATCGAATTCCACGAATACCCCAAAATGCGACATGGTTTTGCAACTCGCGGCGATCCAGCAGATGTCGAGATTCAGAAAGCGAAAGGAGATGCCCATGCAAACACTGTTCTATTTTTCAAGTCGCTGCTGTGAGAAAACGTTACTCATATTGCCGGAACATGGGAATCGAGAACTTGCGGAGATTCTGCCTGAGATTGGTCGTTTATATTACATCGTCTTTACAATACACGTTTACTTTAGCATCTTTCACTTTAGTCGAATTTCGGCAGATAACTAACATTACGCACTTGTGGAAGTTTAGGAATACAAACCGAGCACATAGCTGACATTAAACGAACTTACATAGCTGAACCATTAATCGAACTCAGAATCATAGAGGGAAAAGAAACACGACTTAAAGCAGCACAGAATCAAATAAACACTCTTCGAAAACCAAGATGCGCCATCTTGGTTTAGGAATACAAACCGAGCACATAGCTGACATTAAACGAACTTACATAGCTGAAGCATAAATCGAACTCAGAATCATAGAGGGAAAAGAAACACGACTTAAAGCAGCACAGAATCAAATAAACAGTCTTCGAAAACCAAGATGCGCCATCTTGGTATTGCCCCACTCCGAAGTAAGTCCGACCAAAAATGTGAAGTCCGAGAACAGTCGACCCTTGAGGAACAAATCTGAGAATGCTACAATGAGGGCCTTTAAGAAGGAGAAATCTGTTGTCAAAGTAATGAGTGACGATAAACTTCTCATTAGTGATTGTAAGTGCCCCAGAGCTCAGTCGCATGAATTGCATTAAATGACGGAGGTTGAATGTATTCAAGAAAGCCTGCATAAACGTGGTTGGTCCATAGGATGACCGCCTGTTCCGATTCAGCTTCAGAGAAGATACTGGTGCTGTTGTCACCGAAAAGAAGTCCAGAAGCTTCGCTGTTACTACATCAAAAGGTGGTCATTTCAAGCTCGCCTTACCGATCTACTATGTGAGAAGCAGCAACCTGCTCCCAACCAACAGCAGTATTCCTATTTGGAAAGAACTGTTTCAAAAAATAGCCAAAATATTCCAATCTTTTAATCACTTACGTAAGAACGAACACTCCGAAGCCGTCTTCCGGGAGAATACGCATAAAACTGTATATAAAGCTGACTCCCCCGTGATAGTATGCCACTTTCCCCCGACATTTTCAACAAACCAACCAAGACCGTACGAATTTGATGAAGAGACGTACGTGTTGTGTGGTGCGAACGAACTGTTGAAAAGCTTCCGGAGAGAGAACCCGCTTGCCTTCGGCTGAAACACCACCTTTCAAGAGAAATCCCAAACATTTGATTGTTCTTCGGCAGTCAGTGAGATGCTTCCAGGTGGGGAATTCCATGATGCCCATTCAAAAGCCGTGGGATCGAACCATCCAGATGTTGGACTGGGCACACCTGTTGAGACATTGAACCCTCCAGGCTTTGCTGCGTCGGTTTGCAAGTCCTCTGTCACCCATTTGCGAAGATCGCCATTCGCCCCAGTCATTTTCAACGGGTCAAAGAGCTCGGTTTTCATCATAGAGAACCATCGATCAAAGCCTCCAGTCCTCGTGCGAAAGTTTAGTATGTTTGGCTTGTTGCAGTTATAAACATCGGATGTCACAAGTTCAGCAAGAGCGTACATCGAGTTTTGATAGTCAAATCCGCTCCTGAACTTGTAGGATGGCTTCCAAAATCGAATCCGGTTGTCGAGGATGTCGCCGGTATTGTTGTACTCGAACATTGCAAAATCGCCACGTTGGAATCCTGTTCGATGAGAAAGTAAGTTCACAGAGTTTGCGTTCTGCGTGGTAGTCTAATCGTTGAAGGTGAAAGACGGCCGTTAGTTAACTACTGGGCTGGTGAAGTTGAGAATGTCACGATCCGCGAGCCTCGAAATGACGAAGCCATTCATCTATTTCGTAATCGAACCAATCTGGATCTTTGTTTTCGTGTTAACGCGATCGCCTTTGGCACTCCGAACACTGAGTCCGTCAGCTATCAGGACCTTCTCGCCAAAGTCCTTGACAACCACGATGGCAGCTCCTTGAACGTTCCATCGTTTGCGATAGAATTCAAGCTCATCCAAGACAACCTTCGAACTGAAAGACGCTGTTGCAACGGCAACAACGATCAAAGAAAGAACGGCAGCGACACGCAAGATAATCGATTTGGGGCAGAGCAAACCACTTGCTGCGATGATTGTGGATCAGTGATCAGCTCGAACGTTCACACTCAAACTGCGAAGGCCCGCGATATCATCGCACAGCATACACCATCAATCACGACGGAGAATTTTCGATCACCAAGACCCCATTCTGTTACTCAGAAAGCCCTGCCTTGGAGGCGAAAATCGATCCATGATGCTGAGCACTCGGGCACAAGATTTTGCAAACAGAATGATATCGCAGTGTAAATTTAAATCATTTTTTTTTTATTTTCCTACTACAAGGTATCATAAGTCACTGATGATGTGAACAACCTTTGCCGCGGAAACTCCCTTGGCAATCAGTGCCCATCCCTCCTCAATCCCCTCAAGGCCGCCTGGAACTACAACAGCATTGTTTGGAGTCAGATCGCCCTTTGCGAGCCAGCCCTCCGCGTAGTCGAGCAGCTTTCGGCCCGCCTTCGCAGCCTCATCATTTTTGCCATCCCAGTTGTTGAACTTCCCAGCGAATAGAGGAGCTGCCGTTACGTTCTCGCGACTGATCTCAGCCGGCTTAGAGACCGTGGCGACCGCACCACCGTCAGGTCCCAGTGCTTCGACAACCTTTTCAAAGCTTCCGCCCAAAGAGACCGCATCAACACCGTATCGGAGAGAAGGAGCCGCCCCCTTGATTTTCGAGACGACGGCTGAATCGCTGTAGTCGAAAACTTCTGAAGCGCCGAGAGACCTAACGAGATCAAAGTTCTTGGGAGAAGCCGTCGCGATCACACGGAATCCGGCAAGTCGAGCAAGTTGCACTGTATATTGTCCAACAGACGACGCACCACCCCATACCAAAACGGTCTCGGCAGTGTCACTGAGGGGAGCTGAACGGCTTGCGTCAGCTGCTGGAATCGGAAGGTTGAGCGTCACGAAAAGGGCGTCAGATGCCGTGAAGAATCCCGTTGGGATGGTCGCGGCCTGCTGGAGAGTAATGTTGGATGGGATACGCAAGGCCGTTCCAGGCCTCGCTAAGCTGTATTCCTGATAAGTGTTGAATCTCTTGTCGAAAATCGGTGAGAATATGGCGACGCGATCGCCTTCCCGGAAGTCGCTAACGTCGGCACCGACTTCCTCGACTGTGCCCGCTCCATCGATGCCGAGGATGAAAGGGAAGCCAGGGATCAAGAATCCGAATTTGCCAATCTTTGCATCAACTGGGTTGGTAGCAGACGCTGCGACTTTCACAAGGATTTCTTTGGAGCTGGGAGAAGGAGTATTAACGTCCTCAACGACGTGCTTAGCACCTTTGGCGGGAATGACCGCGGCTTTGTGAACTGTAGACATGATTGCAATTGGTGTGGTAGATTGGGGATGGATTCTCTTTGCCGGAACCCACCCCTCTTTTATAGTCCACGAACAATATCAAGATTTGTGGTTATTTCGAATGCTTGGATTTGAGATCGACGATGCAAAATTTGTTTCTGCTGTGCTGTGCGTAGCAAATTAATTGTTGAAACGCTGCTCTATGGCACGGTGGGCGATTGCAAAGCAAACCGGTCTTTATTACTACAGCGCGAATCAAGCCAGAAGAGGAGCCATCCATGAGTTGCTCGCTGGAGCAGTTCCAAGGCACGCCCCCACCATTCCTTTTTCCTCGTCACTCAACGCCGCAGTGCCGCTTTGTCCACCAATACTTTCCTCCTCCAACTTCTTAGCTGCGCTGTCGAGACTGTCAGGTCCAGAAAGTCTGAACAGATCTGATGTCAAAGGTCCAAACAGCAACCTCCTCGCCAATTTGAGATGCGCGGGGTTTGAGAAATCAGGTTCGGTGCCAAGTGCCCGTGAGAAGAGTATAGCGACGTTCTGCATCGTCCACATTGGCGGTAGAGGCTTTATCTCGACTTCGGTTTCGACGCTGAGGGTGCCAGCAAACACAGCCGAGACCCAACGAGCGTTGAGCTCAAGTGCGGGGAAATAGGGTCCGATTACATCGTACATGCCTACGAACGCTAGGCCGGGGAGTGATGGGTTGAAAGTATAGCGATCCAGCAAGAGCCCTGCCTCGCTCGGCTTCAAAATGTCTGTGATCGTTTCCGACAAGAATGGAACGTGGATGTTGTAACCTGTAGCGAACATGATCCCGTCGACATCGTGCTCCTCAGTTCCATCGGTGAATATAACCGTGCGTTCATTCACAGACCCAATGTTTGAACGGCACGAAATGCGGCCTTCTGCAACCAGTGGGAGGAACGACTGAGACTGACTAATTCCGGCCGCAAATATATTTTCTTCTGTGATCGGTGCGGGTGCGCCGTACGCACTTGGATTGCCGGCATTAGTAACAACCCACTTGCGAAGAGCACGTTCAAAGTCTGGGAACGGAAGTGACTCTGATAAAATCGCTTGCATCCGAGTCGCAAACCCCACGGATGCTGGTACACCAGCACTGATCTTTGGGATAACATAACGCTGACGCCTGGCGGACGAAATTACCGTTAGCGTTCGACATCGTTCGGCGAGATCAGAGGTGATTTCCACTGCTGAGATACTGGACCCTACAACCACAATCTTCTTTTTGGAAAGGTTGTCCGAGTGTGCAGAAAGGAAGTTCTTGTACTGCTGTGCGTGATTCACACCCAAGGTGCCCGTGAAGGTGCCAACATCGGGAATGGTGGGGACGATGGGTCCGTGGTGGCGTCCAACACAAACAACAACACGAGTGAACAAATGGATAGCAACGGAGCTATCTTTGGCGTTACGAACAACAACAGTGTATTCACCAGATTCGGAGCGATCCAGTTTCTACAGAATGTAAGGGTGAGCAAACGTGCTTCCACGCCGCCACTAACTACGCTTACCTCAACAACAGAGTTCAATTGAACCAGCTTATCGATTCCAAACTTTGCTGCATACTCGTTAAGATACTTTGAAAGTGTCCCCCCGGTGGGAAAGATCGGTGTCCCTTTGGGAAACTGCAAGTCGCTAAAGTTGGTCATGAGGACGGGGGTGTTCATGCGCATCTCGGGCCACACAGCGCTGACAGTCGATTCAGCGGATATGTTCCATTGTCCTCCGATACCGCTCGACGATTCAAATATCACCGACTCAAACCCCTAAAAAATAATAATCATTCATCAATAAAACGCTGAAATGGGAAGTGTAAGCATATGCATACACTATCGATCAGGAACTTTGAAGTTACGATCCCTGCTGGCCCCGCACCAATGACTGCAACTGCTTTGGGAGAGTGAACAATTTTCGGAGTGCCGTCATGTCCCATCATTTTCAGTGCCAGGTAGTTGTTCTGTGAGGACCATCGTCCTTTTAACCAATGAGTAGATAGCCCGTGCCACCAAAACAAGATGGACACTTTCTTTACCGGCATGAATGATGAAAATATGTTGAAAACTTTCGCGTTGTTTTGATATTGATACAACACCACTGAAATGTTCTAGATCGAAGTTTTCAGTGAAGTAGCATCAACTTTTTGCGTAGTGTATTGAAGTCAAATCCTGCTCAAACGAGCTCGTTCTCCACATTTCGAAAACATTCACATGCCCGTGTTCGCTCGCGCAGTTCATTCCGCGAAGAAATGTTCCAGTGGACCAAACCGGACGAGCTCTACCACTCCAGAACATCCACTTTCCCATGGGAAGCAGCGGAGATTATGGCCTGGGGAGTCCACTTCATTTCAAGCCCGCTCGATTCCCGCATTCGAGAATATTTCTATGCTCGTTCTCCCTCGTCCCGTCCAAGGCACTGTTGTTCCATTTGAAGAGGCACTGCAAGTGGCCATTGGCGTTCGCATCGTCCATGGCTGCACTGGTGTACGTTGGACGAGCGTCATGTCGATGGAAGCGAAGAGCTTCGAGGTAGCTTTTTGCGTTGGCTTCATCGATCGAGAGGACCAGACGGGATAGATGCAAATTATTGCGTCTGCGAGATCACCGCCAGAACACTCTACCAACCAGTCAATTAGCATGTACGTTGATAGGATAAAGAAATCAATGGTTTGGGAAATAGCAATTCTTCTTGAGCCAATCACACAGACCTGTCCAGTCTTTTACGCTCTCTGTACCAATTCACCTGGATGAGTTTGGGACCACGGCGATTTCGCGGCTGTCTCAGCGTTGGAGCATGCCTCCTCATTACTCTGACCATCTTCACACATCTGGTGATCATGAATGCAGTAAAATCCTGGTCGGAGCTATTTTCGCGTCACATGCTAGCCTTCCCCCTTGCTCCCATGGGATCAGCGCAACGCGGGGCCATTTCGCGCAGTTGGATCTATCGCTGCCGATGCCCCACTCTTGTGCTACGACAAATTCGCAGGTGACCCGTCCCAGGCAGAGTTACCCTACGAGGAGGGATCAAGCGATTCAGGAGGCTCATTCCGCGCAGTTTCATGAGCATTCTCGCTTCACATCATACAAAATATCCGGCCAAAGAGAAATCAATGTCTGACAGCCCCGACTTTCCGTAAGCGATGCTGCCTAGTGGGACGCTAAGACTCGACCAAGGAGCGCTGGAAGTTCCCGACATGCCCTCCCCACCCCCACTTGGTGCAGTGTGCTTTGGGGCCGCCCCAACAGCAACCTGGAGGTAAATCGAGCGTTGGGTTAAAGAATGAATTGCAAACTTGATTTACAAATACATGCATAATTTCGAGATGTTCATTTACACCAAATTCACCCAGATTCCGTTTGTTTGACTTTTACAGAGAGTTTTTTTTCGAAAATAGCTTTTGCAACACGAAACTCCGATTTCACGAGCCAAACTTCTGCGAACTTAGCACCCCGCGACGAAGAGAAATCGGACTGTCTGGCTACACTCAGTAGAGACTTGTTTCGCATATTAGCTGTGCATTCGGGGTGCTTCATTCTGGTCGCTTTGGCGGGTTCTGGCGATGCTTGGAAAACGTGGCGGCGACTCACCCAAAAGCAATACTGATCAAATGCGAGAAACCCGATCGGAAAAGAGAAAAAGAGTATGCCCTACCTTATCTAGAATATATGCGCACATCTTAAACCTGTCTGCAGGCAACCCGATCGTCTTCGTTAGCAAACGGTGATGGTCACTCCTGTGAAAATTCCGAAGACAATTCCCATAATGAGGAAAGAGGAACTTCTAAGAAATCTAGAGTGATGCTCCACGGTCTCGACCCGCACGTTATAATCGGGAAAGAAAAGCGACGGCGGTCCCAAACAAATCGGTACCATCCAGAGGTTTATACACGCGGGCATTCGTCACGGAGCGCTGGAGGCTCGAGACGAAGTGAACGTCATAGCTCAAGCAAAAAGCGTGATTTACGGAGCGGTCGCCGGCTAGTAAATTATCGGGAGTCGTATTCAGACAATTCAGAAGGGGATGGCGACTCGGAGGAATTTCTAGTGAATGGACTAAATTCTCGAAGAGATCGTTCACCAAAGGGTGGTGTACCCGACTCCGACTCCGGACGGTATCCCAAACGATCGTCGCGCAGATCAGTCGAGGTGTTCGAACACCTTCCAGAAAGGAATAGGAGTTCCACACGTAGGTCCAGCGCGTTCCGTCAGAGCTCTTTGGATGTGGTTGGCGAAGATGAAGGAGTTCGAACTCGAGGTGCATCGCGTCAGAGCTCCCGACAACCAGACCTGCCACGCATAAAGCTTTCCTTGCGCCAGAAATCAAAAGTGAAAGCAGATGATGAAGACTATGTCTCCGTTGAATCACCTCACGAAAATGACGCGGAAGTAAAGGAAACGAAAAGCAACCTCCAACATCCGGAAGAAGAAGATGATGACGAAGTAAATGGCAGAGCCCGACCAGACTCTGGCAGAGTTGCTGATGGAAAGGAAGATGACACCATGGTAGATCATGCAGAGAATGGCATTGAAAATGAAGATTCTTCCTCAGATATCTCTCCCAAGCGTCAAAGCGAATCGAAAACAAGAGGAGGTCGAAATAAGCGCACCAGACAAATCACACCTTCGAGCTCCGCATATTCCGAGTCCCACGATGAGGAAGATAGCGGGGAGAACGAGGAGGAAGCTTCCGCCGAGGATGATGTGGTTGGCGAGGACTCAGATGCAGATACTGATGGCGACAACAACTATCGCGTTGGGAGTCACAGCTTAGGAAGTGGAACGGAAGAAATTCTGGCGCATCTTCACGAATGAATCTCAGGAGCAACACCCAGCGCCGACACTCGCAGCAAACTTCTTCACTTCGATCTACGGGAAGAAGCTCAAGGAGTCGGCAGATGGATGACGAACCCCGGAGCGAGGAAAATGGTCGACCAAAACGAAATCGTACTCAAGTGAGCTACGTACCGTTCTTTCCACCTCTTGACGTCGACGCGGAAAGAGCAAACGCAGCACGCTTTGGTAGAGCTTTTGGAAGAGATTCGGGTGCACCGTCACGTAGCCAAACAGGGTATCGAGCTGGTGGAATGGCCGCAAAGACTATGCACATGCCTGGATCTGTGAGCTTGAAACTTTAGGATTTCCGATATCGCGAAATTGATATTTTGCATCTCTAGTCAGATGACGAAGGTGCTACTCCGGGTTCGATGCGTGGATCCAGTGCTCGGTTGGACGGACTTCGCTCACTTCCAGCGCTGAGTGGAATCAAGAGCGGTCTTGCACCTTTGAACATTGGTGATCTTAAACGGGCACAAGACAAGCTCATCAGCGAGGCGCTTGGCGTTGAAGGGTTCGCAGATACCGAGAGAGAAGCACGTTTGGTCAAGGCCTCTGGTGGCAAAGGTTTGAGTGTGAGTTGTTTGGTCTGCTTTTGTTCACTCCCCATTGTTCAGATCTTGCAGATACAGATCCTTTGACAGGTGAGCGGACTACTTTTGAAATGATCGGTGGGCTACAAGAACGTAAGTTAACATTTTTGGATCATTTTTTCTTCTCTTTTCAACTAATCACAATTTTATAGACATCCAAACACTGAAGGAGATGGTTGTGATGCCTTTAATGTATCCGGAAATCTTTGCAAACTTCAAAATCAAGCCTCCACGGGGCGTTCTTTTCTATGGTCCACCAGGAACGGGCAAGACTCTCATGGGTACGCTCAACGTTAACCTCCATTGTTCTATGTCTGACTCGAAGAGTTAAAAGCACGGGCACTAGCTGGATCTTGCTCAACAAATCAGCAGCGAGTTGCCTTTTTTATGCGAAAAGGAGCCGACGTTATGAGCAAGTGGGTCGGGGAGTCGGAAAGACAACTGAAGTTGCTCTTTGATCAAGCACGCGCGTTTCAGCCCAGCATCATTTTCTTCGATGAGATTGACGGTGGGACTCTGAATGAGTGAATTTAAACTTCACATCCTAACGGCTTGGAGAAAGGGCTTGCGCCAGTTCGCTCTAGCAAACAAGATCAAGTTCATGCTTCGATTGTATCTACTCTTCTAGCGCTCATGGATGGCCTTGACAGCAGAGGTAGGGCCTATCAATGAAACGCACTTGCTATCGTTTTGAAATTGGCATACAGGTCAAGTCGTGGTAATCGGTGCGACAAATCGCATCGATGCGGTTGATCCCGCTCTGCGAAGACCTGGTCGTTTCGACCGTGAGTTTTTCTTCCCACTCCCGAGCGAAGCTGCAAGGAAACAGATCATCGATATCGCCACTCAGGAATGGAAGCCTCCACTGGACGAAGATTTGAAACTGCATTTAGCAAAGGAGACGCGAAACTATTGCGGTGCTGATGTGAAGGTGCGTTTATGTACTTCATCGTGAAAACTTTTTCATACCAGAAGTTTAGGCTCTGTGCACCGAAGCAGCGCTTAATGCGGTTCGCAGAACCTATCCACAAATATATTTCAGCGAAAATAAGCTTTTGCTCGATGTGGGGTCTATCGAGGTACAAACTCAAGATTTCAGTCGAGCACTTCACGGTGAGATATATTGCACTCGACATGCATTTCCTCTTACACATTCATATGAAGCTATTGTTCCAAATTCGAACCGGACTTCCGTCCCACGCTCGCAGCCGATCCCTTCTCATATCAAACCCTTACTGGAGTCAAACAGCAAGGCACTTCAGTCGGCGTTGGAGCAAATTGTTCCTACTATGAAATTGCTGGCGAAAAACCTGGTGAATGTCTCTAGCCAGTCAAGGGGCAATCCAGAAATCAAATCTGGAGCTTCATCATCCTCTCTCACGTCTTCGGCATCCGGGGAGACAAACTTCGAAGCACAGGGCGCTTCGAACACTTTGCTGTCATACTTCAAAACCTTCCAACCACGAATTCTGATCGCAGGAGAGCCCGGTATGGGTCAAAAATATCTCAGACCGGCTGCTCTCGCACAATTGGAGAACCACAAGTTTCACGTCACAGCGTTGGACCTTGCTAGCTTACATGGTGACAGCACAAAGGTTGAGAAACATTTTCCACTACACAGCCATATTGATTCAATATGGGCGTAGAATCCTGAAGCTACTGTGGTTCAAGCCTTCAGTGAAGCACACAGGCACCGATTGTCAGTGATCTATGTCCCTCATGCTGACCAATGGTGGATGAATACAAGTGAAGTCGCCAAGTCCAACTTCCAGCACTTGCTTGCGATGGAGCCCCGCCAGCAGCCCGTCTTGCTTCTTGCAACCAGCGAAACGCCAGTGGAAGATTTGTCTGCCGAGTTCAGAAAGGTGTTCCTGGACGAAGGGCTTGGGGTAGGGTCAAAGGAACAGGGCTTGGTGACGCTCTCCTTGCCGAATGACGTGAGCAATATCCATGCCAACTGATCTTCTAAGCTAATTATGTCCAGTTGGAGCGCCGGGGCTTCTTCGAACCACTTCTAGCAGAAGCTCGACATCCGTCTATCGTTGCCGACAAAAGCGGGACATTCGCAATTGATGATGCACCAACTCTAGTCCAGAAACCTGCAGATCTGCCTGAATTGCCCCTAGCTCCTCCCCCACCACCGCAAAAGCTGACACCACAGGAGCTCGAGGCAGTTCGACAGACTGATGACGTGCTGCTGGCCCAGCTCCGCAAAGAGCTACGTGCAATTATGAGCAGCCTCAAAGGTCATCGAACAATGTTTGGAACACCTTGGTTCGAGCAGAACTACCCCGAATATTTCGATGTCGCACAACATGCGCTCACGTTAGATGTCATTGATGAGAAGATCGACGTGCACTACTTAACCCCTGAAGAATGGTACGACGATGTTAAAATAATGACCGACGAAATAGCGCATTTGTTTCCGCGCCGATTAGCGTCCAAGGTATGATCATCACCGAAAGTTCCTTTCTTCCAATTCCAATTTTCGCATCAGGCACATGCACTCAGGGACGAGGTATTTCTAACTCGTAACAGCTTCACGGACGAGTTTCGCTACGACTGCAAGATGATGAGCATTCGTAGGCGGGAGGCAAGAAAGAAAGAAGCCGAACAGAGAAGGAAAGAAGCGGTCCAGGTGGACGAGAACAATACTATGAGATCAAGTCGGAGGCTGCGTGGTGAGGAGCGAGTCGTTTTCGAGTATAACGGGGACGTACCGGCGATGGAGGATGGTGAGAGGAGCTTGACCATCAGCCGTTCAAAGGAAAGGGACCAGCGACGAGTGCCACACCAGAGGAGGACGAGAATGCAGCGGGCAATGGAGATGAAAGCACATTGAACGCGGATGGCGCCGAAGAAGACACAGCAAAATCAAATCGCGATGAAAACTTCTTTACTCCGCCAACCACTGATAGAGCTGACGTAGCCGATCAAGTTTTGGGAATGAACGTTGACGATAAATCAAAAGAAATCATTCCATCTTCGTCTCCTGTGCACAGGGCGGAGATGGAAATTCGGCGAGAGGTTCAAAGTGAGACTGTCAAAACGAACACTATAGTTATTGCGGATTTCCCAGATTTTGGAGGGCCGTCGGTTGTAGTTGAACATTCAGAGGAGTCTTCGCCTCCCGAGCCAGACCCACGAGAATCAGAGCTCGCCTTTGCAATTGAAGAAGAAAAAATGCAAGCATTTTCAGAGGAGCTGGTTCAGCGAACAGCTGGCCTTCGGTTAAGTGAAGTGGAGGCGGTTGCGGTAACATTGGCAACCTCGCTGACGAGAATGACGCGAGTCGAGCAGCGCTTGCTGGTTGTTAATGTAAGAGTGCGCTACTTGCACTAACTAATCTGATTCTTGGACACAGGAGCTACGGACCGAGCTCCAAAGATTATGTCGATAATCACGACTGATTTGAACATTTTGATGTCTAGAGGTGGACAAAAAGCAATATATAACTTATTCCAATCCAAAACAACAATGCCCCTGAGCAAATGTTGAGAACACACAGAATGTCCATACACTCATGGGGTGGAACCTTCAAAGAGTTAAGTAGATCCCTTTGACCACACCTATTTCATCCTGCTTTGCATATTCCTCTTCTCTAAGCAAAGCTTGTATACTTTCACCCCACCTTTATCCCCGCGGTCCTCCCTCGAAGCCTCGCAACCCTTCTCGTAAGTCATTACCCGCTCGCTCAACGACTGTCCCCCGAGCCCGTCTCCTCCGCCACTCTTCCCCCTCTTCTGCTTCCCTTTCGGTTTTTCCTTTTTCCAGCCATGGCACACAAGCAGGACCATACTCTCCGGTACAAGGACCAGCTCGACGAGATCAAGGATGCGTTTGTAGACTTCTCTTTGTCCAGAGGGTAGGGCTGGCTCGAGGGCGGGGTACTTTGCAATGAGCTTGAGAAGCGTTTCTGTCCGCGCGCGGGAGGGTGTTTCAGTGACGCTGTCGACCGCACGACCGCGCCGTTTCGATCTCGGTGTGTTCTTCGGAGTCGTGGAGGGCGAGGACATCGGATCGTGGTTTAGTGGGATTCGAGTGGTTGGCGGGCTGGAATGAGTGAGGAAAGGTGAGTCAGTGTCAGCGGTGGGACGGATTTCAGCGAGTCGCTGCTTCTGCTTCTTGAGTGGCGGTGGAGCAAGTTCAGATGCTGATTGAACTTTATCGAGGTCGGGATGATCACGCTTCCGTATGTGTGTTTCGCTGTCGTGTGGAACAGAGCATTGAGCTGCGCGCTCTACATCGCTGGCAATAACGCTGCGTTGAGCTGGTCCGTCGCTTGGAGCAGGTCCCTCTTCAATTTCATTCACTGCCAATTGGCATGTCCCACCCACAACTGCCACATGATCCACTCCTTCCGCTTGTGCACAAGCATCTGGCTCCATAGAGATCGAATGGGAGTTCACCAAGCCCGGCTCACTCGAATCAGCAGCGGCAGCAACCGTCTCGATTGTCTCAGTTGCCAATGGCGGGAACAGATTAATAGGAGAGATAGCGTCTGTTCCGAGTGCAATAAGGCCAATCACAGCATCGGCTTCAGCGGGATCGATGCATTTTTCTTCGGTTTCGCCGTTTCCGGGGTGATCCAAGCAGGGCTGGCTTATTTGACATCCAGTTTCAGAACTGGTTTGCTGTACTTTGTTCGGAACTCCATCTCCGTTATCTCCGAGATCTGCGGTAATCGAGACCTGCAGTTCGACCGCTTTGCTCTCTTCCTCATTCGAGTTAACTTTCCCGCCTAAGTCCATGGCGGTCGTTGCCGCAACTGTATTTCCTAGGCCACTTTCGCTCATCAGTAACAGAGCTGGTTCTCCTTCCTTGACAGCTTCAAGCCTTGGACTGTGATTCACGACTTCCCTAGCTTCTTTTCGTTTGGCCACTTCCACCGTCCCACCGTTCGATGACGTGGTTTCAGGCAACTTAACCTCAACATCAACCATCTTTTCCACTTGCCGAGGCGAACCAGCAAACAGATCCCCATCGAAATCTCCTTCATCCTTTCCGAACAAATTTCTAAAGTCCGGAAACATAGCCGAATAAATCTCGTCCATCAACAGATCCGATGCACCTTTGTCAAAATGTTCCTCAAACTCTCTGACTGTCGCTACGAGCGCGCTCGCTTTGTTTCTTCCGTGGTTACTGCACCACGCTTTGAAACGAGAGCATTCGAAATCGTATTGGGTGTGACTTTCGTCGGATGTTTCAGAGTTGAGCGATGCAGGATACTTTCCGGTGGATAGAAGATGTTGGAGGTAAGGCAGGATGACGTATACAGCAGATCGTAGGATTGGGTTTTCGTATTTGCTAGACTTTTCTGCATCGTTATCGAGAGCGGTGTACTTTTCCGCTGGCTCCATCTATATGAAATCAGTGTGGTTTTCGAGTGAAGAACGCTTACTCACATCACATGAACAAAAGTGTTCATCGTCCGACGTATAGAATTCTGATCGTTTCAGGGTTTTCGTGTGGCCCGTCCAATATTCAGCCTTATACTTGAAACCATCTTTAGATGCTTTGGATGATCTTGAGCTTTTATCAATTATCACGTCAACGATCCTTGCAGGAACATAAAACTTTCTCAAGACTGTCAGGAGGGTAATCAGTCTAGACACAATGGATTGATTACCTTAGTCCATCCCGCTTTTGCCAAAACTACTCTGTCTTTGTATACGTTCCTAGTGAGTTTCGACCATCAACGGAGCGTCCTTTACACAGGCAGTAACGATTACCAACATTTTCACAGTCATGCCGAGTTCATCATTCGAAGAAGCTTCCGATTCGTCGCATGAATCCTTCGGAACGGCCGACTCCTGAGCCGTCTTCTTCTGAGTCTTTGCCCTCTTGCTTCTCCCTCCATTTTGGTTGCTTTGACTTCCCGAATTTCGCGATGATCCAGCAGCGATTCCCGAATCCTGCGTTGCGCCGCGTTTCTTCGAGTGACCCTTTTTGGACGCTTCCGATTCTTTGGACTGCTGCGACGAAGAGATGGCGTTCCTTACGAGAGTTTCTGTGTCGCAATCTAAAAGTAGCGCGTCTTCGTCGTTGTTGATGTCATTACAAAGGATCGAAGTGTCCTCTCCCTCTGAAGTCGTTGCTAGGACCATATTGGGGTATCCTACCGCAAATTCGAGGTGTTTAACGATATCTCTGAGTAGATCAGAACGAGAGCGAGTGCCGTGCTATCAGCATAGACGAATGCTCTGCAGTGTGCAGTGTTTACAGCTTGAAAGTTTCTGTAGATAGTTGTTCAGTTTGCAAACACTAAGCCACTGATGTCCACCAAAACACTAAGCCATTTCGATGTGGTGACCAAATCACAGCAAATTTATCCGTTTCCCACGGATCCACAAAGCAACCGTGCGAGTGTCTGTGTTTTGGGATCTCCACCACATCGCATCGCAGCCATGTTGGCTGGGGTGGACTCCGAGCTGGAGATCTATGACCGATTCTTCCCTGAAGTACACTTGAAAGAACTCAAGGCGAACTCGAACTTTAATGCATCCACTATCCACATATCTGGGAGGACATATATCGACATGAAGCAGCACGATATCCTTACCGTTTACGGAATTTCTCTGCAAGGGGATGCAGCATTTGGCAGAAGGAATGCGACAGCAGATATAGGTCAGTTTGTTTATACAATTCCCGTCAGACTGTATTGAATTGGGCTTGGTTGGTTTAGGATGGGTGCCGTTCCAATATCTCACTCTTCACCATGAAGATCAGAAGATGCCAAACCCAGGCGAAATTTACTTCAAGCAGAATGCGGGTATCCAGGAACCCATTTCATTCACTGGCCCGTTTCAACCTCAATCCCTCCAAACATTCGTCGACCCGTTTCCACCCCAAGCATCTGTCCGCCCGTTTCCGGCACAACTGCTCCAGACAATCGGGAGTGCATCAGCTGTCTCTGCATATATCAGCACTGTGTATCCCTCTCCACCGAGCGTACAATCCGTCGGTACTCCGGGCGGGGACATGACACCGATCCTCAATTCACCATTAGACCAACCCACAGTTACGTTGTCTCCTTCAGGAAACGTAAATTCGATTAGCATGGCTGTAGGAAATGTTGTAGAATCCGCAAACACTTTAACGAGTTCTCCTTGGGAGGCTGTACGCTCTGGTGGACCTGCGCTGAAAGATCGGACGATATCAAACAATAAGAAAAACCACCAAGGAAAACGAGAAACAAGACTCCACATAGACGGCTACGACGGTCAAAACAGGTTCCCGTTCACCGATCTCGAATCCCACGGTGTCACAGTCGTGAAACTATTGGACGTTCTTGAAGAAAAGTACCCGGGTGGTTCTGTTTTTGCTGCCTTCAGCGAATCTGCCGGGATCATTGCACTGAAAAATGTCGAGCGCTTTAAAGTTAAGCACCCTCAGAATTTGTGGAGAATTTATGAGGGAAAATCTCCCTGGAAAAAGCGGTTTGTCGAAATGCAAAAGCGGAGTTTCCCACAAATCCTACAAAAGAATGCTTCCCAAGCCCTCTTTCTGGAACTGTTGCTGATGTTGAACGACGCCGTGTCGAAGGGTGAAAGCACAGACCATTTGTTAGATATTCGTGATGTATGCGTTCTCTATTTTCATTTCTTTTCCCGCCTAACTGAGCTTACAAATTCAGAATCCGACCCTTATTGCGCAGGCAACGCCAGGTTCGGAATTCTACGGGAATGCGGCGCCGAACTTGTCCACGCTTCCCTCCACTTCACCCGAGGATGATCCTGCTCAATTTGAGGAAACTGTTCCGACTACATTCCCGCCTGCTTATATTAATCCCAGAAGTCGCGAACTGCCATCGCTTGTGGCTGACAAGAAGAAAACGAAGCGAAAGATCAAGATCGAGAGGTCGTGGATTAAGGACCTGGGACACATGCTGAGGGACAAAATGGGGCTAAAGAAGAAGGTTCGCAAGCTTTCTTATTGGAATGATCTAACTAATCAAAATTTTGGTTGTACCTTAGCGAACAGTCAAAAATCAAGAAACTGGAGCTGAACATGTAGTAGAGCATGTTGACATTCCTGTTCCTTTGATTCCCAAACCGGCAATGACGGCTGTTTCCAATCAACACGGCACAGTTCCCGACAACGAGCATTCTGGCATGCATGTTCAAGATACATCAGTGTCAGCGGAACGGCTGCTTTCATCAGTTTCCGAGGTTCTTCGTTTGGTAGCCATCAAACAAACAAAACTCTCGAAGAATAACCGACTCGCAAACATTGAACTCGTTTCAGAATGTAGCGAGAAAATTTATAACATTATCTCGGAATCTCAAACCCCGCAAGTTGCCGAAACCGTTTTCAATGCATTCGTAGACAATACTGTTACAAATTCCCGCGCAGTGCGTCTCTTTGCACGGATTCTGAAACTCTCGAAGCCGCGGAGCTCTTGAATAACGTTGGAAAAGCTCTTAGCGAGAAGGTCATTTCTGGCGTTCGCAAAGTAGGTGCTCCGCTAGAGCGCGCAAAGACACTTTGTGCTGCCAAGTTGTTCGGAGAGGTATACGCAGTAAGCGCGGAGATTGAAATTGAAGACGAGAAAGACGAAGCAGTATACGTGGAGGTTTTCTCTCTGGACGAGCTCGAGGGATTCAATGAGGTCTTCGAGGAGCTGGTTTCTGCCATCGACACACGCGAACCGAACGATGCCGTTTTGATGGCTTCGGAGGCACTGAGTATGGTATTCATGTTCGCAAGTAGGCGGCTTGAGTGGGAATTCGGAGATTCGATGCCAGACGACGAGGAAGGGACCCATCTGCCAAAACTGGGTCCGCCTGAAGTGGGACTTGACGGCGAAACCGGGACGAATGTTCTTGCAGAATCGACGGCTGATGCATTAAAGGCTCGCACTTCAAGTTTGAATAAGCGTGTCGTTACCCTCAAAAAGGCGCGCTCAACCCAGCGCCGCGCACAGAATGAGCTGAAGAACTTTGAATCCCTGTTTGGTCGCGTCTACATCCTCGCTGGATCATCAAGCCTTCCACTCCCTGTTCGAATCCGGCTACGCGACATCGTCAGCTTGCTTCCCGAGGTTGAAAAGCCCACGCTTCCCGAGGAACTTGTGTCAAGGCAGCAAGTGCTTACTCGCGCAGTCAAAAAGATTTCCGTCCTTCGGTATCTCAAGCAAGTTGGGGATTCGCGAGTACAAATTGTCTCCGAGGATATCCCGGACTATATGTACGTTCTGAACCGCATGCTCGTGCAATGGTGGGAAAGGCGGGACATCATGACCGTTCTTGGTATAGCTCGAGCTTTCGGAAAAGGGTTTCCGTCTGCTGCTTTCCTCAAAGGAGTTTTCAAGCCGTTTACAGTTTCTCGCGACCACTCAGATGCTGAGGGGGTACAGGACGTTTGTGAACTAGTCGCTGCATTGAGGGCTGAAGGCGTGGTGGGCGTTGTGGATGTCGTAAGCGCACTGGAAGAGTCACTGACCGGCTCGGAAAACGAAGATGTTGGCAACGATGGAAAGGAAGATGCTGGAGATACTGCATCTGAGTTGCTCTTGAGTAAACTGGTCGATTATGGTGTGATAACGATGGCTGATGTGGCTAGCTTGGGTAACCGGGAGGATCCCATCGACTATGAAGATAACGACGAGGACGGTAGAGATGGTGAAGACCCAGTCACCGACTCATCGGCGGCGCAAAAAGAAAAGCAGAGAGACGAGACTATTGAAACTCAAATACGGAATCTCATTGTTTTTTGATCATCTTCGTGTTGCTATATCCTCTTCGGTTATACAAACGCTTCTGAGTTTACTGTGGGGTTGTGATTTCATTTGCGCCGAAGTTCTGTGTATGTCTCTTAATGTGCAAATTGTTCTTATGATCATGGCCAAGGTCTTTATTCTGCTTTGAAGTGGAGTTAGTAGTGTTTTAGTCATTCCAAATGTGCCTCATTTCTGGTTCGATTGAAAATTCAAAATCGCAGCAATATCCCTATGCTCGGCAAGCATAATATGTTGGAAAGTAGCAGCGATGCGGCTCCAATGTATTCGTAGGAAACCCCCCGGTCGTCAAAATTATGGCATTATCATTTAAGCTCCAATCCTCTTGACTTCCACTACTCCAGTGCTGCCAGATGTCCATTTGCACATGAGATCCATCACCTTAGCGCTCTTGGTGCGCTCCCACTACCTCATTGTGTACAACGAAGACTCGTCGAAACCAATCGAGGACAACGTTACGTCTGTTGTTTGTTGCATGTTTTCCTTCTAAAGTTCTACATGGGAATTTAGGACTGTGTTGTTTTTCTCTGTTTGGTCGCTTCGGGATCCTTGATTCATTCCTTTCAGCTTGGCGCTTTCCTTGTTTGGTATGTGAGGAGATTTTGCGGGACGTTGGCATTGGTTGACTCGAACCTGACTTGACGTGGAGGAAAGTTACCGGGCGGACGTTGCGGAAGGATCGGGTTATGGATCGGGGAGCATCGGATCTTGTTTGATGGACATTTCTAGAAGGGTTAGTTTAAGGGACAGCGAGAACCTATAAACAAGTTTACGCTTCAATATATAGAGACCTCGTTTGCAATAGCTTCAAATTCTTTAACATTCTTGGCATGCCAGCTTGAGACGGGTCTTAAGAGTATTCTTGTGGTCACTCGCCAATAAAGAAAACGAAGAGAGCATTGACGAACATTTTGATTTCATCCATGCTCTCATTCTAGCCCGCTAGCACTCGGTTTGGGGTTGGGACTCTTGTCGCCTAGATCATTTGGGATTATCGATATATGTTGTTTTCTTTTGGCGTTCGATGTATTGCACGATGCAGTTGGTACGCCCTCCTACAGATGCAGCCTCTTCATAATTTTATAGCATTCTTTTGACGCTTGTAAAGCATGTCCTGATGCAGTCGAGTTCCGCCAAGATTATGTGTTGGAGAATCACATGCATTAAAAAAAAGGCAGAACACGAAGCCACTGATTTCTACCAAAACACTAAGCCATTTCGACATTCTAAATTTTATATGTCACTCTCAGACACCGACAGCTGTGCCCACAAAGCGGCTGTCGGTGATCACGTTCGCATCAGCCCAAAGTATGGCTAGAGCGATGAAAACAGCCGCTTTTCTCGAACCCTTCGTCGCTGAGCCTGAGATAAGGGAAATGAGAGCGCTATTAGATTTTGATGCTTCGAGATTCAGATTGCCAGGGAAGACCTTACTCCACATGCAGAAGGGCGACGTCCTCACCGTATTTGGCAGCTCTGAACATGGTGACTATTATTATGGGGCAAAAAAGGATTCAGATGATATTGGTAAAGTGGCTGTTTTGACTTTCCTTTGACAACTGCTGATTATTCCGTTGCAAATAGGATGGGTACAATCTGCAATCCTCGTAAACTGTGTCGAGCAATCTATACAGAACGGTCTAGAACGTATTTCATACACCACCCAATTTCCATCACTTCTGCAGCATTCGGGCAGTACATCTGTAAGCTCATCGCAGATAACACGCACATTTGCTTCTCCAATGAGCGTAATGGCAACCAGCACAACCGGTTCAAATGGGGCCGTGGCAGTAAACCCCATTGCATTTCCACACATGGGGTCTTCTTCTTCCAAGATCCCGAACTCAGTGAACTTGAAATCGATTCGTATGTGGAATACGGCAACGAATCGTTCTTTGGAAGGAATGCGTCACGAACAGTCCGGAGGAGCTGCACCAAAATCGCGCACCAAAGAAGGTCGGATAAGCGAGAAAAACCTGATTCGCGAGCACATCGAAGTGAAAAAGGGCCAGAAACGGCATCCTTTCGGGGCTAAAGGCCACCCTGAAACGCTGGATATGTTGATGGAGATTCTCGATGACATAAACCATAAGGATGGCTCCGTTAAGGCAGTGTTCAACGATCGTGCGATGGCTAAAGCAAGACAGAAGCTCCGAGACTTTAGCCCTAACGAAAGAGAAGAGTGGCGGATTTGGGTGAAGACGCCCATCCGTAAACATCGCTTTGATAAGTTAAGACGGAAAAGTGCACAGGAGAATGATTCCAGATCCCATTTTCTGGAGCTGCTGCTGATGCTGAACACCACTCCATCCTTTGAAAGGGATCAACTATTCGAAATGCACCCGGTTGTTGCTCTAAGCTCTCGAGAAGTACGCCGATTCCATTTCGTTGGTTATCTGGGCGCGACTTATTAACTTCCATGATAGAACACCGGAGAGATTTCTTCTCCGCCCGTGGTCGCTTCCGACAGCTCTGTCTCACCAATGTTGCAAAATTCAGACCCACATTCACCCCAGAGCACGTATCCTCAAATCGCTCATCAGACTATATTTCAACAGCTCCCAGCACAGCGGGTTAGTGTTCCCCAAGTCCCCTGGATTCCAATCTCTGTGGTGTCCAACAACTCCACTCAATTTGTTCCAGCGGTCGACCCGACAGCTCCTTGGCAATATATGCAACTAGGAGGAAACAGCCCAGATCCATCCGACGTGTCACCAGCAGATCTCTTCCCGCCGTGCATCAATCCCCGAAGTCGCGACGTGCCATTGAAGAAGGGTAAGAGAGGAAACGGAATGTCATGGATTAAGAAGAGGGCACAGAGAATCATGGATAATATGATGAAGAAGGTACTTTTGGGCCCAAAACATTTAGACACTGACTAATGATGTCCTGTTGAACAGGCGTCTGCTAAGACAGAAAAGGCCTCTGATCAAAATGTAGACATGCCCGCTCCCGTTCTGTCATCCAATCCCCCAATTAAGAGGGACTCTGAAGAGCACGGCATGGTTCCGGATACCGAACATATCAACGAGCAGGCTATCGATTCGACAAACTATCCCAAACTACATAGCATTGACCAACTTGTTTCCTCTATCACCACTGTTCTTCGGGCGGCAGTTATCGAGCAATCCCAAATTTCGAAGCACGACCAAAATGCTACTATGGAGCTTGTTTCAGAATGCACCGAAGCGATCTGCAATATTTTCCTTGACCTTGATGTCGTTGAGGTGGACCCAACCGAACGTACGGCTACCCTTCTCCGTACTTTTATCGATTCAACCCTCACAAACTCAAACTGTTTGCGTCTTTTCTCCCGAGTCATTAAAACCATCGAAGCAACAAAAGTTGTTAGCGACATCAACAGCACTCTGAGCGAGCACGTTATCGCTGGGATTAACGCTGAGGGCTCTCCGACTGAGCTCGCAAAAGTGTTCTGCGCGGCAAAGTTGTTTGGAGAGGTTTACGCAGTGAGCGCTGAGATGGAGATTGAAGACGAAGATGACGAGGCTACGTACGTGGAGGTGTTCTCTCTCGACGAGCTCGAAGGCTTCAACAGAGTGTTCGAAGCCCTGGTTTCTACTGTGGAGGCGAAGGAGAACGAAAACGCCGTTGTGTTTGCTTCAGAAATTCTCCGTGTCCTCTTTTTGGCTGCGAGAAGGCGGCTGGAGTGGGAAGTCGGAAATTCAATGTCTGAAAACGATGAAGAAGCTCTTTCTCTGAACTCGCCCAAGACGGGACTCGAAAATGAAGGCGAGACTAGCAGTGCAGCCGAGCCATCCGTCATATCACAAGTTTCGAGCCTTAACGAGCGCCCCGCGACCCTGAAACGGACCCGGACAACCCAGCGCGCCCAAAACGCACAAAATATTTTTGATCAAATATTCGGCCGCTTGTGCGTACTCGCCGGATCTCCGAGTATCTCTTTGTCCATTCGTATTCGATTACGTGACACCATAGAGTTGCTGCCCAAGGTTGAGTATAAGATTTCCGAGAAGGAACCCGCGACCAGACAGCAAGTCTTCAATCGTGCAGTCAGAAAGATTTCCGCCCTTCGATATATCAAGATAGTTGGTGATTCGGGAGTCGCTGTGTCATCCGAGGACATCCCGGATTACACGTATGTTCTGAACCGCATCCTGGTGCAATGGTGGGACCGGCGGGACGTCAATACAATTCTTGACACAGCAAGAGTGTTTGGCAAGCTGTTTCCCAACGCAGCATTCCTGGACTGGATTTTCAACCCGTTCACAATGCCTTCCGAATTTGTGGACACCTCTGTCTTGGCGGACGTATGTGAACTTGTTGCCGC
Source organism: Cladochytrium replicatum (assembly GCA_025526935.1). Taxonomy (NCBI): domain Eukaryota; kingdom Fungi; phylum Chytridiomycota; class Chytridiomycetes; order Cladochytriales; family Cladochytriaceae; genus Cladochytrium; species Cladochytrium replicatum. Next base: position 240,506 of record JAHLKD010000020.1, read on the forward strand.
ATTGAGGGCTGAAGGGGTGATGACACGCGCAGCTGTCGTTACTGCACTGGAAAGATTACTTGCAGCTTGGGAGAGCGAAGATAAGATAGATGACGAGGAAGGGGTTGGAGAGCCCGCATTTGTTTCGCTGTTGAGCGAGCTCGTTGATCTAGGAGTTGTTTCGATGGGCGACATGGTGAGCTTGGATAAGCTCTATGTTGAAAGCAACAGCGACGAAGCTGATGACGAAGTGAGTGAATATTCCATTCGCAATTTACCTTTGGGAGAAGAGACGGAGGATGTTGGAGTATGTTTGGCAGATCAAATGGCGAACCTCAATGTTTTATGATCAATTTCGTTGCATTTCCTCCATTGATGTGGTTGGCAGATTGATGGCTGCATATTTGTCGAACGTTGGAACAAATTCCCATCATTTTGTTACGCTGTTGGGTTTATTGCTATTTCTATTTCATGTTTTGTTGTTGTTGCTTCATTATTATTATTGGTTGAAGAGTGTTTCGTTCATTACTTTGTTATTAACTTTCATGAATTTCGACATCATGATATTTCTGGGCAAGAGAAAATTCCGATCTCTGCAGTTAACCAGCAGTATGTTTCGAATCAATCTCAGGTTGTGGCCGGCATTCGTCCCCCGAAGTCAACAAGCGATAAAAGCAATATGTTCAACCAACACTACAAAGTCTCATTCCGTCCTGCATCTGGTAGTTCGTACCTCCTGGCTCCTCCAACCACTTCTGCCCTCCAAAAGTTTGCTAGCGAACCATACCGGAGCTGCCGACCACACCAAATTATTCCACTCCTACACCAGACAGTTCATCTTCCGATTCACTCCAACCCAGTACTCTACAAGTCTGCATCCTCTTCGTCAAAGTTGATATCATCGTCGACCCAGTCAGGGTCCTCCATCATCTGCAACATGTCATCTGTAGTGTCGACATGAGGACCGCAGGAGTACTTCCGTCGGTCATCGTAGAGAAATTCAAATTCGTTTGGCTCCCCGCTATTCTTCTCTCCTCATACTCCAGTGCCAGCATACCCCATTTAATCTCCTGTCCGCTTTACTTCCACCACTCCAGTGCTGCAAGATGTCCATTTGCACACATGCGAGATCCATTGCCTTAAGTGCTGTATTTCAATTCAAGCCCACTCGTTCTCCACCATTCCAGCACTTCGGCACGCCCATGTTCGCTGGCAGTGTCCATCACCCCTTCATCATACATCAACGCAAGCCCGGATGATTTCCACCATTCCAGCACCACCAGAGATCTCGCTTTGCGGGCATTCTGGAGCCCCGACTTGTGTACTTTAGCGGAAGTCTGCGATTTTCCCACCATTCGAGAAGTTTGACGTGGCTGCTACTAGCCTGGTCGATCGATTTTGTTGTCCTTTTCTTCGTGAGTCCTGACGATTTCCACCAATCCAGCACGCTGATGTGTCCATTGCTGCAGGCATTATCGATAGTGTAGCTCGAATACTCTACTAAAGAAAGGTCGCTGGACCTCCACCAATCGAGAAAGTAATTGTGGCCATTGCTACAGGCATTATCGATGGTGGAAATCGAGTATTGCAAGGAAAGCCCGCTCGATTTCCACCATCCCAGCACCGCAACGTGATTTTCCCAGGAAGCAGCATCCATCACGCGTCTTGTCCACCGCATCTCGATTGCGATGGCCTTCCACCAATCCAGCACAGCGACGTGACCTTTTCGACTTGCCTCATCCACTGCACGTTCGTCCCAAACCAAATCGAGCCCACTGGACCCCCACCAGTCCAAAACATCAACACGGCCGGTCTGGCTGGCCAAAAATAACGCTCTCTCAGAATAGATCGGATCGAGTCCACTCGATTTCCACCGTGACTAGCCATATCCATGGCGCTATAAGTGTAATCTGAGACCACCAGACTTCCACCATTTCAGAATGTCGAGGTTGCCAGTGGAGCTGGCGTTGTCTATGGCGACGACACTGTAAGATAACCCGAGTTCACTCAATCTCCATCAGTCTAGTACGCCAGTGACCCAGTGGCCCAGGCTCTGCCATTGGCACGGGAGCTATACAATAAGTCCAGCTCACTCGATTTTCGCCACTCCAATACAGCGACGTGGCCGTCCTTGGAGGCATAGTCGATCGCATCCGGGGAATACTGCATTTTGAGATTTGACGCTCTCCACCATCGAAGGACATTCAAGTGTCCATCTTTCCTGGCCAATTCCATGGCCGAAGAAGTGAAGGAGTGTCGCCGGGACTCCTTGGACACATGGAGGTTAGCTACGTGCGTGAGCCCAAGTTCACTAGCTTCGTCCACGGAGATGGCCAGCTGGACGATCTCAACCTGAACATAGAATCGTCCGAAATACGAGGCACATCGAAACGCAAGCCGTGGTGCGCCAGTAGTCTCGGCGAGGACTATCAGGATGCGATCGACGATTTCTAGCGGAGGTTGAAATGTTTGATGGCGAAAATTTTGCGTTGGCTCTTTCACACGTTGTGACATTGTCAGATTGTATTGTTTGGGAAGCAGCTAAACGATCATTTCAGGTGGATAACTCACAGTTTGTGCAAAAATGTGGGCAACAGATAGAAAACCGAATTGGGACTCATCCGTGATGATGCCGGTCATGATGGTCAAACACTCTCCTTAAACATGATTACCCGCTTGTTGAATTAGGCTCTATTTGCTGCAGTGCTTATTCTCATTTTAAATGGATGGTAAATACACTCGACCAATCACCCGCAGATATCATCTTCAGAATCACTCCAAAACAAAACGCAGAAAGGAGCTGGCGGTTCTAATAGCACTGATTTTGTTTGAACCACGAGCACATACAGCTGGGCAAACACGACCTCCGTACATAGTAACAATCAACACTCACGCCGTTGCTTCTTAAATAGCCCACCACTTTGGGAGAAATGAGGAAGAGTCTTATTCTCATGCTTCATGGATCCAAGCAAATTAGGGTGATGAGAATCGACAGAGGCTACATGCCCGAATATGTGGACTTGATCCCGGTGGTTTGGAAGCCCGTCGCCTATACTGTTTCTTCAGATGGGAAGAAGACTACGTTCGGGCTGATACACTTGAGCTACACCTAGAGGAGTTTTGGGAGGCAAACGATTTACTGGTATAGGCCGCGGGATGTAGCAAAGCAATTGTTATGGGAAGCTCGAGATCGCGAGAGGCTGAGGTGGGTAGATCCGGCATGTTGTTCATAACTCAAATTCTAACCTTTTTTAATCAAGACTAATCGCAGCTAGAGAGGCAGAGGAGGAGCCGCTGTTGGGACAATCTCGACCTGGAGAAGATCAAGGATGTGGTGCCACCTCTGAGATTAGATCTGCCAGTGAAGAGGAATTGTCCTCAGCTGATGCATGTGTGGGTTGTTGCGGTGGTTCAGAATTGGGTTCCTTGGCCGTCGTTTGTAAAAACAATAGTTGAAAGTTTGAGTTTACAGAGCAGTAATTACCTTGCTCAAAAGCGTAATCACGGGCATAAGTTGACCACGTTCGATAGGGTGTGCATATGATGTGGATGAGGATGTACATAGCGAAACACTAGAACCCTTCGATAAATTCTTTTTCTGTTTCCACTGTCTAAAATCTCAAGTACGAGTTCGGTCTGTGTCTCCAATTGGACCAATGAGATTACGCTAGGAGTACTAGCTTCCTTGCAGACAAATAGCCGCCCGGTAAATCACCGCAGGAAGAGACTGGAGATTCAGCTCAAAAACTTAAATTTTAACAATAAGATCTCTGAATTTCATGATCATCTTAGATCCTCTGTTCCCTTTTCCATCTCTTTGCTCATCCGACTGCTGCACAATTTCGTTGGTACACTTTACGAGCTATGTGGCATGAAAATGAATCGAAAATTGCGCCGGATTGAAAGATTCACTGCAATCGTCTATGCATATCGTTCGTCCGTTCCAAATTATTTGCTTGTGCTTGCACTTACACAGTTCGCGATTTATTTTTATTTTTTCGTTCTTCATATTCGATAATCCGAGCACATTATTTCATCTATTCACATTACCAAACAGACCATGGAACAGAACATCACCTTATAACGAAATTCATCATATAGTGTTGGAGGCATTCATATTCCAATATCTAACTTTGTTGGCCAATCAGCCATCAACTTAACGCAAAAGTTCACCAGCCAGCTCCCAAAGCAGGTTTCTCGGAGCATGCCATTGAGCTTCATTCAGGGAAGTATCGTCGTTGTGGCGGAAATTGAGCTGATCCACTCATTCTTGTTCATTTTAGCTCAGCAGTTTAGTGAATCGAGTGGAGACCGCATCCGTAGCCAACGCGAACGACAAAGCATAATCTGCACAGAATGACAGATGGCCGAGCTGTGGTGTGCTATCAAGCCTTTCATCATCAGCAGGCTTACAACTGCAACCTGGTGATAAATGAAAGGGATGAAAGCATTAAGCGCTCGAGTAGCCAGGTTGACGCCTCGCGGCAATTGGGGGAGTCAGAGAAAAAGTGAGGACCAACAATGCCCTGTCATGAGAATCTACTCGAGTATGACTTTGGTTGAATAATGGGGACTTTATGATCGCTTAAATAGCAGGAAATGTGAGGGAGTTCTACATGTCGGCCGCAGTGTCAAACGGTGTGAACGGCACCGCCGCCATTTCCACGAAATATCAATGTGTGAGAATGGACCCAGCTTGCGTACACGGCACAGCGATAGTGTTGATTGCCTGCTGTGCCTGTGTGACCGACAGACCAGCGCTCCCTCATGTTGGATTGTAAATGCTATTTGGGAACAGTTGATGTACTCCGCGAGCATGAGTTTGACCCTTTCCCACACAAAATTTTCTATCACAGATCAGAGAAATCGCATGAAGTTTGCATTCACTTCCACCATGCACTTTAAGTATGATAACTGTTTTAATCATGGTGGGCCAACAATCATCGCCTTGCCATTTTCATGGTATCGGTGCAGGTTTTAGCTGCAGAAACCGACTGGTCCGTGTCATGTAGGAAAATCGATCACGACAAAGAAAAGTACACAAATGAGGCAGAAGAAGACTTGTTAAATATATCCATCTCCATTTGTCAAAATAATGTTCATCTCTGTTTTGATTCTGCCTTCTGCATCCGTATACGTTTACTACTGATACTGCTTGGAAACACGATACACTTTTGCGAAGGATAAAACACATTAAACCGGTGTTCAATAGGTAAAAAACGAAATAGTGATAGTGAAAACAAAAAGAATGTGAAAAACATGACAGAATAACTCCCCCCCACTTACAAGAAAAGGAAAGGTAAATGAAAGTATGGTCGCTTATTTTGTGCGTCGTCAATCTCCAATTTGAAGCAATGCCGTTCCATCTACGATACGAATTCGGATATTTTTTGATTTTTCTGAACCTCGTGGGATGAGTTCTGGGAGCCTGGCAGTGATTGCACGGGTTCCAGGACGATTGGAGTATCAAGATCTCGAATCGCAAACATTGGCCACACAAACGCAATGACAGCTATAACAAAATTAAGCAAGGGGAGATACATTCCGACATGATAGACCTGGAGCTGGAAGTATGTAGCCCCATTCAAACTCAACTCGATCGTCTTTCTTCCCCGGTCAACGTCCGAACCGACGCATAGCCCACTAATCTGGCAATAAGTGACATTGGTCGGGCAGCGTGTACTATTACAAGCGGGCAGCAAAGTTACGGTGAAGTTCCGAAACAACGCCACTGTGTTCAATGCGACATCAGCGGTTGCAGAGACGTTTCCGTAGTATATTGTGTTGTTGATCGTAACGCTTGTCTGGAATGTCGAGAAAAGCGGTCCACTAAATATGCATCGACCCGATCCAAATCCTGACAGGACCGTGCTGTATCCGCGCAGGGAACCCCTTTTCAAGAGGCCGTTGCAGAGATTGTCATCCTGCAGTTTCCAAAACGGCGCCTTGCACTGTTCTGTCTCAAATCTGGACGCCGTCCCGTTACGAACGGAGCAGCTTCCCTCCCAAGCCAAGTAAGAGTAGCTGACATTTGATACTGAATGAGCAATTGCGGTACCTAATGAAGCGGTTGATTCTTGTTCTTCAACATAAAAGCGCCGATTTTCTGCAATTAATGACGATTGAAATAGAGCCGAAATAACTGGATTGATCGCCATGAAGATTATGGATAAGAATAGAGCAAGTAATTGTGGTTTTTTCAGTTTCAACGCTGCAGAACGGCCCGATATTGCCAGGGAGAGCTGAGGGAAACTTCCTGGCGTCATCTCCCGGGATCCAAATACAGCAGCTTTCAAAAGCCTCGAAAAGCCTTCGGAAAGGATCATCGAAATGAGGAACGCCAAACACGACGAAAGCAGAGTAATCTCAACTCTAATTAGTTGATCTGATTCAAGCAACGCCACACAAAAGATCGTCAATGAGAGAAAGGCCGTGAAAAGTACAGAGTGGAGAGCGATAGAGTAGAGCATCAACAGCACGAATTCCAATTTACGACATACTCGCAGTGCCTTGTTGATTTCCTGAGGTGCTGATCTTTCCTTCAATGCTTTTGAATCGCTGCCCGGATTTGAGTTGTTTTGGGCGACAAGGGATGATTCTTCGTCAATCGGAAGATCCATGTACTGTTCAGACCTGGGTGGTTCAGTTTTCGCTAAAGTTGGATTCGGCTCCCATCGCGCACTTTTCAGGAGCAGAAGAGTCCACATCAAAGCATCTGGACCAGCAACGATTACAACCGACGATCGGAATGAACATCCATTGTGCGGCATCAAATTCGTCAACACTGACAATGCAAGGAATGCAGCTGCAGCCAACCACGATATCGCCCGGACGGTCACCCACATATAATCGTTTCGAGAGCACAACTTGACCACAAGCGCACATCCGAGACACGCGAGTGGTGCAAAATGAACCGGAAAGTAATCCAAGTATGGTAAGCTAGTATACGCGATCAACATTATCCAATCGTCCCATTGCGGCATCCTTGCACCAAAGATCAGGGTCACTGTCGTGAGAGGCGGGAGAAACGAAAATGTCGAAACGCGGAAGCATGGAAACCCGATTGATGGAAGTAATTGCGAACCTATCCAGATAGCCGACCGTAAGATAGCTGCTCCAATGCACAGATACTCCTCCAATCTCCCATCGAAGAGCTTCCGAAACGAGGGGACGATTAGCCCCAGCAGCGTAGATGTCGGTCCAAGAGGTGACTCAATCCACGGATGACGGTATGCTCTCCAGATAAGGACCAAAAAGATGATATCCAGTACTAACCAGACACCCGGATCGATGAATACAGTCTTAAAGATGAAGTTAATTAAGAAGAAATTGAGCCAGGTTGACACCACACGCACGGTTATAAGATAATCCATCTGACTCTTAACAGTTCGCTTGTGTTCCAGCTTTCAAGTGAGAGTTTTAGGCCCCGTTTTATAGTAAATGCCATGGATGTCCCTGCATCTCTGCTAGCCGCCATGCAGCACCTTGCTGCCTTGCTGCACGCCACTGAATTGACACAAAAGCATAACTTACTTCAATATTTTTCGTTATGTTTCTTCCCTACCGTTGAAGCCCAAATTGCCAAATGAATGTGGAGATCAAGATCATGGTGTTAATGAAGAGAGCAGCTTTGATCAGGTTTTCATTGAGAGAAAACGGTGTTCTCTTGCCCATGAGTTGGATGAGAAGAGCATACAAAACAAGCCGGATTCAGTTATGTCAAGTTCAGCAAGATGCAAAATCTTCTCTGAGCAGATCAGAACGAGATCGAGTGCCGTGCCATCACCATAGACGAATGCTCTGCTGTGTGCAGTGTTCACAGCTCCAAAGTTTTCTATAGAAAAGTTGGCAGTTTAGCGAACACTGAGCCACTAATGTCACCCAAAACACTAAGCCATTTCGATGTGGTAATCACTAGCCGTTTCACGGATCCACAAAGCTACCGTGCGAGTGCCTGTGTTTGTGGATCTCTCGGAAATCGGAAACTTGGAGGATTAATAAAGACGCCATGAAGAAATGGGGGAAATATCACGGTCGACAGCCATATCCACACATAATCCATCATTGCAACAGAACCATCATCGTTAAAGCATACGCTGGTCATCAAACAAATGGGAAGGAGATTCATTTTTAATTCCCGAAACGTCACCTTTGTTTGATTTCAAGTCAGCCATTGCGCTGGAGTTTCCAACGTAGTATTGTTTGTTTATAATGACGCCAGTCTGAAATGTTGATTTCAGCCTGTGGCAATTTCATCCACGGGCCGGCGCAAACATGTTTACTCTCCTATTTACAATAGGCTTGAGGAAGAGTTTATGGAAGAGCGTGATCCTTTGCTTAGGAGCACTGGAGGAGTAGAGCAGAATGACAGCGATGCTTACGCTAATGGATCTGAGGAGCAAGCGTCAGACCAGGCCACGGGCTGCTTTTGTGGAGTTTGCAACCTCTTACGCGGGTGGATCAACGGGAATGGGAATGAGCTTGAGACCAGAAAACCTCTTGGCGACGAGGGGCTGTGAAAAGGAAGTGCCGAAGATGCCTCCAACGGCCCCTCCACAATTCACCATACGGTCGAGTCCAGTCGCAAACCCTTCCCGACGTGCACAAATTCCAAATCACTGGTTGAGGACAGTCGAAAATATTCTCTAAAGGAGCTTCATTATTCATATTACTCTCTTAAACTATGAGCAAATACTAGAAATTCGTTTCGGAAAATGCTTCATTAGAGTTTTTGGGCATACGGGCATATATTATGTACATTGATATATTGAAATACTGAGATACTTTGTTTTCGCTAAATGTAAACAGGTCCGACCAATCAGCCACAAACAAGCTCGTCATGAATTCCCTCCAAATCCCGAGTGCTAAGCGCTTTACATTTCCCAGCAACAGTGATTCTTGTTTGAACAATGAACTGCAGCTTGGGAGGAAAGGATTGGCATATGCTGTTGGGCATCCTCACCCCATACCTTCACTCTAACATAGTCGACCTGGTTTGGATTAATGCGAAAGTGTCTCAACCGACGACTTCACGGATCGGAGCAGATCCGGGTAATGACTATCAACAAAGACCACACCCCGGAGTATGTGGACTTGATCCTGGTGGTTTGGAAGCCCCTCGCCCGTATGGTTACCTTCTGGTAGGAGGAGGACTTATTGAGTGCGGATACGCGTGAGCCACACCCGGAGGAGTTCTGGGAGGCCAACAGCATGTACTGGTTCTGGCCGGGAAATGTAGCAATGCACACATGCATCCAGCAGACGACAATTCCTCTTCACTGGCAGATCTGATCTCAGAGGTGGCACCATATCGTTGGTCTTCTCCAGGTCGAGATTGCCCAACAGCGGCTCCTCCTCTGCCTCTCTAGCTGCGATTAGTCTTGATTAAAAATAACTTGAGTTACGGACAACTTGCCGGACCTACCCACCTTAGCCTCTCGCGCTTTCGTGCGCCCCTCAGGATAAAACCTGTGATTGTTACTGCGGGGAAGGAGGGCCAGGAAGAAAAATGGCACCTGTGGGACTCTTGTTTGGGCTGTTTGCGCTGGTCCGCATTTGGCACAGCCGTCATTAGGTTATAGAAAATTTTAGAACACTCTAGACATGCAGACTCGTAAGGCCTGCCAATCCTTTATACATCAAGAGGGCTCATCTTTCCCGCTCAATTTCAATGAATCAATGCCCAAGTGCGAGCTCCTACATGCCTGGCATCGACTTCGTTTTACGCGGTTAGGATCTCTGCTCCGTTTGCAATATGACTACGACATGGTAGCTTAGCTTATGAGAGAGCAAAGAATCTCGTACGGAAAGACATTAAATTCACTGTTCGCTGGATAGGGCCAAGGCGTCGCTCATCTTGGACCGCCCAACCCATCGTTTAATTTTGATTCCAGGTCTGGTCGAATTCCCAGATCAGAAGTTCTTTTCTTGCGCCAGTCTGTGGAACAATGTCCAGCGGCACCTGTATCCTCGTTTGGATGCAAAAAATTTGTCGTTTACTAGCCCCGGACATTTTCCCACCCTGAAAACCCGCGGTTGATCCACCGGTTGGATACTTGGAGCCACCAGCCGACTGTTTGAAGACGGGACCTAAAAAGGAACACGACTCCCCGATACCACCATCAGCAATGGCGGCATCTCCGCACAGCGTGCTGGATGTCGTGTCGCTGCTGAATGCTACCCTCAACCACATCATTCCCGAACCACATCGGAAGGAGCTTCGGGCAACCCTGGACGTAGTTGCCTTCACGAATCAGTTTGAGCGCCGGACATACATCCAGCTGACCAAGGGCGATACTATCATCGTTTTCGGGACGTCATCAATGGCAGATGCAGTCTTTGGACTCAACAGCAGGACGAGGGAAATTGGTGAGCGTTCTTGTCAGTAAAATGCAATCTATCCGTATATTTAAATGGCTGGAATTAGGATGGATTTCACGCTACCACCTCGAACCCCATCTTGAGGACCCGACACAACCGAACCCTGGGCAATCATATATAGCCGAGTTCGGGAACCCTGGCACGCGTGGGTCAATATCCTCATCTTCATCAATCAGTCCGTCTCCGGTACCGTCAATTCTTGGCGGTACGTCTGTGAGCTCGGCCGAGTCCAACATCGCATTTCCTACTCCGATGAGCTCATTTTCTGTCCATACCTCCTATTCGAACGGGGGAGCGCCAGCGATCATGTCCGCATTAGACAGCACCACGATTGCATTTTCTCACATGAGATCTTCTTCTGCTGAGAGCGGTCATAGCGAAAACGTTGCGTCGTCCAGCGGGAGTCGCGGAAGAGGAGCCGCATCAAATAACAGTTCGTCTGAGGGTTCTCTCTCTCCACCATCGGGCGGGCCAACGCCTAAAACCCGCACAGAGTCCGATCGTCGATACAAGGAAACTCGAGGACCACGCTGGCACCTAAACTTCAAAGCGGGTCAGAAGAGGACGTTCACCAAACCCTTCCCTAAGGTTTTGGAAAGATTGTTGACCGTTTTGCATAGAAAGAATCACCCAGATGGCTCTGTGATAGCCGTGTTCAGTGCACATGCTATGGACATCGCACGACAAAATCTCAGTAATATGAACGCTTATCAACAAAAGTCATGGCGAATATGGACGCCTTTCGACATCAACGCGCGCTTCCATTTGATGGCAAAACAAAATGCACCACAGAGCGATTCCCAGGCTCATTTTCTGGAGATGCTGTTGATCCTCAACGAGACCATTTTGGCTGGCCAACCCATCGACCATTTGCTGGAACTGAGTTTGGCATCACCTTCAAGCACCCCTGATGTACGTTGATCTTTCCTTAAGTTTTTTTGGACCTAACCCTCATTCTTCTTTGCAGCAAATAATTTGGCAGTTTGGTGCGCAATTGGATTTCTCTGTTTCTCCAATGTTGCTGAGCGCTGGTCCCATATTGCCTCCGACGACACACGTCGAAGACCCATCTCTGTTTGGGATTCCCTCTATGGCGTTCCCCGACCACGCGCAGATTAACGCTGCCTTGGCATCAACTCTACCAGCGGGATACGTCCCTGTCCAGTCCGGAACTACCGCGCCGATCACGATCAGCTTCCCGCAAGCGTTTATCACTCCATCAAATCGTGAAGCCCCGATGCCCCAGGAGGAGAAGAAGAAGCGGAAACCAAAGTTCAAGATCGGAACGTCGTGGGTCAAGAAGACGGCAAAGAATCTCAAGGATAAAGTGAAGCTTACAGCCAAGGTAGGTGGTTATCTTGAAAAGTGGTACTGGCCAATTCTGAATGATTTTTGTGACATCAGCGAACCATAAAGAAAGGAAAGAGCAAGGCGCCCGAGAGTCCAATCGAGCACTTTGGCATTCCCGTCCCTGACACTCCTCTCTTTACGCCTACTCCCGAACCCCCAACCTCCAGCATGGTCATGGGCGACGATGGCGTGCCGGACATCGATTATATCAGTATACCCGTCCCCGATACGACAATATACCCCCAAACACCATCTTCCCCACCAAAGAAGAAACTTCCCAATTCGATTCTGGATGTGCTTCATTCCGCAGCGATGGACCTTTCCGATATCCCGAAACACGACCAAGTCGCGATCATGGACCTCGTATCCGAATGCAGTGAGAAGATCTACAACATCATCAACGACTCCCCAAAAGTCACTTACACCATTCTCGACGTCTTCGTTGAAAGTGCGGTCAAAAGTTCAGATGCAATTCGCCTGTTTGCAAGGATCCTCAAAACCATCGAGGCCATGGACGTCGTCACGGACATTAGCGACTCGCTCAGTGCACAATTTATTTCTGGAGTGCAAGACGCAGAGAGCACCCCAGCAGAACGCGCCAAGATCCTTTGCGCTGCAAAATTGTATGGGGAGGTCTACGCCGTTAGCGCCGAGATCGAGACCGAAGACGAGCAAGACGAAGCGACTTACGTGAACATGTTCTCTCTCTATGAGCTTGAAAGCTTCAACATTACATTCGAGAACTTGCTGTTTGCGATCGAGGAGAGGGAACCCAGAAACGTCATCGTGGTGGCCACGGAGGCCCTGCGTGCCGTATTTGTAGGCGCGAGCAGGCGGCTGGAGTGGGAAATTGGGAACCAGTTGCCCAATGACGAGGACGATCATCAAGCCGAAGGCGACGCCGATGTCGATGCTGGCAGCACAGACTCGCCGTTTGACAAGGGTACACCGACTCTGACCCTGAGCAGGCGTGCTATTACCATGAAACGGACTCGCGAGACGCAAGAAGGTGCGCAGGACGCACAGAACAAGTTCAAACAGCTATTCGCTCGTCTCGTCGACCTCGTAAACTCCCCGACCATTCCCACCTCGCTCCGCATCCGCCTTCGGAAGATCTTGAACTTGCTTCCAACCATTGAAAACGAAATCGCCGAGCAAAAGCCAAAGCCTTCGGAAGGAACCGTGTCGAGACAACAATGGGCCGCGGAGATGTTCACCCGCGCAGTTCAAAAGACTTCCGCGCTGCGATTCTTTAAGCAGATCCAGGGCTCGAAAGCCGTCGTGCCGTCCGAACGGATCCCGGAGCACGTGTACGCGCTCAACCGCATTCTGGTGCGGTGGTGGGACACCCGCGACGTGCAGATGATCGTTGTGATCGCGCGGAGCTTATGCAAAGGATTTTTCCCATCTGCGGCGTTCCTTGACGGAATTTTCAAACCGTTCACGACGAGTTCGGAGGACGTGGATGCACAAGTCGTGGTGGATGTGTGTAGAGTTGTTGCGGCGTTGAGGGCAGAAGGTGTGTTGGAAGTCGTGGACGTCGCGAGTGCGCTGGGAAGAGCACTTGTTGCTTTGGAAAGTGATGACGTGAAGGGAGATCGGAAGGAAGTGCCTGCGTTTGTGTTACTCTTGAGCAAGTTGGTCGATTCTGGTGTGATCTCTATCGACGATGTTGCAAGCCTGGGCAAGGTTGACAGAGAGATTGACTATGGGGATGATGAGGAGGACAGCGAGGAAGACGATGTCGGTCCTTCGCAGCCTGAAGAAGACCAGGCGGATGACGGTCAAAGCGATTTGGCTGATCAAATGTGAAATCTAGGTGTTGCGTGATTGCTATTTTATGCGTCTTTTCTTTCACTTTGACTTTGCAACATCGAAACAAATTCCTCATATCATTATGCGAGTGTATGATCATGTCTATCTTGCATGTAATAATTGTAGTAAGCAACAAATCAAGTCATCAATTTACTACCGTAGAGACGTGCCATCCCGAATCAACACAATCCCAACAAGAGAGCGACCATCATTGGTCACCCGTTTTCATAATGCGATTCTTTTACCTGAGCAGTCAACGCCCCTTACTCCAACGGAAACACATCTTCAAAGCAAATATTTGGCGTGAGTTTAAGAGACATGAAAAAAAGCTTCGCACATCCGTTAACTTCATCTTTAAGGCACCTCTGTGTGTCAGCTCAAGTTTCGACTATTGTTACACGGCGTCGAGATTGTGCCCACAATAACTACAGGAGTGAATCGACAAATGCTCGGGTAACTCTCCAGCATTGACTGTGCGAGCACTTTTGGGTCGGACGGTGCTCCAGCTTTTTTCACATAAGAGCTCACCTTGTACTCTCGAGGCTGCGATACATATTCGCTTCGATTCCGTTCGCCCCTCTTGCATGCCTTGGATGTGCTCTGGTTGTCTCTTCGTGCAAACGAACGGAATGCTGGGTGGGCATTCGTGTGATTTCATGACTGGCTTCCGCAGCGTTTCTGGTGCTGTCAGTGTTCCTTGTTTATTTCGGCTACAGTCATGCAAAGGTAGCGTGTTTGTATCTGAATCAGCCTGTTTGGATAGTTTTTGGTGTCGACGTTTTGATATGCGTTCTGCTGGTCCTGAAGTGTGCACGATGAGAGCAGAATCCGACTTTGTTGTTGAAACGGACGGCTCATTACTCGTTAAGACTCGCGGTTGAAGGCCAAACTCCAGAAAACCTGTCGATAATGGGCAAGAACCTAAAGCAGAAGTTGAATCTGGGCAACGGCGAAAGGTTCAGTGTGCATGGTTGATGCTATGCCCTCCTGTGACACTTGGCGAACTTCGCTGCACCTTATATCAGGTTATTCGGGTCGTGGGTGCCTTCTTTTCATCTCTCCTTGCAGTCATTATTTCTGCGATCCTATCCAATGGCTGCTCAAGGCTTTTGAATACCTCCACATTTGGTTCCACCCACCAACCCTTGGAACTTTCGCGAATCTCTCCATTGTCATTCCCGGCCGTTCTGCAGCGCTGAGACGCCCAATACCTTGCGGTGTTGCATAGCGGTGCTCTTTATGGTGTAAATCCTGCTGTTTCAGCTCGGTTCCAAAGCTCCTATAGTTTGGGATACGAGATGAGTCTGAAGGATGACAGCCTTTGAGAAGGCCCGTTGATCAATTGCCACAGGCTGAAATCAACATTTCAGACTGGCTTCATTATAAACAAACAATACTTCGTTGGAAACGCCAGCGCAATGGCTGACTTGAAATCAAACAAAGGTGACGTTTCGGGAATTAAAAAATGAATCTCCTTCCCATTTGTTTGATGACCAGCGTATGCTTTAACGATGATGGTTCTGTTGCAATGATGGATTATGTGTGGATATGGCTGTCGACCGTGATATTTCCCCCATTTCTTCATGGCGTCTTTATTAATCCTCCAAGTTTCCGATTTCCGAGAGATCCACAAACACAGGCACTCGCACGGTAGCTTTGTGGATCCGTGAAACGGCTAGTGATTACCACATCGAAATGGCTTAGTGTTTTGGGTGACATTAGTGGCTCAGTGTTCGCTAAACTGCCAACTTTTCTATAGAAAACTTTGGAGCTGTGAACACTGCACACAGCAGAGCATTCGTCTATGGTGATGGCACGGCACTCGATCTCGTTCTGATCTGCTCAGAGAAGATTTTGCATCTTGCTGAACTTGACATAACTGAATCCGGCTTGTTTTGTATGCTCTTCTCATCCAACTCATGGGGCAAGAGAACACCGTTTTCTCTCAATGAAAATCTGATCGAAGCTGCTCTCTTCATTAACACCATGATCTTGATCTCCACATTCGTTTGGCAATTTATTCTCCAACGGTAGGGAAGAAAGATAACGAAAAATATTAAATTAAGTTAAGCTCTTGTGTCAATTCAGTGGCGTGCAGCAAGGTAGCAAGGTGCTGCATGGCGGCTAACAGAGATGCAGGGACATCCATGGCATTTACTATAAAACGGGCCCTAAAACTCTCACTTGAAAGCTGGAACACAAGCGAACTGTTAAGAGTCAGATGGATTATCTTATAACCGTGCGTGTGGTGTCAACCTGGCTCAATTTCTTCTAAATTAACTTCATCTTTAAGACTGTATTCATCGATCCGGGTGTCTGGTTAGTACTGGATATCATCTTTTTGGTCCTTATCTGGAGAGCATACCGTCATCCGTGGATTGAGTCACCTCTAGGACCGACATCTACGCTGCTGGGGCTAATCGTCCCCTCGTTTCGGAAGCTCTTCGATGGGAGATTGGAGAAGTATCTCTACATTGGAGCAGCTATCTTACGGTCGGCAATCTGGATAGGTGGCCCATTACTTCCAACAATCGGATTTCCATGCTTTATCGTTTCGACATTTTCGTTTCTCCCGCCTCTCACAACAGTGACCCTGATCTTTGGTGCAAGGATGCCGCAATGGGACGATTGGATAATGTTGATTGCGTATGGCTTACCATACTGGGATAACTTTCCAGACCATTTTGCACCACTCGCGTGTCTCGGATGTGCGCTTGTGGTCAAGCTGTGCTCTCGAAACGATTATATGTGGGTGACCGTCCGGGCGATATCGTGGTTGGCTGCAGCTGCATTCCTTGTACTGTCAGTGTTGAGGATTTTGAGCCCGTACAATTCATGTGCACTCCGATCGTCGGTTGTGAACGTTATTGTTCCAGATGTTTTGATGTGGACTCTTCTGCTCCTGAAAAGTGCGCGATGGGAGCCGAATCCAACTTTAGCGAAAACTGAACCACCCAGGTCTGAACAGTACATGGATCTTCCGATTGACGAAGAATCATCCCTTGTCGCCCAAAACAACTCAAATCCGGGCAGCGATTCAAAAGCATTGAAGGAAAGATCAGCACCTCAGGAAATCAACAAGGCACTGCGAGTATGTCGTAAATTGGAATTCGTGCTGTTGATGCTCTACTCTATCGCTCTCCACTCTGTACTTTTCACGGCCTTTCTCTCATTGACGATCTTTTGTGTGGCGTTGCTTGAATCAGATCAACTAATTAGAGTTGAGATTACTCTGCTTTCGTCGTGGTTGGCGTTCCTCATTTCGATGATCCTTTCCGAAGGCTTGTCGAGGCTTTTGAAAGCTGCTGTATTTGGATCCCGGGAGATGACGCCAGGAAGTTTCCCTCAGCTCTCCCTGGCAATATCGGGCCGTTCTGCAGCGTTGAAACTGAAAAAACCACAATTACTTGCTCTATTCTTATCCATAATCTTCATGGCGATCAATCCAGTTATTTCGGCTCTATTTCAATCGTCATTAATTGCAGAAAATCGGCGCTTTTATGTTGAAGAACAAGAATCAACCGCTTCATTAGGTACCGCAATTGCTCATTCAGTATCAAATGTCAGCTACTCTTACTTGGCTTGGGAGGGAAGCTGCTCCGTTCGTAACGGGACGGCATCCAGATTTGAGACAGAACAGTGCAAGGCGCCGTTTTGGAAACTGCAGGATGACAATCTCTGCAACGGCCTCTTGAAAAGGGGTTCCCTGCGCGGATACAGCACGGTCCTGTCAGGATTTGGATCGGGTCGATGCATATTTAGTGGACCGCTTTTCTCGACATTCCAGACAAGCGTTACGATCAACAACACAATATACTACGGAAACGTCTCTGCAACCGCTGATGTCGCATTGAACACAGTGGCGTTGTTTCGGAACTTCACCGTAACTTTGCTGCCCGCTTGTAATAGTACACGCTGCCCGACCAATGTCACTTATTGCCAGATTAGTGGGCTATGCGTCGGTTCGGACGTTGACCGGGGAAGAAAGACGATCGAGTTGAGTTTGAATGGGGCTACATACTTCCAGCTCCAGGTCTATCATGTCGGAATGTATCTCCCCTTGCTTAATTTTGTTATAGCTGTCATTGCGTTTGTGTGGCCAATGTTTGCGATTCGAGATCTTGATACTCCAATCGTCCTGGAACCCGTGCAATCACTGCCAGGCTCCCAGAACTCATCCCACGAGGTTCAGAAAAATCAAAAAATATCCGAATTCATATCGTAGATGGAACTGAATTGCTTCAAATTGGAGATTGACGACGCACAAAATAAGCGAACATACTTCTTTCATTTACCTTTCCTTTTCTTGTAAGTGGGGGGGGGGGGGAGTTATTCTGTCATGTTTTTCACATTCTTTTTGTTTTCACTATCACTATTTCGTTTTTTACCTATTGAACACCGGTTTATTCTGTAATATCCTTCGCAAAAGTCTTCATTGATAACCACCTAGTTAATTATTATTAGTCTAATTAATATCCGAATCATAGTACCAGTTAAACAGCCCCCCTACAATTCCCTTGTAACTCTAAGGGCCTAATTTATATTTTCTACCATTAATAGTCAGATTAGCTTAAATAGTAGTATTGGATATTCTATTTTAATATTAAATAATTAGTTTCCGAAAGGGAGTAAATAATTATAACTTAAGGTTGTAAGCCTGTTCCCAAGTAGTATCACAAGCAAACGCATACGGATGCAGAAGGCAGAATCAAAATAGAGGTGAACATTATTTTGACAAGATGTATTCAACAAGATGTATTCAACAAGTCTTCTGTTTCATTTGTGTACTTTTCTTTGTCGTGATCGAATTTCCCACATGACACGGACCAGTCGGTTTCTGCAGCTAAAGCCTGCACCGATACCATGAAAATGGCAAGTCGTTGATTGTTGGCCCACCATGATTAAAACAGTTATCATACTTAAAGTGCATGGTGGAAGTGAATGTAAACTTCATGCGATTTCTCTGATCTGTGATAGAAAATTTTGTGTGGGAAAGGGTCAAACTCATGCTCGCGGAGTACATCAACTGTTCCCAAATAGCATTTACAATCCAACATGAGGGAGCGCTGGTCTGTCGGTCACACAGGCACAGCAGGCAATCAACACTATCGCTGTGCCGTGTACGCAAGCTGGGTCCATTCTCACACATTGATATTTCGAGGAAATGGCGGCGGTGCCGTTCACACCGTTTGACACTGCGGCCGACATGTAGAACTCCCTCACATTTCCTGCTATTTAAGCGAGCATAACATCCCCATTATTCAACCAAAGAAATACTCGAGTAGATTCTCATGACAAACATTGTTTGTCCTCACTTCTTCTCTGACTCCCCCATTGGCCGGGAGGGGTCAAACCTGGGTACTCGAGCGCTTAATGCTTTCATCCCTTTCATTTATCACCAGGTTGCAGTTGTAAGCCTGCTGATGATGAAAGGCTTGATAGCACACCACAGCTCGGCCATCTGTCATCCTGTCATTGGCTCGCGTGATCCAATAGCTTCATCTTTCTTAATTTTCTGCTGGTTGGATGCAGATCAATGAACATCGGCATGTCATAGTGCGGACGGAAAAAATTACATTAAATGCCAAGATATACATCACCAACGACTACCCATCCTCACTCATGATCTCGTCTTCGCCATCGTCACTCCCAACTCCATCCATATCCGCCAAGCTCCTCGGCGCCATATCCACAAGGCCCTTCCCACCAACCCGTCCCAAGACCCCTTTGCCCCCAACACCTCCAATAACTCCCTTCCCTCCAACCCTCCCCACAACTCCAAACCCATTGCCCTCCTCCGCACCACTGCCCTCCCAGTCTTCCTCCTCGTCCGAAGTCCACTTGACCGCTCCACTCCTCTCGTTCTTCTCACCCACTCCCGCGACCGTCGTACCGTCCGCCTCGTAATACACGCTCTTGACCACAATGTTGCCTTCCTCGTCTTCAGAGTACTCTTCCACGACGCGCCTGTCCGCGACTCCTGCGCTGCTCGAGCTTTCGCCGCTTCCCTTGCGCGGGCTCGGTGGGATGTGCGGTGGCGAGGTCGCTGGTGTTGTTGCGGAAGCGGCTGGAACAGATAAGAGGGGTGCGGGTTGCGGGGGTGGATGCTGGGGCATTCCGGCCGCGGAGGAGGAGGTTGCGCCGGGTTGATGTGCGGCGTTGTATGTGATCATCTCGCGCTCGTATCGCGCCTTCGACTCTTCGTATAAATCTGTCGCAACATAAATGAGAAGATTCAAAAATGCACGATTGCATGCAACGAACCAAAGTATTCTAGACAAGATGAATGCATCAGCGCGAACTCGCATCATAATTTTACAGTGCGTACTCTGTTTGCTTTCCTTGTCCAGCGTCTTCCATCGCTGCCCGAGAATTCGGGTCGCCTCTCCGAGACTAAATCCGCCCTTCTCGTCCTTGATCTCCCCGCGATGCATTTCGCAGTACACAAAAAACGCATTCGCAGGCTTTTTGGGAAGGTTCGGGTCTGCTTTTGGCTTTTTCGCCTTCTTTTCGTGCTGAGGAGGGTTCGGTGAAGGAGGTACTGCAGGTAGTGGTGGTTGTGGTGGTTGAGCAGTACGCTGTCCCTTGTGGTATGCATCTTCATCTTCCGATCCCGAGCCCTTAAATAAACCGGTTAAGAAAATATGGACTGTACAACTGACACGAGGAAAACGTACGCCAGCGGCTCTGTCGTACCGAGGACGAGATTCGATATCAGAGAACGATGCGTCGGACCTGTATGCGTCCGACGGTAAAGTCTGCTTGTAGCGTTGAAAGAGCATGCTTGGGAGTAAAAGATTACATCATTAAAGTGGCCTTATCAAAACAGTTGAGTTACACACTTCTTTTCGAGCTTCAGTCTTTGAATCGCATTTTTTGCTTTCGTTAGCTTGAGCGTGAGTGCATCGTTTTCCTTTGTGGGATTCGAACGTTAGCCAAGAATTGCGACACCTAACGACCACACACCAGCTCCATTTCAGAGACCTTGCGCTTGAGGTCCTTGTATCTTCTCCTGTAGCCTGCAACCAATAGAATGACGTAATTTCATTGAATTGACCACCAGTATTTACCATCCTGCCCCGGTCCCGGTCCCGTCTGCGGGTGAGAGTTTTGTTCGGACGAGTTGAGCATGTGGATTATCTGTGGCTTGGCAAAGCTCAAGCTCGATTTGTTCGTGGTATGAATATTCTTTTTGAACGCTGCATCGCATGGGCGGTGGAAGTAAAGAACCCGCCAAAAAAAATACTAATAACCTAGGAGGGCCAAAAAAACAATAATAACCTAGAATCTTCGTCGAGCCAAAACAGCAACACGTACTGCAACGTGGGAAATCATCACGGTGCAATACTGATTGATTCCGTTTCATTCACTCTGCATATTCGAATCTTGTGGCCCTTCCGGACATTATGAGTCGCATTAAGCGAGGCAGCGTCGTAGATTCGTAAGGCTGTGATTGCGCGCGATCCGTTCACAATTTCGGTGTCCACATCGAAGATCATATAGAACGGCCACACAAATGCTATGATGGCGGTAGCAAACCACAAAAGCAAGCCGATCGAGCCGGTCTTGTTGAGCTGTATCTGGAACGGGGTCTGCCCCGTCATGCTCAGCGTAATCGTCGACTGTTCCGCCGACCGACTCATACACGATTCGGGATTCGAAGTACAATAGAGTCGTTCTTCGAGTGTAACGTTCAAGTCTCGAAAGTACATAACTGAATTTGATCGGAGCTCGGCAAAAGCCATAGCTTTTGCGGAATAATTCCTGTCTCTAATTGTGACCTGTGCGTCAAACGTTGCCAAGAGCGCTCCACTGAACTTGCAGCGTCCCGATCCAAAACCTGAAACAATATTGTTGTTTGTTTCCTTAACAGACTCTTTCAATAAACTATTGCAGATTTTGTCATCCTTCAATGTCCAAAGGGGAATTTTACACTGAGCGTTGGATTCGGGTGGGGACGTCCCGTTAAGAACAGAACAGCTTCCCTGCCAGATCTGGTAGCCTTGTTGTGAAGTATCCCCAACCAAGCTTGCGTAAGCAGTTACAGCGGGAAGTGTAGTCTTCTGTGTAGAGTGAAAGATCTGGTCTCCCGAAGTGAATGAAGATTGGAACAGAGCCGAAACAATGGGATTTATCGACATGAAGGCGATCGAAATGAACAGCGCAAGTCGTTGACTCTTTTTGAGCCTCAGAGCCGCGGCCCGGCCAGAGATTGCTAGCGAGAGCTGAGCAAAGTCTTCGAGTGTTGCTTGGGAATCTAATGTTGAAGCTTTCAAAAGCCTCGAGCACCCACTTGAAAGAGTCGCCGCGATCAGGAACGCAAAGAGCGAAGACAGAAGTGAAATTTCAACTCGCAGTGGTCGGTCTGACTCCAACAGTCCGCTCGTAAAGTAATCCAAACAATAGAACGTTGCGACAATGGCTCCGGAAATTGCGGGTGGGAAGAATATCCACAGGAAGTACTGGAGCTTCCGCAATACTTTAGTCTTACTCCTTACGGATTGCACCGGCACTTCCCTTGCCTGCGCAACCTTCCCAGGCCCGGCTTGGTCATCAGTCACAACCGTGGCGAGCCCGCTGACATGGGCATTAGATGGAAAACGGGAACGAAATTCCTGTCCTTCTGACTGCTGCCGCTGATTGGCAGCTTTCTTCAAAATCGGATTCGGCTCCCATCTTGCACTCTTCAGCAGTAGAAGGACCCACATCAAGATCTCACAACCGATTCCCACCAAGTTCGACAATCCTTTGCTACGCACAGGGTCGTTGAAGCACGTCACCTTGCGTTCAAAGTAGGTCCAAAACATCATCGCACACAGCAAAAGAAAGACAGCAGTCGCAAGCCATGAAATCGCCCGTACACCAAACCGGCTGTACTCCTTCGGCCTGCACCACCTGACCACGAGCGAACATGAGAGACACGCGACCGTCGCAAACGGGACCGGAAGGTAGTAAACATAATCCACGAATCGGTTTGACTCGAAATTCTTCCTCTCAGTGACCATCGTAAGTACGGAATCTGGATTCTTCACATAGCCTATGACCGGCAAAGCAAAGGTGACTAACGTGATCCAATCGTCCCACAGCGGCATCCGAGCTCCAAAGATCAGTGTCACCGTGGTGAGAGGCGGGAGAAGTGAAAACGGAGACGCGTATGAACAAGAAACGGCAATCGTGCCCGCTGGCATAGGCTCGATGAGCGCACTCGGCAGAATGTATGAAAATATCCAAATTACAGATCTCAGAATGGCGGCCAGGATGCAGAGAAACCTTTCAAACTTCCCACTAAAAGCCCGCCGCAATGGCGGTAGGAGCTGGCCCAGAAATGTGGTAGTTTGTTCCAGTTGCGATTCTCGGGTTCTCCAGATAGCCAACATGCAGATGATGTCCAGCATTAGACTGACACCGACAAGCGATCCTGCAGCTGAAAACGCTGTTATGGACTGGTACATGGGTTTCAACAGAGGGAAAGATATACGCTCCGCTCACTTACCCCTCTTATATTGAAGTCCATTGTTTAACCAGTCCTGACGCTAAGAATTGGTGTTTCTACAATAAGAGACTCGATACCATTCTTTCTGGAATGCTTTGCGGGTCCTCTTTATCCAAAAAAAGCTCGGCTTGCACATGCAGGGCCGACATCCCTGTAACAACAATCCACAACCCACGCCGGAATTAATTGGGCAGGGCAGTTACTCCCTTGGAAAATTTTATTGGCATTGGTTGGTAGAATCAGGGTCATTAACGGCAGCGTTCTTATCTGCATATTGGATCAGCACATAGGGACTGGATACAGGTGCCACTACGCATTGTTCCACCATAGTTCTCGACAGACTGGCAAACGAAAAGAACTTTTGATCTGGGAATCCAAGCAGACCTGACCTGGGATCAAAATGAAGCGACGGACTGTGGAGGGTCCAAGATGAGCGACGCCTTGGTCCTATCAAGCGAACAAACAGTGAATTTAATGTCTTTCCATGCGAGATTCTTTGCTCTCTCATAGCTATGCTACCCTGTCGTAGTTATGTTGCTAAACGAGCAGAGACCCTAACACAAGAAACGTAACACGAAGTTGATCCCAGGCATGTAGAAGCTCTTGAGTCATTGAGATTGAACACGAACGGATGAGCTCTCTCGATGTATAAGGGAGTGAGAGGCCTTAGGACTCTCTAAAAATTTGTATAGATCATTCTTTCAAAGTAATGCTTGCTGTGGATCCAAATGCGGACCAGCGCAAACAGCCCAAACAAGAGTCCCACAGGTGCCATTCTTCTTCCTGGCCCTCCTTCCCTGCCGTAATAATCACAGTAGTTCCCTGATTCCTTGCTCTTCTTGGGATCTGGATTGTCCCAACAGCGGCTCCTGCTCTGTCTCTCTAGGATTAGTTTTGATCAAAAAGATTAGAAGTTGAGTTATGAACAACGTGCCGGATCTACCCACCTTAGCCTCTATCGATCTCGAGCTTCACATAACAATCACCTTGCTACATTCCGCGGCCAATACCAGTACATACTGTTCGCCTCCCAAAACTCCTCATGGTGTGGCCCAAGCGTATCCACACCCTCACGAAGGCCTCCTCCCACCAGAAGGAATCATACGGGAGGCGGGCATTCTAAACTATGGGGATCAAGTCCACATACTCCGGCATGTGGTCCTTGTTGATAGTCATTACCCGGATCTGCTTTGATCCGTGAAGTCTTCGGTTGAGACACTTTCGCAATAATCCAAACAAGGTCAACTATGTTAGAGTGAAGGAATGGGTCGAGGATGCCCAATAGCACATGTCAATCCTTTCCTACTAAGCTGCAGTTCATCGTTCAAACAAGAATCACTGTTACTGGGAAATGTAAAGCGCTTAGCGCTCTGGTTTTGGGGGGGGAATTCACGACGACCTTGTTGCAGGCTGATTGGTTGGTCTTGCTTACATTTAGCGAAAACAAAGTAACGGAGTATTTCAATATACCAATTTACATATGCCCGAAAAAACTCTCTAACGAAGGATTTTCCGAAACGAACTGTTGTTCATAATTTAAGAAGGTAATATGAATAATGAAGCTCCTTTAGAGAATATTTTCGAATGTCGTCAACCAGTAAATATGTCTGCATTAACAATTGCAATCTATGTGCTCACCTTTGCCTTTCGTTGTGCCAAAGGTCCCGAGCTCGGGCTTCTGCAGCAGGTCGAAGCAAGTACAGGCTCTCGGATTCTGAAGGTAATGTGTCATCCAGAACATAATCGAGTTCCCAACATGGAACCTGGTACGGGCGGCGGGTTTTTGGGACGACCGGTATCAGCGAGACATATTTGGGAGTAAAATCCACTTTGATCTTCATGCAGATTATGCTTTGTCGTCCGGATTGGCTGCGGATGCGGTTTGCACTCGATTCACTAAACTTATCTAGTATGAACAAACAAGAATGAGTGGATATGCTCAAATTCCGCCACAACGACGATATTTCCCTGAATAAAGCTCAATGGCATGCTCCAAGAAACCTGTTTTGGGAGCTGTCCGGTGAACTTTTGCGTTAAGTTTATGGCTGATTGGCCAAAGTTAGATATTGGAATATGAATGCCTCCACCATATGATGAATTTTCGTTATAAGGTGCATGTTCTGGGTGTGTTTGGTAATGTGAATAGATGAAATAATGTGCTCGGAATATCGAAGATAAAGAACGAAAGAATGAAAGTAGATCGCTTACTGTATAAGTGCAAGCACAAGCAAGTGATTTGGAACCGACGAACGATATGCGACAACCTTGGAACCAATTCTGGACCACCGCAACAACCCCACACATGCACCCAGCTGACGACAATTCCTCTTCACTGGCAGATCTAATCTCAGAGGTGGCACCACATCCTTGATCTTCTCCAGGTCGAGATTGTCCCAACAGCGCCTCCTGCTCTGTCTTTCTAGGATTAGTCTTGATTAAAAAAGGTTAGAATTTGAGTTATGAACAACGTGCCGGATCTACCCACTCAGCCTCTCGCGATCTCGAGCTTCCCATAACAATCGCCTTGCTACATCCCGCGGCCAATACCAGTACATCTGTTTGCCTCCCAAACTCCTCTAGGTGTGGCTCAAGTGTATCAGCCCGAACGTAGTCTTCTTCCCATCTGAAGAAACAGTATAGGCGACGGGCTTCCAAACCACCGGGATCAAGTCCACATATTCGGGCATGTAGCCTCTGTCGATTCTCATCACCCTAATTTGCTTGGATCCATGAAGCATGAGAATAAGACTCTTCCTCATTTCTCCCAAAGTGGTGGGCTATTTAAGAAGCAACGGCGTGAGTGTTGATTGTTACTATGTACGGAGGTCGTGTTTGCCCAGCTGTATGTGCTCGTGGTTCAAACAAAATCGGTGCTATTAGAACCGTCCAGCTGCTTTCTGCGTTTTGTTTTGGGAGTGATTCTGAAGACGATAACTGCGGGTGATTGGTCGAGTGTATTTACAATCCATTTAAAATGAGAATAAGCACTGAGCAAATAGAGCCTAATTCAACAAGCGGGTAATCATGTTAAAGGAGCTAGAATAGTGTTTGACCATCATGACCGGCATCATCACGGATGAGTCCCAATTTGGTTTTCTTTCTGTTGCCCACAATTTTACACAAACTGTGAGTTATCCACCTGAAATGATCGTTTTGATGCTTCCCAAACAATACAATCTGACAATGTCACAACGTGTGAAAGGATCCAACACGAAATTTTCGCCGTCAAACATTTCAACCTCCCGCTAGAATTGTCGATCGCACAAAACAATAGAAGAGCCAAACGAACTTGAATCTATTCACAATGAGTTCACCGGCACATCAGCCGTGTCCTTGCAATTGGACGATGGATAAAAATGTAATCCGGAAATGTCGAAAAGGGAGTCAGTACTTACAAAATCCATTCTTGTTGTGAACGATGCGAGGCCCTTCGAAGATCAGATGAAATATGTCGCATTCTCAAAGCTCTTTCTTTCTGGGTGAGGACTGAGGACAAGAATGTTTTATCCATGTTCACCGAATTGATTACTGCATAATTTTCATCAAAAAAGCAAAACTAATTCTCTCCTTATACTCCAGCGCCAGCATACACAATTTAAGCTCCAGTCTGCTTGACTTCCACCACTCCAGTGCTGCCAGATTTCCATTTGCACATGAGAGCACATCGAAACGCAAGCCGTGCTGCACCAGTAGTCTCGGCGAGGACTATCAGGATGCTAATATTGCATCTACCAAACACAGGCCACACACCGAGTGACCGTTCCCGACTAGAATTCAATTTCATTGTCAGCATTCGATAAGTGAGAATTTAAAAATGTGTTAAAGGTACAACAAGAGATTCAGCAACAGCTCGACCGATGGAACGATGACCACAAATTCTACCCGAATGTGATGAATGAGTGATTATCATCCGAGCTCATTTGCCTGGTTGCATCGAGATGGCGGACAGGGGCTTGCATGGTCGACCCTAGAGACTTGCATGGTGAGCCCTGGAGGCTGGCTTTCCCTATCTTTTATTTTGCATTCACAGTTTTGAGATGAAGGTCTTGAACCTTCCACGTGCTGTGGACAACGCAAATGGTTTCTGTAATTGTTTGGAACTTTCAACCGAAATACTGTTAGAACGTACTAACCCACTCCAGTATTTTGAAGTAAACCTTGCATCAGGTGGTGTTTGTATTGCATTGGACATCGTCTGTTTGGTCCTTATCTGGAGAGCATACCGCCACCCTTGGTTGGACATTCGACAATCGCCGCTAGGACCAACTTCCACAATTTTGGGCCTGCTTGTGCCTTCTTTCAGGACTCTCAGTAATGGAAAAGTGGAAATGTACATGTCCATCAGTGCATCAATCCTGAGATCAACTCTCTGGATAAGTTCACAGTTAGTGCCATTGTTGGTACCAACGTCCAGCGAAAATGCGACTACGATAGAATGTCTCGGCGTTTCAACGTTTTCGTTTTCTCCCGCTTTTCAGCACGGTAACACTCATTTTTGGAGCGAGGATGCCGCAATGGGACGATTGGATCATATTGTTCGTGTTCGGGTTGCCATTCACAAACTCAGCACTTCTCATCCCTGTTCAGTTTGCACCACTCGCCTGCCTCGGATGCGCGCTTGTGGTCACATTGTGTAGACGAAAGGATTACATTTGGGTAGGCGTCCGGGCGATTTCTTGGATCGGGGCCGCATTGTTTGTTGCCAACTACTCAGTGACGACACTATTTATCTACGAGCCAGAAAAGAGAATTTGCTTGAGAGATCAACCAGCGGTGATGTTTATCTGCGAGTCTATGATGTACATTCTTCTGTTGTTCAAAAGCTCACGATGGGAGCCAAATCCGACTTTGATTGCTCGCAATGAAGCTCGGAATCAATCCAAACAATATGTTGACCTACCATTGGACAAGCAAACCAGTTTGGAGGACGATTCCTCTTCATTAATTCCAGAAGATCAATCCAAACCTGCTCCGCAGGATGACACAGATGGAGCACCAACAGCAGATATATGGCATAAGATGCAGTTCATTTTGTTGGCGTTCTGCCCCCTTTTGTGTCAGCTGCACTCATAACTGCAATTCTTTGTTTCGCTATCTTAACGAACGGGCTACTGGAATCAGATCGACTAATGCGAGTTCAACTCTCCTTGTTTTCGTCGTTTCTCGCATTCTTGATTGCAACACTTCTTTCTAACGGCTGCTCCAGGCTTTTGAAGGCTTGATCAACCCTGCTATTTCCGCTCTATCGCAATCTTCTTTGGTGCCAAAGAATGAAGTTTTTTGCAACCGCCACCAGCCTCTTAAAATGTTTGCCACCACAGTCGCACACTCTATCTTGAATGCTTCTACTACGGAAGGTTTTCAATTCAGTTGGGATAAGAAAACCATCAAAAACTACATGAGCTGGCAAGGAAGCTGTTCAGAGGGCAGTGGGACGATTATCAGCCAGTGCCAAGTCCCGTTTTGGATATTAATGGATGACAACCTATGCAGTGGATTACTGAAAGCAGCTGTCGATAGTAAGCTCCAGCTTGCATATTTTACATCACTTCCAATTCTACAAGGATTTGGTGCAGGTCGCTGTATTTTTAGCGGATCACTTTCGGCAACATTTCAGACAGGAATACTCATCAACAATACCAAATACGCTGTGAATGCGACTGACATGGTAGACATCAGGTCGAATGCTGCTGTGTCATTCCGAGAGCTGAATATGACGCGGCTCCCCGAGTGCAATGATACCTTAGTGGATAGGCTTGCATCTGCTGATTTGAATATCACCTTAACCATGAGGAGCGACTCCATCTTTCAACTCCAGGTCTATATGATGGGTTCCTCAATATTTATACTGTTGTCTTTTGTTACTGCCTTTATGGCGTTTGTGTGGCCGATGTTCATGATTCGAGATCTCGATACCCATATCGTCAACGGAACTCGCTCATTTACAGCCTTGCGTATTTACGACCTTGCCTCGTTGAAATCAGCTCACACGGTCCGAAAAGGCAACAGGATTCGAATATCCACGGTGGGTGGAGCAGAATCGATCACTATCTCGGCAAGTGATGCTTCCTCTGTGGCTGGTATTATGCTTTAAGCTGCTGTCCTATTTGGTTGCCAGCCCAACAACTTTTTGGTTCTGTATTCGATTTTGATGGGTGCGTGTTTACTTTTTTGGACTTTTGGTCGACTGCAATTTTGGGTTTGGGCGTTAACGAGAACTCTGGGAGGTCTGTGTTTTGACTTTTTCATGGATTTTTCGATTTATTTGGTGTGCTTCATTGACTGCAGAGAGGATTTCACTTGCTCTCATTATTGCTATATTCCCAGAGGGCCTGAAAGGCACACCTTTGTCGTGGGAGCGTTCAATCCTGCAAACATGCAAGAGAGCTCACATTCCGCAAAAAACATCACGCAAGATCCACATAGACTGATTCGTGATCCGAAGCTGTGGTGTGAAACAAAAAAGGTCATTTTCACTCTTTCTAGACACTTTCTCTCAAGCGAGATGAAATCTATCACAGCGCCCGTCCAGCAAGTGTAATGTGGAACGTCTTTGCTCAAATTGGAATGGATCAGCATAGCCTTGGTTATGATAACATATCCGCCATCTCGTCCCTCATCTCCGCGACCACGGCTCTTAAAGGCAACTTGCTGTACAAAATGTTCCCAAGTCCTATGATTTCGTTCGTGCACGAGCGAGCGAGCGTGATAAATGTACCTCGTAAGTGTAAGGATCTTCTTGGAACACTACGCTGTCCCCTGGCGTGGATTGTTATTTTCCCCGTAGATTTAATTTCTACGCGGGGTGTGATTTCAATAACCAACCTCGAATTTGCATCGCACGCAATGGTAGAGGGTCACCAGGTCCACAGGGTCGCGGCTGCTCACTCGAGACTGCTGCTCGGTCGCAGATTCGCTGCTGCTTCGCCAAACAAGCGCTTCGTCGACGGCGCGGCTGTCATTCACGGCAAATACCTCATTCGAATTGAAGCTCACGGCAAGAATCTATTCTACTGTGAGTCAATGAGCCTGCCATGAATTGTTACATTCATTAAGCATGAGCTTACATATTCTTATCACCGTTTTCGCTCGACTATTTCGGTATCGCATGCTTACTTCCATACTCAAAAAGTCTTCAGCCCAGATCCACCCAAATCCTCCTCTGCCAAACACAATGCAGACCTTACATCGATCATTCGCGTCCACTTTGGAATGAGCGGTCGATGGCGCTTCATCCCCGTCTCCGCAGGCGTCAACACCATCCGATCACAAATCCGTCAATCTCCCCCACCGCTATCTGCATCCGCACAACCACTCCTGGCGCGTAGCAGAAGTAGCAGAAACTCAAAATTCGCTGAAGAAATGGCATCAGCATCAGATGCAAAGCCAGGGTCGCGAAAGCGCGGTCGCAGCGAACCCGAACGTCCCCCGACACCTATCCGAAGCAGCCCGTTCTCTCCCGACGACGCTGCCGGGCCTGAATTTCATCTCAGAGGGCCAGTTAGCCCCCCTTCGTCAACATCCGACTCCTCGATATCACCCGATCCGAAATTCACTCGGCCGAAGCCTATTTTGGATCTCGATAGTAATCCGTTTCTGGCAGGACCACTCAAGCCGAATCGAATCGAGTTTGAAGAGATGGAAGAGGATGTTAATCATGATGTGAGCGGCGTTGCGTCGAGGGAAGAAGACGGGGCTATGGAAGTGGAGCTCAAAGATGCAGTGGAAGGCACCGGCTTTGGAAACCCCACCACAGTGCGCCTTCTCATCGTGTCCTACGAAGCTCTAGACAGTACCACAGCGACATCGTCAAATTCGAGTAGCAAAGTCACCAATGCCGGTGAACCAGTCTCTGCGCAGCTCTCCTGCCAAACCCTCGAACTGCTCGAACCAGGCGGATATGAATCATGGGTGAAAAAGCTCGGTGAAGACCCACTCCGCGAAGACACTCCCGACTCCGACGGACGATCCGCAGAAGATCGAGCCTGGGACAGCATCCGCGCACTCAAACGCAGCATCGGCCACGTCCTCATGGACCAAGACTACATCGGAGGGGTCGGCAACATCTACCGCGCCGAGATCCTTTTCAAATCGGGTATCCACCCAGAAACGCCTTGCAACCTCCTCTCCCGCGAACACTTTTCGAAAATATGGATGCACTCAGCGGCCTTGCTGAGGCGTGGGTTCACGAGCGGGTCGATATTGACTGTGGACCCTGACGAGGCGAAGACGTTGGGACCGCCGTGGACACGACGGTATATTTACAACCACGCGCAGTGCGGACGGTGTAAGAGCTCTGTGATGAAGTGGGATATGGGCGGGCGGACGGTATACGCTTGCTTGACGTGCCAGCCGTTTCCGCGTAGCAACGTGACTGGCACACCGACGAAAAGGAAACGGTCGAAGGTGGACGACATGAAGGACGAGGATTATTCGGTGGACATTGAAAATGTGTTGACACCTGCGCGACTCAAGGCACTCCGTGCCGCAGTCCCAGTCGGAAAACCCTTCCTGAGCCATTGTGCGCCGGAGGACGGACAAAAGAAGAACAGCCCCAAACTCCAACGATCACGCAGCGCACCCAACCCCAAAACTATCTCCAAAGACTCGAGCGAGGACGAGACCAAGACGCCAACAACGACACCCAAACGCCGCCGTCTAAACTCATCCAAACAACCAGATCAATCCACCGAGAGTTCCGACGACGTGGATTTTTCATCTTGGACCGTCGAACGCTTGAGATCATCGCTTCGATCCGGCGGTCATGCGGTCTCAGGGAACAAAGCCGAACTCATTGCACGAATGCGCAGCGTCGCTTCCGAATCACCAACAACGCGAGCTCGCTCACCGCAGAAAACACCTGAGAATCCGCCACCGTTGGTAGTGCCCGGTGCACCAGTGGCGCGAAAGCGGAGCAGGATCGCAGCACGAAAAGAGACGAGCACTCCAACACGACGACGATCACGCAAGAGAAGCGAGCCGTTGGAACAGTCTGATGAAGACGAGATCGACGAGGGTCCGGTGAAGTGGAAGGGGGATTTGATGATTGCGTCTGCGAAAGAGGCACGGGAGGAGAAGAGGAGGGCTGGAGAGAACGATGCAGTCGAACATGTTGCGCTCACAAACGATATCGACGAAGTGTTATAGTTATCTGATTTTGTTCCACCACGTAAAATTTATTTTTGTGTCCAATTATCTATCTTGCCATCATGAGAGCGTGGTCGCTTTCGGTGCCGATAGAGCTGGTGGACGGCATCCTGCTCTCCCTCGCAACACACGCCAAAAGTGCACGGCTGGCATTCCGATGCGCTGCATTCTTTGATCGAGGTTCCGTCAGGAAACAATTGGTTGGGATGGTCATCCGGCCTGACACCGCCAGCGAACTTGGGCTCCCTCATGTGCTTGATCTCATCTTCTCGACGAACGCCATACGCCAACACTACTGCTATTTAGATCTGAAATCCATCGAGTTGGCGAGCAAGAATGGACACCTCAATGTACTTGAATGGTGGCTAAACTTTGCCAAAGAGATGAAAGGCCCCGACGGTGCTCTCAGCTTTTTTGCTTACCATTACAGGAGCACGGTACACTGTTTCGCTTCCGAAAATGGACATGTCGCGGTTTTAGATTGGTGGAAGGCAAGCGGTCTCGGTATGAGCAGCGCGGTGGAAAATCGCGCAGACACCATCAACAGAGGCCACCAAAGCATACCCAGCTGGTGTGTTGGGCTTGCAAGCGACAAGGGGCACGTCGACGTACTCGAATGGTGGAAATCAAATGGGCTCGAATCGGGCTACGGCTCCGCCGGTGCGATCAGAAGTGCTTCACGTAATGGTCACGTCGATGTACTCGATTGGTGGAAATCGAGCGGAATTAGAGTGATTGTGACCGACGACATCATCGACACCTCTAGCGAGTACGGCCACGTGTCTGTGTTGGAATGGTGGAAGTCCAGTGGATTCGCTGTGACTTGGCACGTAAGTGCCATTAACGGAGCCTCTGCAAGAGGTCACGTCGCCGTGCTGGATTGGTGGTTTTCGAGTGGTTGGAAATTGAAATGGACGGAACATGCGATCGACGGTGCTTCTGCTGGGGGGTACATTGCGCTTCTGGATTGGTGGAAATCCAGCGGGCTCCCGCTGAAATACTCTGCTAGCGCTGTGGACTCCGCATCCCGGTGGGGCCACACCGCCGTGCTTGATTGGTGGAAGTCGTCTGGACTCGAGATGAAGTATACCGCAGCTGCAATGGACCACGCGAGCCGGGCGCACGTTCACGTCCTCGAATGGTGGAAACAGAGCGGACTGGAGATGAAGTTTTCCAACTGCGGACTTACCTAGAGATACTTGATTTGTGGGTGTCCCTGGGAGTCAATGTGAACTGATAGAGATTCGCAATATGATTTGAAACGGTCAGATCGGTTTGAACAGCATGTGGGATTGTTTAAGTGTGAATTCGAAAAGTGAGCAAAAACTGGTATGGAAAGCAAACAGATCAATGGGGTAGCAGTGAGGTGCAGACAAACGCGCGGCGACTTAAAGCACTTCGCTCCTAGTGACATTTGCTGAGCGATTACCATTTACTTAAGCGGGCAACACAATCCTCAAACCCGACGCACATCCTCGCCCTCACAAGCAGCCGCCTAATGAATCCTTCTTTTTCACATCCAAAAGAATTCCACGTCTTTTTAAATCAATGCCAAGCAGGCACTCGGTCCGGGGACTCAACGTACTCCCTCACCCTCTCCGACACCTCAAGCACCTTCCTATAAACCGCAAAAAGTTCCGGGAACATCTCCTCGGTCAGCAGTCCGGGCAAGTAAGCGTTTATCCCCTGTATCGCCTGCAGCGCATGCAGGTCCGCAAGCGACACCTTGTCCCCGATATAGAAGTGACCCGCCTTTCCATGAATCTTGATAAACTTCTTATGGTTCTCGATAAACTTGGCCAGCTGGGTGTCCTTGAACGTCCTCAGGACTTGTTCCTATAAAAGAAGAAAGAAAGAAGAAGGCGAGGGGGATGTCAAGACTATCAGACTCGTTTTCATTTTCCTAAAAAATACCTTCTGGTCCGCTGGTGCGCGACGGTACGCCCGGAACTGTGCGTACAGGTCCACGTAGGATTCCTGGATCGACTCGATGAGCGCGGACTCTTTGGGCGTGGAGCCGAGGAGCCCGTATTTGCGCGCGAGGTAGCGCTCGATCGCTCTCGTCTGCGCGAGCGTGAGCACCTTCAACGCCAAAACGAGGGAGAGTCAATTTTTTAAAGTTCGCTTTTGGGGGGGGGGAGGGCTTACGGAACCGTCGTCATCGGTCTCGGTGAGGACGGGGATTTGGTTGAAAGGCGTCAAGGGTTTCTCTGCCGGCCAGTCGTTTGCGAACCTGTTGGACCATTCTGCCTGCAATAGTTGATGAGTTGTGGTGTAATTGGGGGTTGCGTGGGGCGTACGCCAGAGTAGGCGAGGATGAGCCTGACGACTTCGGCGCGGGCTTGTTCTTGGTAATAGTAGAGCGACTGGAGCAGAGCATTAAGGGTTCGCTTGGGATGTTTGGCACATATTCACTCACGTAGTGGACCATGTTCGTTGGAACAGCAAGTCTCGGGCGGAGATTGAAAGTGGAGTGCAGAACGGCCGACCAGCAGGCAAGCAGATGAAGACGGGGAAGCTTTTGTTAGGGAGTTGCGCAGCGTTCATGATGACAATCAGATCATCTTGCTGTACATAAAAATTTATCGCTGACAAAGACTATTATTTGGGGTAAGCTGATGGATCTCGAGCAGGCACTCGATCCGCAGACTCGACATACTGCTTTACACCCACGCTCTCACTCAACACCGCATCGCGGACTCTAAACAATTCCGGGAAGGTTTCTCTGGCCATCAACCCGGGTGCCCAGGCTTGGATCGTATCGATCGCAGCGACGGCATGCAGGTCTGCAAGGGACACTTTGTCGCCAACGTAGTGTCCGTTGTTCCCGTTCTTTGCGAGAAACTTTGAATGCATGGCGATGAAATTAGGTAAATGGGTAGATTTGAACTGGGACAGGATCTCCTCCTACAGATTACAAAGAGCTACATCAGGGAAAATCGTTTATACGAGTGGTATTTCTGAATTTGTCACCTTTGGGTCGTGACGGTAAGTACGGAACTGGTTGTAAAAGTCGACATGTGCTTCCTGAAGCGACTCGATCAGGGCTGATTCGTGGGGAGTCGAGCCAAGGAGACTAAACTTGCGCGCAAGGTAGCGTTCGATGGCTCTCGCCTGAGCCAAGACGAATTCCTAGTTTTGAAACGAGCGAGTCGGATGCAGTTTAGCTTGTTTCGTGTCACGTACGTACCGAACCGTCGTCGCATGTTTCCGTGAGGACAGGGATCTGACCGAATGGGGTCAAGTGCTTCTCAGCCGGCCAATCGTGAGCAAACCTGTTTACCCATGGTTGCTTGAGATTGAAGAATTAGTGTTAGTATTAGTAATAGTAACTGGCAGTGATAACATGATTGATTCGCAAAGTACCCCGGAGTGAGCCAGGATTAGTCTCGACACTTCCGCACGAGCCTGCAGTCTGTAGTAGTACAACGACTGCAACAACAATTAGCTACTTGTATCACACACACAACGCTTGCTACTCACATAACCCATCTCCAAGCTGTGCAGTGGCTTGTTCTGACACTTGGCTCTATCTTGGTACTTATTAGAAAAATATTATCCAATTTCAAAAGTGGACTGCAAACCGCAATCTTTCCAATTTGGGCAACATCAATGCAGCGAGGTATGGGCTGGCTTGTGGGTTACCTGACTGAGCTGACGAATTCCAGTATTCACAGAGCTTGCGGACGAGATTGTAGCAAATCTTGATACATGGTAAGTGTCCAAGAATAAACACATGCGGAGCGCTGATTTGTTTTTGGCAGGTCTCTTCAAGAAAGGATCATAATCACCATTGCATGTAATTGTAGATGTGAACAAATTCTCGATTGTTTTAGTGTAATGTTTGCTTGAAGCGGTTCCAGGTGGAGGAAAGAGCACTCTAGCTGCACGAGTAGTTGAATTGGTGAACGAACACACCAGAAGGTAACGACAATTGGGCGACCTGTGAGATATATTTCCAATCACCGTTTTTCAGCAAAGGAATCGGCGATGTTGCAGCGACGCTGTCCATGGATGGATTTCATTATCCGAGAGGTACGTAGAAGGCTCACCTCAGGCTCAGTTAGTCTCATGACGATTTCGAAGCTGCCTTGGATAGATTTCTGGTACTCTGCGAGCATTTTCATCTGCGATCAAAGGTTGCTGACTGAGGCCAATGGAGTAGGACCCAGAAGAGGCGCATCGCCGAAGAGGGGCACCATTTACATTCGATTCACAAGGTGAGGAACTTACACCAAGTCACCGCTCCTATCGTGCTCACAATCTCGCAAACCAGGTTTGGTGAAAGTCATTGAAATGCTGAAGCGCGTACCGCTAGAAAAGGTGACGGCGCCATCCTTCGACCACCAACTTAAAGATCCAGTTGAGGACGATATTGTGATTCTACCGTCGTAAGTAACCGACGGCGGCTTATTCGGACCGTGTTGCCAAATTAAGGCTGATCATATTTCAGGCACCGAGTAGTTTTGCTTGAAGGGTTGTATGTACAGCTTCACGAAGGTGACTGGGCGGCAGTATCGAAATACGCAACGGAGAGATGGTGGATAGAAGTGGATCTTGAAGTTGCAGCAGATCGTACCGCAAGGCGACACGTCACTGCGGGCCTTGGTAAGAGTGAGCATCATAGATACACAATTCGTCAACTCATGGTCTTTCATTCAAAGCATCAACGTATGAAATGGCGATGGAGAGAGTGCGTGGCAATGATCTTGTGAATGGACAGTATGTTATTGCACACAGTCTCCCGCCGACATGCACGATCCGGTCGGTCGCTTTTGCATGATGTGCCGATCTCATTAATACCGAATTAATCCCGAAAGGCGCAGCCCTTATAGCATACACGTGTGCTCCACAGCCACACATCGGGTTTCCAGCCACCCCACCCAACCTCTTAAGGCGGCGATTCCCACCCACCCACCTGCACCTCACGCCCTCTCGACCAGCCAGCGACCGCTCTAACCGAACAACACTATCCATCTGTCCATCCACAGACCCGACGGCGGGCTAGTTCATCCAATGTATTCAAAATGCTCGCATCCCTCGAACAACTGAACTCACTTATCGCCCTCAATTGCAGCCTCCAGAATGACCACTGAAACCGCAGCTGCCGAGACGGCCCCCATTGTCGATGCACCCGCTGAAACGACAGCGGCTACCGAAGTCGTCGCAAAGGCAAAGAAGGAAAGGAAGCCCAGAAAACCAAGGGCTCCCAAGGAACCCAAACCCGCTGGCGAAGACGGTGCCGCGGCTGAACCGGAAGAGGAGGACAACACCCACAAGGTCTTTGTGGGCAACTTGGCCTTCACTACAACCAGCGAGGAGCTCACCACTTTCTGCACTTCGGCTGGCCCTGTGTAAGTCATGGTTAGAATACAGTGCGTTTGACACCCATCTGATTATGCTTCCCAGCGTGAAGGTTGAAATCATCACTCGTGGCACTCGCTCTCTCGGGTACGGTTTTGTGTCCTACAACACTGAGGAGGAGGCACAGAAGGCCGTCAGCCTTTTTGACAAGCAGGAACTCGGCGGTCGTCAGATCAACGTCGAACTTGCCAAATTGCGCGAAGCTGGTGAAGGCAAGGCGAAGGGACCGCGTGTTGTTCGCTCTGTTCGTAAGGGCCGCAGCTACCTTGGTCGTGGTGGTCGCCGTCGCGTTGTGAGTTTTGCGAATGATAAAGTTTGAAAACTTTTGTAAACTTTTGCGTTCGGTTGATAAGAAGAAGGCTGCTACCGAGGGCGAGGGTGGCGAGAGGCGCGTCGATGATGAGGAGCCAACCGAGGGTGAGGGAGTGACCGACAAGTCTGGTGGCGAAGAAGCTGGCGAGAAGTCATTGCGCGGTCGTCGTGGTCGTGGCCGTGGTCGTTCCGCTGGCAGGCGCCGTTTCCCGCTTGCTGCCCGCGAGCCAAAGGAGGGTCAGGAGCCCGCTCCCCTTTCCGAGACTATGCTTTTTGTTGCCAACCTTCCCTTCAAGGTTACGGACGATGATCTGAAGTCGATTTTCAAGGACTACAAGGTCACCACCGCCAAGGTGGTTCGCCTGAAATCTGGAAAGAGCAAAGGTTTCGGTTTCGTTGAGGTTGAGAGCCACGAGGAGCAGCAGCGTGTTCTTACCGAGCTGAAGAACGTTGTCGTTGACAGCCGTGAACTCGTTGTCAAGGTTGCACTCGCGAACGCTGCCCAGAACGCCGAGAACGAGGAAACTGATGTTGAGGCTGCTCCTGCCGCAGAGGAGACCAATGCCTAAGTTCCCACTTACGGACTCGTGGCCGATGAGGTGGTGTTGAGACGAACTGGGATATTATCCCCTTCGGACCAGCATTTTCTTTTTGATCGGAAAACAACACATTCAGCTACATTTTTACGATCCCGGGCATGACACTTTCGTTTGCTTGGCGAGAGAGCTTAATTTTGTTTTTTCTTGAGAAGTCCTTTCTTTATTGTATTCATTTCGCAGCTCATTTTTTGTGCGAAAGGGTGATTGGTTCATTTACAATCCTTGGCAAACAGTGTTTTTGGTTTTGATGGTGCA
Source organism: Cladochytrium replicatum (assembly GCA_025526935.1). Classification (NCBI taxonomy): domain Eukaryota; kingdom Fungi; phylum Chytridiomycota; class Chytridiomycetes; order Cladochytriales; family Cladochytriaceae; genus Cladochytrium; species Cladochytrium replicatum. Next base: position 279,200 of record JAHLKD010000020.1, read on the forward strand.
GCGTTTTGTCGGAAACAGAAAGAAAGGTCGGGAGCGTGGACATGGACGAACACTCTTCTGTGGTTGGCATAGAACGGAATTAGGAGGTGCTTAATGTAATTTCTTACTTTTTTTGGTTTTGTAAATCTCCTGTTTTCGCAACAGCCTCACTGTATAAAATACATACTCTTTTTGCCATGGAACTTGCAGGAACTCGGAAAGCAGATTGGGTCTTGCGGGGTTGTTGATCATGGTGAACACAGTGTGCACTAACTGTTGGTGTTTTCTTGCGGGTTGATCCAAGATGGTCAAAGCGATAGCTTACAAATCTGCACTGTGAATGATACCATCTTCTCAAATAGATCCGACGGAGACGGAAGCGTTCTCTTGCCAGATTGTTCCGTGGTCGATCTTGATGTGCCCCCCCGCCTAAAACTAAAATTTGTGTTCCACAACAATAATGTCTGCCATGCTGCTCTCCGGTCTGGTCGCCTTCCCCGCCCTGCTCTTCGTGTACTACCTGTACCTCCAGCAACGCCTGAGTCGCCGCGTCGCGGCTCTCCGCGCGATCAATCCGACCCTCACGATCAAGACGGCGTGGTACGGAGGTTTCGGTGTCATCCCGGGCCGATTCCTGGGTCCGATCTTTCGACGCCTGGGATTCTACTTTTCTGAAGGATGGGCGTTCATCCGCGCGTACGAGCCGTTCGCGGATACCGAGGACGACGTCTTTGCGCTCGTGACGCCCTACACCACGCATTTCCACATTGCGAACCCGGTCGCCGTGCGCGAGATTACGCAGAGGCGGCCGACGTTTTTCCCAAAGCCCGTTGAGTTCTGTGAGTATTTCCAGCGCGGGAATTGCAACATGCGTGTGTGTGTGTGTGCTGAGATTGGATTGACGTTTTTCCAGATGGCGTGCTGCGGATGTATGGCGAGAACGTTGTGACGACGGAGCACGAAGAGTAAGTGCGATGAAGGACCATGTTTCTCGAGATGGTTTATTGGTTTCTTTGAAGCTGGAAGAGGTTGCGTCGGATTACTGCACCGCAGTTCTCGGAAAAGAACAACTTGCATGTCCAAGAGTCCACCATCGTCGCCATGCAGCAGATCTTGAGTGAATGGAAGTCCCGCGAGAACAACAAAGGCGAGGTCGCGACAGTAGATGTCGCTCCGGTAAAAGATGCCCAAAAAAAAAAACAGCAACCACAAAACTCAACTAACCGCTTCCCATCAGCTCTCCGTCCGTCTCACCCTCTTCGTGATCTCCGACTCCGCCTACGGCGAGCGCCTCGACCTCGCCACCAACGCCCGCATAACCCCGCCTGGATTCCAGATGTCCCTTCAGCAATCCCTCGAGATCTTCGCAACGTATCTGCACTTTGTCCTCCTCTCTCGCAAATGGATGTCGATGATCCCGAACGAGTTCGTGAAGAGTGTGGTGACGGCGCGCGAGGAGTTTGGGAAGCACATGCGGGCGGTGATCGAGAGGGCGAAGGAGGCAAGGAGGAACGGGATGGGCGTGGAGTCCAAGTCGCGGTCGACGGTGTTGGGGAGTTTGGTGGAGGCGGTGGAGATGGAGGAGGAGGGGAAGGGGATGAGCGAGAGCGAGATGGTTTCGAGTGCGTTTGTGTTCTTGTTTGCGGTGAGTGCAGTGCTACTGGTTGCCGTGTGAAATTCATGGATGATTTGTGTTTTAGGGTCATGAAGTAAGTTGATCATCTGGGACGTGGACATTGTGTGCAAGATTTGGATTTGTTTAACCCATCAAATCGATGCTTCTCTAGACCACAGCCAACACATTCTCGTTCGCGCTCGCACTCCTTGCGCTGTACCCAGAATACCAGGAGAAGCTTTACGAGGAAACCAAGCTGGTGACAAAGGGCGAAACTCCTACCTACAAAAACTTCCCCGAGCTTCGAATGGCACTGGTGAGTGTCCCGAGTTATAAAAGCCCCACTCTTAACCCTCTGCAACAATCTCAAATCGTTAATGTCCAGGCCATCATGCACGAAACCCTCCGGATTTTCCCCCAACTCGTCGTCCGTACGTAAACAACGAAAAAAAGAGAGAGAAAAAGGAAAAATCAAACCTCACCTTCTCACCACACTAAACCAATATTCTATTCCCAGTCCCCAAGAGCGCGTACTGTGGCCCCGAACACACCGACACCTTCCAGCCCATCCTGGGCAAATACAAGATCCCCGCCCTGGACAACCCGGCCTCCCCCGACCTTTCCCGGACATACATCAACCTGCACATCATGGGCCTGCACCACAACCCGCGCTACTGGGGCGACGACGCCAAAGCCTTCCGTCCCGAGCGGTTCCTCGAGATGGACTCGAGCGCGACAGAGGACGAGGGCGAGGAAGGGAAGACGCTGATGCGGTACGCGTTTGCGCCGTTCAGCGTCGGCACGCGCGCGTGCGTCGGGAAGAAATTTGCTCAGGTAAGCTTTTCACCACAGCGTTTTTGCATCAACAACTTTGAAATGACTGGTGGCGGGGTGTTGGGGGGTTTTTTTTTTGTTTGCAGGTCGAGTTTGTGTGTGCGCTGGCGATGATTGCGCAAAAGTACACGTGGACGGTTTCGAACGAGATGGCGCCAAAGGAGGTGAGGGAGACGCCGGGGGTCGCGGCGGAGGTTGTGCAGGCTGCTGCGAAGGCCGAGCTTGAGAAGGCGACGTTCATGCCCAGGAGAGGTGTCACCCTCAAGCCGGCGCGCTCGCCGCTCCTCACCTTCAGGAGGAGGGATGCTTGATTAACCAGTGCCGATTGTGTTTATGTCTCTGTTCTATGTTTTCCATTTTTGTCACATTTTCCGTCCCTCATACGTGCCATAAGCTGGTCACGGATATCTTGTTTTTCACGCCTCTATGCGTGTAAACCTTTCAATATCCAAACATCAAAGAAACAAAGGAAGACACACAGTTTGAAGTTCATTGTGATATTTATTCTTTGGGATGGCGAACAAGAAACACAACAAGAAAAACAAAGCTCTCCGCAATATCCCTGCGCTACAAACCATGAAAAGTGCAAAACAAAAAAAACCAAAAAATTACACATAAAAATATTACTGAACCAGGCTGAATTTTCTAATAATTCGCATCTAGGGGGGTTGTTGTTTCCTTCATGTGTACACACAAGAACAGCCGCACAAAAAAGCACAAGATCTGCTCCTTAAACCAATGACCGCTCCGCCGTTCCAACCTGGCTGTAACCTTCCAGCCATGTCACAGTGACACGGTACAACCGTCTGTGCGAAAGCGCCACGACGGCCGCAGCGACGATCGCGACGCTCACGATTGCGATCGCCCATGACGCCGCCGGGGATATTGGCGGCGACGAGGTGCGCGGGACGGTGTTTGCCAGGTTGGCGTCCTGGCCCGCAGCATCGAACGAGGCTAGTGACGGGACGGATTGCGATACAACTGATGGTGAGTCGATGGAAGGTGTGATTGTGTCGTGGTCCGGTGAGGGTGTTGATACTGCGGGAGTCGGGGATGGTTTTGGTGAGGGGGTGGAGACCCAGTGTTTTGAGTAGACGACGCTGGAGTTAACTGGGTTTGATTTGGAGGATGTGTGGGGAGCGGGTTGGGGTGTGACGTGTGTGGAGGATGTGATTGTGGGGTTTGCGGGATGGTGAGGCGTGAATTGTACGATGGGGGTGGAAAGTGCATGGGGGAGAGATGCGGTGTGTGGGATCGCAGGCGAGACGGACGAGTGAGGGGTTGCAGCAGACGTGGCGAGTTTAACAGATGCGGTAGTTGCGCCGTTTGAAGCTTGTGCGACAGAAACCGTGGCCGGAGTGGCATCGGCGTAAGGTTCTGAGGTGTTGGTGGTTACGCTGGTGTCGAACGCCGCGTTGACAACGTTGCCCCAGCCGCCTTCGTAAGGTTGTTTATTAATACACTCCGAGATGGAGATGAACCGGAATCCTTTCGATTTTACAAATGCGTGGATCTGTCGAAGCTTTTCCGGCGTTCTAAAAAAAACACAGAGAATCCGTCGTTAGCTGCCGGGTCTTCAGTCATGAATGAGAGCACGACTTACTCTACAGCGGCGGTGTCGTGTGACAGCGAAGCAATGCCCCTTCCCCGTTCCAACCCCTTTTCGAATGTTTTGATTGGGTCGTATCCCCTCCACTGCAAAGCAAGAACAGTTGAGTACAACTGGAGGGTTTCTCAAATCCTCAAGCACGTACATCGTTCGTATCCAGTATCCACAAGATGGTCCAGTACCCCATCTCCTTCAGTACCTTGTGCACTCTCCGGTCCGAGTTTCCGTAAGGCGGCCGCATGACCCGCATACGCTGCCCGATGACCCTATAGACCAGGTCCTCATTCCTCTGAATCTGGCCACGAACTTCGTCGTTGGAGAGTTTAGTGAGAGCAAAGTGGTCGTAAGTATGCTGTGCAATCTGGTGCCCTTCGTCGTACGCCCGCTGGAGAATCGCAGTGTTATTATGGACGTTCTTTCCCTAAAAGCGAGAGTGTGAACAGCTGCGTCTGAAACTACGGGGAGGGGCGGGAGTACCATGACGAAGAAGGTCGCCTTTATGCCGAGTTCCTTAAGCACGTCGAGGATGGCCGGAGTAAGCGTGGGCTGCGCAGACGTTTGGCAAAATAAGTCAAATGTTTCATAGACGCTACGACCACAAACGGACGTACATGTGGCCCGTCATCAAACGTCAACGCAAGGGTATTGGGAGTTTTGCAACCATGGAAGTCGACGCCATTCTCCTCCGGCGTGCCGGCCCAGGCTAGTGTGAGCAGCGCAAGCAGGGCGGCTAGTACGTAGGGCAGATGCATCGTCTGCGGATATGGTTGGACGCCCTCGGGGCAGCGAGCGAGTTTTAACGGCCAGGCGGACCCAAAATTTGAATTATTGTGAAAAACCACAAAAAATAAAAAATTGTTTTATTGTCGTTTGTAGCCGTTATTGGACACACAACTAACGCGAGGTGGAGAGGGACGGCACAGACGAGCGTGTAGCGATGCAACTAAACACAGACAACTGGCAACACTGCCGCTGTCCAGTACAGTGGTGGCTTCTATCCGGCCCAGCATTACGCTGAGGATACACAGAAGTTGACTCTTCAAATTTTCACACTCGTCTTCGGAACAATTTCTGGATACCCGCTGCCTAATTGAGCCTAATGAGAGATCGCTGGCATGTCCGCAAAATGGAATTAGTCAAACAATGGGTGGAAAACGGTCGACTACATTGCAGCTGCAGGATGGAGCCCTCTAGATGAGGCGGAAGCCAATGCATTTATTACCTCTAGCGATGGCTCTACCGATGACGTTCGCACATACCGCTGTCCCAGTTAATATATGTGCACGAACTGGGACTGAGAATGATACTGAGAGACGCTCTTCTTACTTTACATGATGCAGTATACATGCTCCTGGTAAGCAATCCCATCACACAGCCCTGGCTCAACACCAAATTGATGTTGGACACCTTTATCAGGATGACATTAAAGAAGGATCCAGGCTCACTTGCAGCACCATCTAGTGAAGACGCTGAACAATGGAGTTAACGTCATTGGGATCACGAATGAGGAGCTGAAATCTGGCATGAAGATTCTCTACGTTGGGTATGAAACCCTGCGCAATCACTTTTGTGTAGATCGATTGACTTCCAAATATCCGCAGCTTTCTGGCGGAGCTAGAACTTGATTTCCCAGAAGGAGAGTACCACGGCTCGGTAATTATCAAGCTTGCAAAACGCGACTCAGGTTCTCACACACCAATGAAAAGGACTTGAGTCCCACCGAGTGGTCAAGGGCTTTCAAGAGCACCGGTCGCAGGATCGAAGATGTTGATGCAAATGTGTGCAATTGCCTACCTCGTAAGTTGAGAACGTTGTAAATAATTGGCCATCACCTCACGTTTATCCTCATAAAAACGATGACAGCACCTTCGACTATGTACTTAATCAAGCTATTCTTATCTCACTCGAAACTAAAAAACGCCCTCAAGTACGCGGAGATATATATCCAGTTCTTCGCCGCTCGTGTTGTCAACGCGTCTACGGGTAAAACCAGATACAAAAACTGGCTGACATCCACATGCCTAACCCGTGATCTTCTATCATCTTCCAGCGAACGACTTGAGAAAGTATGTGGATCAAAGCGGACTCATTGACAAGCCTGTGACACTGCGACGTGCGCACCGTGGGGATGGGAGGGCAAGATCTGGGAGTTCTGGATCAAGGACGGTCGAATGGGTGCTCAAGGCCTGGCCCCTTATGCGGTCAAAGTGCTCGGTGTGAGCGTGGAGGAGTGGTCGGAATTTATCGAGAAGTACTTGCAAGAGTTAACCAACGGGAAGGCTTCATGAACATTGTAAGTTGCTCATTGTTTCTCGCTTGGAACAATCCTCTGAATTGAAACACGTAGTTCCGCGTTTATGGGAGAAAGAAGGCAGGTGTCAACTACAAAAACTGAAGGCTCTTTTGCTCAGTTTTTCTTTGCCGCACTTCAATGTCTTTTCCTCTGATGAAAATTTTGATTTGTGGGTTGATGATGGGGATGCAGATTGTCATAAGATCAAGCTTTAAACAGCTTGCCAAGAAGGGACTTGATGGGGGTTCGAATTGTCATGGGCAGCTCTCTCTCCACAAGTGAGCAATTCCCGCCGCCAATGGGGCCGCGCAATTGGCGAATCCATCAACACTCTGTTTGCTGATTTTAAAAAACCATGGTGCCGTACATGCTTCCAGTAAGCGTGAAAAGAAGTAAGGATGATAATATATTCAGAAACTCATATTGTGATCGTTAGGATGATATAAAAGAGGGATCTCGACTAAACCTAGAACACCACCCTGTCCAAGAGTAAGTACGGCGGTGTCAACTTCATCGGCGTGATGAATTCCGATTTGACCACTGGGTTGAAGGTGCTTGATGTTGGGGTGAGCAGAGATTCAGTACCAATTTACAGAGTGAGATCTAAGAATGCACATTTTAGGTGCGGCACTGGGATTTGGTTGGCAGAGTTGGACCGAGATTTTCCAAATGGAGAGTACCGTGGAGCGGTGTGATTGACATGAGGATATTTTGCCAAACATCAAGATGTACTGACCGCCACGATGTGGGATCTAAGTACAACCGAGTGGGCGAAAGCTTTCAAGAATACGGGACGCAAAGTCCATGTCGTTGAGGCTAATGTGTGCGATCGGTTACCCTGCAAGTGAATCCCTGGTATTTGCACTGCTCCCGATTCACATAAGTTCCTTTATTTACTTTCTGTAGATGAGGATACTACGTTTGACTATGGTACGGGATGTGCATTTAGCTTACTGGCATAACTAAAAAATTTATATTCTCTCCTTCAACAGTTCATCAGCAGTTTGTTCTTGCGGGAGTGCCTGATAAGAGTTGGCCGCATGGGGTTCTCGACGTCACAGAGGTTTTGTACGGGTAGTCAAAACAGATGGTTGTTGCTCACTCTATGTTTCCAGATGGACGTTATCCCGCAATTTACTGGAACGCCTGGCCCATACAACCAAAAGCGCACGGAAATTTATACGCAGTTCTTTGCTGCAAGAGGTGTGAATGTATCGATGGGTACACGCACCTTTGTGTATTGCTTGTTTATCATTTTGCTGTTGATGCTTCGTGTCCCAGCAAATGACCTCTGCAAACATCTTACCGACAGTGGGTTGATCTCGGACCTCTACACTGCCCGCCGATGTGCACCGTGGGGTTGGACGGCACATTGTCTGAATTTTGGATTTCATGGGTTTGTCACCGTATGCTGCCAAAGTTCTCGGCGTGAGTTCCGAAGAATGGGCGGATTTCACCGACAACTATTTGCAAGAATGGAAGGACCAAAAGGCTTTTATGACATTGTAAGGAACCGATGCGTATGCTTTTGTGGTAAATGTGTTCACGCACCATCCAATCTGTAGAGAAGGCCATTAAGTGAACTCAATTCACCGAGAAATACCCCTACAGTGTTTTTTCTGATGTTAGTTGAACCGGCCTATAAAAATCTCTCTGTTTTCTGTAATTCAAAATTGAAGTATAATTATAAAGGTATCTTTGACAAGTTCATTGACTCAACGCGCGTGTGCGTTCGGATCACAAATGCTCGTCCGCTCAAACCCGATCACACAACTGTCCCAGGAGCATTTGGGGAGGCAATTCTGCGGTAGAGCTATTAATTTCGAATGAATATCAATGTCTTGAGATTATCCTATTTCTGCATAGTGAAGCTTCAGATCCATGAACCCATCGGGAACAAATCATTGAACAGTCGCCAGATCAGCATTCAGGTTGTCACGCTCCTCACTCTGCTAGAGTCAGTGCTGGTGAAAGAGTCGCTCCTCAGAAAGCAATTAGATTCTCAGCTACCAACCGGGACCAAATCAAATGCGGTTTGTTAGCTGGAGACATGACTCTGATCTAACGTATTGAACCTTGCACGCAAGGAGACACTTGCGGCGCTATCATCGGAAGCAAACGCGATAATCTTGCGTGCAAGCGGCGCTGTGGCCCAACTTGATGCGAACTATAGACTGGATGTAAAAGCCCAACGCAGGCACCTATCACGACAGATTACTAAATGTTCAAAATAGAGATACATGGCTGACCACTCACTGAAGTCACTCTTTCCAAAGTCTGCGAAACTGATCGGCGTAGAAGGGACCGGCTCAAACCAAGTTGGTGGCGATATTCGAGGTGAACGTAACGTGACAACACAACGTTTTGCAAAATGACTCTGTATGGATCTTCTCGATTTTATCTTCCAGGCTATTTCTATGCATTGGGTATGCACAATCAGATGATATCCATGGCAGTCCAGCTTCGAAACGACATGAACCAAGGATGTAAAGATTACTATTGCCGTTCGGCGGTCTCGTAATAACCGCCAACGCTTCCTTATACAGACGACAAGTATTGCGCACACCAATTAAGCCTTCTATATGTATGTACATCCGCAAACCCTCTTGAGAAAACAATCAACTGTATCGTTATTTTTTTTGCAAGCAAGCTGTTTCTCATGCGGGCGAGCGGTTCACCAAGTACCACGCTAGGATTCAGGAAAATTTTGACGAGATAAAGGCTGCAACTTCTCAAAAGGGCGGCGACAAAGCTCTCAGTTCGATGGACGTGGAAGGTCATAGTCGTCTGACTGAAGACCAGAGGAAATGGTATGGTGGAGTTGAGATTGACATAATTCTCTCCACAACTTCATATCTTGGTTCTTCTGTGCCCTAGGGTCCTCGGTCTGGTGAACGAAATTATCGACGAAGGGCTGCACAAGAATCTTACCCCGAGGATTGACTTATTCAACAATGTCACGAACCCGTAAAGGGCCATATTGCTTGGTTTAATGTAATCATTCAATCTTGAAATATTGCCCTGTAGCATGAGATCATTTTCCAACAAAAGATACACCATAGCCAAACCAATCCTAGTAGACTCGGAACTTGAGAACAAAATCACCCAATGAATCCTAAAGTTTCAAACTCACAATGTTCGTTTATGCTTTCCCTTCCACAAATTCTTGCAGATACTTGTCGACATAGTCGTTCCATTCCTCGGTGCTCTCGTGAATGGAAATGTAGTCTGGATTGTCCGACGTCACCAATCACCAAGAACATCGTGCACAAAATCGAGCATATGACCGCCGGTGATTCTGAGTATGCGGACCACAGTCTCCCTGTTCGTGATCTTGCGAGCCATCTCGTGAATTTGGTCGCGAGGAAGAAGGATGCTGTGCGACTTCACCTCACTGTTGAAAAACTTTCCCTATGACGCCAGAGTTGAGACTTGTTGTCCTAAATGTCAGTTCCAATCTAGCGGCTTCACCGGCGGCGTACAGTCCAGGAACAACATCGTCCTTGCCGTCCTGAATGAGTCGAGACATTTAAGTCAAATCCTAGATAAATGAAAATGGATTCCTATCATACCTTCTAGGTGATCACTTCACCAGTGCAGCGGGTCGGGATACCTCCCAGGTTGTAGTGCACAGTGGGCAAAATGGGGTTGAGCTCCTTGGTGACATCGACGCCGGTGAAATGGCGGCAGTCTCAGAGATACCCTGGAGACGGAGCTTCAACCCATCTGGGGGCAAGTGGCTCAACTGGAGGTAGATGTGGTCCGTCTCGGGTCCAACTCCACGTCCCTCACGGATCTCAATGGTCATACTGCGGGACACGACGTCGCGACTGGCAAGATCCTTTGCGGTCGGCGCGTACCTCTCCATGAATCGCTCCCCCTCGCTGTTGAGCAAGTATCCACCCTCACCGCGCGAACCGTCGGTAATCTGGCACCCGGCACCGTAGATACCGGTAGGGTGGAACTGCACAAACTCGAGGTCCTGAAGAGGAAGACCGGCACGAGAGACCAAAGTCGTACATTGTGAAGGTGGGAACATTACCACCCAAATCGGGACTCATATGGCACTCCAAAATGCAGATATCTCCACGGGATTCTCACCTGGGAAGAAAATTTCGCAAAAAACATCCGGATTTTGATCGGCTTGATGCATTCATGGGTCAACGAATTGGAAGCAACGCACCTCCTGAGCTAACCAAAGAGACTGCTGCCACTATTATAGCACGGAGACTTGCCGGTGGCCGTCGCAAAGAAAGCATTGATGATGCGGATAATCTCCTTGAAGTGAATCCTCCGGAAAACGCGGCTACACACAGGTTGGATGATGATGACGATCCTGAGGGTTCAGTTGACGGAACTGGATCTGAAGATCAGAGGGAGTTGCACGACATGGGTGGTGAAGAATCATTTGACGAAGAAGACACGATTGCCAAAACCCAAAAAGGAATGGCTCCAATGGTGCCACAATGGTGTCAAAGAAGTCAAAGTACTCTGTCTACATTCCTGATGATCCCGAGGATGTTGAATATGATGTTGCAACACCACGACCCAAAGCGAAGAAAAAGACATTTGGAAAGACCCCTACAAAATCGAATCCTCGCAAGCGCTGTGTTTCAGCTAATCTCGACGGTTCCGACAGTGATGATGATGACACTGATCTTGGGGGTAATTCAAAAGGATCAAAAAAGCGAGGCGCTCGCTTCAGTCCCCAGAAGTACCTGCAAGAAAATCGGCTGGGCAAGCGAAGCGCGAGTGAGAGTAGTAGAGTTAAACAGGGAGGTTGAGTTGGCTAGGATCAAACAAGAAGGCGAGTTCAGGACAAAGCAGATGACGGCAAACGCTGAGCACAGGAAGACACAGACAGATATAGAGTTGAAGAAGTTGGATCTCATGATGGAGTAGATGCGTGTACGCAAAGAGGAATAGCTGAAAAACGAGATATGCTGTGGTTACGCCTTACTGGATGCTTCCTCCAGGACAAAACATGTTTTAAAGTTTGGAGTTTATGTAGTTTGTTTCTGACTTATCGAAAAATTACTGAAATAAAGGATTAATCAAAAATTACTGAAATAAAGGATTAATCAAACTTTGTCTTTGTTTACTTGTGACTGTCGAGTTAAATTGAACATGTATGTATGTTCGTTTTGCTTTGGCATCACGGGTTGCCTCCAGAGGAAAAGGATTCTTCCGCACGCCATTGCCTTTGCCATTGCTGTCTTCCTCCTCTTCATCATCCTCATCCCACTCATCAAGGTAGACATCGCTGTGGACCATGTTGTAATAGCACATGCTCTTGCCCACATGCAAGCATGTTGATGTGATTCATCATCTTTTATCATGATCAGGATACCTTTCAGGCTCTGGAAGCGCCCTTTGTGAGGGCTAAATGTGTGCTCCACCACAACCCTTGCAGCCGAGACTGATGTATTGAACCTTCTCTTGTTGTTTGAAATACGTTTCTTCTGTGGCTTTCGATAGAGAGGAATGACGTACATCTGCAGACCGTATCTACTGTCAGCAAGCATATATTCTTCATGATCAAAGTACTCTGCAGCATTGCAACCAAGATCACTGACACCTAAAGCTCGATTGTCAAGCGAAGATCCTGGTTGGCGCACAGAGAAGAAGCGTATGTAGCCCTCATGATCACACACACTGACTGCATTGTCGAACCAGCCGCTTGTGAAGGTTTTTTGTGCCATCAATGAATCCAAAACAATTCGGAAATCTGTGCTCGCGAATGGCAGTTTGATCCATTCCGTTCATCAGAACCCTTATTGGGCCAGGAAACAAACTCCCTCTCCAAGGAAAGAAGCGCTGCAATTCGAGTGTCCCCTCCCCAAGCCCAGCGAGGTCCGCTATGTCCATGAATCAAGCAGCATTCCATGACGGGCAAATTGATATAAGGGTACCGCTAACTGAATCTCAACTGGCCGCTGAGATACGTAAGACTTGTTTTGAAACACATGGTGGTCTTCAATCCGACTCAATATGTAGTGAAACTTGCGCTTTGAAACACAAAACTTCTGTACAAATCGAATCCCAGATGCACCCTGTTGACCTTGCAAACCACTTCTCAACTGATTCTCCGCGCTCGACTTTGTGTCTACGGCCTTCTTCATGACATGGGATAGACGTCTATCTCCTTCAGAACAACTTGCTCGTCATGGATGTCTCCGATTTGTTGTTCGTACTCAGAGTGATCAGACTGAAGGAAGAGGTCTTCACAAACTGCCACTACAAGAAGTTCTCAAGTGAAGTGATGGTCTTCTTGCAGTTGGAGTTTTGGTGAACGCAGGCATCGCAACCGAAAACGCCGAGGTGACTCAAGTCAGGCGGATGGCCAGCCCAAGCTTTGTGAGGGGTGATACCAGACAAAAGAGAACAGATCGGGAGGCGATTATACAGGTAGCAGATGGTGGCGACTGCATCTTGCCAGAATTGGGCGAGCAGGTTTGCATGGACGAGCATGGTCCAGACCATGGAGTACAAGGTGCGGAAGGAACATTCGGCAACACCATTGTGTTGCGGAGTGTAAGGCTCCACAAGCTCCATCACGATGCCCCAGGTGGCCATAGTGTTACGGACGGCTTGAGCTATAACTCGGTGCCGTTGTCGCAGCGAATGTGCTGGATAGTAAACACACGTTCCTTTTCGACTTGGAGTTTGAAGATGCGGAAATTTTGAGGAACGCCACCGCCATTTTTCTTGCCGAGAAGAGTGTCCACTTGTGGGATGAGTTGTCGTCTGTGATGCCCCAGGTGTAGATCTTGCTGTAGAGGCTAGGCATTGGAATTGAACCGGAAGGGTCAATGTGGAGAAGGCCGAGAGGAATTGCAGCACGTTGGCGAGTGCTGGGAAAAGGAAGTTGAGTCAAATTTGCCGCCAGACATGAGGTGCAGATAGGTGAGTTAGCCGGGAAGGTGATGTTGACCCCTGTAGTGACTTGTCCAAGTTGTTGTAGTTTCCGGTGATGAGGGTGCGCACATCGTGCGTGCCAGAGTCGAGTGGTATCTTTGTTTGCGGGAGCCAAGAGTGCGAGTTGTCCGCGGGTTCCATTGTTGTCGATTGCCCCGTATCTCCCACTCCAATCCAAAGGCCAGATGCGTGGCGCTGCGCGATGAAAGCTGTGGAATTGCTGGCATGGCCAACACAGACATTAGTCCGGAACTCCACGCACTCACCAGCGTCGTAACTCGCCCAATGGAAAGGAGGTTATGGGAGAATTGGGGTAAGTAAAGCACATTGTGCAGTGTCAAGGTGGCTAACTCATTTTCGACGGTAACTTGTTGGAGAACGGAGCCTGAAATTTGGCTTCAATGTTGTTGCCGATGAGGACAAGAGCAAGTTCAGAGAGTTGCTCGATATCGGCGAAAGCCGAGCATTTGTTGCGGATGTAGGCTGTGGCTCTGGAGTTGAGGTACCATCCTTTAGTGTCCTCAGCGGTGGTGGAGACGAGACCATAGTGCTGATCCTGGGTGACATTGTCTTGGGCTTCTTTCTTTATGATGTGACCTGGATCAGGAGCTTGATAGTCATCGGGGTTGATGTTTATAGAGGGGAACGCGTGCGCGTTCGAGTGTCGCGTATGCCAGATGAAGTTGTTGATTTGGACCGGATCTGTTTGGCTCGTTGTGGCGGTGCTGGCAATGACCATTGAAACACTGAAACACGAGTCAAGAGTTGGAGGTATCGAAGGTCCAGAGTGACTTAGTAGTGTTGACACTTTCGGCAGTGTCCAGAAACGAGGTTGTTCTTTCCGCAATAATCGCACTGCTTGAATTCGCGAACCTGTTGAAAGTGCGAGTGAAAGTAGGTCCTTGGCGTGGCGGCCCTCGTTGCGCCATACGGCTGTTGACCACGGAATTGTTGTGGAGACAATAAACCAGTGAAGACAGGTGTGGTATTTGTGGGAAACAAAGGACGGCAGTGTCGTACATTTCGAGGATACAAAGTTGCTCCAAGAGGTTTTGGTACGTATGTTCTCCTTCGGGTCCAGGTGCCACTGTGAAAGCCGACGTGGTGTCGTCCGTGGCCGCCGAGGATTTGCATGATCAGCACTGATCGGAGATTTTGTCTTTGGGTCTGTGGCGATGCTGTTGATTGTGGGGCTAAGTTCTCGAATACGACTAGCAAACATTGTGTGGGTCATGCTGGAGGTTTTGACTGTGCCCAAGAGCTCTTCTTCCAGAAGACGACAACAAGTGACGGGAGATTGGAGCTTGAAGCTTGGTCAATTTTTGGGATGTTTTCGTCAACGAGAGCCTCGATGATGGACGATAGTGCAAGAGAGCGGTCTTGAGGTTCTTTGTTGTCGCAAGGTCGATTGTCGTATCCATTTTACTGTGCCAGAGTTTGCGACCTTTGAGGAAGGTGGTTATGCGGTATTCCGAGAAGGGGAAATTCTTTTTGTCAATCTTGGGAATTTTCGAGCTGCTGTCGTTGTCGCTGCTGGACCCTGGACTGAGGAGTTTGGTGCTGAACCGGAGGCTGGGTTGGATCCAGATGCTTGTTCCAATGATGAACAATTTGAAATGACGGGAGATTTTTGCTGCTGAGGTTGGACTTGGGTAGGTTGCTGATGTTCAATTAATGAGGTGCTGATTGAGTTTTCCTCGGCAGATGCAGTTGTTGGTGGCGATGGTGGTGCGAGAGCTTGTGAGACTAAAGCTGAACTGAAGCTGAATGCTGAGCTGAGAATGGATGAACCAAGGCTGAGGGTTGAGTTGAGATATGATGAGTAGGTGGTTGTTGTTCTTTGCTCTTCAGATGAATCTGAATCGCTTTCTGACTCCGAGGGAAGTGGTTGCGAGGCAGAAAGATTTGGAGTGGTTGGAGTTGACGACCACCTTGTTGTTATTCAGAGCGTGAGATGTCAAGGGAATGGCGTAGGTCTGAAGATGAAGAGCGGGTGGGAGGTCTGGACATACAGTGGAAGAGAAGAACTGACAAATGCGCTGATAGAAAACTGTGCGCAGAAGCAAAAAAAGAGAGATGAAAAATATCATCGTGAAAAGATAAAGCAACTCTGAAACACGGATGTTAAAATGGTATTACATAAGAAGTAAAATTCCAAACTTGCATAGCCACTGAAGTGTGTAAAATTCAAACAAAACAACAGTCTCTTCCTGCTCGAATGCACCCCACCGTACGGAGACTGTGGACACCAGAGTGTACACCGTTACAAAGTCGATGGACTACACCTTGATCAAATGGAAAGTTGGACACCAACGAGTGACATGAAATAATGTAGCATCGCCTGTAATGACCATCTGTGTTAACATTAACACGTTCATTATTTAATACTACTATTGGCGTGGCTTGACATCTATCTATTGATTCCACGCACCACCCCAAATACAAATACAAAAATACTTTAACAGAAATGGATTCGCTGCGATTGCTGCTGGCAAACCCACGCGATTTCACCGAATACCATGCAACTCGAGCTGCAAAAGCAATCATGCAAGGAGAAGCTACCCACGCACAGGTCGGCGGTTTTCTGGTTGCATTGAAGTTGACAGGAAAGGAGTCCGACCCGTCGATCGTCGCCGCTTTCGCATCAGTCATGCGGGACAATAGCCTGCCCGTATCTGTTCCACCACATTTCGAAAACAGCGTAATCGACATAGTGGGAACGGGTGGTGACGGGCAGAATACATTCAACGCTTCAACGGCTGCGGGACTCGTTGGCGCTGGCGCTGGCTGCATCGTTGCAAAGGTAGCTGGCCTTACCAATCACAATGTTTTGTGTCTGAACTTTGCATCAGCATGGAAACAGAGCGTCATCATCTAGTTGTGGATCCGCAGACGTTTTGGAAGCTCTGGGATGTCATCTAACCAACCTTACGCCCGATAGCGTCCCCCGCGCGCTCGATTCGTCCGGGTTCGCCTTTTTGTTCTCTCAGGTCTTCCATCCCGCGATGAAAAACGTCTCGGTTCCACGAAAAGAGCTCGGTGTTCGCACAATCTTCAACCTGTGAGTTTGGCAAAGTGAACCGGGGACTCGAGAGAACGTGCTGAATGTATTTTTGACTTCCAGATTAGGACCCTTGACGAATCCTGCTCGACCAAAGAAGATTGTGCTCGGCGTCTACGCAAAGGAACTCGGGCTGCTCTTTGCACAAACGCTCAAACTCACGGGGGTACAGCGCGCATGGGTCGTGCACGGGGAAATCGGTCTCGACGAGGTGAATAGATTCGAAAAAAACTAACGCTATAAAGCATTGTTAACAATTTTGTATTTCAAGGTCAGCCCTGAAGGATACACGCAAGTCTGGGAGCTCCAACCCGACGGCTCGATCACCGAGCTCCGTCTGCACCCCTCCGATTTCGGCCTCTCCGAACACCCACTCTCGACAGTCGTCGGCGGCGACGCTGCGATGAACTCCAAAACGATGACGAGTCTACTGAACGGGGAGCTTCCAGACGGCCACCCTATTCTAGACTTTGTCCTGCTGAACGCAGCTGTGCTTGTGTATGTTGCGGGGAAAGCGGGTTCGATTAAAGATGCGGTTGGGGTTGCGAGGGAAAGCATCCGGAGCGGGAAAGCACGGAGTGCACTTGAGGGTTTTAGAGTGTGCACAGAGTAGAGGTGGGGAGATGTGATTGGGCACCGAAATGAAGCGGTCAGATGCTTTTGAGGAAGTTGGAACAAAAGCTTCTCGTCAAAATACATACATTCTTTTCTTAGGCTGTAAAGCCTGCTCGATTGATGAATATTCCAGAACTGCGAGGACTTATCGGCAACATTAGTTGTCTCGAAAGATCATTCTGCACAACTTTTATATGCCTCTATTTGTAACCAGAGGAATCTTTTTGTCCTAGATCGGTTGGAAACCCCTTTTAAACTGATTGGGACAAAGTCTCTGGTATCCTTTGTCGGAGCATTCCCCCACTTTTTTTTGCCCAACTTAAAGCTGATACTACTGAATGAACCACCCAGACAAAGATCGACGGAGCCTCACCGGCTCGAAAATGTTACTGAATGAACCACCCGGACAAAGATCGAAGGAGCCTCACTGGCCCGTAAGTAACATTTCCGCAATACATTTTTATAATCGTTGCGGATAGCCCCTTGATGAAAGGATGGCACAGCATTAATTTTCGGCTAATACTTTCATATTACGTTAAGAGTTTTGACTTACTAGTTCCTAGCTCCCCACTCACTATATAACCCACTGAATGTTCTATGATCATGAGCCGACACGGCAGCCCCCAAACCATCTATAATAACAGAAATAGAATTGTGCGGCTAATTTTGTTTCGTGGCTTCTAATCAAAATTTTGAATGGCACACAGCCTCGCATTGTTGTGATAGCATTAAAATAGAGACTCCTTCCCTCCGAAGACGCTTACTTTAGCTTTTGTCTTTGTCAATGCGTTCAGCAGTCACTTTCGCCGTTGCAGCGCTCGCTGCGCTTGCCACCTCCGCGGCCGCTCAAAGCGACGGTGTTGACTTCTTCGGATGCGGAGGCACGAACACGTTGGCCATGACGTTTGACGATGGACCGGATGTACGGACCGTCTGCATAATCCGAAATATTCAAAGTCCTTACTGTGCTCTCTTGATAGCCCAACATCACTCCCGGCCTGCTCGATACTCTGAAATCCCTTGGAATCAAAACCACTTTCTTCATTTTGGTAGGTCGAGCAATGTTTATGGTACCTCTGTCTGAATATCTCGGCTTTGCTCCGGTTAGGGTGCAAGCGCGGTCAACAACAGGGCGCTTGTCAAGCGTGCATACGATGAAGGTCACCAGATTGCCCATCATACATACGACCACTTGTCGCTTCCTTCGCTGACGGACGCGCAGGTGAAGGATCAGATTCAGAGGAACGAGGATTTGATAAACAGCATCATTGGTCACCGCACTGCCATCGTACGTCCCCCGTTCGGTGACTCAGACGCCAGGGTTTACGGCATTGTCAAGGGGATGGGCTACTCCATTGTCAAATGGAACCTGGATTCCAACGACGTAAGATTTATTTTATAACTGGTTGTCACCTTATCATGCCCACGCTCTCCTATCAGTGGCAGGGCGTTGATCCCTTCAAGATTTTCGACACCGACCTTAAGCCCGGTAAAGGCTACATGGCTCTCCAACACGACATAAACTTTCAAGAGTATGCCTTTTGTATTGATCTAGTTAATTGCGCTAATCGCGTGCGTTCATAGAACTCCCGCCAAAATTCGCCAGATTTACAATTTGGTAAAGCAGCGCGGCTTCCGTTTCGTTTCTATTTCCGAGTGCATTGGCAAGCAGCCCTACAAGGACGGCTGGGGAAACGTTGTCAACAAGAACTTTGACGGCCCTACGGGGGGTGACCAGAGCCCGGCCACGTCCCAGTCGGTTGCTGTTACGTCTGCAACTACCACAACCTCTGTTGCCCCCACATCTGCTACAACTACTACAACCGTCTCTGCTTTTGCTCAGATACAGACCACTGCGTATACAGTCATATCTGTTACTCCGACCGCAACCGCCACCGCTGCCGCCGCGCCCGGTGCCGTTGCATGGCCTGTCGTTTCCGTGTTTTCATTCTTCGCTGCTATTTTTGGTGTGCTAGCTCTCTAAAATCGCTTTGCTATTTTTGGTGTGCTAGCTCTCTAAAATCGCTTTGCTTGGCAGCAGTCACATACTCCACTTTCCGTTGTACTCACATTTGATTATTTTGTGCTGGTGATGAGTAGTGTGTCTTTCTTGACAGCTTCACATCTTACACTTTTCTGTATCGCCCGCATTTTGCAACCCCATAGAGGGCGTGCCTGGAATACATTCCGAAAGTCTAAACATAAAATTTAGAAAATTAGACAAACGTACTCAGTTCGATCCATTCCCTGCGCCATTTCCGCCAGCCACTCCAAAAAACCTTTCTTTCCAACAAAAGCTCTTTCTCGACATGGTGATAAAACGAAAATAACTCGATGGATTGACTGTCTGAGCTCATTTTTCTTTGTTTCAAGTCTGCACCTAACCCGAAAGCCTTCCCTCTCGCCCCTCCCGAGCTCGCCGAGAAGATTCTTGACCTGGTCCAGCAGGCCAGCCACTACAAGCAGCTCCGAAAGGGTGCCAACGAGGCCACCAAAACCCTCAACCGCGGCATCTCCGAGTTCATTGTCATGACCGCCGACACCGAGCCTCTCGAAATCCTGCTCCACCTCCCCTTGCTCTGCGAAGACAAGAACGTTCCGTACGTCTTTGTGCCGAGCAAGATCGCCCTCGGTCGTGCGTGCGGTGTCACGAGGCCCGTTATTGCCGCGAGTGTCACCACGAACGACGCTGGAGAGTTGAAGAGCCAGATTTCGGTGATTAAGGGCGAGATTGAGAAGCTCATGATCTGAGCAGATCAAGTATTGTGAATGAGTGGAAGAAAAGACGGAGAATTGTGGTCGAAAGGGCGCTAACTTCAAGAACCTCTGTTTGATTTCCACTTTTTTCCATCAACCTCCCTGTTTTGTCGTCTATCCACTTCAGTATCCTTTCCCTGTCCCAAAATGGCACGATTGTTTGAGTGAGCGAAATGACTTTACGTTGAACCACAGATGGGGCAAATCCACCCCTTTGTCTTTTGTTTTTGTTTTAAGGAAGGTGGTTTATGCTCTGGTTAATTGTAAACGACGCACCATTTTGGGATGGAGACTGGGTCAAGAATGTTTTGTGATTGTATCGGATGTTGAATACACTTGATCGATCCACTGAATGACGTTTGGAATGAGCGAACACTCGATGTGCGAACGTTGGTTCAGGTTGACACGATAAATGACACGAATGCAGTCAACTCCATGTTGATTTTGAAAGAACAATACGTGGTTACGAATGGGCACAGCGGGATTTTTGTTATCTCGAGTTGGAAGATCCGCCGGAAAGCCATTCAACCGCTCCTGACCCGCTGCAGTGAGGGAATTTAACGGCGTTCTTGAAATTGAATTGAGCGCTGAAGGACAAAAGCGGATAGAGTCCCTGTAGGTGTTTGTGTCACAAAAATGCCCATCGTTTTCATCTCCGAATTCATTTTGCTTGGTAGTTCGATCTCAAATGACATTACCTTCCAGTCTATTTTCGACCATCCTTCTTTGGCTTTTCCCGTGAATAGAACGACCCGCTTCTACTCTGCATCTCAAATCTGAAAGATACAAGCCAAGCGGGAAGTCCTCGATCCTTAGAATCTTCCTCTCCCGATGGGAGCCCCTCCATCGACGCAATGCGAGGATCGAAACAAGATACCGCATGCTTGAAAGCTCGCATGACGAGAACTGACCCTCTGGATGCCAAACTGGCAATCATATTATTCTCGGTAGATTAGTATCGGATGAACCCGAGTGGCTTACGACGACAGGCTGTTTATGATCGTCAATGACTTGGTCGTTGCTACCTGACGTAGCAACGACCATGTTGCAGTTGGTAAGTTTTCTCAATTTTAGATACCACATCGTTGATCTACGTGTTCTGCTTTTTGAGGGACAATGTTTCCTGCAGACCGAATTGCCCGATATTCAGGACGAGTCGAAGCTCCATTACACAAATTGCGTTATTATTAAGGTACAATTGCATTGAATGCCATTTTCTCAACATTCTGAAAGTTTCCTTATCGGTCTTAGGTGTTAGATCTAGCCCCGATACGTGCACGACCACTTTCAAAATTTTGTTCTTCAACGCCTGAGAAATTTTGAGAAATACATGAGGATGAGGTATTGAAAATCCCAATCATACACAAAAGTGGGGTAGGGTGGGTGTAATTGACGAGATGAAGAATGATGCTATGAATCTGTTAAAATGATGTTGAGGGAATATGAAAAGGCTGAAAAAGGGGCCCGGGTTTCTTCAAAATCGGAAACGCTCACTTGGTTGGGTTTCCCCAGGGGTCGATGTTGTAACAGTAATAATCGAGGTAGCTGTTGTCCGGGTCTGGGTTGAGAGTCCAAATAGGGAAGACGATACCGTTGGCCGTGAGCGCGGTGGCGAACAGAACAGCGGCAGCAACACCACCAGCCTGGGCTGCCGCCAACACGTAGGTGTACTTCTTCCACCAGTCGGGGTACTTTTTCAGAATGTAGTACGAGAATATGAAGCCCATTAATGGCGCAACGACGTAGAAGTTCTGGAACTGATTAGAACCTGGGAACATTAAGAATCAAGTTTTCCATTTCTAAAGCAGTGGCATTCACAAATTTACTTACCGCTAATGGCGACGATGAGCGGAATGTTGAGCATATGCCAGTTCTTAGATGGGTAATACTTGCTAATTACCCAGACAAGGACAGGTGCAATGGCACCAACCAAGAAGCCCCACAAAGTGTTCTGGTAGACTGATCCGATTCCGAAGAAACGAGCAGGGGCGATAGCGCCCCAGATCGCTCCAGCGTTATAGAACGTGAGGTAACCAAGAACTTGCCAGTCACCCTCTCCAAGAGAAATTGATTTCTGGAACATCATCCACCAAGCAACCCCGAGGTAAATGACAGAACCAAGGACAGTTCCGTAGATTTGAGCAGCGAACATGGAAATCGGGGGGATCTTGAGGTAATGGCCCTGCTTCAGATCCGCGAGGAGGGTGATCGCTTGGTATGCAGTGTTGAATCCAACCGACTTGTAGCACATGACGGCGACTGTGTCACCGGGCATAAGAAGACCGGCAACGAATTCCTGGAGCACGTTCAGGTAGATCTGCGTACCAGTGACGCCGAGCACAACACCGATGGGTACAAGAAGGACGAACGCGGTGGCAATGGCCAAGATAACACCCCACACGGGCATACGGAACTCGGTGAACGCACAGACCAAGCACAGACCAATGGTCCAAAGGAGCAACCATCCACCGTAGAACCACTCGGGAATGTCGGGGTAAGCGGCCATTAGCTTGTTGTGGATGTCGGTTTCGTCGTTGATCTGCTTGATCGCAGCCTTGAATTGACGAACGATGTCTTTGCCGTACCACACCGCGACGTGCGCGACCATAGCCGGAAGAACTATAAAGTCGACCATGTAGACAACGGCAAAGTAATCGGAAATGTAGATCGGCCCGACTTCGTTGTACTTGGTTACGTTGAGAGAGTAGTCTGGCTTCGAGTAGAGATCGCGGGCCCGCATTTGGATGCCATTCTTGTCGAACAAGGCGTTGGTGTTGAAGTACGGCTTGGTGTCGTTTGTGCCAGGGATGATGTCCTTCTTGATACCACGCCATAATTCTTCAGGGTGCCCGAAGGGGTTGGTGTAGTGCATCGGGACGGAAACGAGGTACACGAAGATCCAGTTGCCGATCCAGCTCTGGAGCTGGTAGATCCATGGGATAAGGTAGACACCGGCACCAATGTATTGCAGGTCGAAAGTGAGACCGAGAAGACCGGGCCCGGAAACCGGGGGACTAACTGAGCCAAGGAAGCGAGCAATCTTGTTTGAGGAAAAGAGGCAGAGCAAAGCAACAGCCTGCAATGCAGTGGCGAAGATCTGATGGGAACGGTAAGCATTAACATGGATAGACGGAGGTTAAAGACGCTCGTACGTTGGGAATAAGCTCATAGATGAAAATTCCAGCAAGCGCGATCCAGAAGAAGCTGAAGCGAGACATCTTCCAGGTGTTCAGCTTCAAGTCGGGCTTGTGCAGAGAGACAAACAGAGCGGTCTGCGACAAGATGCTGGGCCACAACATAGCAGCAGGCTTAACGATGAAGCGACGAGCAAGGCCGGCCATACCGAAACCGACGAGCTGTGTGGTGATGACCCAGAAGAATGATTGCACAAAGTCAATCTTGTCGTTGGCCATGAACATGTCCATGCGTTGGGAGACGACGTTGTACAAGGCGTAGGGGCTCGCACTTCCGGCCGAGGCCATAACTGAAATGAGAACGTGCTCCTTGATGCTGAATGGGCCAGGGTTCAGCGTGAAACTGAACTTGCCAATGTTGATCTTCGTCGTTGGAAGGATCTTGGCCAAGATCAAACCAAGAGGGTAGGAAAGCAGGACGGCCAAAGTAGGGTCTACAACATGAGACAGGTAAGACCAGATCATGCAAGTATTTTGATAATCTAACCAAGGGTGATCGAGTTGGTACGGAACGAGAAGATGGCGTTGGCAGCAGCCATTCCAGCGCACCAGAACGTACCGAGGATCCAGACTCGAGCACTGTTATCATTGAAAACACGTATAGCAAAGACACCATGACACCTTGATTGGCACTTACGACAAGTGAGGGATGTTCGGATCATCGGTTTGAGGAACGATGGCACTGGTAAGCTTGTTAGCCAAGCTGGCATCAGCGTTTTCCGCATCCAGAGCAAGGGCAGCGTCCTCGGCCGAAATCGGCTCGCCAGTCTCGATATCACCCGCCTTCTTCTCGTCAACGACTTCGAAGACTTCTTCTTGCTTTTCTTGCTTGGCTTCCGTGTCCGCCATATGACCGGATTGGTTGGTGTTGATCTTTGATGGGGGCGGGATCCGCACTCTTTATAGGCACAAAAGTCTGAGGAGGCACCAATGTTGCGCCATGATGGAAGGTTGACGTAAATTTGACGCTCAACAAAATTATCCTTGGGCTGTGCCGGAGGAGATAAATACTCATGATTGTTCACAACTCTTGCGTATTTCCAAGCTTGCGCTTTGTTTGGGTGCTAGACCGGACCAGAAGCAACTTCAAGGAGGTAGAGCACTTAAAGGAGGGAGTTGGAGATCAAAGTTTTGTCGTTGCGGAATGTTCTTAGTTTCCATTCAAAATTTTCAAATCTCCATGGAACAAACATAAGGAGGCAGCGAACCACTGATACATTGATATGGGATAAATTGTTTCCTTCAGTTCTAGCCTTATCCGAGGCCAGCTGTCTGTCAAAGTGTATTCGTTTGCCATGGCAATCAGAACAAACACTCGTCTTCCGGCAAACCAACACCTCCCATGATCAACACAACAAAGAATGTTCGATGGGGCTATGGCAAGGGTTTAACATCATGCACCTTTTCCGATTTATGTCATGTGCGAAATGTATCTGATCATCGACATTTTTCCGAAGATTCCGTCCAGTTGCGGACATCTCCATTATGTAGCCACCAAGAGAGCTTCCTGTGTTGCATAGAGCAACGGGCTCACGTAGCATCTTTTGCCTCAACTCGTGAAGACAGAAAGCAACATCAGAAAGCAACATCAGCACGTTTCTCGTTTATGCTGCGATGCTTTTCCTTTTCGGGTTCAATCGGAACATACGGATAATTGTTTCCAGATGAGTTGTCAGTCGCACATAGCTGTGGAGTTCTCCAGAAGGGAACCACCAAATAAGAGATATGTGCTAAAAGAATTCCACAAAGGGTCCACAACAGGCAATCCAGTTTCACGTATTTGATATCTACTTGATTCTTAATGATAAATTTATTTGATTAAGAATGCAAGGCTACTTGAGGAATGCATATGTCCCAAGCGATCAACATAATGATGAGGTATTCGTTCCCAACGATACTTAAGGGAAGGTTTCTTGCAAATAGAGGAAGTAAATGACGAAAATGATTGGCAATGCAAATGAATCGGAATAAATGATGTTTGGGAAGATGAACGTGGGGATGGTTGGGTCACCAGTTAAAGCGCTCACTTATTGGGGTTACCGAAAGCGTCAATGTTGTAGCAGTAATAGTCGAAGTAGCTGGCATTTGGGTCGGGTTTGAGAGCCCAAATAGGGAAGTTGACACCGTTGGCGGTGAGTGCGCTGGCGAACAGAACAGCGGCAGCAACACCACCAGCCTGGGCTGCAGCCAAAACGTAGTTGTACTTCTTCCACCAGTCGGGGTTCTTCTTCAAGATGTAGTACGAAAATATGAACCCCATCAACGGCGCGACAATGTAGAAGTTCTGGTACTGGTTCGAACCACCGATGTAGACGATCAAGGGGATGTTGATCAAGTGCCAGTTCTTTGAGGGGTAGTACTTGCTGGCTGCCCAAACGAAGACAGGTGCAGCGGCACCAACGAGGAAACCCCACAGGAGGTTCTGATAGACTGATCCGATACCAAAGAAGCGAGCCGGAGCAATGGCACCCCAGATGGCACCAGCGTTGTAGAACGTAATAGCCAAGAACTTGCCAGTCAGACTCTCCAAGAGGAATCGAGGTCTGAAACATCATCCACCAAGCGACGCCAAGGTAAATTATCGCACCGACGATAGTACCGTAGATCTGAGCGGCGAACATGGAGATCGGGGGAATCTTAAGGTAGTGGCCCTGCTGAAGATCCGCGAGGAGGGTGATGGCCGGGTATGCAGTGTTGAACCCAACCGACTTGTAGCACATGACGGCAACGGTGTCACCGGGCATAAGGAGACCGGCAACAAACTCCTGGAGCACGTTGAGGTAGATCTGGGTTCCTGTCACACCGAGCACGATACCGATGGGGATTAGCAGTACGAAGGCAGTGACGATGGCCCAAGAGAACACCCCACACGGGCATGCGGAACTCAGTGAACGCGCAGACCAAGCAGAGAGCGATGGTCCAGATGAGCAACCATCCACCGTAGAACCACTCAGGAATGTCGGCGTAGGAAGCCATCAGCTTGTTGTGGATGTCGGTCTCATCGTTTATCTGCTTCACTGCGGCCTTGAACTGGCGGACGATGTCCTTTCCGTACCAAACAACAACGTGGGCGACCATAGCCGGGAGCACGATGAAGTCGACGAGGTAGGTGACCGCGAACAAGTCGGAAATGTAAATCGGACCGACCTCGTTGTACTTGGTAACGTTGAGAGTAATCGGGCTTGGCATAGAGATCGCGAGCCTTCATGACGACACCGTTGTGGTCGAACAAATAGTTGGTGTTGAAGTACGGCTTGGTGTCGTTGGTGCCAGGGATGATGTATCTCTTGATACCACGCCATAAAGTGTCAGGGTGTCCGAAGGGGTTGGTGAAGTACATCGGAATGGCAACGAGGTACACGAAGATGTAGTTGCCGATCCAGCTCTGGAGCTGATAGATCCATGGAACAAGGAACACACCAGTTCCGATGTATTGCAAGTCGAAAGTGAGACCTAGAAGGCCAGCTCCTGAGACTGGGGGACTGACGGAGCCGAGGAAGCGCGCGATCTTGCTGGAAGAGAAGAGACAGAGCAAGGCAACAGCTTGCAATGAAGTGGCGAAAACCTGATTGGGAAGAAAAGCATAACCATGGATAAACGGAGATTAAGATAATGGCACTTACGTTGGGAATAAGCTCATAGATGAAAATTCCAGCCAGAGCAATCCAGAAGAAGCTGAAGCGAGACATTTTCCAAGTGTTGAGCTTCAGGTCGGGCTTGTGAAGTGACACGAAGAGAGCGGTCTGCGACAAGATTCCGGGTCACAGCATGGCAGCAGGCTTGACAAGGAAGCGACAAGCAAGACAGGCCATACCGAAACCGACGAAGTGATGACCCAGAAGAAAGACTGAAGGAAGTCGATCTTCGTTGGCCATGAACATGTCCATGCCCTGGGAGACGACGTTACACAAGGCGTAAGGGCTCGCACTTCCGGCCGAGGCCATAACTGAAATGAGAACGTGCTCCTTGATGCTGAATGGGCCAGGGTTCAGCGTGAAACTGAACTTGCCAATGTTGATCCTGCTAGTGGGAAGGATCTTGGCCAAGATCAAACCAAGAGGGTAGGTCAATAAGACGGCCAAAGTTGGGTCTACAACATGGGACAGTAAGACCGATCATGCAACTATTTTGATCAACCAACCAAGGGTGATCGAATTGGTACGGAACGAGAAGATGGCGTTGGCAGCAGCCATTCCAGCGCACCAGAGGGTACCGAGGATCCAGACTCGAGCACTGTTAACATTGAAAACACGTTTAGCAAAAGACACCATGACACCTTGATTGGCACTTACGACAAGTGAGGGGTGTCCGGATCATCGATCTGAGGAACGATGGCGCTGGTAAGCTTGTTAGCCAAGCTGGCATCAGCAATTTCCGCATCCAGAGCAAGGGCAGCGTCCTCGGCCGAAATGGGCTCGTCGCCCGTCTCAATATCACCCGCCTTCTTCTCGTCCAGAACTTCGAAACTTCTTCCTGTTTGACTTCCGTGTCCGCCATTTGACCGGGTTTGGAGAGTAATAGTCTTCCGAACAGGGAAATCAGCTCTCTTTAGACCAGACGCTTGGCGGCACTCCACGATACAGACGCGCCATGCTGTAGGATGTGATGTAAATTTGCTGGCGTTGCAAAATCATCGGGCTGTGCCTACTGGGGAGGTAGGAAACGGACTAACTCAAAGTAGGTCAGAAAACGTGATCGTTTGTGTCTCTGGTCTCATCACGGTCGAAAAACTACATCTTTGGTTCTGATGTCAAAGATTGGAGTTGGATGAGCTGAGAGAGCGGTCAATGGTATGCTGCAAGTGTCTTTTGGAATGTTCTTCAATTCTGCTCGGAATTTTTGTGTCTCCGAGGAACATCTGAACTTTCGTGCCAAGAAACTCTGAGACTCTGAGACACCACAGGCTGATGCGACTCATGCAAAGGTGCGCCAGCCTCAAAAACCTACCAATAGTCAGCTAACGTTTCCTGCTCCCAATCGAAGATTTATTCAACGGGCTACATCGGTCCACTAAATTTTCAACCGTCATGCACGGTGGCAATCCGGAACATTCCATGGACAGCTGCACTGCACGTATGATGAAATTTTGAAGGGAACCAATGTGTTCTTTAGATACAGATGAAAACTTAGGTTGTCAAACGAACAGGTGCGGATCGCCTGTATGCATAAAGGAGTTTCAGCAATGGTTCCAGGGACGAAACAGCCGCCTGGACTTGACCCACAGCCAGCTGAAATAAAGGCATAGTTTAAAATATGTTTTGGTAGGTCCACATTGCACTTAAACTCACGTCTGTATCTGATTGAAGCTGGTTCTTGTGCGAATCTACGATCTGGATCACCGCACCCATGTCACCGTCGGATTCGACGCTCACGACCGCTGGTATCTTCTCAAGGGACTTTGAGAAGTAAAGATTCGTCGAGTGGAGTTCCTGTGCGCGAGATTGTCATACCATGACAACACCACAATGGATTTGATAAGGCTTACCGACATCCATGCCATTCCAAGCTCCCGGACATTCTTTGCAATATCCATTGGCGTAACTGCAGCATGCTCGTCGACACCACCTGCAGCAAGTGTATCGTTTCTCTTCGAAACAACGTCGCAAATGGAGCAAATCTTTCGGTAAACGTGTTTCATTAAGCTTCCAAGGTTCGTGGTTTACGCAAGCTCACCTCCACTGAAGCGGTCTCGCTCACAACCACAAGCGTATCGACAGCAATATCGTGAAGAGTCGCACAAGCGTTGATGGCTTCGTCCTTCCCGCCCTTCGTTCGCGCTTCCTCGAGGGCTTCGTCCCCGAGCGCACGAACGCGTGCTCCCAGATCTTTAAGGGCATCTGTCCACTTTGTAGATCGCTTCAGCGATACTTTGCTCACCGCTTCGATCTGAATTCATTGCATTTGTTAAGCGACGAGCAACGTTCCAAAGCCTCCACATCCTACCAAGCTCTGGATCTTTGCATCATCTGCGAATACACTTGTACCAATTGACCCTCCAACGCTCACGGTCCCAGCCACCGCTTCTGCATCCTCGTTCATCGCCTCGGCGCTCAGCACTGCATCGATCGCCGCTGAGTCCGCCAGATTGAAGCCTTCTGCACTCCCCAGTGCCGCACGAGCGCCTTTCCCGCGCACCTCCAGCCGACCCACGATCTCTCGCCGTCCTGTCGCGTCAGCGCGACTCCACGCGGCTGCGAATCGATCTCCTGAATACACCCCACTCTCAGATCGGCTGTGTGGAGTGCTCCAAAGAACCTCGTTTGGACTGGGGACCGCAACGCCAAGAATCGCCATTGCCCGCTCGCCGAGCGTTTCGATTGCTGTCAGACCCTGCTCAACGAGCTTGGCGCTGGTCTCACGGGACTGGTGGACTACTTCGGAGTTGCTCACGTCACGTACCACATCCTTCAGCTAGTCCCATCGTCATGACAGAACACTTTAAAGTTTGGCAAGAATCCTACCTTTCCACCGGTTGTTTTGAGTGCAGACGCAAAAGCCTCGGACGCAAAATCTAGTCCCTTCACGATCGAATCCAGCGCATCCGGTGCATGGGTTCCAGCCTCCTCGACGTTCACTTTCTCGTCGTCGGCATCCCGCTCCGCATCTCCTCCTGCAGCTGCCGTGCGTGCACTCTGAGGACGTCTTATCTCTTCTTGATAGTGTTCATCAAACTGTGGGTCGAGTGTCGAATATACGGTGTCCACAGCTTGATTTGTAACGTCACGAATGTTCGTTCCTGAATAATATCGTCAACGAAATCGAAACAATCTTTCGACTAATTTTTTTATAGTACCGATAGTTTGAGCCTGCTTTCCAACCTCCTTCACGATCTCACTGTTCTCGATGTCACGCGCAACTTTCAACACAGCGCTCGTGAACATGGTGACGAGACCCGGACTCGTTGTGCGATTTTCGTCGCCTTCTTCCTCTCCATCTTCGCCCTCTTCTCCAGCCTCGCGTTTTCGTGTCTCATCCCCTCCACCACCGCCTTCCTCCGCCTCACTAGCGATGGGTTTAAGCAGATCTTGTGTTGCAGAGGTAACCGTAGCAGCAGCAGCCGTAGCTGTTCGCGCTGTGTAGGCGATGATGAATGCAATCCGAAAGTCAATCCAATTTAGAATGCTTTGGTTTGGTGTTTGGACACTTACAGAACCAACCGCCGATCGACGACGCGAAAGTGCTCGCCGTGTCTAGCATGCTTTGGGCGGGATCATTTTCATCCAACGAGCCCTGCCTGCTCCGTCGTGGGGGTGGCAATGGCTCTGCGGAGTAAGCAGGCACGTCAAAGGCGTCTGCGGACATGATGAAGGATTCGTATCACGTGGTGGAAGTGGGAATGATAAAAAATTGGGTGCTGAAACAATGTATGCTGATCATCAGGACTGGAAAGGCTGATTTGACTGATTTTGAATGTCCCTCCAAATCCAGTGCAAGTTCCCACTATTTTGAAAAAGTTACATCAATTGTGAATAACTCGAACCTAAAAAGGTCTTGCTGCCATTGCGATCTGGTCTGTTTCCGTTGTGTGGTCGGCGGTGCGGTGTGTGTAAACTTTCCATTGTTGCTCAGTTGGCACCCTTTCAACACCGCAAGTGTGAACGCAGATTCCTTTATTAGATAGAACATTAAATCGAATCAACTTACTATCATGATTCATGCTGGCTCAACTCCAATCTTCTTCTCCAATGCCTCCAGCCGATCCAGCACTGACTGCAATATTCGATTCGTCAACTCCGGATGGTATCCCGACGTCCCCTCCGCACCTCCCGTCGGCGCACCTCCAGGCCTGATCCCACCGATCGCGCTCAGCGGCCCACCCCCAACATGGAACGTACCCCTCGCACTAAACAACTGTCCATTATGCATCTGACTCCCTCCAACACCCGTCTGCGGCCCCAGCCTCGCCGACACCATTCCCGCGTTGTTCTCATGATTCCCGCTCCCCGATCCGTTCGCAGTCGGATCCACCTCCATCATATCCTCAATGACCCTCAACCGCCGGTTCAACTGCGTCAACGCCATCCCAAACTTCTCCCCATACGTCATCTGCATCTTTCCGAAATGCGTCTGCACGAGCCCCTCGATCATCGTCGCTGAGCCCTGCAACGTTTGAAGCAACGCCGCGGACTTGCGGATCTGATCCTTCAATGTTCGCTGAAGGGCGATCGACTCCTCCATCTGGTCGTAGATGCCCTCGAACACGCTCAGGAAGTGAGTTCGCGATACAAGCGGCGGCTGTACTGCGGTCATCGGGGGCTGGTGAGAGCCGAGGTTGTGTGGTGGATGTATGTGCGATGATGACGGTGGAGGGGCGTGTGAATCACGATGGAGGGTGTGGGGTGGGGTGGCAGCTGGATGAGCGCTATGCGAGCCGTTCGAGGACCCTCCTGAGTTTGACAGGTGATGGTTTGCTAAGGATGTGCCATGTGGTGTGTATCCTGTTGACGGAGACACTGGGTGCATGTGCGACGGGGTGGGGACAGGAAGCCTTCGAGCTGGAAATTCGGGATTTCTAGGAGAAGGCGGGAATCGAGCATCCATGCCACTTCTTAGCTGTCCAGCGCCTCTTGAGCTGAGGCCACTTGGAGGATGGTGATGAGATGGTGTGTGCAACGGTGGAGGCATCGCTTGGGTGTTTGCGTCGTGAGTAGTTGGGAGCGGACGAACTGGTCCATCATGCGGTGCTGACATGATCTGTGGATATCGGTTGCCATCTGATCCAGGTGTTGTGATCGTAAGTCGAGCGTGGGTTCGCTTTTCACTCATCCGTCGCCCAGAAGGGGTGGGATCAGACGAAAATGGAGGTTTATCGCTATTTCCTACCCCGGTGCCGGCTGGTGACTCTGTAATTGGGATAGCTGATGTATTGGTGTCAGCGTTCGAGTGAATGCCATCTTGTGCAGAGCGGGGATAGTTGTCGAGAGATGTTGTAATTATCGAGAGTCGCTTCCGCTTTCTTCTGTCCTCACTCATTGCTGGATTTGGCGTCTCGGGCTGAGCTGAATTGGGAGGCTCCGACGAAGTGTCGTCCATGGCTCTTTTCTGTCCAATTTCAGGATCCGACCTCGATGCAGACTGCATTCCTGGCTTGACCGAGCTTGGCTGTGAAAGAACTTGTTAAGAGTGGCAGAACACCACAAATGATGACGAACATACCCTGGTACCTTCACTCTTTGGACTGTCACCTGATTGCTCCTTCAAACCCACGGCCATGTTGTCTATACTGCTTCCTCCCGACCGTTGTGTCTGCTCAAACTCAAAGTCAAGTTCGTCCACCGTCTCTCCAAATGGCCTCTTCAGGGCCAGCCCGTTCAAGCTCTTCAAAACCTCTTCCGCTTCCGTTCCTCCCGTTTTCAGACTGGATGCATCCAGTCGGCAAAGCTTACGAATAATCTGCACACCTGGTGAATCTGTCGACCCTTTGATCCCAGCTAACGCCTCCACAGAGACATATACATCCCCAGTATTCTCGCTGAGCGCGTGAGTCGGATCAGCCAGATACTCTGATGGGAGCATTCCCGATCTCAATAAGTATCCGACATCTTCTGAAAACACCAAGTGGTCTAAATCCCGAGAGCGAAAGAACGCACGTTGAACTATTTGGTTTGAGCTGTTGCCTTTGACCGGTACGGAAATGGTGTAGAGACAAAAGGCGTGACCGTGTCTACCAGTCCGAAAGACCCCGAGCTTCAACTTTGCGACTCGGAGGGCCCTCTCTACAGTCTCCGACCCCCCCGTGTTTTCCCGCATCTGCTTATTTGCCCACTTGAGCACTGAGTTTTGGATTCAAGTGATGAGAATAAGATGGTAGATGGTGAAAGATTAATTGAAAAAGGGCAGTGGAGAAAATCAACGGTTCCAATCTGCAGTTGATTGGGAACAGAAGACCTTTCTCAAAGCGAGTGGATTACTTCGAATCGATCACACGACAATGTCTCAGGTGGCACTTTCTTTCTTTGCGTCGTCACGCCCCCACTTTCCGCCCCCTTCGTTCAGCTCGGTTTCCGTGATTGTTTTGTGTTTGGGGCGGTGTGAGCCACAGGGCAAATGAAGTGTTTTTACAAAAAAAAGAAATGAAACTTAAATAGATGAGCGTGAGTTATAGATGCGATACAATACAACAGATAGCATCACGATCGCTTCCCAGTTATGCTCTCGAAAACCGCTTCGAGATCATTAATCCGATTCGTGAACATGTCCAGCACTTCCTCGTTCATCCTCGCCTCTTGTCTCACGAATGTATCTTCGCCCGTGCCAGGCCCTACAGAGTTGGCCAGTGCCTCCGCAAACATTCCGCCAAGCTCTTGAATTCCAATCACGTTTTCTCTAGAGCGTGACGAGTCTGGAAACTTGGTGGGCTGAGTTCTGTGGCCATCGCGCTCGGTTCTTCGAGCTGGAGTCGACCTGAGCATCGTGTCGCTTTTGGATTGCACCCCTGCAGTGGTTTGTAAACGAGCGTCTCGCTTCACCGGCGGACTTGGTGTGCGCTGCATTTCACCCCTTCCCCCCCTCTTCGAATGTTCCGTAGTATCTCTAGAACTCGGAGTAACAACCATGGTGGATTTTGGGCCCGCCGATAATGTACCACCGTGCTTCTGTGCATGGCTGCATGTTGGCGGTGACTCTCCATGGCCTTGTGCGTTTCGTCCCGGCGATGGAGATTTACTCCCATGTCGAATATCCTGCTGGAATCCTGCACTGGTTCCCCGAAGCATACTAGCGTGATCCGTTGTGATCCCATTCGCCGCCAGTGCATTCAACACGTCCAAAAGTCTGCGCTTTGCGTCTCGCGCTTCTTCCGCAGCCTGCTGTGCTGCATCCCGAGCTTCTGAGAGCTGCTTCTCAAATGATGCCGTAATTTGTTGATTTACAAGTGCTGTCGAACGTTTCTGCTCTGCCTTCGTGGATCGAAGCGCTGCTCTGTACTTTTCAACGCTTTCCCGCCGCTCCACGACCTCGCGCTTCAGCTCCTCTTGGGCCGTCTGTAGAACAGAGATCGACGCAAGGCGCGAAGCATGGGTTGTTTTGAGAGCTTCATGTTCTAATCGTAGCTGCTCTGTTTTGACAAGGGTCTTCATCATTTTCTTTCCTAAGAACTCAATCAGTTTCCGACAAATAATAGGAAGGTTCAGCATACCTTCACTCTCAAGGGTCTTTGCGATATCTTTGAACTTTTCACGCTCCATATGTGCATGCGTGAGCTCTCTTAGAAGTTTCTGCTTCTCCATCTCCCACTCATTCCTGTCCCGTTCCCATCCAATTTGTGACTCGCATGCTTCCTTCTGGATCTTTCTTAGCAGATATAGATTCGTCTCCCGGTCTCTCGATTCTCTCCGCAAGCTTTCCAATTCACGTCTGAGCTGATCATTGGTTTCTAGCAATTTTGCCGAAAGCTGTTTCTCTCTCGCGAGCTGTGATTCAAGCGACTCCCCGTCTCCAACATCTCGCTCTCTCTTCATAGATGAACCAAAAGATGAAGCAAACGACGCCACCTCTTCATCATCGCACGGATCTACCCGGCGCTCACCAACGCCTATACTTGTCATGAATCTAACCAATCGATCCGGTGAGCCCGCCCCACCAGACTGCCCTTT
Source organism: Cladochytrium replicatum (assembly GCA_025526935.1). Taxonomy (NCBI): domain Eukaryota; kingdom Fungi; phylum Chytridiomycota; class Chytridiomycetes; order Cladochytriales; family Cladochytriaceae; genus Cladochytrium; species Cladochytrium replicatum. The sequence goes on from JAHLKD010000020.1 coordinate 313,669, forward strand.
CGTTCTTCTCGTTCTTGCCTTTTCAAATTCTTCCACAGCCTCGGTAAGTGATCGTTTCTGCTCAACAACTGTCCCAAAAAGCTGTCGTGTCGTCGTTGTGTCCGAATGTGCCAGCATAAGGGAAGCTTGCCGGAGTTCATCTACACATCGGATCAATTCAAGTGAGAGCGCATCCACTGAATTAAATCAGGGGGACCCACTTTTGAGACGCATGTTTTCAAGTTGCACCAGATTTGCTTCCTCCAGTTCGCCCATTTGAGTCATTCCCCGGTTGTCCTGAATTGCCTGTGTCGCCGTTTGCTGTAGATTTACTGGTACCGTCATCCGCGCCGGTGTCCGCATTGCTCGCCCTCCAACGCCCATCCACGACGCCCTGTCCTTCGAATTGGTGGTGGTCGTCCCGTTCAACAAGGTCATCCACGTTAAGCCACCGACATGACCGAACATAGTTTTGTTATTGAGTCAGGTACGTGCGGGAAAGTGTACAAGCCGAACAAGATCAGCACGTAGCATCCACTTCAACGAATCCGTGTCGACTTAAATCCATTCACTTGGCAGCGATAAAAGGAACATGCAATCAAAAAGTTCAAGCCAGAGAAAGAAGGTGAATCAGCGTTGCAGAGCCGCATATCGCAGTCCGCCATTGGCGAGATCTCACTTCGCAGCGAACCATTTCACGAGAATGTCGTTCATTTGGAGGAAGGCATGCTCGACGCAACGGATTGGTCGATTTACATGGTCCTTGACTCAGCAAATCTTGCACAGACGGGCACACCGAATACAAACCTATACCCGACTTCACTATCAAAGCCTTTCTTTTGCAACTCTTAAGAGGAGTCGAATATCTCCGTGCTAGCAGGGTACCGTAATTGCCAATCTAATGGAAGTCCCGCAACGTGAGCACTTCACTAGGTTAATTCCTTTATGCAACAGTATGATACATAGCATGTTAAATCACATTTGGTCAGCCTCAGCGCTTCTCGTTTTCGAAGCCGAAGAAGCGCTCAAGCATCCTCACATCCCAGAAGAACCTAACCCTGCATTAAAGTGAGCAGCCGGCATTTTTGCAACGTCCTTCAGCTCGTTTCGTTAATTACCGGCCAGAAGCTGTTTGACTACCCATTGAGGCGAGTACGACGGCACAGAGTCGTTTGTCTCGAGGCAGCAGCAGCAACAACCACAACGACGGAAACGCCTATATAGCGTTGACTTAACATTAGTCTTTTCTAATTTCTATTCAAGTGTACATAGTATCAAAAAAGTCGAAAACGACCACTATATTTATTCGTTATTTTTTAAGCGATCAACTTCCAGATCACAGCAATCTGATGGCACAAAAAGTCTTCGTGTTCGGTCTCAACCCAAGCGCCGGAACTATCCTCACCTTCGACCGTCTGCAGCTCGGCAGCGTCAACCGTGCTCGAAAGTGCACCAAAGATATCGGTGGAAAGGGCCAGAATTGTGCAAAAGCTCTGCTTTCTTCCGGTGTCAGTCCACACTCATTTGAAGTAATTCAAGTGTTGGGCGGAACTACAGGGAAAGATGTGGAGCGGTTAGAAAAAGACCGCTATGGGATCCGATCACATACAAGTGAGCGCTCTTTTTAAGATTGCTTTCCGTCTCTGATTGGTCGTTCAACTAGTTTGGGTCGACGTCCCAACTCGACAAACCACAACCGTGGTCGATGCAGCCGGAACTATCACCGAGCTCATTGAACCCGCACCACCGCTTTCCGCACACGACGCTGCTCATCTGGACACTTTAATCCAGAACCTCCTCAACGCTTCAAATTCAGATATTGCAGGTGTTGCGCTCTGCGGAAGCCTTCCCGCTGGTTCTCCACTTGGGCTCTACACAACCATCGCGAAAAATTTGAAACGCAACCACCCGAACGCGGTGCTCTTTGTCGATTCGGTTGCTGATAAAGAGTGCCTGCGGTCAGAGGCTGTCACAATTCTGAAGATCAATCGGTCGGAAGCGATCGGGTTGCTGGGCATCGATGATTCAAATTCTCTCGGAGTATCTGGTGATGCTGACATTGCACTTCAGCTGCTTCGCGAATTTCCCATCCGAATAGTAGCCATAACCAATGGCCCAGATCGGTCAGTTTAAAAACTCATATATCAAGATGTATCCTAATCTGATTTCACAGTGCTACCTTGGCGGAAATGACTGAACCAATCCAGGTGACCACCTTCGTAATTCCCAGCCTTGCCGGGCTTGTCGAATCAAACCCCGGGATCCGCTCTGCCGCAAAAATGCAAGATGGAAAGTTGCTTGTAAATCCAATTGGAGCAGGGGATACTTGCACCGCTGTTTTCTTTTCCACATTTCTTATGACAAAGGTAAGAAGTTTGGTAATTCTGAGAGACGGACTGATTCGACGTGATCAACCAAATCTTCCTACTGTCAGGACTCAAGATCGGCATTTAAGGCAGGATTGGCGGCAGCTAGTGCGTCTTGCTTGGTATTGGATGAGTTAGGACGTTTTGATTTGGCGATCGCGAATCAAATTGGGAACGGCATCGAGTTTGAGTTCATCACCAGAAGTTAATCGAAAAATAGACATGAAAACACAATACTTATTGCCTACATCATATTTTCTACCAATAGCGTGGTGTTGTCGAGCGGATTATGGCATCATCCCAAAACCTTGGTGGTGACCAACTTAGTATCTTGGTGGGCTCATGTTTAGGGTTGAAAATGCACATTTTTTGATGAAGAGCTTCTTGCAAACCGCCATGGAAACCGAGAAGTCGGAAACATATATGATACGTCCAGTAAATCCATTGGCCTCGCACTGTCTTACTTTCCAATCATATTCTGCAGTACAACGATACTCTGAACTTCATCTTGGCTATGGCCATAGTATGAGTCAAACTTTGAACTTGAATAGACCGGTTCCGCTTCGATACTGGTCTCGAGTGCAAAACTTAGTCTGTACGTCTTCAGTATGTCTTTGGTTCTTTCAGAACAACCTCGAACTTGTTTGACTTTTGTGTTATCTTGAAAAGTTCAGAACGGAATTGATATGTCGAAACGTTCCTTTGCCTTCGGGCATTGCCGAACGTCTTTTGAGGTAACTTGTGAGGTTGTTGGCAAGAAATGCAACGAGAAAAAGGCTCACTTGAAATCAGTGGAATGTTTATCCCACAATTGAAATAGACAAGAACTTTGCAAAACAAGCCTTTCGGAGTCGACGCTTGTCATATTACTCGTTCAGAAACAGCAATAATTCTCATTCCAATGGACATTATGAACAGCGAATTTAAGAATAGTTCTAATGCTCTTCTGACAGCATCAATATGTCATCCATTTCTGCAATATGTGCGACTCACTCGAATCGAGTGCTTTCGAATTGGAGACCCTATCGCGATTGTTGTGCACAAGGGCGACAACACTCATCATCAACCTAGCCATGAATATCGTATTAATGGTATTCACGATAATTAAAATTTAACTATACCTTTCTTTGATAAATATCCATTAGTTAGCTCTAAACGATTTAATTATCACGATTTCCATCGGTTTAATTCCAGTAGAATAGGTTTTATTTTGAACTGTTACAATTAAATAGAATTTAGAAATTAACATACTAGTCTAACGATATGCTATATCCTCAATTTGTCTTTGAACTAATAATTCTACCTTCATTAAATCGAGATTAGAAGTAGGAAAGGAAGTTATCGGTAGATCACGCAGTGCACGGACGGTAATCTCGCGGTGTTCTATTATAAATTATAGGGGTGTAGCCCCACCGCCACGCTTTGGTGGATAAATAACCAGCCAACACAATTTTCAAACGCAGTCCAAATCATCGCCGCAATATGAGCAAGAGCAACTCCGTTGGCATTGAGTGCATCCAGCATCGAATTTTTTCTTCCTGTAGTCCCCGAGTTTAATAACGCAGTATTTTCTCAGTTCTGGTCGTCCTACAAGCACATTGACAGAAGCATCACGAGATCGTTGTTGCTCACATCCGACTGGTTAACGAATAATGACTGCGCTTCAGCAAACAGAGCATCGCCTCCCAAGTAATCTGCTGCTCGAAGCAGTGAAAGTAGGGTACTGGTATCAGCGTGATGAATTGGGGTGTAGAAAGCAAAGCATAGGAGAAGCGATATGGTTCTCTGGTCAGAGTCTGTGATTGTGATTTCCTTTGCGTTGCTCTCTGTTATTCCCGCTCGAAACAGCCCTTTGAAGTATGAGCAACTTTGGACTGAAACTTCAAACTCAGCAAGGGTTCTTCTGTTAAACAGATAAGTTCTCACGAAGAATAGTCTTTGGGATCGAGATGGCCATATTTTCAGCGATAATGATGAAATCAGCTGAAAGCTCTTCGATATCCCCTGAGGTTTGTATCCCTGTCACTGTGTCGTGTGTGACCCGTTCAACTTCATAAGGCTTGCTCTCAGCCTTGAAGTAAGAAGATAGTGTACATTTTTGGATGTACAACCGCTTGCAGCCGCCCATCATCGCACCGAAGTCGCAATGATCACATGTCCGTCAATATCACTGCTCGGAAGAAGTTTAAGCTTTCCTTTCATGGTCTGGTGAAAGCAAGTGCTTTTCAGTGCGCTCAAGGTGCTCTTTGCACCCAAGCGTGTCTCGAGCGGGGAACCAAGCTTGTACGTCGCCGTCTCTTCTAGCGCGACTTCAAATGTGATTGCATTGGTTGAAAACATGAAAGATGTCAGCGGAGGAGCAGTCAATGCAAACCGGTGATCTTCAGAGAGCAGATCGTCCGCCATCAATGTCAGCAATCTCGTGAAGTGAACAGAGTGGGCTTGTGGATTTGAAGCTTTGTTTATTGCAGGCTCATTTCTGCTTTAGTGGTCGTGTGATCAAAGTTCTCGACGGTGAGCATGTTCTACGTGGATTCTGTCATCTCCGACTTGAACAGCACTTCAAAGTATGCGAAGCGTGTTGCTTGAAACAGATTGATTTAAATTGATTTTGGGTTCGCATTAGCTTTCATGTGATCGACTTACCCATGATCCACTTCGAAATCAGGAAGGACGCATTTCCAAAAGTCGGATGGAAGTTCCATTACCGATCCAGAGGATTCCAGTTCGTCCAAATCGTTGCATAGCTGTTGCTCAAAGTCGACCGGTTTGCTCTCCCGATTGTGTGACGTTGACAGAATGTACTCGTGGATTGAAAGTCCCTCGCAGCCACCCATAATGCCCTAAAGTCGGAAACAATAATGATGATATGTTCATTGAAACCGATCGCTTGTGCCAATTTCAGTTCTCCTTTCATTGTCTGTCGATTCCTGATCTGATTTCTCGTTTGGCATGGGTGGATGATTGATCGCCATTACAGTTTCAGTGTGCGATAGTGAGAGTGTAGGTCCCTGTCTGTTTGAGTATGATATCAAAGGTGATGGAGTTTGTTGTCGATCTGAAAAACTTTAGGGCCAGGGCTGACGGGTCGAAAACCGTTGTCTTCCCCGTCCGCACCCTAAGGTGTGGTCTAGGCAAGCCACGACTCTCGGTTAGTTGGAAATTCTCACGGCTTTGGGAGACCAACGAAATAGTTCAAGCTCTGGCCCGTTGCTGCGATTGTCAACAGTTTCACTTGAACACACCGCGGAGATAATGTTGGCCGAGCGAGACAGCAGACAGCAGATGCGAAATCGAGTTATGCTGTCGGTTTGGCCTTAAATTGAACAAATGAAGGTGGAATTGCCTTCCACAGCCCTTGAGTGCGTTACAATAGTGATGCGATGCAGCCGAAGCCGTTATGCAAATACTAAAGCCGAGGACAAGCGCGAAACAGGTCTGAACGAAACCAAATCGAATCGAATAATACTCAGGCAAGTGACAGAGTCTCGACACGAGCCACACACCTCTTGGACTTGCCAAACCATTTCGGCAATATGAGCAACCCCATTGGCTTTTAGGGTATCCAAATTTGCGTCCCTACAGTCGATGTAGTTTCCAAGCCCAGTCACGCAGAAACTTCGCAGATCACTCCACATTTTGTCCGCCGACAGGCACATTGACAACAGCGCAGGCGATTTCTTCCGCGCTGCCATTCACCCTCTCAACAAACAGCAATCGCGGTTCCTCAAACATCGGATCGCATCCAAAGTAATCAGCGGCTCGTATCAGTGACAGAAGGATGGCGGTCTCTGCATGAGGAATTGAGCCCGAAAACTCGAACGAGAGCAGGGTGATATCGTCGCGGCATCGAAATCATTGACGAATAGCTCTTTTGAGTTTGCCTTGGCCATTTCGGCTTGAAAGAGTCCGTGGAAGCATGTAAACTGGTTAACTTTGAGCGGTGAGGATCATTTCATTTTGTTTATCCCCAAAAATCCCCTCCTCAACACACCCCTAGAATGGATTTCGGATACGACGGCAATTCCGTGATGACTCCCAATAGCTTCATTTCGTTAATGCTGTCGACGGATAAACTCATCAATGCGGTCGACGGAATGCTGATCAACGTCGTAAACGACGCCCTCCGAGTTGTGCGATGTGGATACCGTACATTCCTTTTTGAGCACCATTTGGCAGCCATCAATCGTTGCCGAGAAATCAGAAACTCGGATGACGACATCTCCAACATACCCGTTCGCCCGGGATAACTTCAACGTTTCCTTTCATCTCATGGCCAAAGTCGACAGTTCTTGATTTGAAAAAGTCGAAATCGTCTCTCCAGTTCTAAATTGAGATGGCTCCTTTAGAACAACCTCGAGTGCATCGACGCCTTTGACGACTTAAACTTCAAGACGGGATATTAAATGTCAAACTGATCTTTGTGGATTGTGGGAAACGAAAAACACATTTCAAAGACGCGTAGTGGTTTGCGGTTGAGGGGAGTCGGCAGTCGCGAAGACGAAATAACCTGGTTCAAATTATTCAGAAGATCGATCTCATTCCTGGATTCTGTTGGAAACGGGTTTTCTTTGAAGTTCTGTTGGGAATAGCTATTTATTAGACAAAGAGGAAAGGGGGAAGAAAGAATAAGCGACGTTGCGCGACCAAACATCGTTTCGAACCGGGAATCAGTTTCCAAACTCAGCAACCCTTCAACCTTTGCATCCTTTTTTTTGGGCTTCTACTCTTTCAAACTCGAGAAAAGTCAATAGCTCAGATTAACCCCACCACTCTACGACGACGAAGACTTCTTCTTCGACAACACAATCTCCGCAAACGCTTTCATGTCCACTTTCCCCTTCTGCTCTTCAGCTTTCTTAACAAAAGGATCGCTGTTCTGTTAAACAGCAAAAAATATAATCATTATCATTCATACTCAATACTATTAACTGTACTCACCAGCAATTCCGTCGGTGTCGGTCGCACTGGTCTCGGCGGCTTGTCCTTCTCCTGCGTCGTGTCCTTGATCAAACTACAGAGTCCCGAATCAACTAAAATGACCATTTGCAACTTTCTCAGTTTCCTCACCATGTCGCCAAGAACTGTTCCAGCTCGCTCGTGAACTTTCCAACGGGCAGCGTTGGCACTGGCTCGTTCACAATAAACTCGAGCAGCTCAAACACGGAGAGTTGTTGTTGCGGGAACGGGAACTTGCCCATCGCGAGCTCCATAATGCTCATGCCTACACTCCACACGTCCGATTGCACCGTATATTTGCCTCCCTGTATTCTCTCGGGCTATATATGCAAAGCAACCCGTGCGTTATGACATGTTGAAATGGGAGCGCGTAATGTAACTTACAGACATGTAAGCGCTCGTGCCAACAAAGGTGTTCGCGAACGTGTTGATGAGCTGCCCACTCACACCAAAGTCTGCAATCTTGACGTTCCCCTCCGAGTCCATCAAAATATTACTCGGCTTCACATCTGCGACAGTAATCACGTCAATTCATGCGAATCTTGCTTTCATTCTCATTTGTTAAATACCACGGTGAATGATGCGATGTGCGTCGTAGAGGTACACCAGGCCCGCGAGCACAGCGTACGTGATCTGTCCCAGCACGTCCTCGGCTATCGGACCAACCTTCTTGTAAATGTAATCCAAGCTCCCGCACGGCATAAACTCCATGCAGATAGAAATGTCTCCCTCGTTGAGGAACGCGCCGTAGAACGACACAATATACGGTGAGTTGCACTTGTGCATGATCTGAAGCTCCCGCAGAATCTGCTTCCGCACACTCTGTTTGGCCTCCACATGGATAACCTGCATCCACCCAATAAAAAACGAACGTAAATTTGAAATTCGATCTCCATAAACTGAGTGAAATTCACCTTTCGCGCAAGAATCTGACCGGTAAGTTTATTCCGAACCCTGTTCACCGTACCCCCGTTCCCGGCTCCAAGCTCCCCAAGCACTTCGAGATCTTCCTGTTTCAGATCTTGCTTCATCTCCTGAGGTAGTGCAAGTTCCTGCATCGGTTGTGCAAGAGCTCCAACAAGTTGGTCCCCAGCCTCAACTGCACCAGGGCTGTCCAGACCGCCCGCACTCGGCGACATATTGTTGACGCTCACGGTCATCTTGGGGGCGTTGCGGCGCTTGTGAGAAGTTCCGCTGTGGGAGGTTGCGGCACTCATGGTGTGTATGGATAAGGTTGGGAAGAGTTGGTATCGCTCTAAATTTGGCGGGTCCGGTACTATGGGGAGATAGAAGATCGGTGAAGAGTAAACCTTGCAATTGGGAATCCAAAACGCTGAATCTGGAGCGTTGATCGACAAAAAGGGCGAAGTTCCCTGAGATCGAGGTTGTGTCGAGATCCGAGTCAGGAGCGGACGGAGCGATGAAAAGGGAAAGCCAAACGTGACGCACTTTCAAGCAGGGAAGGGAGCGAGAGCAACGAGTAGGTTTGGGCAAGATTTGGGCTTGAGCAGGATCGACTTTAGGTGGGGGTGGACGAGGCAAGACAGAGCCACAGGAAGTGCGTTAAAAAAAATGGAAGTTCGCTAGTAATAATGTGGACAGAACTTGATCACTGGTACCACCAAAGGGAATCAATCCCGGAGCCTAGCCCTGGTTGGTGCTGATTACCTAGCACTACTGAAATACTGTTTCGAGTCTTCATCAAATTCGCCCTATTGCTTTTGAGCAACTGACACACTTGTCGCCCACACCCATTTTTGGTCTCACTTTTCGCATCCACTTGTGAAAGCTGTCATTGACAAGTGTGAACAGTTGAGTGGGTTCCAAATTACACGTAATTGCACCCTGCACACTACGCATGTATGCTTGATCATCGGCAAGCTGTCAATTATAGCAAACCAAAAGTGTTAACAAAGGTGCAACTTGCAATGGTCCAAACCGCTACAGGCCCGAAGCGTCAAAGAAACGCACCATGATGTGCTTCCCTTCGATATCGACACCTTCGTTGCCCTCAACCCCGACAGTGGCCGAGTAAGAAGAATCAAAGTTGTGCCGTGCTAACTTCCGATGCACGGACTTCCTGGTTCCTACTCGAGGGGTTGTATTATTATTGCCTGTCAAACAATGTGGTTGCCTAATTCCGATTTGAAGGATATCGATGGAAAATCGGAGCTGCTGTTGACATTTTGCCTCTCGGCTTTAGAAGGTACCGAAGTTTCCAATCGTGGGAACATTACATCATTCGCGCCACAATGTCGAACACTTTCAGAAAGGAAGTGGGACTGAGTGTACGAAGACAGGAGTCTGCGTCTGCTTGATTGAGTCGTGAACTGTTAGTATTCAACTCGCTACAATGCATTCCCCTGTAGCAAAATCAGGAATGGCTGCACACTCTGATATTGGATGTCCGATCTCATTTACGGTTACCTTCCACCGCTCCATAACCGTGGGTATCGCCGTGTGCTTTGTTGAGATTTCAAATTTCAAATTCGAAGACAAAACACAAAAAGCTTTAAACACCAGCAGACTGTCACCGAGACCTCATCCCGTATACAGAGACAATGCACGACTCAACGTCCTCGTCCCCAAAGACTCCGTCTGAATCCGGCAGCGCTACTGCTCTTGAGGAGAACTACAGCACTGTCAACTATAGTACCGTCAGAACACTTGCCGACGACGACTTTATCAAAGCCGCTGCATCCCTCGACACTCCCGCCGTTCTCAAAGTATCGGACGACGATGAAACTCCAAAGGACAGCAGACCGTCGCTTGAGAACCTCGAAAAGGGTGAACAGGAGCCCGTATTGATCGATGAAGAAGGTGACAGTCACATCGACCCGCCTCCAGACGGCGGCTACGGCTGGGTCGTTGTCTTTGCAAGCTTCAGTATGTTCCCACCATGCTTCATTTTCTTAAATCGCTCAATTTTCCATTTCCATTTCCAGTGACCCACGTCATCGTTCTTGGTATCCAGTACTCATGGGGTGTCTACCAATCCTACTTCCTCCTCAATAACACCTTCAACACCTCCCAAACCGTCCTCTCCTTCGTCGGAACCCTCGCAGCAGGAGGCATGCCCCTCTTCGGTATTCCATCCGGCCGTCTCGCCGAGCGCTTCGGTTTCCGAACAATGATGACCATCGGCTCCATCATCCTCGTCGTAGCCTTGGTTATCGCATCTTTCGCGACTGAAGTATGGCATCTGTTGCTCACGCAGGGACTCATGTTTGGTATCGGATCGAGCTTCACCTATTTCCCGGCGGTGAGCTTGCCCAGCCAGTGGTTCGACAAGAAAAGGTCCGTCGCGACGGGTATTGCGGTAGCCGGTTCTGGAATCGGCGGTTTCATCTTCTCCAACGTCGTCGGAAAGCTCCTCGTGCTATTGGACTTTAGATGGACTCTCCGTATCATGGCTCTGATCATCCTCGGTGAGTGAATATTTCTTATCCTTCCAAAAGCATCGTTCATTTTCACTAATACTATGTCACAGTGGTTATGGGTGTTGTCCTTTTCCTTGTAAAAGCCCGCATCCCACCGAAACCGCACTCCTCCACCAACTGGGGAATGTTCAAAGACCTCCGCTTCGCCCTGCTCTTCATCATGGGCTTCCTCGCGACTTTCGGCTACATGATCCCCTTTGTCTACATCCCCAGCTACGGCGTCAAAGTCATCGGCCTCTCCCAAGAACAAGGCTCCCTCATCCTCTCCATCACAAACTTTGGATCCGCCGTCGGCCGGGTCATGCTCGGCATGGGTGCAGACCAGTACGTCGGCAAGATCAACATGCTGACGTTGTGTATGTTCCTCTCGTCGGTGTGCATACTGCTCTGGTGGCCCTTCACAAACTCGTTCGGGACGCTGCTGTCGTTCGGGTTCGTCAACACCTTCTTCTCGGGCGGGTTCATTTCAATGTTCCCGGTCGTCATTGCTGACTTGTTTGGCGTTGAGAGGATGGCGAGCGTGATGGGGATGTTGTATACCGCGTCGGCGGTGGGCAACTTTGCTGGATCGCCGTTGGCTGGTAAGTTTGGAAGACAGATCTGCCTATTAGCACACCAAACTGAGTTTTTTTGTCCTTTAATCTTTTCAGGTGTGATCATCGAGTCCAAGGGCTGGGTTCCTGCCATTTTGTATGCAGGATTCTTGACCCTCAGCTCGGTCATTTTCCTACTAGCTGTGCGGTTCACCGTCAGCAGAAAGATCCTTGCCAGGGTGTGAGCATGCGAAGCTCAACCCGAATTTCGAGATGCCTGTTCATTGCCGTTTTTTCTTGGCATTCTATCTCTATCAGCCTGTCGCCCAGAAAAGCGAGAACCGTCTGAATACCCCCCTTATCCTGAATCCGCAGATCTGATTTTCGTTTTTTAATTATGGTTTCTTCGAGCTTGAAGAACACTCCGATGAGCATTTATTTGCTCTTGTTTTCTAAGGAGATTTACTGTATTGCTCCACTTATGATCCTTTAACGCTTTCCATTGTCGTGGTGCATTTGATTTATAAAAACAAATTCTATTTAAACTGGAAGCGTGATGGCATGGATTAAAGTTCTAAGGATCGACTCAATAGTGATGGAACTGCGTGTGCCTTTGAAACGTAACGCCAGTGAAGGTGCGACCTTTTCAGCATTCAAAAGGAGCACTGTAAGTCGAGGCGACCTAATGCAAACATGTTAACCCACGGTCCAGTATTTTGAATTGTTTCCCTCTCCTCGAATGGTTTAAACCACAAGCATCAACAATAGAGTGTGCAACTGTGATGGCAACCTACCCAAGCGCCTGCCGGTGGGCGATAGGAGAACACCTCCTTAACTGGAAATAAAGAAGGATTGGAAAGCACAGATATGGCAGGATTGATTTTCATGAAGAAGATTGACGTGAACAGTGCAATAAATTGAGGCTCTTAAATGAGCAAATGAGATGTGCAAACTTTCCCAGGGTGGATGGTCGGGTACGGATTGTTGAAGCTTTCGAAACGCTCGAGCGGCCATTGGAAAGGAGTGTCGTACCCCAATAATGCGAGAAGTGAATAAACCAGGGTACGTTCAACTCGCCTCAGTTAGCTCGGATATCCAAATAGCGAAGCAAAGCCAGAAGTGCAACCGGAACAATCGGTGGAAAGATCGGGAAAGTTGGAATGCGCTGAATCCTGATGCGGTGATTCAGAATCGGTTGTTTGTGTTGGATCTGAAGAGAATCCGTTGCATTTGGCAACGTCACGGTGGGGATCACAGTATTTAAATGCCAAATTCTCCACTTTCGAGTGCTTATTTCCCCGCTTTATTTGTAATTTAGGGTTTCTTTACCCGCCAGGCTGCAGCCGTGCAATGCAAACAGTGGATTTAGTAGTGCTGGTGGATAAACAGGAGGATAAACGTTTTCTGATCAAGTACTTTCTTTCTTTGGATAAAGTATTTTAGTAAGTTATTCATTGTTCAGCTGGGGAAACAACACAAAGAATGCAAACAAAAGAGTAGAGACCGTCGAATTTGCTTCAAAAGCCGGGGAACGCCAAATCCCCTTGTCCAAAAAAACGTAGCGATATATAAAGTTAAAAAAAGAGAAGTAGCAAAAAACACCGACAAAACAACACCGCCCAAGAACACAGAACAAGGCAGAAAACCAATTTGTCAAAGACTGCTCCTTGAATCGCCAAATTTTTTTAAAAGCACACCGCCATCACAAAAAGAACTCATCTCCGCTTCCCCGTCGCTGTTGTCTTCGGCACACCCCCCTTCCCACTTCCCGTCGGCTCCTTCCGATCCGTCCCAGGCGGATGGCTATTATCCCCCGGCGCGCTCGACGGCTTCGCCGCGCACCAGCACCACATGTTCGATCTCGGGTCGCTCGCGCCACCCCCCGACGTTGGCGTCGCGCTCTCGCTCGACAAAGCACCCGTCTCCGAAACCGTCCCGAATCCGTTCGTGGACCGCGTCGTCGGCGTCGGCCGCGCGCTGATGGTGCCAGAGGGGGTGGGGCTGGTAGCGAGCCCTCCGCGTCCCCTTGTCACGGTACTAGTCCGCTCCTTGTCCTTGTGCTTGTCGTTGCGCTTGTTCCGTCGCGGCACGCGGTCCCCGCGATCCTCCTCCGCGTGCGATTCGTCGTCGTCGACGCCGGGTTCGTCACGCCTCTTGAGCCGCATGCGCATGTTGAACGATCGGCGGCTATTGTCGCTGACTTCGAGGGCGTCGTCTGCGGGCGTCTCGAGCTCGCTCTGCTCGCCATCGCTGAGCTCGACTTCGCCCGTCGGCTTCTCGCCTTCCTCGTCGTCGAAAGAGGCGATGGAACTGATGTTTCCGGAGGTGAGGGAGCTGCTGTTCCCGATAAACGATTGTGGTTTTGGCGAGGAGGTTGGGAGCCCTGGTGGTGGCGGGGGTCTCCCAAATCGTTTGTCGTTCGCTGTGACACAATCCAATCAGCTCCGCAAACAAAAACCGGGTTCCAATTGCGAACTCACCACAGACACATGTCATTCCTTTTACGTCGCATGTCTTGCAAAACTCTGCAATGTCCGGGTTCACGCTGTACAAGAACTTTGGCGGTGGCGGTGGCGGCAGCGTAAACGTCGCGTTGGAAATATCCGGTGCCACTTTCGGTGCACCACCCTGATCATCCATCCGCATCCCGATCACGATCCCGGCCGTCACGCTGATGGAAATCACCACGATCGACAGACAAGTCACGACCATCAGCATCCGTCGTCCCCGCTGTGTAGACGGGTCCATGCAAACAAGCGGGTGCCGTTTCCTCCGCTTGCGATGTTGCCCACGGGACACACCCGCACCTCCTTTCCCAGGGTCGGCTTGTCTCTTCTTCCAAAACATCCACCATGGATGTCTTGGAAAGTCCTTTGCGGTCAACCGTGCGTACTCGTCAGTGTTTCTAGCCAAGGTTGCCTGAGAGTCCAAGTCATCGTCTTTGCTTTCGCTGTTACTGCTACTGCTACTCTCGTCGTAGTCCAACTCGTGTCTCCTCGCTGACTTGCCCTTCCTGCGCGTTCGAACCCCATACATATTCTCACCCGACTGGTGTCTTACCAGTGACACAGACCCACTCGCACGTCCGAGAACTGTATCAGCATGCACTAAGCTCCCCGGATGCCGAACCTGTGTCATTTCCTGGACACTTAACCTCGAGCTGCCGCCCGTCCTTGCATTCCCTTCCGACGTCTTGTTGTCCTCAAACAGCTGAGACAAGCTCCCTAGGCCAGACATGTATCGCGGTGGCGGGAGTACTGGCGAAACCAACGCGGCAGTCTCCGACACTCTCCGACCCCAATGCCCCCTCGCCGAATCTTCCACAACAACCGCATCGTGTATCTCTTCGGGAACCGCGGGCACTTTTCCATCTCCAATCGCAGCAGAGTACGCAGGTAATGGCGGCATGTTGAACACATCGCGTCGCGCAAGTCGCAATGCTTCGGCGGCAACACTGGGCAAAAACTCGTCCCCATTCCCGTTGCTCGCACCCTTCTCATCCCTATACACCAACGCGCCGTTCCGCATCTCCGCCTTCTCGTTCCTCTGTTCCTCCAAAACTTGTTGAGCCCAATTCGGTCTCGGGTCGTTTTGGTTGCTGTTGTTATTGGCCGAGTTTGGCGCATTTGCAGCGGCGGCGACGGCTGGCGGTCTCAAGGGGCCCGCCACAGCAATGCCAGTGACGAATTGGCTCTGCTGGTGGTTAGAAGGCTGGTATGTGGCATCATCGGCGACGGGAAAGGCTTCGGGTACAGAACTTGAAGAGCTGCTGAGGAGAGAGGGTAGCGTAGCGCTGAAGCGGGACGACGGGATATGTATTCTGAAGTTGGCAGTGGAGTGGTTTGAAGGTGGAGGGTCGTAGGCGAGAGCTGAAGAAGAGAGAGTCACGCGCCATGCAGCAACAGGAGTGGTAGAAGAGGAGGAAGAGGAAGAAGAAGATAGGACCGAGAGAGAAGAGAGAGCGGTTGAAGCGCCAGACGAGCGACGTCGAGATTCTGCTGAGGGAGATGCAGGGAGTAAAGTCGGCGAGGTTGAGTCAAGCTGAGTAGGATGGAGAGGAACAGATTTTCCTTTGTCGAGAGAGGTATTAAGTGGTAATGGATGGGCATCCTTTCCGCCCATCGTAGGATCACAAGTACTGGCGGTAGTATTGGTAGTGGTAGTGGTAGTAGTCCTGGTGGTGGTGATTGAATTGAATTGTTGAATTAATGAATTATTGAATTGAATTTTGCTATAAATCTGCAAAAATGTTGTAGTAATCTGGAACGAGCAGCAGAAAATGGTTTATGAATAAGTTTACTGGGGGTCCAATCCGCATATACCAATGTTGATAATGTTCTGATGTGATTGTAATCTGGAAGTGAAGTAAAATGCGTACAGGGACAAGAGAGATTCGTGTTTCATGTAAACTATTTGATAATTGCCGTCAACGACCCCACATATTTCTGCATCATTTTACCCTTTTTTTTTTAGTGATGTTCTGAACATGGCCTTTATGTGTAGGATATGGATCCAACGGGCAAACAAATTTGCCTCTCCCTTTGTACTTCGTTAATGCCTGGTCCTAGGATTTGTGCAGCGCGCAAGATACGATTTTGGATAACTGTTTTGAATGGGAACCATTAAAACATCCCCTGTTGTTATTGTTGGTTTGATTGGTTTCCAAGAATGTTTGTTCTAGTCAGTTCTATTTATACTTTGTTATGCTATTTATGGAACTGCTTGTAGTACTGCTGGTGGCTTGCAAGATTATTTGCAGCTCACTGTATGGATCCGGGCTCTGTTTGCGCCCCCAGGTTTTTCAAAATATCAAACATTGGCGGAAGCAGTGCACAGACTTCACGGCCAGGTTTACCGCTGCGGTGCTGTGGATAAGTGTGTTCAGCGTGGATTGGAATGGGTGGTAGGAAACCCATGTATTCATTCGAAAAAATAAAAAAAGCAACAAATATAGTAAATCTCCACCTCATAGCAACACAAAAAACAATAACCACTTGAAAAACTCACACGTATGCCGCAAAACATCTTGCTGAACGCACAAAAGCACCACTGTAACACCAGCACCCAAAACTAAATACACGCTCCACACAAAAAACCTACTTCTACAAAAACCAAACTCCCAAAAACAAACATAGCCAGCTCAAAGCAATATTCACCTCATCAGTTCGTCCTGGGCACAACTCCAACATGCGCCATCGCCCGCCCCCCAGCACCCCCACTCCCCGCCGCCGACGCAGCAGCCGCAGCAGCTTCTACCGTAGCCTGCAAGTCCGCCGGCAACCCCTCCCCGCTCGCCGCAGCCCTCATCACAACAGCCCACGTCGCCTCGTCCAGATACACAACCGTGTTCGCCTTCTCCTCGTCCACGACAACGCCACCACCACCCCCCTCCTCGTTCATCACGGTCCCGATCGAGTTCGTGCTCTGCAGAGTCCCAAACACCTCCGTCCCGCTGTCACCACCAGCTCCGAGATGTGGCGAGTTGCCGCCGTCGGAATTCGGCGTCGCGTTGCGCAGGATGGGGGTCAACCCTCCGCTGCCCGCCTCGGACACGCCGCTCGCCATGGACAACATCGACGCTCGCTTGACGTTCACAGATCCGGACTCGGACATCGTCGCAAGCGACATCATTGACTCCCGCTTCTGAAGCTCGTGCACCATCGTCCCCGTCTCGGACAGACTCCGAGGCAAGTTCCCATCAGAATGGTTGTTCCGTCCGAGCGGAGAAGGGTATACATTCCCGTTGCCACTCTTCGCGCTGTGCATCGCAACGCTGGTCTGCTCATACAACCGCGCAATCGCCTCCGCCGCCAACGATATCAAATCCTCAGTATTCAAATCATTCACACCCACATCCACAGCACCAACAACCCCACCCCCATTCGCATTCCCAGCATCCGACCCTCGCCTCTGCTTGTCACCTCCTTCCTCGCCCACACTTGCAGGAACCTTCCCAATCACCGACACCCACAACGCATTCACAGCCGAGCTCCCGAGATCTTTATGGTTGTTCCCTTTCAACCAACCCCCACTTTCTTTCCCCTTCCCTTCCTTCCCTTTCCCTCCTTTCCCAACTTTCTTTGCCGCCCTTGCGTCCCCACGCTCTGCAGCGCGTCGGTACCACTCCCCGCTCATCTTCTTCGACTCCTCGTCCACTTCCGCGCTCGGAACACCGACACCAGTCTCGTAAAAGTACCCCACCGCATGCATCGCCCTCGCGAGTCCAAGATCGGCGGCTCTCTTCGCCCACCGGAACGCTTCGAGGTGGCTCCGTTCAAGATGGAACCCGCTCGTCGCGTCGTCAGCGCCGGTCAGGTACCACCCTCCAATCTCAAAGATCGCCTCTGCGCTGCTTTTGCCGGCGGCGAGCGCGTAAAAGTACACGCTGCGAGCTGGGTCCACACGTACGCCGAAATGTCCGTACTCGTACGCCTCGCCGAGCTTCAGCTGGCTGCCAAGGTGACCCAAGGTAGCCGCTTCGGTGAGACATTTGACAAGGTAGGTGTGGTCCGTCCACACGTAGTTATGCACGCCCTTGTCGTGCAGCATCGCGAGCTCGTAGAGCCCGTGCGGGTACCGCTCGTCAGCGTACTTGGCACTCAGCTTGATCCATTTTACACCGTCCCGCGTGTTCCTGCCCATGCCCATCTCGCCTCGTAGCAACGCCATTCCAAGCCTGTACATCGCTCCAGGGTGGTTGCTGCGATTAAGGCAATAATTTTATATCATTGACTTATTTTTCTCATGGCCATAACAATTTACCTGACAGCTGCTTTCCGGTAGTGCTGCAACGCCCTAGGTGTACTTGCCGGCGACCCAACCCCCATCTCAAACATCAACGCGAGCAAAAACGTCCCCTCCGCATGCTCCTTCTTCGCAGCGCTCAGCAAAAACGAGAACGCTTTCGCAAAGTCCGGTTTATGCCCCTTCTCGAAACCAGGGATACCCCGCAAATACAGGCGCGCCAGATAGTACTGCGCTTCAGGCAACCCCTCGCGGTCAGAGAGGCGCTTGAGACTCTTGATCGACGCCTCCGAGAAGGTTTTCTGGAGATGCTTGGGAGCGTGTTGGACGTGGTCGAGCAAGAACGTCGCGGCCTCGACGATCTCGTCGGTGTCCGCGCCGCTGCGGCTCTTGAGCCTGTTTTTCGCATACTCCATCCGATCCGGCAGCGACATCGCGCTCAAGTCCACAATCGTCCGCTGGGCACTACCACTCTTCACCCCGTTCGCGATCTCGCTCATCACGTCGTCCGAGGATCCCACGTTCGACCGGCTGCTGCTCGACGTCCTCGTGTGACCGAGCTTCCTCACCGTCCCGCTTCCACCCGTCGTCGGCAACGGTGGCGCGTTGTCGTCCACGAAAATATCCGAATCGTTCTCGTCGACGGTCATGAAGGACGCCATGCTGCTCCGGTTGCCCGGGATCATGTTGGACAGCTTGGCGATCATGTGCGAGTCAAACATCACGGAGGGGACAAGAGACTCGCGCGCACGGCCGCCGTGGAGGTCGCCCCGTGGTGGCGGGCGGCGATGCGGCGGCACGCGCTCGTGCGGTGGAATGGATTGAGATTGCGGGTTGAGGGTGGAGCTTCGCCAGGGTCGGGTCGAGGCTGGACTGGACTCAAGGCGGACCGATGGCGCTACTATGGGAATCATTCCGACGGTGCTCGAGGAAGAACCTGCACGCTCTCGCGTTGCGTTGGGAGGGACGGTGGATGCACCAGAATCATCTTCGGACACGGGAGACAATGTAGTTCTACCGCGCTCGTCATTGTTATCCTTTCGCAAGACGGTGTCCCATCCACCACCAGATACGCCGGATGCTGCGCTCGATGGTGTGACAGCCTCTGTGTCTTTTTCCTTCCGATCCATAGTAACTTGCTCGACAACAACAGTTGGTATGTCGAACGAATCGTTGCTGGACGATACTGACCCAGAAAACGCAGAATCGACGCGCCCCGGCACACTGCCTGTCGACAGCATTTCTGCATTGCTGGCAGGGGCGATCGCTACGCTGAGCTTTGGAGAGGTCGAACCAACAAACATAGACTCGACACGTGCTGGTGCATTGCTCATCCCAAGAATTTCCAAGTTGTTAGCACCTGCTTCGTTTGATATTTCCCTTTCAACGAGTTTCACGGCATCAGCAGCAAACGAAATGTATGTCCCAAACTCGCTCACTTCCGAACCATCCTCCGAGCTCCTCCGGGACGCAGTCCGTTTCGGTGGGGTGGGAGGTGTTGGCAGCCCTACAGACTGCACTCTGGTTACATCAGGCGGAGTCGCCGGACTTTCGTTTGACATCTCCTCGGGTGTCAACGCACCATCGCTGACAACCTCTTCAGGCGTAACCACCCCAACAATAGTTTCGGAGCTCGTCGTCCCCTCAGTCACACCGGATCCAGTCCCCAAACTGTCCCGCTGCAAACTCGCGCTCCGCTCCCTGCCCTTCCCCCACAACGCGCCAAAGATCCCAAAAATTCCGGGCCGCTCTGACCCGCGTCGCTTCCTTGCACCGGTTTTCAGCGAGTCCTCGCCGGGCGAGTCACGACCTTCGCCGGCGTTGCTCGACACGCTGCGCGTGCTCGCGATGCTCGCTTTCGAGCCTCTTTTGCGCGGAATTCGCACAGAGAAGCGGCTCTCAGGGACTGTAGGCGTGCTGACGGGACTAGAGGCTCGCGCGGCGGCGAGAGTCCCGGTCGAACGTTCGGGCGCTTGCTGTTGGTTGGGATTGGTTGTTGGTGGCCATGGTGCCGGAGAGGTGGGCGAAGATGAGGTCGGTGAGTGTTGTTGTGGGAGCGACACAGCTGGTGGCCTGGAGACGCTCGCTTGGGCAAGAGATTGTTGGTAGGCAATATGTGTCATTTGCTGTTGCGAAATGCTTCCTGAGTGGAGTGGGACAATGACAGGTGGCATTGGGCGGGCATAATATTGGAATCCTAGAATGTGAACAGATTACAATCGCTCAAAATAGAGAGAGCTCTTCTTCGGCATACCTGGTGGCCCAGCCTGAGTGCCGGTGGGTGCAGATGGAAGCCGCATCATGGTAGGCACAGGTGAGCCTTGCGGAGTAAAGTTTTGCTGTACTGGGACGAGGATTGCGCCTGGCGGGAGATTCTGAAACGGGTAAGCTGCATTCATTGGCGGTCGAGGCTGAAGGACACCAATTGGATAATTTGGGTTTGGGTTGAATCGGTCAGGAGTGATTGGAGGAGTCATCATATATCCCTGCGGAGGCAATGGCGGCTGTCCGTAGTAGTACTGCTGTGCCTGAGGATGAGGAAGGGGCGGAGGTGCAGACAAAGCCGGAGAGCCAGGCGTTGAAGATTGAACAGGCACAAAGACCGGACGAGGAGCACCATCGTTGTCGTAAAACGAGGGCTGTTGCATGAGGACGGGAACCATCTCAGAGCGAGAGGAAACCTGCTGGTTGTATACGCTGGGGCGGGAGAGCGTAGCATTTGGCGAAGCGATTGGCGAATGTTGGAGCGAGTCAGAGAATCGACGGTGGCGAGCGCTGCTGGTGGAGTCTGAGCGTTTCAGGAGAGAAGCATCGTCGGCGAGACGGGCAGGCGAGGCGGGCAGCGGAGAGATTGGGCGAGACAGCGAAGCAGCCGGGACTGGCGACAGTTGGATGAGGGCAGCAGCAACAGCCTCGGCATTGACAGCCATTGAAGAAAGAGATGCACGGATGAGGGTTAATTAAGTATATGGTCGGAGGGTGGGGAGGGAGTGGGAGGCGGAGCGGAGCTGAGCTGAGGTGAGGTGAGACGGGACAGAGTCTATATTTATAGCGTCCAGATGGAACACAAGCATTAGTATTACATTCAGTTTGACACTGAGATCCATGGTCGACATCTGCATC
Organism: Cladochytrium replicatum; assembly: GCA_025526935.1. Classification (NCBI taxonomy): domain Eukaryota; kingdom Fungi; phylum Chytridiomycota; class Chytridiomycetes; order Cladochytriales; family Cladochytriaceae; genus Cladochytrium; species Cladochytrium replicatum. The sequence continues at coordinate 334,813 of JAHLKD010000020.1, forward strand.
CTTCAACAATTGTCCGGCAGCCTGGAAGAATTAGTCGCTTCTTATTTGCACTGCCGGTGCCACAATTCGGAAACGAACAGCAACAGGTTCCAAGAGCTCCGTTTTCTTTAATCTCAAGCCTTAAAGATTTACGATTGTTTCTGCTTCTGCTGATAATCAGCAGTTTGAGCATATTTGAATTATCTGTTTGCATTTGTAGGTGAGGGTTTGTTGATTGTGAAAAACAACCCACAGCAAACAAAGCCCTAGACAAATTAATTAATAGTAATATTGTTGTTATTATTATTGCTATTATTGCCACAATTTAGCACTGCCATTCCATCCCGCTGATCATTGTTTTCGTTACACAATGGCCGCCGCCGCTGCTCAGTCTTCAAAACTGCCAGAGAGCCCTATCTACAGGGCTGTCTTCTTCTTGCTCGTCCTTCTGTGCGTCGCTCTGTGGTTCTACTTCAGAGAGGGTAAATACGCCCCAGTTGCTACAGCCGACAACAACACAGACAAACAAAAAAAGTCAAAGAAACCCTCCGGGGCCGCCGACGAGGAATCAGGCGCAACAACTGCCCCAGATGACTTTGACGACGACGACACAGATGCGGGAACTGAAGTCCACGCCGCGGTCGCTTACGACAAGGACGTAAACTCGCCGGACTATGTAAAGTTCAAGTGGAACTATTTGGCTGTCTACAGTTTGGTCATGCGTATGTCAACGCTGCACTTATTCAACTCAACGTTCTCATTCGCCCGTTTCTTACAAAGTATCCGACTGGCTCCAGGGCTCGTACATCTATGGTATCACTTTTTGTGTTCTACCACTAAGCAAACCCCACACTGCTAAATGTTTGTCTTCATCAGCGCTGTACAGAAACTACAACTTTTCTCTCGACCAAATCGCCGTGCTCTTCGTCGTAGGGTTTCTTTCTTCTGCCATCTTTGGAACCTTTGTCGGATCCATCGCAGACAAAGTGTAAGTCCGTACCGGACATCCCCTCCTTGCCAAAACATCTGAAAATAACTCGTCTCCATTCAAGTGGTCGCATGCGCATGTGCCTCGCCTTCTGTCTGATTTACGGCATCTCGTGCTTCACAAAGTACTTCCCCAACTACGTGATCCTCCTCTTCGGCCGTCTCACGGGCGGCATTGCGACCTCGCTGCTCTTCTCCGTCTTTGAAGCATGGATGGTCTCGGAACACTTCTCGCGCGGATTCCCGGCCTCGTTGCTCTCGGACATTTTCTCGTGGTCGACGTTCCTCAACTCGTCCGTTGCGATCGGGTCGGGCGTGATTGCAGACTGGGTGGCCGGGATCTGGGGACCCGTCGGACCGTTCGGTGTCGCTATTTTGGTTCTGGGCGTTTGCGCTATCATGATTGGCGGATCGTGGAAGGAGAACTACGGAGAGGTGTGTTATGAGGCGTTGATGCACTGTAGCCGTGTGCTTATTATTGCACCAGCAAAAATCGGACGACAAGCCTTTGAATCCCGGTGAAAAGTCAACCTGGCAGGTCATCTTGCAGGCCGTCGACTTTATCCGCAACGGTATTTAATGTCAGTCACTTCATTGTTATGAACGTTTAACAGTCTCGTTTTTCACAGATTTCCAGGTGCTCTCCATCGGAACCATGCAGAGTTTCTTCGAAGGTGCAATGTACACCTTTGTCTTCCTCTGGTCCCCCGTCGTCGAGAAGATCTGTATGGCTTATAAAAAGAAACCCCTCGACTTCAAGTCCAATCTCACTCTCTCTTTCAAATAGCGGAAGCCGACCCGGCCAACAAGCGCGGCGTCCCCTATGGCACCATCTTTGCTGCCTTCATGGTCTCGATCATGCTCGGTTCCATCATCTTCCGCGCGCTTCTGACTCGTCTCGCCTGGAACCACGAGCAAATCATCCGTCTCGCGTTCGCCATTGGCGCATGGTCGCTCTTCGTCCCCGTCATTACCAATGTAAATCATATTCGCATTCAGACCATCCTCGTTATATATATACTGAGTTATATTGTTGCAGGACGAGCTTCTGATCTTCCTGGCATTCAACGCCTTCGAGTTCTCGTGTGGGCTCTACTTCCCCTCGATCGGGACGCTGCGGTCCAAGTTCATCCCCGAGGAGACCCGCGCGACGGTGATGAACGTGTTCCGGATCCCGTTGAACCTGATCGTGGTCATCTTCTTGTTCAACACCAAGGCGCTGTCGTCGAGCGTGCTGTTTAGCCTGTGCTCGACGCTGATCACGCTCAGTTACTTTTTTGCGACAAAGTTGAACACCAGTGGAGGTGCGCAGCAGCAGCAGGGGGCTGCTATTGAGATGCACTGAAAGGATTAAGGAAATGTGCAGTTTTTTGTTGTTTTGAGCTTGATGAGCGACTCTCTTTTTTTGTGTTCTTTAAGCTTCCGGCTCGATAGTTTTCCTTGTTTCTTGCATTGAAACTTTGAAGTGATGGTCAGTTAGACCATGCTCAACAAGAAAGAGCACTATCACTTCAAAGCAAAATAGAGCGACAATTCCTTCTTGGTCATGTTAACCACAATCAACCCTCAACATTTTCTGTTTCTGATTGCCGCGCCGTTGGACTTGGACACCATCCAGAAACCTGCCAGGACATCCAAGGAGTACTCGAAATCACCATCGCACAAACGTGCGGGCAGGATACATCCAGAAACCTGCCAGGACATCCAAGGAGTACTCGAAATCACCATCGCACAAAAGTGCGCGCAGCCTACCCAACCCGCCCAAAGCTTTCAAGTGGGCCATCCAAAACAAACAACCTCACTTCATGTTCAAGATATTGCAGCTGTGCGGGAAGACCATCGACATGGCGACATGCCTTTGCGATGCGTGCAAGCGCGTCAAACACAAAAAGAAAACAAGGGGTAACCAACCCTGAGCTCTCTCGTTTCTCACCTACGCAATCGTTCACATCAAAGGTTCCGAATCGCATCTGCTCGAGCTGGTACGCAGTCTCCTGTCTCTTGGCGTATCTGCTCGAGCTGGTACGCAGTCTCCTGTCTCTTGGCGTGAACCGGCGTCGCGCGCGCGTGGCCTTGCTAAGTTACGAAACAAAAACTGAGCATCTCTTTTTTTTCTTTTGGTTACTTTGCTTTTGTCACACATCCACAGTAATAAAGCTGTTGTGTGACGTTCTTTCTTATGGAATTGAAGTGTTTGTAAGCATCGTCATCTGGGGTGATCATCATATTTAAACAAAGTGTCAAGAGTTTTGTAACCCTCATTATTGGCAGACGCCCACTCGCCTAAGACCTGGACATGCCCCGATTCCTCCGTTGCAAGAAATTCTTAGCTTAAGTATGTGTTCTGCTTGGGCTAGTTTTTCTCCAACTTCTGATCAAGTGAGCAGCAAGTCTGATTCATATATAAAAAGCGCAGCATGGTGCTATAAATTAGTGTGGGGCAACAATTCGCATCGAGCCCATCATCAACCGCAATGGAGGACCGTCGTGAAGCAAACAAGGAACACTTCAGTAAGGCCGCAGCGGCCTGGGACTCCCGCTCAGAAATCCAGCGTCTCGCAACCCACGCCGCCGCCTCCATCTCCAAACACGTCTTCCCGAAACTCGCCAAACCCTCCAAGGAAGCTGTCTGCCTCGATTTTGGCTGCGGTGTCGGTGAGAATTATTTTAGCTTTTCTTTTATTTTCTATCCTCATGAATGTGTCTTCAGGCGTGCTGTCCAATCAGCTCCGGAAGGACGCGAAGCACATCGTCGGTGTCGATCTGGCTGAGGGAATGATTGATGTTAACAAATCCAAAATCGAACCCAACTCCAACGTCTCCGCATTCTGCGTTGACCTCAGCAAAGCATCCGACGCCTCCGTCCTCCGTGGCGAACTCGACCGTCTCGGATCCGCACCCGGGTTCGACCTCATCTTCTCGCACCTTGTCTTTCACCGTGCGTTTAAAATACCAGATCCTTCCATCATACATCCAAACATTTTTTTAACTTAATTTGCTAGATCTCGACGACCCCAAAGCGATGATAGCCATGCTCTCCAAGTTCCTCGCGCCGGGGGGTATTCTAGTCGTCACGGATATCCTCCAAACGCCCTCCTCGCACCTCTTCCACGCCGGCCACGCGCACGCGTCGAGCACCGTCGGCGCGCTCGGTGGATTCTCGAAGGCGTTTTGGGTGGACGCGGTGGATGGCGCGGGGATGAGGGACGCGGAGGTTGTCGAGAGGGCTTTTGTTATGGAGAAGGAAGTGCCGGTGAAGGATATTGAGAGGGCGGGGAGGCAGGATGTACTTACTGGGCATGGGCATGGACATATGCATGCTCACGGACATGGTGATCATGCACATGGACATGGTGATCATGGACACGGGCATGGCGGGGAAGAGAATAGTGGACCCAAGCGTGTCATGGAGTTTCCGATCTTCCTTGCGATGGCTCGATTGTAGGTTTGCTCAAATCATTTCACTATGTCGATTTACACGGATCGACTGTAAAAGTTTAGCTTGATTGTTATTGGGAGAATATACATGTCTCGCTTGATTGGTTTGATTTGTGAGCACAAGCTCCGTTTAGTTGGAACATACCGATCACGAAGCCAACCCTATCACACAAAAGTCAGCGCATTTACCGAATGTTCCAATCTTAATTATATCCATACAGCGCCTCTACATCACCATAAAATGCCCTTGAGGGAGAACAGGGAAACAGTGATTTCGAGACAGCCCTCTTATCAAAGCAAAATCGTCCTTTTATGGCCTCTGAAAACGCCGCCTCCTCAACCCCCTCCGCATCCAATGACGCCTTAAACCGGACACCGGGCTCCAGCGCGCCAAGCACTCCAGGTGGCACCCGCAAATCCAACGCCCCGCGCTGCAACGCCGAAAACTGCTCTGATCGCGCAGTAAGATCAATAAAAAACCCACCTCCCAATCATATCTCGCAGTTGATTCATGATTGTTTAGGTAAAGATTGTTGGGGATTGCAGATACTGCTCCTCCAAGTTTTGCGCGAGGCATAGGTTACCCGAGGCACATGCGTGCCCAAACATCCAGAGCTGCAGGGCGGACGCGCAGACGATTTTGGAGAAGAAGTTGCTGACGGAGAAGTGTGTTGCTTCAAAGGTGCAATGAGTGGGGTGTCGATCATTGGGCAATAAGTTTGCGTTTTTGAGGGGCTGTTTCAAGGAAGTTTGTTTCCGGACAATATGAGGAGAGTAACCAAACATTCATTTTTTTTTCTTTTGTGGTTCTTTGATCAACATTGCTGCCGATCTCGATCTCTCACTGTGGATGAGTCACCACACTCAGTTTCTTCTTATTTTTTATTAACACATGAACCCGTGCCTTCCAATCCAGAACACTGTTATCACTGGGCCGAAAATTTTCCACCTACAAGAACATTAACAGTCTCTCCATCACTTGCCCTCGCCAACAACATGGCGACAGATATCACATTCTACCCAGACGTACGCAATGTCGTTCCTGAAACGGCGATATGGGAAGACTACCGTGGCTACACCAGTGATTTCGATCGTATGATCTACGCACACAAGAACGGCATGCCGTTCCGGCAGGGCGCCGCGAGGTCTACGTACACGATCTTTCCGTCCAAGAAACATGGATTTTATGGGAAGGCAGCTTATAGCATGGAATCCGGGGAAATCGAGGTGGAGGTGTTTGAGTGCTTGGAGAGGTCGACGGCGTTGAGTTGGTCGTCGCGGCAGGTGATTCCGGTGGTCCAGCTTCCTGATTATGAGACAGACAGGTAAGCTGTTTGGAAGGCAGAAGAAGGGAGCGAAACTGATCAGCAATATTATTGACATAGACGAGGGTATTTGGATGGTTGGATCACCTCTGATGGTACACACGTTGTGGTTCGACTGCAACGAGGATACGGTGACAACTCGACATGGATTGCTACATCGAAAGATGGTTGGAAGTCATGTAAATTTCCCGGAAGCCCTTTGCTCGATAACGTCATTCAGGTAGGAATAACCCAAACCAAACGGGGATCCAAGCAAGCTGACCATGTTTTGTCTTTTCAGTCAGATGATGGCGAGTACATCTTCAGCGAGGTCCGGAAGAATCATGGCGGGTCCCAACAGCATGCTGAAGTGCAGGCGAGAAGCCTTCGCACAATGAAGGTGGTTAAAACTTGGACATTCAAGTTTGGCGACAGCGTATACCGCCGTCATATGAGTCTCATCAGTCCGAGCATTAACGGTCGTCTTCACGCTATCATCGAAACAAAAGGCTTTGACGTCGACCGCAATAGTCCCGCTTTGATCGTATCGTCGGATGGTGCGGTTCATTTTAACGCCGCTGGAGTGAGCTGCGAAGATCAGTACATCTGGATCTCTCCGAATCAGAAGTACATGATCCGTCTCAATTACAAGGACGGCGAGCTTCAGTGCTGGGATCTCGAGCGACCCACGCTCAAACCACTCGTTACCACCCATCCCGTTCCATCAGTGGAATTTTCAAAGGCTTATCCAGTTTATCTGCTGGGCCAGTTGACCCAAATCCGCGATTCGGTCAGCAAACAAGTGTTTAGTGGCATGTTCTCCGAATCCGGGGCCGTTTTTACGCTCGTCGGATCAGGCATCAACACCGTCTTATTTCAAGCCAGCTTCCTCGTTTTCAATCTCCAGCTGGTCGACTGCCGGGATATTCACGTAGATCTCCCAAGATCATTCGTGCCCATGAGCGTCGCGCTTGCCGAAAACAAACGCCCCTCTGTGATTGGTGGGATCATTTCAGTTGTCACACTAGCTGGAGATCCCGCCGGAATGGATGTCGTTTATATGAAGGCGACACAGTTTGGATTGGACATCGATGTGATCTTTGACTACTTTGAGCGTTGGTCAGCTTCGATCAGCGCAGTGCGCACGATTGCGGAGAGTAAGAGTGAGCCGCCGTTTGCTCAGTTCAAGTTTCGGCGAGACACAAGCCTGAAACTCGATTTGATGCCGTCGATTGGAGGCGCTCTTACCTCTCCTCCCCGGGACTCGATGGCCTGGAAGCATCAGAATCTGCTTTTCAAAAGAACTCTATCAAAAGGACGGTTCCCAGATACACAAGCTTTCAGGGATCAGCGGCTTCCTTATCTTTTGACTTGCAATATTCCTTGGTGCTTACCCCAACTTGAATCCGAGAGCAGCACATCCATCTTCGCCGCCGTGCTCGAGTATGATTTCGTCATATTGGCCGTTTCGTCGTCTACAACTCTTGATATCGAGGCGAGCGTGGTTCGAGTACTCTACGAAAGTCACAACTCGAATATTTCTTCGATTGAGAACATCATCGAGTTTTACAGACATGGACGGCATGTGCTGCTCAGTATCAGGATTCAAAAAAGAGCCTACGACCGAGATCGCTCAGAAGTTGTGTATACCACTGTCGCAGACGGTTTCTTTTGTCAGCCAAGCGCCGGATTTGATGTAGTGATTGCTGCAAATTCCCTCCACACTACTCTCCCTGGAGGCGGATGGGGTGTGAACATACCAGTTTTATGGTCAAATTCCTTCGCAGCATATTTTCGACCGGAGTTCTTTGATCCCAATGACCACGTCTTGACGATGGGAAACCGAAGTGCACCGGATTATAACATTGCAAAGTTTGAGATCTGGAGGAATTACACTCTACACGAATCACGGAACGAGTTCAACGATATCATTCTGGGGGGTACCGAATTACGAAAGCAGATTGGAGAAACGTTTTCCATGATCTACGATGACCCAGCCTACGATGATTCCCGGCCAGTTTTCGGCAGCACCTTCTTGGCCGCCATTAACCATGATCTGATGGTTGGAGGAACGCGATGTGTTGATGCGTTTTTGAAGAAAATGCACCAATCAGACGCGTTGATCATCGGGAACGGCGCGTCAATCTCAAGTGCATTCCCACTGCTACTTCGGGCTCGCCCATGGGAAGCCGTCCGTCTTATGCGCAAACTAACGCATTTAGACGTTGGTGTAGCAGACATCGGCCGGGTCACTTCCAAAACCGGCAAATCTTTCACAGATCTTATGCTACGCCCACTCCGTGCGACTCTTGGGATACTTCGTGGCACCGGAATATCATATTTCTTCTCCGATCTCTTCTATTTGCTCTTCGGGATATTCCGGATACGTCGCACCTTCAAGCCTGGTTCAACGAACAGCAACGCCAAGAAGTATACACTCCCTCTTCCCAATTTCTGCTCATATAATCTGCGCCTGTATCGAGGTCTGACGTTTGCAGGAAGCCGGCTTGAAGAGGTTGGGGCGGACTTCAGTAACGCTGAACGGCAATGGCGTGAGCTCCAACTCGAAGCTTCAGGAAATTTCGTCGAAGTTTTCTTTAGATCATGGGATCTCGCACGCCTTAGCAAAACAGCGCGCCGTATCAGCCCGTTTGTTAGGGTAGTGGAAGAATTAAGCCAAGTTCCGAATTCTGGAGACGGATGGGGAGACGACAGCGAAATGATCCAGCAGCTTCTTAACGTTCCTTGGTTCCAGAAGCTCATTCAGTGGAAGCTTCAGAAGTTTGGAATCTGGACCTTTTTGATCAGAGGCTTTCTGCCAATGCTAGCAATGTTCGGTTTGCACGTCACAACAAGCGTTCTTCTGACATCGACAGAGACAACCGGAGCCAGCGGAAACAACATCCCACAGCTCATCAAGATCCTTGTCAGTGTCGAGGTTGCATTGGCGGTTTTCCTCTTGGGAATCAAACTTCGAAGTTTCATTCAATCGCCGAGATTGATCATATCAAACTTTTACACGTTTCTTGATGTCACCGCGATCGGACTTGCGGTTGCCATGTTTATTCAGATAGTTCTGGATCAAGTTCCGCCTCGAGCATTCTTAGCATTTTCGGTTCCAGTTTTGTGGATCGATGTTGTGCTGATGCTGCGTATTTTCCAAAACGTTGGGACTCTTGTTTTGCTTGTTACTGAGATGGTAAAAAGGGTTTCGGGTTTCCTGGCGCTTATGGGCTCGCTAATTTTCGGTAGGTTACTTTTCAGGATCATTTGCGGCATGCTCAATTGACCATTTGTTCACAGGATTTGCCTTCATCCCCTTTTTGCTTCTGCGAAACGTTGGGAGTGAATCTTCGGTTGATAGCTCCTCAGATCCAAACCCGTTCGACTATTTCCATCTCACACTCTTTGAAATGCTGCGTTTTGTGGGGAACGATTTTGATTCTCTCTCCGCATTCCGAACGATTGATTTCCGTGCGAACGCAAGTAGCGGAGATTCATACTTGGCAGCATCAGTGAGAGGGTTGCAGTCACTGTTCGTGCTTATGGTGTCGATTTTGCTTCTCAACCTTCTTATTGCCCTTTTAAACATGGCTGTTGCTGGGGCTGCCGCGAGGGTATGCATTCAAAATTCCTCCCTTGGATGGTGAACTAAATACTACATATGCTGCAGGCACGGAATATTTGGCATTATCAGATGGCGGTCCATATCTGTGAGATCGAGCTTGGATACCTTCTGCCACACGAACGCCGGAGGACCGATTGGTTCCCACCGTACTTCAGTTACACTATGACAGAAATGGAGTCGCGGCTTTGGCAGGAGTTTGTGGATAAGAATCCTCTGGTGTTTGCAGGTGATGATGAGAAGCCAGCGAAAGTAGCCACGGAAGCGGAACCAGCGCAAAGAGCAGCACCTCAAACTACGACCGGTGCTGCCCAGCCGACAACTACCCAGGTTGATGACAACGGTTCGGACATTGACGATCAAGGAGATGACCTTGCTGCTCCAGCAACTGCAACCAGTGCAACTTCTGTCAAAACGACGATGGAAAACACAGCATCCAACAATACAGCCACGACCGCCAACGTGACAACTAGCGCAAGCACGACCGTCCCTTCCAGCCTCCCAATGATCACGACGCCAAGCACGGGCACAGATCAAACCAGCACAAACAACACCACCACCACTTCCGCAGCCGGCACACTTCCAAGTACAAGCACGGCAAATAGTAGAGGAAGTACAAAAAATCCAGAAATTAAGCTCACAGCACCTCCACGAAAAGATCTGACTGTTCCCAGACTCCCACCGTCTTCTTCAAACGAAAACACTTCTCCGCCATCGCCGCAGCCGCCTCCCATGGAACTAATTCCCACTGGCGACACAGAAAGGTCTACTACCAACACAGATGCCGCTCCATTGTGCACTATATGTTCTAAACCTGGACGATATTGCACGAGATGTCGTAAAGTTGCCTATTGTTCGGTGGAACATCAAAAAGCTGATTGGAAGGCTGGGCACAAAGAAGTATGCAGGCCTTCTAAAGGTGGATAACCGTCGGTTATGTTAGTGCAGCCTTCTTAACATGATCATCTCGATCCCTGCCATGAGCCTGATTTGTATTGTGTTTGTTTGTTTCCAATAATCACTAACTTCTCCAGTTGCACAAGTTATATTTGTTTATTGTATAGTCTAAAAGCCCCGAAAAAGTCATTTGAATATAATTGCTATGGAAGATGAGCTTCAGCTGTTTCAGTCCACTAAACAGACCTTGAGCCTACCGGCGAGATAGGAAGATCAGAAGTGCCCTCGAAATGTCCAGATTCCTGCCACATTCTCAAATACACTTTATCAGCAAGCTAGCTTTATTCAACCATAGGTCATAAAATACGCAACATTTTCAGAAGATCTATTCAAAAAGATGTGGCCAAACATCGCGTATTTGAGAAACTTTCCTCACTATTCGAAAGTTGCTTTCCACGGGTCCGCCCTCCTCTATACGCACCACTTCCCAGCCTAGACCCTTTTAATAGTCAATCAGTCAACATATGTTGGCGGTATTCAAAATCTCTATTACCGCTGCTACGGAGCAGTTGTCTTCCGAGTCATCGGCAAAGTAGACCTCAACTCCATCTATCGATCCACCGACTGCCTTCTCTGCTGCAGCCACATAGAACTGGGGGTCACATTTGGAAACGAAGGGTTCGGAAGCGTATTCCACTGCCACGATCCCATCCAACGTCCCCGTCAGACCCAGTCGTTCCAGCACGCGATCCGCATGCTCTTCGCTTCCGTTCGTCAAAGCCCACTTCCCCACGCCGTCTCGGACTCTTCCGATCATCTCCGAAATCTCCAAATCTCTTCGGAGCATAGAGAGATCGAGATCGTGCACGTAGCGATCAAAACGCGCAACGTCAGTTGCGGCGAAATCTGGGGGTGGAAATATTGAGTGTTTCCCTCCGTTGTCATTGAGATCGAATCGCTTATTTGTTACCATGGTGCAGAATTAATCCACGGACAGTCAATCCTGATACCATGGCGAATCAGACATTTGTGTTTGTACATTGATCCCGCATCCTTACCATACCTCCCACTGTACTCCCTCGAAAGTCGACGGGCTGCATCGGCATCCACGCCGAGTTCATTTTTCACGAACGCTACGATGCGCTGCCCAAGTTCCCTCATGACACCCGCACTTGCCGGATACAAAGTGTTATCCACATCCAGAAACAGCACACGGTTCAATTATTTCGATGCCATAGTAAGATTTGTGGCTTATTGGAAAAGTTGTAAAAAACAAAGAATTCTGTTCCGACTTTGGCCAACAGGGAGGCTGCTTTGGATGGATCAACGATCCTTGTATACCAACAAAGCAGATGAGTCGAGTAATCATGGGTACTGAATCGCTCGACATGGAGTTTTCACGCTCAATTGCGGTTCACGTAGTCAGGGAATATTGATGGCTCCGAAATGTTACTGTGCGCTTTCTGTAACTGAAGGTGGAGACGCATCCAATGATTCGGTTGAAGAACCTGGCGGCGATAACCACATTGAGTCATCTCATCCCATCCTTGGAAGCGTAATGGTCGCTTGTATGAACCTATTCGCGTCAGCAAGCTAATGCTTTCGATCAAACAGCCTTCATTCGACATCGAGCGTGACGTTGAAGAGTTTATGACGAAAGTGGAGATGACCAAGTGGGCCATACGACAGGCAGTTACTTGCTCATTCCAGAAACTTATTTCGAGGGAACCCATGAATCGGATGGTGTTTGGAAGATTCCTCACAAGTAATATCGAAATAGGACGGCAGCCGAGGATGAGTTTACTTAAATTTGGTTGCGAGTGGTCGTTGTAATAATACTAAGTCTATGAAGACGATAATTGCCTCCCAAGCTGAAGACGACAATTCGTCCAAGTATCTGGGAAACATAGTATATATTTCTGTGGAAAGCCATCCATAATAGAATGTGATGGAAAAAATCGAAGTGCAACCGAATAAAAGTAAAGCAGAAACAGATTATCAAATACCCGAAATTCGAACATATTGTAGATTCCAATGATGACCCTAGTTGATGTCATCGATCACGCCCTTGAAATATTCCACAGTCTCCTCGATCCCTTGAGTGACCATAAACCTCGGTCTCCACCCCAAAAACGTCTTTGCCCTCGTGATATCCGGTCGTCTTCGCTTCGGATCGTCCGTCGTCGCTGGTAAGTTCAGAATCCTTGTCTCCATGTTCACCACCTCCCTGATCATCTCTGCAAACTCCTGAATAGTATACTCCTCCGGGTTGCCCAGGTTTACCGGCTCCGAGTACGTCCCGTTCATGAGAGCGATGAGCCCGTCGACGAGGTCGTGGACGTACTGGAACGATCGTGTTTGCTCTCCGCCACCGTATACTGTGAGATCCTCGCCTTTGAGGGCCTGGATGATAAAGTTGGAGACTACCCGGCCGTCGTTCTCGTTCATGCGTGGGCCAAATGTGTTGAAAATACGAGCGACACGGACGTCGACACCGTCCTGTTTTGCGTATGCATATGTGAGAGTTTCAGCAACTCGCTTGCCTTCATCGTAACATGCTCTTGGACCAATCTACCGGAGAAACGTTGGTCATTCGTACAGAAAAATAATTTAAATCTTAATTCATACTTACCGGATTTACATGTCCCCAGTAAGACTCTTTTTGTGGGTGTTCCTCGGGGTCTCCGTAAACCTCTAAGCATTCCAACTTAATTCAGAATACATATTGATGCCACCAGCCATCCCACTTACCAGAGGTTGAGGTGATTAAAAATCTAGCTTTCGTCCGCTTCGCCAGGCCAAGCATGTTGATCGTCCCCATCACCGATGTCTTTACCGTCTTGATCGGGTTATACTGATAATGCGGAGGAGATGCAGGGCACGCAAGGTGGTAGATCTGGTCAACCTCGATAAGGATCGGATCCACAACATCATGACGCACAAGCTCAAAGTTGGGGTGTCCGATCCAATGCTGAATATTCCTCTTGTTCCCCGTGAAAAAATTGTCCAGCACAATTACTTCATGTCCGAGGAGCATGAGCCTGTCCACAAGATGCGAGCCAACGAAACCGGCGCCGCCAGTCACAAGGATGCGTTTCTTGTCGGGAGTGCGAAGCTTGCGGACGGGAGGGTAGGTCCGCATGCCGCTGATGTTGTTGTACAGAGACGATCCTTGCGCTAAAGATGGAGCAACGGTGGAGGTGGAGTTCAGGTTGGGATTCGAGTATGCTACCCGAGGGCCATCATAGTGGAGCCAGCCGTCAGCTGATTCGTTGAAGGGGTTGAGGTTCAGGTAAAGCCTTCGAAGAGCAGAGAGCGGCAGGGATTCAGAATCGTTCCCGACATGGGTCACCCAACCTGGTTTGTATGCATTGGGGTCTTCATCTGTCTGGTGCTTCAGAGATCGACGTGTTGTGAGTGCGCTTGATGAGAATGGAGCGGGAGAGGAGTCTCTGGAATGATTGGGATCGGAGGACATCGCTGAGGAGGCAGGGGACGGAGCGCAATAATCGAAAGAGAGAAAGACAGTGTATGCGGGTGTCTCGTGGCGGTCGGCACAACTGATGTTTTGAGGGACGGGACGGGGTTGGGTGTCTTGTCTTGCTCACGTGGACGCTTTGAGCCCATCGATTAGTGACCGATGGTGTGCTACTTCCATGGATTTATCACACAGCAGCATGATCAAACTCTGTGCAATTTGAATGGGAGCAATATATCTTCCTCGGCGATGATAATGCCATCGATGCTTCCTCTTCTATGCAAGAGACGTCTTGTGGTGGCGGCACTCCCTATTGTAGGAACGGGTGCGTGAGAAACTGTCGGTCGAACACGTAGTGTTGATAATATTCTGATTTATAAAACTGATAAAAACTCGGGAGCCAACTCAGATTCATAGAAAAAAAGCCATGTGCAGATTTACATAAGGCAAACAGTTTCAGATTGTCCGGTCTAGGCACTAGCAGGCACAGAATCTTTCTTGGTTGCCTTCTCAGGAGCAGATTCCTCATCTGCTGCCACAACCGCAGTCGTGTCCATTTCTTCTTTGGCTTCTACAAGCTCATACTCGGACCCGCTTCCAAACTTCCACCAGATCAAGCCCGTCACTCCCATCGACGCGATCAAGAATGCGAAAACAGTCCAGTTGCCCCACGAGTACGTCGGTGACGCAGTCGAAGGGAACAAAAAAGGCGCGGTGATACCTCCAATATTTGCGATCGCAATCATGCCGCCGGTGGCAAGAGCCGTCGCCGTGGATCCCGAGACCGTTCTTGTTCGGTGCGCGATGAACGGAATCACGGCCGAGTTTGTGCACGCGATCAGGAGAACACCAATGTATCGCACTGGGATGTTGTTCGACACGGTGGCGAGGAGGAGGTAGCCCAGTGAAGTGAGCGCGAGACCGCCGAGGATATGACGGCTGCGTTCTCTGGTCTTGTCGGAGTGGAACGAGTTTGATACGATGATGATGAAGCCAAAGACGTTGGGCGGGATCGTGAGCGCCTGGGCCGCGGGGCCTTTGAAACCGAGTGCGGAAATGATTACGGAGTTGAAATAGCCGAAGGCATTGAGGGAGTTGGTCATCAGGAAGTACTGGATCGAGAACACCCAGAACCACGGGTCTTTGATCGTCTCCAAGGCTACTTGCACGTCAAAGTGCTTGTCGGTTGATTTCGGAGTTCCGTCTCCCAACCGGCTGACGGCAAACTCACGCTCTTCTTCCGTCAGGAACTTTGCGCTGTCGGGGTAGTTGGGCATGAAGAACAGCACAAGGATGCCGACGATGATGGCTGGCGCACCCTCGATAATGTAGAGCCATTGCCAACCTGGATGGGAAAGCAATTCAGCATTTGCTTGTTCATATCATTCGAATTTGACATAATAACGACCTTTGAGACCACCAACGTCGTGCATGTATGAAATTCCGGTTGAAATCAAACCACCAAAAGCACCAGCGACGGACACGGAGGCGGCGAACAATGCCATGCGGGAGGCACGCTCAGAAGGTTTGTACCAGAAGCAGAGGTAGAAGAGGGCAGACGGGAAGAAACCTTTAAAGAGTAGAACAGGTAAGTCATCGCACCACACCAAGAGGAGTTGATGCACTCACCAGCTTCAGCCAGCCCAAGGAATACACGACATATGACCAGCCCTTCATAGGTCGAAACTGCAGCAGTGCACATAGTAACAATGCCCCACGTAATCATGATTCTTCCGAGCCAAATTGACGGCGAGAAGTATTTCAGCATGATGTTGCTGGGGAACTCCATCTACATTTCACAACTATCAGGCAAATCGCATTCATTTTGCCATACCATGAGAAACATACCAACACGTAGGGCACAAAGAAGATGCTGACGGCGAAGTTGTACTTTGTTCCATCGAGCCCGAGTGATTCACCCATACTCGCACCAGGTTTGTCGTTGTTCAGCGTGTAACCGTTTCCGATGTTGGTCCGGTCAAGGTAATTGATGAGGTAGCAGACGCAGATCCATGGGAGGAGGTTCATGTCCAGCTTGCGGACCAATGCCTTTTCGTCGACAGACATGATGTTACGAACAAAACGAGACTAGTGTGGGGTAAATGGGCGTGGTGAGCAGATTTAAATGGTGAGCTGATCCGGACAACGTGGTTATCTTGTATCAAAGTTGAATCTTGATTGTTTTTGAGATGGGACAGTGTTATCGGGCATCACTCTATATTTTGAAATTTTTTGAATGCTGGTATCTAATCAGGCGAGACATTTATTGGATTGACAGAGAAACGACGAATTCGCAGGTGTGGGGCGTTTCCGATTTCGGTGATCGGTGATATCCGAGAGAAGGGGCGTTATGGCTGAGGTTCAATAAAATTTTTTGGATGCTCAATATTACATGCAATGTGATCATCTTGAAGACATTCATCATAAACAAAACAGAAAAGCTAATACAGCGGTGCCGCAATCCCGGAATATTTCCTCATTTCCGCTTTTTCAATGAGCGGCATTAAGAAATCAGATTTGAACGCAGGATAGACGGTTACACCATCGCCAGCACAGAGAAGCAGATATGTAATTGGTTTATATTATCCGAACACTTCAGCCAAAAGAAGATCAGACAGGTTCAGCTCGTCCTTGCTCAGCCTCAGAAACAGCTTTGCTATTCGCAGCCGTCCCGCACTGGGGTTGTTCAAACGTGTATCAGCATCTTTTGGACCATTGCTCGTGTCCTTCGTTCTACGGTCCAATAACTGCAAGAATACAACATCGTCAGTTAAAACATGGAAGCGGGTAAACTCCATGATGATTTCCAATCGCTCTGCATCACGTTTGTTGACCAGATATAAAGTATCCTGCACGGTAGGCGAAAATCCAGCGATAGAATTATGCGCACAACTTCTTTTCTGCGAGATAACGCATTAGCTCTGAGTTTTTCTGATGTCGCTAGTGCAATTCTGTCAATCCAAACGCATCTGCAACCGTTTTGATAGAGCAATTCCGCAATTTGTTCATGCACGTTGTCGTACAGAACTGCCATAAGGAAGAATAAGCTGTGATCTTCCAATGAATCATCTTTAATGACTTTGTTTTCCGTCCGGCGGTATCGGTAGGACGAAAACACAACTCCGAAGTCCAACATTCGGTGAAGGAGAGTAAACGCTGAACTCGAAGAGCTTGCCGAACCATTATGTCAATACCGAATTCGACCAAAGGTTCAAAGAACTGAAGGGACGTGTTGCTGCATAATTGGGATTAATCGGCATTGCTCGGGAAGCACCATTTCGAGCAACCAGCGCAAGAGAATATCTCTTACAGCGTCGAAACTGAGGAATCTGCGCCGAGTAAAACCTTTGGTGGTGTTGTAAGTGCGGTCATAATAGAAGTTTTGATGTATAATCCTGATGCGATGACACGAATTTCGTTGATACTGCCATATTCAAGCAAATAATCCAAAAGATCTAGATCTCTTGAGCGCACTTTGAGAGGTACTTTTCGAGCTGCAAGAAACTGAAGAAAATCGGCGATTTCATATGAGTATGTCTTATTTTCAGGACGAGCTTGAGAAATGTGGAGCTGTTGTTTATCGGATTTCATTGCATGAGCCGGCTGAAGAAGAATTTCGTCTACCTCCATGTTATCGATCGAATATTGAACAGCAAAGTCGATTTCTCTACAGCTTCCAGAATTCAGTATATGCTCCAGGAATTCGGTAGGGGGGCGCAGAACAACGAGTCCTTCGCCCGAACTGATGTAAGAGCTTTTAAGGCATCTGCACTCGCAACAATCAAAATCAATGACCATGTTACGGTTCAAAAATTCACCCAGGTATGTTTCTGGCGACATCAGCTGCAGCAAGTGCCACGATAATAGACCCCTGCTCAATCCTTACAAGCTTTGGTGAAAAAAGTGTGTGACATGTAACTGTCGAGTGGATTGCAGTAGATCATCTTCGTGAAAATTGGAGAAGCTCCTCGAAAGATGTGCGCCGAACTTATCCTCTTTCCTCTGGGTCCCTAAACTTAGTGCAACTGACGACAGTGTCGGTCAAATCTTGTGAGCTCCACGTTTTTTCTTGAATGTGACAACGCACGCTCCGCATTTTCAAGTGATCCCACCAGTAGAGCACCTGCCAGAAATCGCTTCACTGCCTCGGCCACCCGTTTGTCAAAGGGGATGTTTGAGATGAAATCCCACAATATCTCCACTGATTCTGATATGCCCAGTGTAACCGCAAATTATGTCAGCTTTGGCAATGCGTCAATCACATCAATCCTTTCATCGACGACAAGTTAGCTCTTCGAAAGATTTGGAATGGTTACGAAGCGGGAGACTCCCCGACCTTAGATAGATTCATGAGGGCCACCTTTCGGAGAATCTTTTATATGAATGCTCTTGTATTGATCGATAAACATCGCTGCCACTCTCGGATGGTAAACTGTTTCCAATGCACAGCTGAGGTGCGGGCCACACCCATCGTTGTCACACTCTGGTATTGCACCAGCTTCAAAAAAAGCACCACAAAGTTCCAGCATTTGAGATTCTGAGCCCTTGATACAATCCAGCTCATCGTTAGACATTTCTAAATGTTAAACTTTCCGGCATACTTTTTCAGAACCTTGATTGCAAATTGCTTTTTACAATGTGCCCATTCCAAAGCTGTCCGGCATCCGTCGATGCAGAAATAATGAGCAGTGAGAGTATGTTTGCGGAAAACTCCTTATGTTCTGGTCAGCGAGTGCACATCGCCCAAGCTTAGGAACGGAGCCAAGTTATCGGGGAGATACCTTGGCCAACAATCAACAGTGGTCTTCATTTCGCTGTTCATAGGGTTTTATCTGGTGTCCACAAATAGGTAAGGATGCAACTGGGGCGATCTGACACTCCGCTTTGGGGAGGGCAGCCAGTCCTATCGGCTGCTCTCGATCCCGCCGTGTTATTTTTTCTCTCGGAGCAACTAGCCTGACCGGCTTGCCTTGGTGGTGCTGGAGGCGAGACCTTGGCGTTGGGCAGCAATGAGGCTTGAGGATCTCTGCCATTCCGGTGTCTTTTGCTTGTCTTAGCTTCTTGGTTACGTATCTGTGCACATCATTAATGTTAAAGAACAACAAAAAAGATATTGTATTCGATGCGAATCATACATACTAAAGCTTATTTTCCCTATTATTTGCGTTTGCTGTTCAAGATAAATTTCACAGGAGGCCTCTCGCCATTCAACAGTTGAGACTGCGGCCCACTCCTGGTTGGAGGAAGAAGACGCCAGTTTCGTCTTCGTAAAGATCCCGGGCACAATGTGTTGGGCTAAGCAAAATTCTTCTTTTTTTTTAATCGGTCTCATTCATCAAGTGTTTCACGAAAAAGCAATAAATCTTATAGATTAATTGTGCCTTGCTACAGAACTTCATAAAATAGAAAGTGCCGAAATTAGCGTCAGAAGTGCCGCTCGCCGAAAAACGAAAATTGCCCGGGCTGGGTGAGCTGATTCATACCAAGGCGGCGGAAATCGGCGTGGAGACAAATGCGCACGTGGTCTGCGCATTCCTGATAAAATGTGGGGCCATTGGTGATCCCAGCATCACAAAAAACGAACAGCACTAGACCAGAAATGTCTACCAGCTTCAATGTGGATGTGCTGATCGTGGGCGGCGGTCCGACGGGAATGTTCGCGGCCATGGAGCTTGCACGCTATGGAATCAAAAGCGTGCGAGTGATCGATTCTAAAGAGGTTTGGATTAGAGGAATACTGTGATGCCTTCAGTTCTGTTAACTGTCTGACATGTTTTAAAAAGACCACCTGCACTCAGCCCAGGGGACTAGTGATTCATGCTCGCTCGTTGGAGCTTTTGTCTCATCACAACGGGCTTACGGAAGCTCTTTTCCATCACGGCACGTTGGTCCGGGGAATAAAAATGAGGAATGAAGAGGGCAATGAGATTGGCGGGGTAAAGCAAACAATGTTCAGATTGGTCAATTGATCTGATGATTTTTCTTTTATTAGGTCTTTTTCGAGGACGCAAACATGAACACAAAATTCTGTATGTTAATGATCTCTTCGTATATTTTTTGTCCTCTAATCTATAATTACAGCACACATTTGTGCGATTGCTCAAACTGAAAGCGAAATGGTCCTACATCAGTATTTGGGATCCCATTACGGGATCAATGTCGAATTCAACACGGATTTTGTTTCGATGGAAACGTCAGACGACTGCGTCACGACCATTGTGAAGGACAAGGTTACCGGTGAAACAACAGCCATCACCTCTCGCTTCCTGATTGCGTGCGACGGGGGGCGCTCAGCAGTCCGACACGCTTTGAAGGTTCCTTTCGAAGGCTACGCGGTAACGGCGGTGATCATGAACATCGATATCCATGTTACATCAGCATCGGAAGAAGAATATTTTCATGACGACGAAGGCTTGATCATTATGGGCGATAAGGGCGTTATGGGCATCATCCCATGCGAACGAAACACTGGACGCAAGCGGATCATTGCATTTACTTCACTCATTCCGCCGGCCGATAACCAACCTATCCCTGTCACGATCGAGGATGTCCAAAAAGTGCTGGTAGGCCTTTTCAGAATGCTGCATTATGCGAATATTTTGATCTTTCTTATAGGACGAGAGGGCCCCGTTCCTGAAAGCCAAAGTCCACGACCCAGTGTGGATGACTCACTTTTGGAGTCAACAGCGCAAAGTTCCTCTCTCGGGATACCGCCCTCACCCGCGAGTGTTCCTTGCCGGGGACGCTGCCCACGTTCATCTCCCAGTTGGAGGATGGGGCATGAACACGGGATTCCAAGACGTCGCAAACCTTTCGTGGAAGCTGAGCCTCCACCTTCGGCATCTTCCCAACCGTCCTCTCGTCACAGACCTCCTTCTCTCCACGTACGCGGCTGAGCGCTCCCCGGTGGGCGACAATTTGGAAGCCATGACCGGTCGACCAGCGACTCTCATCACACTCCCCATTCCAAAGTTCGTAACCACGGCTGTACGAACCGCCGTGCTTCCGACCCTCCTCCGATTCCCTATTTTCAAAGGGTTGATGCTGAATAACTTGGCGATGATGGGGATTTCGTATGCCAAGTCGGACATTCACATGAAGGGACAGAAAGGTTGGGCGATCGAGTTCTTGGAGATGGTGATGCCGCCTGCTGTTGCACCAGGCTCGCGAGCTCCCGATGGAGATATTACCGACGAGGCAACGGAGACTCAAAGTAGGATTTACGACGCCATATTGTCGCAGTCGCGTTCGTTTGTTGTGCTCTTGTTCACAGACACGAATGAGGATGTTGAGGCGTGGGCCGGGGCGATCGACGAGCTGAAAACGATGCCTCCGAATCTGGGCGTGGATCTCCACGTTATTGCCACCAAGGCTTTTACGCCCTCGCGATCGGTCAAGGTGTGGGTGGATACGTACAAGAAGGTAGCAAAGTTGTACGGGTATGGAGAATCACGCTCGGGAGTAGCGGTGATCCGTCCTGATCAGTACTTGAGCGGACTTCTAGCGGTTAACCAGCAGCGTGAGGCCGTTAAGTACTTCAAGGACTTGATTGGATGTGAGTGAATTCCTCAACCAGTCTTTAAGAACGCTCAAACCTATTGATATTGCGAATGAGAAACTGTGATGTATAGTAATAACATGCAAACTGTGATTTTGTTGTGCACACTCTTCCATCAGAAAGCTGCATCTGATGTGCGTAGTACAATTGAATACGCGTGTGCTCGGACCATCCAAAGTTGGTGCTGCGTTGACTCGTTGGAATGATGCTTTGAAGGACCCAGAAAGGAGGACAGGGAAATTATATTCATGTGGAGGACCGCACGGCGGAGTTGCGGTAGTAGCTCCTGATCGATACCTATTGGCATTCTTTCGATTATCAACAACAGTAGGTGCTCGAACACTTTAAAGATCTGATGGCAGGGCTGAGTGACCTATAAATCTGAAAAATAACTAAAAGCAGTATATGTAGCGAGCTCACAGAGCAAGATGCATCATTGTTCGATTAAAGTTACCTCACAAGCAGAAGTAAAAACCGCCGCCAATTTGATCCGAACCGCGTTTGCCGCATGTGTGGGAGAATTTTGCCAAACGGTGGAACAACAGATCATGAGTACCTCACCAAAGTGAGAGAGCGTAAAAGAGAGCTTAAGCGGATCCTTTTCTTTTCTGAAGATCCTTCTTTGTGAAACTACATTTGTTGATCATATCTCAGAGGTCCGAAAACGGGGGAGTTCCATCGAAACAAATTTGTTTTCACCCTGCAAAAAGTTTTTAAGAGTCCCCAGTCCACATTTTCACAGGGAACGCACATAAGAACAGAGGGGAAAACCTTAGATCTGTCTCCTCTTTTCCTCCTGCCAACATCAATCGCAATGTCTCTGGAACAACCGAAAGCCCTGTCAGCTGTCATGGACATGGTTGGCGAGCTGTGGTCTGCTCGCTGTGTTATCGGATTGGTCAACCTTGGCGTGCCAGATCTGCTCGCGAAGGGCCCCGCGACTGCTGAAGAGCTCGCTGAGAAGCTCCAGCTCCACCCTGGTTCTCTCTTCCGTGTGCTCCGTGTGGCCACCTACCGCGGATTCTTCGCAGTCGACCCCGCATCAAAGAAGTTCGAACTTACGGAAGCAGGTCTCTGTCTCACCACCGACCATCCGACCTCCAAGTTCGCCCTCGTCAAGAGCTGGGCTACACCGATCCACTGGCTCCCATGGGGTCATCTGGAACACTCCCTCAAGACCAGCGAGCCGGCCACGAAGGTTGCTTTCCCCAACGGTCCCTGGCAATACTACGCAGAGCACCCTGAAGATGGATTGCTGTTCTCGAAGGCGATGACCGAGTTCTCTGCTGGCGAGACCGAGCACATCTTGAAGGCTTACCCTTTCAAGGAAGGCGATGCAAAGGTTGTTGTGGATGTTGGCGGTGCCCACGGCGCACTTTTGACTGCAGTCCTCGACAGCATCCCGTCAGCCCGCGGCATCCTGTTCGATCTGCCTGAGGTGGTCGAGAAGGCCGCCGACATCCCTCGCGTAGAGAAAGTCGGCGGCAGCTTCCTTGACCCCGTCATTCCTACTGGTGGGGATATCTACATCTTGAAGCACATTCTCCACGACTGGTCTGACGAAGAGGGCGCAAAGATCCTCAAGAACGTTCGTGCTGCGATGGGACCTGAGTCAAAGCTTTTGGTCGGTGAGCAGCCCATCTCGTGGGGTCCCGAAGGAAAGGCGATGGCAACCATGGATGTGAACATGATGGTAATGTTTGGCGGCAAGGAGCGAACCTTGGACGAATACTCGGCTCTTTTCGACGCGGCAGACTTAAAGATCTCCCGAGTGGTGGCGACAGAAGTAAGGATTTCCATCATCGAGGTTGTCCGCAAGTAATTGATTGACAACTCGCAAATATTGACTTCCAACGTATCTGCAACTACTGGACTGCTGCTTCCTGAGTTCAACTCCTCATTACTGTAATACACTTTGAACGAAACTAGAGTCAACCATTAAAAATGTATTCTCAGATGAGTCCTGCCCATTTACAGCCCCCTTCCCGTCCAATGTCCTTCCCCCAGCCCGCTGTCCCCAGCCACCGTCGATTTTCTGGGCTACTTGTCGTGTGGGCCAACACCGACTACTTTGAAATCCTTGGACGAAAATGGCCCCGGGGCTAACGTCGTCGTCTGGAACTGTCTGGCTGCGCGTGGTTATCCTGTCGCTGATCGGGATCCTCGCCTTCTCTTCACGTCTGTTTTCGGTCATCCGTTTCGAATCAGTCATCCACGAATTCGACCCATGGTAGGACCGGGGAGGATAATTCTACTTTGGTTATAGACTGCTGCGGCTCAATCTCGGCTGTAGCTTATTGTTTGGACGGTTATTTGGGTGATCTCATTTTTGATACCGATGTTCCAGGTTCAACTACAGAACCACTCGGGCGCTGGTCGAAAAGGGATTCTACGACTTCTGGAACTGGTATGATTAATATTATTGCTGTCCAACGTAGTCTTCTAAAGATTTGCGAAGGTATGACCAGCTTGCGTGGTACCCACTAGGTCGTGTCGTTGGTGGAACCGTCTACCCTGGCATCATGGTTACAGCTGGATTTATCCACTACGTCCTCACCTCTCTGAACTTCCCCATCGACATCCGTGAAGTCTGTGTGTTCCTCGCACCGCTCTTCTCTGCATTCACCGCGGTGGCGACCTACCTTCTCACCTCCGAAATGAAGGATCCTTCTGCGGGACTTCTTGCTGCAATCTTTATGGGTATTGCCCCTGGGTACATCTCTCGCTCAGTCGCCGGTTCTTACGACAACGAGGGTATCGCCATCTTCCTCCTCATGTTCACATTTTATCTGTGGATCAAAGCCGTGAAGCTGGGCTCTGCATTCTACGCCGGCTGGGCTGCACTCTTCTATTTCTACATGGTCTCGGCGTGGGGTGGCTACGTCTTCATTATCAACTTGATTCCTCTTCATGTGTTCGTTTTGTTGCTCATGGGAAGATATTCGAACCGGTTGTACGTGTCGTATTCTGCTTTTTACATCATCGGGACAATCGCGTCGATGCAAGTTCCGTTTGTCGGTTTCCAGCCAACCCATACGAACGACCACATGGCAGCCCTTGGTATGAAATTCCGCGTTGTTCGACAACGTTCACTTACTCTTCAACAATAAGGTATCTTCGGTCTGATACAGATTGTGGCGTTTGCCGAATTTTTGCGTAGCCATCTCTCTGCTGGCCAATTTAAGACTGTATTCAACTTTGGCATTGTTCTGTTCTTTGCTGTTGGATTTGGTGCTCTTGTGCTTTTGACGGTCAGTGGCAAAATCGCTCCATGGACAGGACGTTTCTACTCTCTTTGGTGAGACCACAATTTTCGGTGATTTTGAAAACGTTAGTAATTGCAGCTTATTCTTCAGGGACACGAACTACGCAAAAAAGCACATTCCGATTATTGCATCCGTATCCGAGCACCAGCCAACACCGTGGCCATCGTTCTTCTTCGACTTGCAATTGCTGATCCCACTGTTCCCAGCCGGAATTTACTTCTGCTTCCAAACACTCGAGGATGAGCACGTTTTCGTAATTTTGTATGCAGTGACTGCCTCGTACTTCGCTGGAGTGATGGTTCGTCTCATGCTCACGCTTACGCCAATTGTTTGTGTCTGCGGTGGCATTTCGTTGTCAAAGGTGCTGGATCTGTACCTTGCTATTCCCGACGAGGGGCCCGCAGCTGCAGCCGAGACGACTGAGAAGGAGAAGGAGAAGAAGAAATCAAGCGATAAGCCAAAGCAAGGAATCTGGCAGATGGATACTCGCCTTCTGGTGGTCACACCGATTTACATTATCTTGGTGCTCTACCAACTCCACTGCACTTGGGTCACCTCCAATGCCTACTCCAGCCCCTCCATCGTGCTTGCCACGAGGAATCAAGATGGTTCTCAGCATATTATCGATGACTTCCGTGAAGCGTACTACTGGCTGCGTCAAAACACTCCTGATGACGCCAAGATTCTTTCATGGTGGGATTACGGCTACCAGATCACTGGTATGGCCAACCGCACCGTGCTTGTTGACAACAACACGTGGAACAACACACACATCGCAACTGTTGGAAAGGCAATGTCATGCAGCGAAGATGTTTCGTATGAAGTGATGCGACGACACGATGTCGACTACGTTCTCGTGATCTTTGGTGCAGCGATTGGGTACTCTGGTGACGACATCAACAAGTTCCTGTGGATGATTCGTATCGGCGAGGGTGTATATCCCAAAGAGATCAGCGAGAGGGCTTTCTTCACCGCACGCGGGGAGTACAGGATCGACGACGAAGCTACTACGACGATGAAGGAGAGTTTGTTGTACAAGATGAGCTACTACCGGTTCGCAGAATTGTTTGGAGGGCAGCAGCCATATGATCGTGTACGCGGTAGTGCCGTGTCCAAGAACCCAATCAAGCTTAGTGTGATTGAAGAGGGTTTGTGAAGATCTACTCTTTTGCGATCATCACATCTGATGCTTTGTTAAGCTTACACTACAGAGAACATGATCGTGCGCATTTACGCTGTCAAGAAACCGGACAACATTGGACGATCCATGTCATCAGCTTCAACGTGAGTGCATTGCAACTCATCTGAATTGTTCGGTCTAACTGTTCATCCACAGATTCGGACAAAAACGAAAGCGCAGGTCTCGCCGCCGCTCCAGCAGTTCGCGTCGTCGCACATCTGAATAAGGAATGATGAGTGTTCCCTTTTGATCCTGCCGTTGTGCGTGCCTTTGCTTGTAGCAATAAAACCCATGTTTGTCCACGATAAATTTTTAAGTGGCATTTGATGAACGTTGACCACCCACATTTCACCGCACTCTGCGCTGCATGCCGGGTGGGCGACCTCAAGAAGGTCACCCAGTACGTGGAGCTAGAAGGCGTGCCTGTGAACCGAACGGATGCGTTCAACTCGACCCCGCTTTACTACGCATCGCTGTGTGGGCATCTCCAGGTTTGCTAGCAACATGAGAGGTCCCGCTTGGCTAACACGGTGATGCAATCACTGTGACTGGTTCAGGTTGTAACGTATCTCCTTGACCATGGAGCAACGTGTGATCCCAACACATTCGAGGGTGAGCGTGCATTGTACGGTGCACTCACCGACGAAATCAAGAACGTTCTCAA
The DNA here is from genome assembly GCA_025526935.1 of Cladochytrium replicatum. Classification (NCBI taxonomy): domain Eukaryota; kingdom Fungi; phylum Chytridiomycota; class Chytridiomycetes; order Cladochytriales; family Cladochytriaceae; genus Cladochytrium; species Cladochytrium replicatum. Next base: position 361,189 of record JAHLKD010000020.1, read on the forward strand.
AGCCCTTGGTGTCAGCGTCGCAGCAACCGATCCTTTCGCATCCGACTTTGCCGTAGCCTACTTTACTCTTTACAAGAACGCCGCAGACAGACATGCGGACATTGTGTTTGCGGTGTCGCTTACACCCGAAGAAATTGTCTTGTCAGGACCGGGATCGGACCTGCGCAGTTCAGATTGGCTGAAGAGGGGTGTGAGGGAGTTCAGTGCACACAGGTCGGTTTTGGCCGCACGGTCGGACTACTTTGCGGCTTTTCTCGCAGGTCAATGGGCGTCGATGGAAGTTGTACCCGTTAAGAACCGGAAAGTGCACTCGGACATTTTTGGTGCGACGCTACATTATTTGTACACCGGCCAAGTTGTGCGGACGGTTCCAGAGGAGCTCTGGGAAGATTGGTCGCTGATGTGTCGATCGTTCAAGCTCCATCAGTTGGATGAGATGATCCATAAAGAGTTAATTGGGGATGTGAATGGAGGCAAAGATGAAGGAAAAGATATTGTGGTGGGCAGGAATATTCGGCGCATCCAGTCGGATATCCGGACTCTTGTTCGTGCACTGGTATGCTTTGGAAATACATGGGGACTCAATCAAGCTTCCCCCGACGACCGAGCAGGACGTCAAGCTCGTTTCAGCGACACTCAGATGTCGGTGGGAGAAGGGCAGATGGATGATTCGTCGTCATCGTCGTCAGATGAAGTGAGAGTTGATATTGGTTCGCCTCTGTCGCGCCAGAGAAACGGCTCACCAACCTCAGACGAGCTCAGCGCGTTCGCATTCATCAAAGCACCTCTTTCGAACACAAAATCCGCTCGACAATTAATGCACAATCCTGATGGTGGCCTGCTGGAGAAGGCCTTGCGATATATTTCCGCTTCCAAACCGGACATCGTACTGAGTATCGCCGGCACACTCTTTCCGTGCCACAAAGCATTCCTGTTCCGATCTCCCTATTTCGAGGCGATGCTTGCACCTGGTGTATTTGCCGAATCGCTCGCACTAACTGCAGAGCAAAATCAAAAGATAGGCGTCATCCCCATCACGGCCGTTGACGACGTGGATGTGTTCAGAGTCGTGCTTGAGCATCTTTACTGCGAAATTCCTGCTAGCACGCCCAGTGATCACCTCACCCCGGACCTTGCCCTCAGTGTTCTCGAAGCAGCGGACGTGCTGCTTCTTGATAGACTCAAAACCCAGATTGCCGCGTACATCGTGTCCGAGACACCTGCCGCAGTTGCACCATCGTCACAGGAGCCAATCGTTGCATCAAACTTGATTCCAGCACAGATGAACCCCGAATCCCTCCTTCCTCCATCACCCTGGGACCTTATGCACGAGGCATGGCGTCTCAATCTCCCGCGGTTAGAGCAGCACATCACTAGACACTTTGCAGTGCATCTGGACTACTACCTAGACAAGACCAACGAAGCCGCAGCAGCGCAGTTCGCAGCTTTGATCACGGAGTCTGCGGAGTCAACAAAAAATCGTGAGGAGACGGATACGGTCGTGCTTGTAGACGATCTACGGTATTGGCTTGCACGGGAGCACGGGATCAATTGGGAAACTGTCACGCAAGGGGAGTGGGAAACGTATGGAGAGACAGGAGGGATGAGCAGTGCAGAGAGGATTCAAGCGGATAAGGCGAAGGTGTTCTGGCGCAGAATGAAAAGATTAGATGCGGTACTCGCTGAAGTTGGATTGGACATTTAGAGATATATCGTAATAATGGAATAAGGGCTTTCAAACTTCTGAGAAGGACGAATCGTTCCAACCCACCCACCCCCCCCCCCCCCCCCCCCCCCCCCCCCCCCCCCCCCCCCCCCCCTCCGGCGCTAGGAGGCGGCTAGATATACGAATACAAAAATACTGTGGATTGACCATGTTCATCGTAGACTGTATTTGGAGGAGACCTGAATCATACAGAAGAACTCCAACACAACACGGGTAAATACGTGAGAGAGCGTTGAAGTGGTCGGTGTGGTTGAATGAAAGGCTGGCAACGCTAAGGATAGTTTCGAAACGTACAGCGGTTTGACTCGCACAAGACCTCCAACCTCGTTGTGCAAGTAGGCGAGAAAGGGTATTGAAACTGAAACATCGGATCATGCCACAAGTTCGGTTTCGCAGTTGCTGACAAAAGCCGCTCAAGGAAAGTAGAGCGGAAGTTCGGACGTGCGGTGGAGTGCTAGTATAGGGCCGCCAGCAGGTTTGCCATTGGAGTTCCCGAGGGGATTGCGTCTCCTCGGTCAAGCGGGAAAGTTGACGGGATCGAACCGCCAGGCACATTGAGCTGAGGTTTCACTCCCAACTCCCAAGTTAGCCCCGGGCTAATGTCATGAAAATGTTAGGAAACCCTGCATCACGATCCCTCCTTCCGCCATCCACGAATACTGGCTCGAGATAGTTCTCCACCGAGCTAACGGAAATGACGTTGTAGCCATCCGATGTTCTGACGCCAGAGAGATCGACGTCTCCATCATTTCCAGCTGCCCCCGTGACGATTACACCTTGTTCAGCGCTTCTGGAGACAACAGCCTAAGTATCGCCAACGGGCTACCCGTTACTGCGTCCAAGCGATTCTGTGATGATGTGACTCTTATCTTCGAATGCTCGAAGCCATGCTTGTATCAAACTTCAACACCTCCCTAGCACCGAAAACGCGGTATATGCCAAGCTCAACTCGCGCTGCGCCTGTGAAATTAGCATCCCGGCAAAGATTCCGGAAACTTGCGTGCCGTGTCCAGCACCATCAGTCGCGATATCGTCGCCACCGATAAGGTCTGTCCCGTTACCAATCAAGCAGCCAAGCCCAAAATAAACTCCCAGTGCAGGGTGGTTCTTGAAGTCCACTCCTGTATCAATGATGGAGATGCGAATTCCGTTCCAGTCAGCGCGGAGGCGATCAACTTGAGTCATGACGTGGGGTGAATTGTCCGACTTGGTTGGTGACTTCGAGCCTGTGCTAAGCTTAGCAGAAGCAGATGAGTTCCACACCCAGTGAAAAGTTGGATTGGGTCACTAAAATAGCCACACGCCGCACACAGCTTGACATTTCGCAAGTTGGAAAGCTGCTGACGCACACGTCCGTGGTGTTGCGTGCTCTTCAGCTGTAAAGATGCACTTTTGAAAAGACGATTCTCCAAGTTCAGCCGCGGGGTGACGCTTCCAATTTGTCGCTGGACTTTGCCATAAAATCTGCCAGCGTCCTAGCGATCCCATCGTTTGAGAACGCTCAGCAAGTGAAACGAGGCTGCCTACCTGTTTTCGTCAGAGAGCCCGACAAAGAATTCATCAGGGAGATATTTTACTCGTCGCAACTCCTTAGAAGATTCAGCCCTTGTCGATCTGGCTACGAGAGCCCCGACAAAAGCCCAAAGATCAAGAACACATACTTGGTTCCCCACTATTTGTCCCAATTTGTTTCTCTGTGCAGAAATCGCGCAAATCTCTTTGTCAGAAATAGTAGCACAGAAACGGTCGCGTTGCTGATACAAATGTGCCATAATGTGTGTGACACTTTTCGAATAATGTGTATATTTTCCTCGGGTAGCAATCGCCTTGACTCGAATGATCGACTGTTGAATCAGATCAGCACTGAAGGATTAGGTCAGATGCTTGGCAAATCTCACCCACTCACCTGATTTCAGTTATAGATTGATACAGTTGAGCTAAGTAACATGCTGGTACATGAGGATTCTTCGCAGAATCACTATATTGGATGGACTTCCGGAAGTGATGTGTGACAATGGAAGACCCAGAGAGTCCTTTCGCCCACACGCCAATCATGAGATCACCGCCATTCACAGAGAGGAATCAGATTCATTTGTGCGTACGATCACGCGGATCTGCACCTGTGGGATGTGGAAGATCCTCACAACTTATTCTGTACAGACAAACTGCCTGGAAATTACCATAAACTGAACCATACTAGTAGACGGCCGTCTTGGAGAAGCTCCGGATCTCTGATATGGACTGTACGAGTGAGTACCAAAGTACAAGAAAAGGGCACACTGTAACAGGCTGTGGGCAATGTCTGGGGAAAGGAAGGATCTCTGGTAGGTGATGCGCCGCAATGCCACAAATACAATAAACAATTGCCCTAATCAGCTATGCATTCCACACGACGGACAGCCTCCCGGGCCGGGCCAGCAACCGGCATGATGAATGCAGTTTTTTATATTCTCTCCAACTTATGTGGATGTCGTCTAACCAAAGATCTGAGCTCAATGGCAGCAGTAATTACAACGTGGTCCGGACTTTCTCTCTGTCCTTTTACGAATACATTGAAACACAGTTCACTGTCTGGACAACCAAATAGTGTCGGTAAACCACCTTACAAATATTGGTGCCAGGCTTACAACGTTTATAGCTCTCTGACGTTCAAGTCGCTTACACTGGACAACTGTGATCATTCTAGAAGATGCTGCTTCTTCCACCTGGAAATTGGTATTGATAGTTTGCCTGGTCCCATTCCACAAGCAGATGGTGAACTCCAGTCGTTGTGAACTGGATCTGAGTGCTGGTTACACCTTCTCCTCGGACATTTAAACAAATTTCGTGGTCCTGGCTGCTTCCTGCCCAGCATTAGTATTACATGACACAAAGCTGGTAAATACTCTAACTGTTTCCATAGCTCAGTGCTTGGGCATGGTCGACATAAAGTGGTCTGATGTTGCAAATCGGTCTTTATCAACTCGTGCAATAATCGGGATCAGCATTGGCGCATGTGTCCTTGCTATGCTAATTTGCACCTTTCCCATTGTGTGGTTCCTTCGACGCCTCCGTAGCGGACCAAAGAATGTTGGTGTGGTGCCGTTTTGGTACTTCCCGCTTGACCCAGGAGCACCTCATCAAACCTATCACCATCAGGCTCCAATGTTTTTTGGCAGTCAGCACCTCCCACCAACCCAAGGCTTCGGATACCAGGATCCCTATTTCGTGCATCGAAATGCTGAAGAGCCGGCAACAAACAATACCGATTCGGTTCTGTAGAGTGAGACGTCGTTTATCCCACCGCTGCCAAATGAGAGGGAGAGTGCCTGTTTATCAGGATAGGGAGTCATTATGTTGAAGTAGATCCAAGAGAGAGCTCCAGTATACTAGTTTGCGTCCCCGTAACTTTGGTTCATGAACAATGAGACATATGTTAAATTTTTTCTATGACTCCATTGCTTTTTTACAAAAACTTATGGTCAACCCAAATCGCGTGTATTTATTGTTGATGCAAACACTTGTGGTGCCGCCCGGGGATAGACGCAGAATGCACACTTTCCAAGAGAAAATAAAATGATCAAACTCCAAACATGATATACAAAATGGCGAACATGAATCCCAGGTTTGCGATGAAACAAAATAGACTAGGGAGATTTGAACCTCAGATGGGCCTCGTAGAAATCAATCATCTGTTCATGATGAGTACCGAATGATAGACAAGCGAATAATTGCTGAGACTTACCATGTTTGGAATTGCCTTCTTGGTAACCTTGCTGTCGTGAACACTCCTCGTTCCATCTTTCCAGTGCAGGAAAACCATCAAACCATCCTTCTTCTGCTCCACGGTCTCGATCTTTGTAACCCATTCCTCCCAACTGTCCTTTCCAACCGCGTCCTTAGATATTTCAATTCCAAACTCTGTAGAAGAACGAATTAAGTTCCTTATTGTTAAAGGATCAGGTTGCTATCACCTAGCAAATCGTCGTCTTGCTCCTCTCCCGGCGGTTTCTGTGTTTTCCGCTTGGCTAGTGCTTTCTTTGGAGTCATTTCGTCGTTCGCCTCAGACCCGTTTCGACCTTTCGCTCTGCCGTTCACCCCGCCATTTTCTGCGGCTGGTGCTACCGTCCGAGACTGCTTCGCAGGTTTTTCTTCGAATGTGTCCAAGATCGCATCCTCTGCGCTTCTTTTGTTCCCTCCGTTCTCACCCTTCTTTGCAGAAGAGGGGGTGTCGTCCAGATTTTTTCGCAGGAGCTTTGTCTCCTTTTCGTCGAATCCTTCCTCCTCCGTCTGTTGTGAATACGATATGTCTGCCTGTCGTTTCTGAAATGGGGGTTAGTGCCAGACCACTGCTCATCACCACAGTCCACAAACCCCATTAAGCGAACCACGCTTCCTTTTATCTGACGTGGCCAACGCGATCACTTCGTCACGGGTTGTTCCCAACTTCTTAAAGTAATCTTCAACAAGATCATCGCACTGATGTATACAATAAAATAAAGCTCAGTCGACTTCTTTGAAGTGTATGCAGTAGTAGAAGCTCGACTCACAAATACGTTCTCCTCAGCTTCCCAGCTGTTATCGTCATCCGAGTAGCCCGCCCAGTGAATAAAGTAGAAAAGCTTTCCCTAAATATTTCGAGCAGGCGGATTGGCAAGAGGTTCTTAGAACAGCGTTTTGATGTTTCGGCCTGGAAAGTGGCCACAGTTCTAAGATCCGAACCTTTACAATTTTGTGCTGGACGATCGTTTCGACTGTGTAGAGGTTCTCTGCGTCGATTGGTAATTCATCTGTCTCATTATCTGATTGTGGAGATGTCATTGCTTCCTTCTTCTTTGGCATATTGAAAGCTTCTAGGATCCTGTCGCAGAAACCGCGAATGTGTCGGTATGCTCAATCGAATGTGGCTTGATGAATTGAAGACCAGAACCAGTCTTCTATTTTTTTATACTCTGTGAGCTATTGAAAGTATATGCCAAGAAGTGTAAAATTGAACTTGAAAGCTGGGATACAGGCTCTTGCTTTTTGATTGATATATTTCCATAAATTGAATAGCATTTCACATTTACTTCCTTTTTTGGCAACATTTAGCAAGGCACCATGGCAAAGCCCAAGAAAGCAGGAGGAGGCGATGGTGAGGACAAGTGAGACCGGCTACCTGTTCAAATGACTTAATACTAGCAATTTCCAGATAAAGGTTTGTGCGAAATCCACCGGTTGAGCGTCTTTTGAATCTTCCTGGCCCAGCGGAAGATACCGTTCTGGAGTATCTCCGAAAACAGAACCGACCCTACAGTGCAACCGACATCTGCGCTAATTTACACAACACAGTCTCCAAAACCGCAATCCAGAAGATATTAACCCAGCTTCATGAAAAACGTTAGCGCGATCGAAACGAACTTTGTGCAGGTACTCATATTTTCAACATTGGCAGAACTAATTCATGGGAAGCAATATGGAAAGGCTGTATGTAGAGCTACGTAACTGTCAATTATTTGAAAGAGGGCTGATTTTCTGGCCAATCAAGTGGATTTACGCAATCAAGCAAGATGATTCCCAAACGGTATCGCCGGCCGACCTCGAAGCACTGGACCGAAAGTATGTGGATTTAAAGGCTGAGAAGGACCGTCTTGCCGAAGAAGTATAGTGCACCTCGATATTGATTGAATGTTCTTATTAACCAATGAAAACAGCTCAAACTGGCACAATCTGGTATTTCCTGACCGAGATTCAGCCTGATCACTCTGATCATGCGTCATTTGCCTCTCAGGACTTAACAGCCTCACCAGCGCTATGACAAACGAACAAATCCAGAAGGAACTGGCAACTCTCGCAAAGGAGGTGATTCCAACGATATTCAAATTTCTTGATCTCCACTTAACTTATTGGAAAAAAGAATGCAAAATGCGTTGAAAAATTGGAGGATTTTCGATCAGATAGGAAAGCAATCTCGGACGAAGAACGAAAGGAGGTTGAAATATATCTGGAGAAGATGCGAAAAGAGTGGAAAACAAGGAAGGCAAAGGTGAGAGGATCGCGCAAGTAAAGCTGGCACCAAAATAACGTTAACGTTGCCCTTTTTCTTTAGTTTGATGATATGTGGGGTGCAATCATGGAGGGATACCCTGGAAATCCCAAGGATCTGATGGTATTTATACATGAATCCGGGACCAGTCCGAGATGTCTTTCTAAACCAACATCCCTTAATCGCTAGGAGGAACTTTCGATTGAAACCGACAAAGCCGTTGGCGTCGAGCTTTCTCGCGACCCCCTACAAGGGCTCTATCCGTGATGAGATCAAATCGCCACCACAGCCAAGCCCCCAACACGTGGCATTGCCATCTACTATTAAACATTAGATCATCTATAAAAATGTACATCTGTTTCTCACGCTCGCCCCAGTACCAGTAACAGTAACACACCTGAAAAACCTCAGGCGGAATCCCAGAAATGAGCTTGAACGCACGCATCCAGGCTGTCCTCGCGAACTCAGACAAGTCCGCCCGCAAGGTGGAATGGAACAAGAACGGCTCGCGTCTCTCATATGTGTCAGAGCTGTTCGGCGAGAACGTCTTCACCTTAGCGAAGCTGCAGCTCACCCTCCCGAAACCAGTCTACGCTCGCTTCATCCAGCAGCTTAAGGTATGTTCTGGACACAGGGGCATGCAGATCGAGCGCAAATTTCGGTTGCCTCGTTGATCTTGAGATGGTCTTTGAGTTGGTAATTCGCCGACCATGACCTTTGTACTCGTCGATACTGTGCATGAAAATTCGATCTAGAAGCTCACATTGTACATTTCATGCGTTAAGGGTCGCCAACCTCTCGATCGACCAACTGCTGATGCGGTTGCCCATGCTGTGCGTGTCTGGGCCATGGACAAGTATGTAGCATGAGGATTTGGAGTGCGGCCTCATTTTGCTAATTTTTCTCCCTTTCTTTAACTCAGGGGTGCCACTCACTTCACCCACTGGTTTCAACCCCAGACCGGAACCACCGCTGAGAAGCACGATGCGTTCTTGTCTCTCAAGAGCACCTACTCTGGTGGTGTTGAGGAGGTAACCTTGTTTTTGGTTTGTTTATAGAATGTCATAATTGATCACATGAATGATGCACAGGTCTCACCAATTGATGCCTTCTCAGGATCGCAGCTAATGCAGGCTGAACCTGATGCTTCATCCTTCCCCAATGGAGGTATTCGTAACACCTTTGAAGCGCGAGGTTACACCGTGTGGGATACCACCAGGTTGGAACCATTATTTGTTGTTTGGAGTTAATCTCATCATTCATAATTTCCTAGCCCGCTTTTCATTCGCCAGGGTCCTCATGGAACCTCTGTGTTGTACATTCCTTCGGTTTTTATTTCCTACAACGGTGAAGCGCTTGACGAGAAGACCATCTTGCTGCGCTCGTCTGAGGCTCTCTCCAACGCCGCTGTTCGCCTTCTGAAGGTTATCGGAGATTCTCAAACCAAGCGTGTTTCAACGACTCTTGGTACTGAGCAAGAATACTTCCTTGTTGACCGTGGTCTGTACTCGCTCCGCCCTGATCTGAAGATCGCCGGACGCACCCTTATTGGTGTCGTACCACCCAAGCACCAGCAGTTGGAGGACCACTACTTCGGACAGATCCCGAGCCGTGTTCTGGCCACCATGTCGGAGACTGAGTTGGAACTCTTCAAACTGGGAGTGCCTGTTAAGACCCGCCACAACGAGGTCGGCATTTGTACATGTTTTGCAGTGAAATGCAACGCTGACCGATCTTAAAACAGGTCGCACCGAACCAATTTGAGATGGCGCCTATTTTCGAGGAATCGACTGTTGCAGTCGACCACAATCTTCTCGCGATGGAGACCCTCCACCAGGTCGCACACCGAAATGGCTTGAAGGTGTTGTTCCACGAGAAGCCTTTTAAGGGTATCAACGGATCTGGAAAGCACTGCAACTGGTCCATGTCGACCGACAGCGGAGAGAACTTGCTGGACCCCACTTTGAAGCCCGAGACGAACTACCGTTTCCTCTTGTTCTTGGTCGCTGTTTTGGATGCCGTCAACAAGCACGGTGGTCTCCTTCGTGCTGGTATTGCTAGTGCATCTAACGAGCACCGTCTCGGTGCCAACGAGGCTCCCCCGGGGATTGTCTCCGCTTTCCTTGGTGAACACCTGAGCGAGGTCCTCAATGCCATTGAGGGTAACCGTGATGTCCGATCTTTCTCGCAGCCCCACCTGCAAGCCGTGCGTGTTGGTGGCACTCAGCTTGATCTGAAGGTGTCGACTCTCCCTCCGATCACCCGTGATTTGACAGACCGCAACCGAACTTCGCCATTCGCCTTCACTGGAAACAAGTTCGAATTCCGAGCTGTTGGATCTAAGCAGTCGCCTTCTTTCCCAGTTACACTTTTGAACACCGCTGTCGCTGCGTCTCTTAACCTGGTCGCCGACGCATTGATCCAGCAGAAGGGTGCCAAGCCCGAGCCTACTATCGACGATGTTCTGATTGTTGTGCGCAAGTTCATCCAATCCAGCAAGAGCATTCGTTTCGAGGGGAACAACTACTCTGATGAGTGGGTTAAGGAAGCCGAGAGCCGTGGTCTGCCCAACATCAGATCTTGCCCCGTTGCCTTCCGCCAGCTGCTTGAGCCGGCGAACAAGGAGCTTCTGGTTAGCCAAGGTATCTTCACGGAAGCTGAGCTCCAGGCGCGTTACCACATCTTGAACGAGAAGTACGCCAAGGACATTTTGATCGAAGCCAACACTCTCCACACTATGCTGGTGCAAGGTGTCCTCCCTGCCGCGTTCACTTACCGCAAGGAACTTGCCGACTCTGTGACGTCGCTCAAGAGTCTTGGGCTCGAGGGACCGGAGGTTGCAGCTCTGAAGAAGCTTACGGAGGTGACAACAGCAGTTCAGAAGGCCGTTGAGCAGCTGAACGCTGCGATCCACGAGATCCACAAGCACGAAGGCGATGAGGAGGCAAACTTTGCGAGCACCGTGCTGCTTAAGGCAATGGAGCACGCTCGCGAAGTTACGGACGCTCTCGAGTTCGAAGTTGCCGACAAGTATTGGCCCTATCCCAAGGTACTTTGCGTTGATGGTATTATCGATGACCCGTTAAACTTATGCGTTTGCTTTTGTAGTACATTGAGCTTTTGTTCTGATCAACGCTTGAAAACTTGAGTCATGAAGAGCCAAAATCTAAAACTAGTACGAAGTAGGGAGGAACGGGCTAAGATGACATAATCGACCCCATCATTATTTTTTTGTAATATAGCCCCCTCCTTATTCTTTCAAAACCTGTTACTTGCACCGCCTCACGCCTGGTTTACACGAACCATCTGTCCTGCCGTGTAAACAAATTCACACTTCCGTAAACAAATTCACCCCATCGGTAAGTGCGGTCTGCAGACCTGGCAACTCCTGGCATTCCGCATTCGTATGATCGGCGCATTCCGTTTCATTCAGTGAAATATCTGGTTTTTGCACATCACTAGCATCAGCTTGGATCTTCTGACAGTAGTCAAAGATTGTTCCTTCCGTCCGCATTTTATTTTATTTTTGTGCGCTCACGCTGACCATTGTTTTCCAGTGTCCACAACAGAACTATGAACCCTGAAGAAGGAGACGAAGCCCTTTACCCTATCGCCGTGCTTATCGACGAGCTGAAGCACGACGATGTTGCTCTTCGATTGAACGCAATTCGGCGGTTGTCTACCATCGCACTTGCTCTTGGACCGGACCGTACCCGCGAGGAGTTGATTCCCTTCCTTGACGGTAATTGACGGCCCCTCTTGAAGTGACATGTTTTTTTGCCGGATTGCCTCCACAGTTAGCTTTTGGTTGGAAGTGCGAACAGATTTCATTTTCGTTGTGAGCATCTTTTGCGGTTCATGTGATTGAGAATCTGTTTGATTTAGAATCGATCGATGACGAGGACGAGGTTTTGTTGGCTCTTGCGGAGGAGTTGGGTGCGTTCGTTGACTACGTCGGAGGACCTACGTTCGCTCACCTTCTCCTCGCACCGCTGGAGACCTTGGCCGGCGTGGAAGAAACCGTTGTTCGCGAAAAGGTAACGTTCTGAATGCGTAGAAGGTTTCATACATTGACTCAACCTTTAAAAGGCTGTTGATTCTATTGGAAAGATTGTTGCCGTGCTGTCGCAGCAACAGGTTGAGGAGTCGTACATCCCCATGGTGAAGCGTCTGTCTGCTAGCGACTGGTTCACGGGCCGAACAAGTGCTTGCGGCCTTTACGCACCTGTCTACTCTCTCGCCCTTCCTCAGACTCAGGAGCTTTTGAGATCGTACGTCTGTTTAATCGAACTGTAATCTTGATATTGATCTGGAGTGCGTTTATGAAGATTGTACTCTCTTCTTGCGAACGACGATACCCCGATGGTGCGCCGAGCTGCCGCAACGCACCTTTCGGTACGTAATTTGTATAGTTTTGGCAATGGTTATGCTCACATAGCCCATCAACAGAAACTAACGAAGAAGGTTCAAAAAGAATTCATCGTCTCTGATATTTTGCCAATGTTTGTCAAGCTCGCCGAGGACGAGCAGGTCAGTTAATCTGGAGATTCCATCACCATGAACAAACAATTGTGGCTGAATGTGGTATTGAAGGACTCCGTTCGTTTGTTGACTGTAGAAGACCTCATTGCTGTTGCAGAGTCTCTCACAACTGACGAAAACAAGACACACTTGTTGACCATTCTACAGAGTCTCTGCTACGACAAGTCGTGGCGAGTTCGCTACATGGTTGCAGACAAGTACGTTCAGGTAATTTAATGCCATACAACGAGGGTATCTTGCTATAGATCTAATCCATGTCCAAAAAATCAAATAGTTGGGGAAGGCTGTGGGCAACGACATTGTTCGAGAAGTCCTGATCTCTGCCTACGTGCGCGTTTTGAAAGACGGAGAAGCTGAAGTTCGAACTGCGGCAGCTGGACAAGTCCCGGGCTTCTCCCTGCTGATCGAACCCGACACAGTTCTGAAGGAAATTCTGCCATGCGTGAAGGACCTTGTTACAGACACCTCCCAGCATGTGCGAGCGGCTCTCGCCACGCAGATCAGCGGATTGGCTCCTATTCTTGGCAAGGACAAGTGAGTTTGGGCCGAGCTTTTCCTGGTTTGGACGCTGATCTTGATGGTTTGCAGCACGATCGAGCATCTTCTCCCTTTGTTCTTGCAGCTCTTGAAGGATGAGACTCCCGAAGTGCGCTTGAACATTATTTCAAAGCTTGACAAAGTGAATGAAGGTAACCCAATCTATTCAGGATTTATCGCGGACTCAACTAACATTGCCACAGTCATTGGTATTGATCTTCTTTCCCAGTCGCTCTTGCCTGCCATTGTCGAGCTCGCTGAAGACAAGCAATGGCGCGTACGCCTTGCAATTATCGAGAACATTCCGTTGCTCGCTAGCCAGCTTGTACGTTATCACACATTTTCCTGTTGGTCCTCGATAGCGCGCTGAAATCAACTTCTTCCAGGGCGTTGAATTCTTTGACGAGAAGTTAGGCAACCTCTGCATGTCGTGGCTCGGCGACTGCGTCTTCTCCATCCGTGAGGCAGCGACTACCAACCTCCGAAAGCTCACTGAGGTGTTTGGCGTTGACTGGGCGAAGCAGGCGATTGTTCCCAAGATCCTGACCATGTCAACTCACCAAAACTACCTTTTCCGAATGACCACCATCTTCTCCATTACAGTATGTGCTCGACGAAACCTTTCGTCTTTCCTGTGGCGCTCACATAGGATTTCTAGACTTTGTCGCAGGTGGCCAACGCCGATCTTCTGAAGGAATTCATTATCCCCACAGTTTCGACTCTTGCCGCCGACCCCATTCCCAACATCCGCTTCAACGTTGCAAAATCTCTTGAGACCGTCATCCCTATTGTTCGCAAATATGCCGGACAGGACCCGGCCTTAGGTGGTGCTCTTGAGGAAGTTGTGAGACCAACGCTTGTCAAGCTCAGCGAAGATTCGGACCAAGATGTCCGCTACTACGCACAAATGGCATTGCGCGTGCTTCAGGGATGAAAATATGGGTTATAGACTGCGAGTGGGGTTTTTAAAGTCATTTTGACGGCCAGAGCTGGTGGGGCTGGTTGGACTATCTTTTGGATATATCTTGATGAGTTAAAAAATGTTTTTTAACCAAAACAAGTCTCTAATGTTTTTAACCAATAGAAGTCTTACTTGAAGAGCATAATGGGGACCGGTAAGGATCGGTGGGGTTTCGGGTTATCCCGAGTCTGGTTCAGGTCCATTTACAAATTGAATCCTTTCGTAAATTGGAAAAGTTCATTTACACCTGCCACTGAATCACTCATCTTCTTTTGATTTGGAAAGGTAAAAGTTTCTTCTCTTTTTTCCTTTCCTACTTTCTAGATGTTTCCTTTGCCGTTTCTGCTCGGAGAACAGTCTTTCTCAATAAATCCAGTGATGTTGGAAAACAATCTATTTACTATAGGTTATTAGCCCATTGGTCTAGACCTTTACCTGATGTCATCGTATGTCAAATCGCCGCAACTACCGACAAATCTACTCGCTTGATCTTAGCTTAACGGAAGCAGAAGCTCGAAGCTTACCAGCAGCAACAGCAACTTCACTTGCCGAGCAGCACCAACACTGACATGTCTGACTTGGCTGACACTCCAACGCAAGAAGCACCATCGACCTCTTTGTGTTCCATCGGACGGTCATTAGCAACCTCACTCGCAACAACTGCGTATCAAGCTCTCGCAACAGCGCAGCAACCAACAGCGCGATGGCCATCTCCACAGCAACCCTACCAACACTGTGTCTGCTACTGCGTCCACAAACAACGAAATCTCCACCTCCGGATAGTCTCGCCTGCCTTAGCTCGAACGCCTCGAGTTCCACACCTGGCTGTTCCAAATGCAGTGGTGGCTAACTAGCCGAAACCTCTGGTATGGAATCCTGGATAAGGATCGGCGGGTTTTAGGGTCTTTCGGGTCGGGTCCGGGTCCATTGACCAAATGTACCCGACCCGAGTGCCGGGTTTTCATGGAAAATTTTCGGGTCGGGTCCGGGTCGGGTATCGGGTCCAGTAGGAAAACCCTTCTCGGGTCAAAAGTCAGACCCGAGTAAAACCCGACGTGATAGAGAAGCTAAAACGAAGCTATTGTTCTTTCTGTCCACGCGGACACTTTCCAAGAAGACGCAATATAAGTTTTGTATGTATCAAACAATTTTGCATCACAACAGACATCGAGGCATGTATTTTCTGTCCACCCGGACACTTTCTCAACTCATTGACGTACTTCAGTTATCTCTACCCAATACAACTAACCTCTCTATCAATGTTACTTGCAATAAGATTCTGTCCACCCGGACACTTTCTTAACTCATTGACGGTACTTGAGTGATCTCTATCAAGTACAACTAACATCTCTATCAATGTTACTAGCAATAAGATTCTGTCCACCGACACTTTCTTAACTCATTGACGGTACTTGAGTGATCTCTATCAAGTACAAACTAACATCTCTATCAATGTTACTAGCAATAAGATTCTGCCCACCCGGACACTTTCTCAACTCATTGACGTACTTCAGTTATCTCTACCCAATACAACTAACCTCTCTATCAATGTTACTAGCAATAGGATTCTGTCCACCCGGACACTTTCTCAACTCATTGACGTACTTCAGTTATCTCTACCCAGTACAACTAAGCTCTATCAATGTTACTAGCAATACGATTCTGTCCACCCGGACACTTTCCAAGAAGTCACAACGGAAGTTCTGTAACAAACAATTTCTACCACGACAGACCTCAAGACCTGTGCTTTCTGTGCACCTAAACACTTAGAGTCGGTAACGTTCCAGCCACACCACAGCAAAAATGGACGCCGCCTTTGTTAAACCAAAGCGTAAGGCAGCGTCTGACGCAAGCCAAAGACTGGTGGACAGTCATCCGCTTGACACACGGAAGCGAAGTCTGCCAGCCCCCCAAATTTCAGAGGCGTCCAGCGAGGGGAACAGCATGCAGGACAAACGCAGACGTGTATCAGGACACGGTGGCAACAACAGCGCTCGAGAGCCGAGCTCCACATCTTCTTCGAATGACTCCAGCGAGTTGGGGATGGCTTCTCAGCATGCACCAGAGCTTCCTGCCGACGTTAGTTTTGCTGACTCTTCAGTGCGACAGGAGCCTGCAACTGGATCAGTTCGACCATCAATGCTTTCATCAGACGCAGATGTTGATAGCATGTCGGACTGTAGAGGTAGTCGAGGCGGCATAGCGAAGGATTACTATAAGGTTGATAATGGTCTGAGAACATGTTTGGTTGCGAAATGCAAGTGGAGCCAGAAGGTCGATAAGACGGGATCAACAAAAAACTTCCTCCGGCATCTGAAAAACCACCATGGAAGTATTGCCAGGTCGCTTGGACTGTTGGACATCGTCCCCAAGGGACAACAGACATTGAATTTCGGCTTGCAGGAGAAGGAGCAAAACTTTGTGTTCAATCCAGACGTAGTGTGGCAGTCGATTTTGGACTGGATTGCTGCAGACAATCAGGCTTTTACTGTTGTGGAGAACGAGTTCTTTGTCAGCATGCTGAAGACTTTTCAGCCAAACTATACACCAAAGACGGCAAAAGCAGTGAAGCAAAAGGAGATGGATCTTTACGATAGGCAGAAGGAGCTTGTTAAAGGTCTGATTGTTGGTTCGCCTTCAAAAGTATCAATAACAGCTGACTGTTGGACACCGAAGAACCAGATTTCTTTCACTGCCCACTTCATCACGAAAGAATGGGAGCCGCAGGACTTGCTGCTGCAGATGATTCTGATGGTTGGAAAGCATGAAGGCGTCGCCATGGCTAGTCAGCTTGTCAAGTGTCTGGATGAATTTGGCATGCTATCGGGTGAACGCTTATTGTGCATTGCAACCGACAACGGTTCAAACAACTTTACCATGAGTGCTAAGCTGGAGACGCTCTTGGAAGATAGGGATATTGCGTGGTCTGCAGAAACTCAACACATGCGGTGTATGGCACACATTATCAATCTTGCAGCAAAGGATTTTATCGATACATTCGCGCCCGCAGGGGACACAGTCGCAAATGACGATAACTCCGGCGTTAATGTCATAAACCTTCTTCGACGGCTAGTCAGAGGAATCCGGTCTTCCCCAAAACGACGAAGCTCATTTATTGATTCGTGCCGATTTGTGAAACTGGTTCCTCTATTACCAATTATCGATGTGACAACTCGCTGGAATAGCACGTTCTATATGGTCAAACGAGCCTTACAGCTACGAGAGGCAATGGACAAAATATGCTGGATTGAAGATTCTTTGAAAGATTGGTCAATAAATCCAAAGCAATGGGAGGTCCTACAGAAGATCCGGGATGGTTTGAGTGTTTTCGAGGTTATATCAAAGGCAATCGAGGGGTCTAGATATCCAACACTTCCGCTTGTTATTCCATTTTACAACGATCTTATCGATCAACTGGAGGACCTAGAGGAGGCAGAATTGGATGAAACTTTCACCAAAGCATTTCGAAATGCACTAGATAAGCTGAGAATATATTACTCAATCGCTAAGAGCCCGTGTTTAGCAGTTGCTACGGTACTCGATCCTCGTTTTAAGGATCAATATTATCGATTTTCAAAGGCTTGGGAGAAAGATGTAGGAAGGGATCAGGTCACCCTAGTGTGGAAAGTCTGGGAGGAATCGTATAAGTCACGGAAAATCAAGAACAGTGGTGCCGATGTTTTTGGAAACACGCCAGAACGTCGACACGATTCGAGCGGAGCTTCCGGTGATAGACAGAAAAAAACGGACGCTGAACGCTTGAGAGCCATTAGATCCGTTTTCATCTGGCAAGAAGAGATTCCCGAGGAAAAAAGATGAGCTGGATCGCTATCTTGGCGATCAGGTACTCCGCGGTATTGATTCTGATGGGAAGCCAATCAATATTATGGACTGGCAGAAGACCGTTGGAAGTGTGAACTTTCCAGCCCTAAGCCAGATGGCAATGGACTATTTAGGAATACCAGCAACAAGCGCTCCAGTCGAACGAAAGTTTTCAGCCGGGGTTGATTTGGTACCTGCAACTCGCAACCGCCTTGCTCCAAGAACAATAAATGCGTTGATGTGCCGTCATGACTGGTTGCATCAATTGAGTGCTGAAGAACCATTCAAAAATGATTCCCTAGATTCAAAAAGTGATGTTAGTGAGGATTTTGTAAAGGTGCATAATTTTGGCGAGGATTTTGATGTGGTATTAGAGTTGGAAGCAACTGATGATAACCCACTCTTTTAAATATAAATTGTTGTTTAGACTGTTCATCTGGTGAAGTACCGTCCAGGAGTTGAGAAAGCGATCGCCTGGACAGAATCCTATTGCGAGTAGTATTTGTAGAGAGGTTGGTTGTACTTGATCGAGATCAGTGAGTTGAGAAAGTGTCCGGGTGGACAGAATCCTATTCTACCCAGACAGACACAGTGACACTCAGCCTCCCAGATTTCTGTCCACCCAGACACTTTCTCAACTCATTGACGGTACTTCAGTAATTTCTATCAAGTACAGCTAACCTCTCTATCAATGTTACTAGCAATAAGATTCTGTCCACCCGGACAGAATCCTCTCTATCAATGTTACTAGCCAGTTTCTTCACTAGCTTATTATTATTTTCAGATCGGGTAGAAAACTATAGTGTCAGGGAAGTATTATAGCATACATTCCTGTAACATTCCGGCTAAGAACACCGGGCCAGTATCTTCCCACGACAAACAGTACAAACACCATGCCTCGAACTACAAAGAAGCGAGCGTTAAAACAATCCAGACCATCATCTGAAAGAGAATCAAGTGCAGAACCTGTGACTGCACCTGAAACATCTCTGGGATCGGGTTCTGAAGTGGAAGAAGCAGAAGTTGGCCTTGATGTCAAATCGACAGCTCCTTCAAAGAAACCGGCCCGACGTGGTACTAAAGGGGATGCTGACTATTTGCTCATCGACGGACTCTGTCCTGCTTCAGACATACGACTTTGGTATCGAAAATTCAAAGCAAGTGGCCACAGCTACGTACGACTCGGAGGACTTCATCAGCAACTGTCAAACAAATCGTGATGAATGCGGCCCAAGATTTGTTCTTCAAGGGTTGATCGACCGACTTAACTCTGACAGCAAGCTAGTTCGTCAAGCCCTGAACGAAATTCACGATGAATGCAGTGGACGAACGGAGTTCATAACAGCAGCAAACGCCTATCGTATGGAGTGCTTGAAAAGCTCTTCCTTTCAGAAGGAAACAACATTTCTGGACTTTTACAGGCGGCAGGGACACAAGTACGGCATTTACAGAGGAATGCCTGTCACTGCAAAGGTTGACGAGTTCCAAGCGACCATCAAACGAGCAGATGAGGACCGTGAAAGGACAAAACAGGTCCTCAAACAGTCAGAACGACTGTTGAACATGACAAAAGATCTTGAAGAGACTGCAATGAACGAGAGAAGGACCCGCATCGCAGCAGAAGTGCGAGAGAAGGCTCTCATTGATGAATTGGGCAGGGCGGTTGCATTGATTCAGCACGGCGAGCACAAAGAGCTAGCAAGATTCAGGGAGATCACCGCTGCAATGGAAAGGGAGAAGCAGGCAACTTCCCAGGAGATTTCACAATGGAAATCACGTGTGACCGCCCTGGAGGGAGAGCTTGCTGCTCTGAAACGACAGGCTGGTCATTCAGAAGCTGCAGCACCTGCGGCGCCAACATCAACAGGCGGCCTAATAAGCATATCGTCGGCTATCAAGGGGATTGGTAGAATTACGAAGGTACATCGAACCAGTTCTCCAACGAGTTCCCTTGCATTGCTTATCCTGCAGCAGCACCGTCGTACGGCTATCCTTTTGGTGAAAGAGGTCATCCAGGGTATCTGCTTCCAGATGCATAAGATCAATGAGGTTATTTATGACCTTAAATTGCCGTCTCTTCCACCATCAATAAAGTACGTCAACGTAAACTACGAAGTCCTCTCCCGAAATGAGTTTTTACGGCCCATATTTGTTGAATCAGACGACCGCTCAAGCCGAATATCAACTTCAAGTAGCAGTGCTCGGAGCAGCCTTACTCTTCTTAGGGTGCACATTTTGCTCGGAAACTGGATACGGCACAATAATTCGCTAAGTACGTCTGCCACTATCTATCGCATGTTCAGGGCATTAGCGGATGCTTATCCTTCTGAGTGGCTAAGGTTCTGGACGGCATACATCGGGCATCTTTCGTCCATAACGCTCCCTGAGGTGGATTGGAAATCTTGGAAGACAGGTTTAGCCAAGGATTTCATGCTTTCAAATGACGACATTGATCGGTTCATCAGGACTGGGTTGGCGAAGGACGTAACCAGTGGTGGATGGGACTCTGACGATATGAACCAGATACAGAAGCTGATTTGGGCTGTTCCACCTATCAACTTGTGATTGGAGTTTTGTTTCTTTTTACGATAGTGTTTCTATAATACACACTGTCCACACAGACACAAAGTGTTCATGTAAATATCCGTGGTCTAACTCAAAATTCAATCAATCCTCTCCTGGGCAGCAAAAACCGGGCGGGTCAGGGTCGGGTACGGGTTTCACCACTTCGGGTCCGGGTATTCCCTTTGTACCTGTCAGTGACCCGGCGGGTCCCCAGACAAACACGACCCGACCCAAAGGGTTTGGTGCGGGTCACCACTGAAACCCGGACCCGACCCAGACCCGCCGAACCTTAACCGTCAATGAGTTGAGAAAGTGTCCTGGTGGACAGAAAATACATGCCTCGATGTCTGTTGTGATGCAAATTGTTTGATACATACAAAACTTATAATACGATTCTGTCCACCCGGACAGAATCGTATTGCTAGTAACATTGATAGAGGTTAGTTGTACTGGGTAGAGATAACTGAAGTACGTCAATGAGTTGAGAAAGTGTCCGGGTGGACAGAATCCTATTGCTAGTAACATTGATAGAGAGGTTAGTTGTATTGGGTAGAGATAACTGAAGTACGTCAATGAGTTGAGAAAGTGTCCGGGTGGACAGAATCGTATTGCTAGTAACATTGATAGAGAGGTTAGCTGAACTTGATAGAGATCACTGAAGTACCGTCAATGAGTTGAGAAAGTGTCTGGGTGGACAGAATCGTATTGCTAGTAACATTGATAGAGAGGTTAGCTGTACTTGATAGAGATCACTGAAGTACCGTCAATGAGTTGAGAAAGTGTCCGGGTGGACAGAATCCTATTGCTAGTAACATTGATAGAGAGGTTAGTTGTATTGGGTAGAGATAACTGAAGTACGTCAATGAGTTGAGAAAGTGTCCGGGTGGACAGAATCTTATTGCTAGTAACATTGATAGAGATGTTAGTTTGTACTTGATAGAGATCACTCAAGTACCGTCAATGAGTTAAGAAAGTGTCCGGGTAGACAGAATCTTATTGCTAGTAACATTGATAGAGAGGTTAGTTGTATTGGGTAGAGATAACTGAAGTACGTCAATGAGTTGAGAAAGTGTCTGGGTGGACAGAAAATACATGCCTCGATGTCTGTTGTGATGCAAAATTGTTTGATACATACAAAACTAATATTGCGTCTTCTTGGAAAGTGTCCGCGTGGACAGAAAGAACAATAGCTTCGTTTTAACTTCTCTATCACATCAGGTTTTACTCGGGTCTGACTTTTGACCTGAGAAGGGTTTTCCTACTGGACCCGATACCCGACCCGGATCCGACCCGAAAATTTTCCATGAAAACCCGGCACTCGGGTCGGGTACATTTGGTCAATGGACCCGGACCCGACCCGAAAGACCCCAAAACCCGCCGATCCTTAGTGACTACCCGTCAGGCTCTGCTCAGGTGTCAAATACAGGTGAGGGATAAAGAAAAGAAAGAACACTCAACAATGCGAAGAATATAACAGCAAAGAGCAAATCACTGTGTCAAACGAAGGTCAGAAGGGTCATCAAGGGGGCATACAATCGAGCGAGATGCAACAGCGTAGAAAGATGAGACGGATCAACAAGATTGCGGTAGAACAATGCAACAGCTGGCTCAGACGTAGTAGCAATCACCTTGGCACTTCGATGGAGCATAGAGACATTGCGTTGCAGAGAGTCGGAACTGTCAGCATAAGAAGGAGGGGACACATCCAAATCAGTGATTTCTTGACCAGGTAAGTGTTTGCGGATCAGATCAGCAGCATAAGAACGACAAAGAAATTCAACAGAATCAGAGCCGAGAAATGAGATGTAGTGGATGCCATGGTAAGCGGTATACGGAAGATCTGTGCGAAGCAACACATGAAGGTCCCTGATTGGGCAACGAGCAAAACCAGAAAATCGGAGAGTAGTGAAGGATTCGGCACATTCTTTGACAAATTTGAAGCTTCTACGTGAGGTCGGCAGGTTGTCCAAGAGGAAGTACGAACATGTAAGCTCATTCATGGAATCATTGGCAGCAGATGATGAGGCTGGAGATGGGGCTGAGCAAGTAGCTGAACTGTCAAGAGTGGTGGTGGGAGTGTGGGTGGCACCAGGGGCAGTGCTGGTGGCAGTGTTGGTGGCACCAAGGGCAGAGGTGGCAGCGACTTGTAAATGTGGAGAAGAAGCTGGGAGAGTTGGAAGCAGATCAGGGTTGAGGGTAGCAGGGGAGAGAGCAGAAAGGGAGCGCAATAGAAGTGCAGAGCACTTTAGGAAGGTCAGGGAACTTGCAAAGTCAGAAGGCAGAGCAGAGCAAAGTGAGAGAGATAAGGGATGAGCAGAGGTAGCCCTGCTAGTCAGCAGACTGCTTTGAAGAGAAGCAGGTGAGAGGGTCAATGGAGAGCTAAGGGAGAGAGGAGCAGAGGTGAAAACAAGGGCAGCAGGGGTACAAGGGCTCACAGTTGCGATGGATAACGGGAGGTGAGGTGCAAATGATCATCGCAGAGGAAAATTAATCACGGTAAAATTAGATGTTTTTTTATTAACAATATTATTATTTATTTGCACATACAATGCATAACAAAAAACAACACCCAAAGTGCTTTACAAGATGCTGATGGACCAGCACATAGGGATGTTTTTTGTTTGCATTTTTTAACTTCATAATATGTATTTATTGTCCAACCAATACATATCACCCGCTGGTGCAAAATCCAAATACAAGTGTAAAAATACACGTAAATTGGCAGCACAGGAGGAGCCGTGCAAACCGTAGGTTTTAACTGGCGACCTCAGGATTATGAGACCTACAGGCTACCGACTGCGCTAAGGAAGCTTGATTTTTTTTAAACAATATTGTTATTTATTTTCCACATACAATGCATAACAAAAAACAACACCCGAAGTGCCTTACAAGATGGTCATGGACCAGCACATAGGGAAGCACGCGCAGCATAAGGAAAAGACAAAGCAAACCAGAGAATGTAAACTCCAACCTGTGGCTACCTGTCACATACTGCTAAGGTGCCAAAAAAAACCAGGTGAGTATTAAATAATGAAAAAAGAAAACGTTAAAGATCCACAAATGCAGGGCCAAAGAGGGAGTCTGGAGGAGAAACTTCTAATGGCAGACCCATACAGTGAAGCAAAATCTTATAGAGACAACGAAAAACTAGATACCACGGTGCAAGATTCGCTGGGTTGACAATGCGAAGTGGACGAAGGCTATCAATTGCAACATCAAGCGGAAGTTGTAAAACAGGAACAGGAACAGGAGGCAACAATAGGTCAAGACGCAAACATTCTGAAATATGAGATCTAGAGAGAGTTGCAGTGCGGCAGCAACAACACTGCTTGCGGGGGTGATAAAACAAACATCCAAGACGACACTGCAGAAGCCTCAAGATTGACGAAATAGGGAAGCATGGAGGAGCAATTGCTAGCGCATGAGGGTGGGCAGATGCAAGGGGAGCAAAGCTAGCAGCTATAGAACCATAGGCAGATGAGGCTACTTGGTGAAAGTGATTTGCGATAACATCAGAAGGTTTGGGAACTACAACATTTTGCAGCCGGGAAGAGGAAGTGATTGTTGAAAGGGACAGGAGAACAACAAAAGTGCTTTCCCTGGTGAAGAAAGAATGACAACATAGAGTGAACCATATCAGGGGCATCATCATCCAACCAATGTTGAAACATCTGAAACTGCAGATATTGAAGCCGAAACTGAAGGTCAGGAAACTTAAAAAACAGCAAAACCCCAGCAATTGAAGTGGGAATGAAAGGCGAAGAAATCGACACAAACTTTGGTGAATAAAAGTCCGAACTGGTTTGCAAACAGCAACAGAGGGAAGAATAAAATATAAACCAAATTTAAGCGTAGGTCGAATAAAAGACAAAAACAAATGACGAACTACAACCAGAGAATGAGAACCAAACATCCTTGAAAAAGAAGCTAAGCAAAAGAAGCTGCACGCGCTTTGGCAAGTGGATGGGAAATAGTCAGTGAAACATCAAATCCAGTATCTCCAGAAAAGCAACCCAGATAACGAAATGGAGGCTTGACAGGCAAAGTTTGACCATGAAGAAGCAAAGGCAAATTAGCAGGAATGGGAATTCTTGTGAGAATCACAGACTTCAAAGGAGCAAAAGAAAAACCACGAGCTTGGGCAAACTGTTCACAAACCTTTGAAGAGTTTGCCATACAAATTTGTTCGCTCGCTCGGCGCATCAACGCAGCTGCCAAGACTATTGCGAAGGGTTCAGCCACGGCAGTGATTTGCGAGAGAGGGGGTCCACTCCAGCAACCACTGAGCGATAGAGGGCAGGCTGAGCATCAACATCAGCAGCTTCAATACGAACAATGGCATTTGTTGCACAAGAGGCATATTTGGCAGTGTGGAAGAGCCCAGGAGTTCGAGTAGCAGGGACAGGCACTCGCAACTTGAGCGTAGGAAGGCACGGCAGAGACAGCAACAGGAGGGCAGCTGATATTTTCAACCAACGGAACAACAGCAATTGTCAATGCGGCAAAAAAGGCAGCCTCAGTTTCTGGTTCCAATACTGGGAGAAATTGCATTGCACGAGTGAAAGCAGACATCACTAATGGATGAGATCCAGAAGTTTGGGCAGGGGCCAGCATATGCAGAGCATCCAAGAATCGGTCACGAGGAGTAGGCAAGGGAGAGGTAGCATGATCAGCTGCAGAGGCATTCTTCTCGACCCTGGCACGAGAGGCAGGTCGGCGAGTCGGGGGTGATTTTGAGGCTCGACGTTTCCCTTTGGGATCAGCATCAGCAATGGTAAGTGACATTTCGACTGTATCATTCATGTGAACATCAACGACACTTGCGGGGGATCTTCCTCTAATTCGAGCCGGTTCTTAAGTGGATGATGCTTGGTCACGTGACCGGCAGTCACGTGATTCGCGAGGAGAATTCACTTCATCTGCCCACAGAAAATTTTCTCCATCAAAGTTGCTGGGCTGAGAGTCAGGAATAATTTCCTGAGGGGCGCGAGGGTGGGACACAGAGGGAGCACGGGAGCGAGCACGGCCAGAAGCGATGAAAATTTTTGAGGGGGGTGCGGCGGGCGGCGCGGCATGCGGCGCGTCAGGCGGCTGCGCAGGCGGAGCGCTGGGAGGCGGCATTGATTTGAGAGAGAGTGAGAGAAGAGTGAGAGAGAGTGAGAGAGTGAGAGAGACTGAGAGAGTGAGAGAATCAGAGAATCAGAGAGAGTGAGAGGGAACTGAGCCGTATGCGAAAGTAGTGTAATGGTTATCATTGTCGCCTTCCAAGCGACAGACCCGGGTTCGATTCCCGGCTTTCGCAACATTGTCTGATCAATCATCTCATGCTTACATTGTTTTACGTGGCGTCATAATGAATTACTATTGATTTTTTAAATTTTGATTTCAAATCAGGAATAGGCAACACTTCAAAGGACAGAAACACATACAATTTAGGTTTCAACCAAAAATATCTGATTTTTCAAAAAGGGTCCTACAACCGATGTTTTCAGTCAACAACAGACTGCTTCCATCTAACATTGCTTGCCCATAACCATCGCCACTCTCTTCTGCAGAAGAGGAGATCTACTAATCTCGTTGAACTGTTCCAATTGATTCATTCCACCTCTGAACACTTTGCTGCGTAAACTTCCAGTTGTGGTCAGAATAACATCATACACCACGATTATCTAGAATGGAAGATCTTCTGCAATTATGGCTCTCTGGTCTTTTGTTTAGATCTGGGAATGGGCTGTAGGTGTAATGGAGTCCATGTTCCATCTACACCTCGTCTGGAAGATTGCATCCACTGAAATGTGAATGTACGGCAAGCATCAACAGCAGTCACCTCTGGACTGCAATTGTGAGCAAAATCCTGGTCTTGGACGAGTGCCCTCTGCTGCTCCTTAAGTATGCCCATATATGGACATGGTAGCCTCTACGAATAAGAATATAATCAAACACACCTTGAATGAGTCCAGGAAATTGAGGGGATCAGAGAGAATATTCGAGCAACGTCAAGTGCAGCAGTTCTTGGAAGAGTATATGCAACCCATCTCAAGCGAAATGGTGACTGTCCACGAGTGCGAACTGGAATTGGACTGACTTTTGGTGCTACCAGTTCAAGAGTAATAGATTGTGCAGGCTCTCCAGAGGAGGCTGTTTCCATTTCTTCTTCTGCAGATGAGATAAGAGATCAAGTGATGCTAGTTGACTTAACTTTGACCATCCTACCTCGGGAGGGTCCTGAACATATGTTCTTGGAATGTGGTGGAAATCCTGAGAGCCAAGGCACTCAATATCTAAATAGTCCCCCTTTGTCAAGAATTTGCTTGCCCAGCCATAGGTAGGGTGAAGGAGTCTTGGGGGGACCACATATATTTTTCACTTTTTTGGCAAATTATCAGTTTTAACGCCTTTAACAAGATTGGCCCATGATTCCATGTGACTTGGAGTTTCTTGGTGCACACAAATTCTCAAATATCACTGATTTTTGGGGTATTTCTAATGGCTGGCGTGGGTATGGGAACACCAGCCTGTGGTGTTTGGCGTGAGAATTTTCTGGCCCTCTTCTCATGACAGTCTTGTTTGTGTGAAACTCCTGCACACCCTTATCTCAGAAGCAATGGGAACGATACCCCAAAATTCTTCCCACCTTGCCCTCTCGACTCAAACTTATACTTGCCCACCTGCTTTTATCCTTATCGTGACTCATTGTTCCTGCGTTCACCGTTTCTCACTGCTTGACCCATGGCTGGAGGATTTCCAATATCTCGCGTTTGTGAAGAAGTTTCTGGCTCAGGAGGCTCTCAACTAAGGGGTGTGACACAGTGTAAATGCTGTACCAAAGACGCCATTCTCACCCAACTTAGTTTGTTTATGCTGTCTAGCTAGCAATTCTTCTTGCCCTTCCTCGTCAAGAAACCTGGACGCTAAAGCGGATACTCCAAGAGGTAGGATCCTCTGTTCCTCTTCTGCAGAATAGATGGAGCCGTCTACTCACTCACACCTAAGGTTTGCAGGTCCAGGTCGGGTCCGGGTTTCAGAAGCAACCTGAGTAAAACGCTTATGTTGAGTTGAGTTTGTCCAGCCACCAACCAGGCACTGCGGGTAGGAGCAGTACCTGGACCTGAAGTGGTTGAAACCCGGACCCAACCCTGACCCACCAAGTTTTTGCAGCTCAGGAGAGGAGTGACCTAACTTCAGCTTGTTGGAGTATGAACATCACAGGACTCTATTACTACAGTCACTTTAACGAGCATATACATAACAGATGGACTGGATACGTCCAGGAGTTCTCAATTCGGGATGCAGAGACCTGTCAGTATAATTGTTAAGGAGATAACAATTGTTTATTCTGGAAGAGAGATATGTAGTTATGGTGGTAGAAACACATACTTACGTTGTCGACCTGTCTCCTGAAAGTAAAATAACCTTCAAGTAACTGTCCTTGCTTCTACAGCAATCCGCAAGGCTAAGTCCGAACACTGGGAGCAAGCAAACCAACCTACTGCTTCTGAAATCGTCTTCAGGTCACTCAGTAGTCTGTCTAGGATGATCTGTTGCTATTTGCAACACGTTCTTAGATCTGTGGTCACGTGTTCTATTTTCTAAGCCATTAACATAAATCTGAACAATTCAAAATTTAATTAAATTCTAAACAAATCAAAAATTAATTGAATTCTAAACAAAAGAAAGGAAATCCCATTCCCCCAACTCTTTCCCCAAATCTCTTTGTATGCCACATTTGCAGCGCACACCACGACGTGTCGTCTATGTTGTTACCAAATAGGGTAATATTACTTACATTACATGTTACATCAGTTCAAGGGTATTCTTTGTTCCTAACCGGGAACAAAGAATCCATTTTCTGCTCGAAGCATTATTAGTAATCACAGTAATATTTACTTATTAGGAACAGTAGTTTAGTAATTAAGCCATTCTGCTATATAAAAGTATGCAACGCTGATTGAATGGTGTGTATGAGTCTCACGATCTACTCTACTCAATCACGTTCGAACAGAGTATACTCAACTCCAATTACATCGATCTACCACAACATTCCACAAAACAATTATCAACAGACCATCAACAGTCACCGAGGATGAAACAACCACAACTACAACAATCACCTGTTTGATATCTCACAATCATTGTCGAAGCTGAGTATCGATCCAACTATATCATCAACATCCACAAAACCAAAGCCTTTCTGTGGAGGCTTGCTTCACAAAATTTGAGGTCTTCTTCAAGGACGTCAAGGCTTTTGTCAAATCGAAGGGATGTGCTTGACTCCTATATATCAGAATGCAATTGCAGAGCCACAACTCGTCACACGACCACTACCGCAAGTTCCAGCTGACAACACCGGGAGCAGATCAAGCTGTAGTGGAAACCTTTAACCGGCAAGTTACAGTGTTTAGTGCGGAACTGCAAATCGACAACATTGTTGTATCCGAGAATGGTCAGACCCAATAACAATACAAGAACGATATGACAACTTGGAGAGCGGACGACCTCAACAACCAAGTTGCGAAGTCAATCCTCAAAGAGTGTTTTCCTGTTTACTATGATCTATTCGAATCACTCAATCACGCAATAAACAAGTACAAGGAATCCAGGCAATCTTCGCATGAGACACTCAAATGCCAATGGAGGGACAACTATGGCAACAACATTTTGACACCATTATGCTGAAAGATAAGCAAAGTGCTTGATCAATTCAAACTTTTGCTAACTTGGTTTATGACTCCATTCAGGCAAAGTTGAAAATGACAGCAAGCGATGATGCTGTGGAGATTGCTGGAACGGGGTTGTTGCCAAGTTGCAGAAAGATGGACCGGACCTACAGTCACAACACAAGTTCATGGGGCAAATCACCACAAACTACACTAGCGAGTGGCAACCAAGCCAACAGGGAAACCCACCAGTTCTGGTGGTGAATCACAACAAGCGAACCCAGCTGGCGATGCTGACAAAATTCCGGACTCTCATTCAGTTAGAGGTGACGAAAAGTCATGTTTTGGGACAACACATCAAAGTTCACACACGGTCAGTTAAAGTCGAGCTGAAGTCTCTCGTCAAGGCTGGCGTCAATCCGTTGGATCTCTGTGTCCTTCATCCGGATGCATGACTGTCGCGTTCAAAAGAAGATGCTTGGTGCAAAGGAGAAGAAGAGTGGTTCAGGATCATTGTCAAAGCCATCACGGACTAAGACTGGTGACTGTAAGAACATCATCTGTACTTTCTGTTGATAGAAAGGTCACATTCAGCCGAAGTGTACTTTGTACATTAAGGCGAAACTCAAGGCTCAGAACCCCAAAGGCAATGTGTGGAGTTTTTGTTTCTTTCATAAAACGTTTTCCTTCTTTGTTTTGTTCTTTCAAAAGAAAAGTTCAACTCTGATGGTGTTAAAAAGATAGTTGATCCTTGGAGTTCTATGATTGGTGGCACACCCACCGCGCTATGTTTGGTGAAATGTAATTCTGACTTGATCGTTTTACTGATTGTTTTATGTTTGTGACAAAAGCTTTAAGCCGGCGCTCCAGAAATTCCAGAGCACCAGCAGGCTTGGAGGGACTTACCAAAGGAGGAAGCACATGACCAGGACAAATTAAGGAGGCTTTGTTGGGAATGGGGGAATCTATAAATTAAGGTGTGAGTCTTAAGGTTCCACTTATCATTGATCTTATCTGCCTCCCAAGAAATTCCAGTCCACAGGCTAATCCATATTCAGAGGGCACAGTGAAATTGGCAGTTGCGGTTCTAACCAAATTAGCTGATGCAGTATACAAGTGTCTCAATACAAGAAGTTCATCATAAGCAAGATAGTTGACTTTGGCACGACGAAGTTTTCGTGATTCGAATGCAATTGGTTCTAAAGTACCATCAACATGTTGTGATATCCACCAAGGGCACGTTTAGACCAATCAGGTTGTAGATAAATAGGAGCATTGGAATCAGAAATAATTAACATCTTAGGGGATGTCAAAAGGTTCTTGACTTCAATAAAAGCTTTTTCAGCTGCGTCACACCAATCTAGAGTCCATTGTTTATGTTTGGCACCAACAAGCAATTTGTTGAGGGCTGCAACATAATGAGTATACTTCCTAACAAAACATTTGATAGTATTGGTTTAGCCAAGGAATGATCTTAATTCTGTAAGAAGTATGTGGACAAGGCCAATCCTGAATGGATTGAATACAATCCAGAAACACACTAACAGTGCTGTGACCAACAAAGTGGCCCAGGTACTTTACTTGCTCCCTCCACGAAAAATTCTCATTTGTTCTCCTTTATATGTAGTTTGTTTTCTTTGAGCCTATTCAGTACTAATTGGAGGAGTGTCTTCAGGAGTGTCTGAGTAAATCAAAATGGCATCAATGCAGAGGATAGTCAGATTCTTCATCAGGATGGTCTTCATTGTTCAGAAGAATATTGTCCAAGAATTCATCATCAAAATTGCTGTCTTCAGTTTGAGTAATGTTATTCACACTGACGCGACTGGACTTTGGGCGTCTAGGAATAGACCGAAAAAAATGATCCTTAGAACCGCAAGTGAAGCATCTTCCTTCAGAAAAATAGAGTTCACATTGTTTAGAGGTTACATGATTGCGATTTCAGAGTTGTCCTGTCCGCGTGTAGAAGGACGAGATATTAAACGATAGGTCCTCATTATTGTGTGCGGATTGATCGGAGAGTAGTACACATGTTGTCAACAACCTGCATACAACTCGCTACTACCAAGATTCTGGACATGCTTTCGTAGATCCTTTTTGTATCTAGTAGGGTTGGTTCGAACATCTTTAAGATATTGTTTCCAACGTTCTAAAGCTTTAGCAAGCTTACAAGAACTGTTGGAACGGGTCCCAGAAACCAATATGCTTATTCAAAGTGTCAACACCTACTATGAGATTTGCAATCTCAGCAGAGAGGTTGGAAATTTGAGAAGTTAGTCCTTGATGCAACGAGCTTTCAGCGTTAGCAACTAGACTTTCAATATAAAGCTTGATATCCTGTGGAGTTGAAAGATCAACAACTTGTTGTTGTTGCCCTTGAGGAAAATCCTCATGGATGTGTTCAGAAGTCGTTTTTAAGATGTGAAAAGAAATTTCAACACTTTGTTATGAAGATTTGGAACAAAATCTCAAAATTGAGAAGAGAATGTGGACAATGATTGATCGACAGAACGACAATAGTTTTGAAATTCACCAGTGATTTTCTCAAGGTTAGTCTTGAATCTCTTCAAGGTACCTATGGGGAGATTAATAGGTGAACTGTTGCTGTGAGCAAAAGGAGAAGTAGGTCCAAGAGAGTGGAGTTCACTTCCAGCAAGTGTAACGTCACATCGAACAGAGTTAATATGTTAATATCTTGTTCAACTTTGACTAGCACGTTGTTCTGCAAAAGAAAGTTTGCCAGGAGAAATAGTCAGCTCAGACGTAAGGTGAGTGGTCTTGATGGTGATTTGAGAATGTTCGCATTCGAGCTCGTTAACATGACGAAAAGTGACGAAACTTCAGACTGCAGTTCCTGAAACTGATTGTTTTTGACATGCTGACCACTGGGCACCCTTGTAACAGACTTTGGCAATGTTGGGGGAACCACTTGTAACAACTGTGCGGGGAACGTGCCAAGCCAACACAAATAAATGTTACATCACGTGATTAACATGATGCGGGCCCGGTGCCGCAAATACACAATTTAACAACGAAATAGACATTGTTACAAGAGTCTTCTGATGTTCATAATCCAACATATCATTAATACACAGCAATGCTTCAACTGAATCACGTCGCATCTTCGAAATCTTGACAGAATGGTCCTCGATGACAAAAATCACATGGCAATTGCATTCACAAGCTCACGCCATTGGAGATTGTCGCAGAAACGATGCCTGAAATTGCGCAAGCAGCCAAGGAGGAAGAGCAACAACCACTTAATGAGGATGAAGAACCTCAGTGCGTGCTGATGACAAAGATCAAAATATTTGAACCGTGGATGTGTTTTTCCTTTTCCTAATCCAATACATTTGACAGTATCAAAAAAATTGATGACCACAATGCCAACGAGTGATGATGGAAGAGCACAATTGAAGCCGAATTGTTTAAAAAACGCTGAGACACCAATCCGCACCGCTTTTGGGTTTTCTAGTTGGGAAAGATAATTGCCAGAAGGTAGGTACAGCATTCTGCTATAATTGGATCCCAGCGTGCACGCTGATGTGATTGTTATGGGCGAGATGATTGTACTTCGATAGGCAGGATATTTGGGGTTTTCAATTGGTGGGTTCCATGAGCTCACCAATCCACAATAGTTTTTCCATTCTGCTTAATCTTATTTGCCTGCCTTGGTTGCTGGAGCTCTGGTGCGTTGTGTTATGTTATACCGTTTTAGCGTTCAACGTTGTGATTTGGAGGTCTGGGTCCTGCATAGTTCCAATAGGAGACACAAGAACGACTCAACGACCCCCACCAGACAACGAAGCTGCTCATTCAAGAGCACATTCCAAGGTTGAGGGTTGAGGTGGCTAACTGCGGCAGCGACCAATCTTCCCCGGATAAATCGATCCCTTGCATGACCAGCACTGAAAAGAACATCATTGGACAGGTGAATATTGTGGATCCAACAAAATTTATATTGTTCATTGACACAGTGGGATCGAACATTGTCCATACTGATGCCTGAAAAACCATGAGAATAAGTCTGGATAGATACTAATGGAATAAAAGTACAGCCCACAAGCGAAACTAGCTCCCTTCCGACAAGGCTGAAAACGTGTGTACATCACAATGGTTCAGACCCTTAGATGTTCATGTATGGTAATGCTGTTTTCTCTTCATCAGGAGCTGTCTCCGATCACACCTCCACCCCCTCAATTTCTCAAAGCACTTACCGAAGCAGATGGGAACTTGACCGTTGCGGCCGGGGATCGAGGCAACCTGATGAGGAGTAGCTGGTTAGTTTGTTGACGAAAGTGGGGAAAGTAGGAAGAGTCTGTGACAACGCTCAGTTCTCCAAGGTGAACATAAAGGATGTATCGTTCATGTGTCGAGATTGCTCTCTCACAACACCAGAATCATCCCAGCGAAGAGATACAACTCCATGGCCACTAAACTCACATGGAAGAAAAGACAACCTGTGGCTGAAGGAACAAGTTTGGACTTATATAAGCGTGGCTAAGCCACGAGAAAGGCTTGGACAAAAGTTGTGATTTGCGCAAAGTTAATTCTTTTGCTCAGCGTTGATCAGAACATCGGAGGAGCATTCATGAAGGCTTTGGTCCAGAAGGAACACCTTGAGGGAGGATGCATGCGAGCAGATCAGGCGTTCCTGAGAGAGGCGGAACCCTCTTAAGCCCCCCCAAAGTCGCAGAGTTTGCCATGAACCTAACAGCGGCATAACTCTGGGGTGCTTCCGCAGCACTCTCGGCAGTTTCGTTGCTCTGCATCATACTCCAGAATATGGCAACAATCCCCGCAACGATTGGTGAAGAAAAGGAGGTTCCGCTTTTGATGGACGGTTGAAGCCGCGGCGCATCATCAGATTGAGGTGGAATGCTCAGACCGGTTATATTGGTACCGGGGGCGAATATATCGACGCAAGGACCCTGATAATAATACAGTGAGTTATTGTCGGCTCCAACAGTGGTGTTCATACAATGTTTGAGAACGAGGATACGGCGTCAAGTGAAGTTGTTGCACCAACCGTGATCGCGCTTGGAGCGGACGCAGGTGAAGAGTCGCAGGCCGAGACACCTGAATTTCCTGCAGCAACCTCTCAGCAATGTAAGTTTAAAGTCATAGTGGAAAGTTTGCCTTCTCACCACGACCGGAACTCCAGCTCGAGTCAAGATAGCAACTGCACGATTCAAAGCTGTACTGCGTCCACTTGCAGCAGATATGCTGCAAAATGAAAAGCTCAAACAAGAAATCATTTCAAAATGTCCGTTGCTCACTTAACGATGCTCCGCGACTGTTTACCGGCAATGCGACTTTCGTTGTGGTGTGAATCCATCACGAACTGCAACCCCTTCAGTATGTCGCTGACGCTCCCTTCTCCCTGATTTCCGATGACCTTGAGAGGTTTATCAAGCTGCGCTCAATTTGACATTATTTGGCTTTCTTACTTTTACAGCGACAATGCTTGCGTTCTTTGCAACACCCCATGTTTTCGAGCCAATCAGAGAGGATACAAAAGTCCCATGCCCGTTGAGGTCCTATTGGAATCTTCATAATTTAAATCTATCATTCTCTGACATAGTACCTTTCCATCTCCACCAGTAGCGTCATGTCCGATCCGCGCTCGTCCATCCCATTCCCCGCTTGTACCGTTCCCATCTCCAACTTCCAGCCCCGTATCAAGAACATACACGGTGACACCCGCCCCAGCCCCCTGTGCCAAGTTGCTTCCGGCGGAATCGTTTGCCAGTCCAAGAGGATACACAAAAGTCTCGTTGCTCTGGGGCTTTTCAGTGCGGTAAGTCAAGCGATTCAGAGCCTGAAAATGTCTGAGGTCAGCAGGACGATCATTGGGGAAACAATTGACCAACCCAAGAAGAGACATTGTTCTGCACGCCCCACTCGTAACCCGAGTCCACGACATTCTTGATATGCCCGTTTTTGGTCCTCGGTAAGAAGAAAGGAGCCTGGATCCGTACGGCGTGATCTTCTTCGACTGAGTCGAAACCTTCCCACGTCATGGCACTTTCGACGTCCCCCGATTCGAACACAAGAAGGTGCAATCCCTGAGGGTGAAAGTCGCTTTGGATCGCGATCGAGCCGATTATCTGGAGAGTTGGAGCAGAGGTGTCTCGACGTTCGATTCCTGATGGCCATATCTCGTTGAATGGACCATTCAGGATAGCTATGTATCGTTTGCAAGTCGTGTGATGCGTCACGAACAAGATCGCAAGTGCAATGAGTATGCTCCTTCGTTGCATGATTATGTAAAGTTTCTGGAACCCTTCCATTGTCATTCGGGCCATTTCCAACGTTTATACAGGGACCTTTGATACGTAATCGCAACTTGGGAGACGTGATCATAGTGCAACTGGGGCAACCACTTTTTAATTTATGCGGTAAATTTAATTCGATTCTCCAACGATCATGTCGCATTGGAGAGCGTTATCAAAACGGAGACAGTGGACAAAATCTCGATCATTACAAGTATCACTGTGAAATACTGATTAACATAGTGCAGTCTCAAATGCCAAAAACTACCGCCTTATCTGGAACCATCGGGCAGCTAGATTCAAATCTTTATCGACTCCGGTCCACTTTCATAGCACCTCCCACTGTTGCACTGTGCATTTCCAATCCCTGATCTACGGTCTTTGTTTTCTACTGAACAGCCTCGTTCAATTCAGCTTCGACTCCCATTCCGTTTTGAAACCACAGTCCAACACTGGTCTGTGCAGCAGGCAGACCCTGATTGGTAGCCTTTCTGTACCGCTCGATAGCCCTGGCCCAAATCCTTCTCTAATCCATATCTGTTCTGATGATGTTGCCAAGGTTGTACTGCGCTTCTGCGAAGTTCAGATCCTTTCTGAACCAATTCCATCCTGGTAGGACAACCCACTGATTAATAGACATATTCAAATCCTGCTCCACCAACATAAGGATAGCC
The DNA here is from genome assembly GCA_025526935.1 of Cladochytrium replicatum. Classification (NCBI taxonomy): domain Eukaryota; kingdom Fungi; phylum Chytridiomycota; class Chytridiomycetes; order Cladochytriales; family Cladochytriaceae; genus Cladochytrium; species Cladochytrium replicatum. The sequence continues at coordinate 396,952 of JAHLKD010000020.1, forward strand.
CAAGATTATTTTGTGCCACCAAGATTATTTTGTGCCACAGCTAGACTCTGCTCAGCTGCTTTTCTAGCTTCTCAAAAGCTTGATCATGATCCTTCTCCACTCCATTCACCGTTTCTCGTAGCAATATCCAAGTCGGTTCTGCGCGACTCCGTAGCCCTGGTCTGCCGCCTTCCTGCTCATCACCAGAATCTGGGTCATGTTCGCTTCAACCGCACCACGTTGACAGCAAAGTGCGAGATAATTCTGTAGTACTGGATCACCCTGATCGGCAGCTTTTCTCTACCATAATAGGGCCTGTTTAAGATCAACCTCAGCAATCCATTTAGAGTGATAAATCCAGCCGAAGTAGGTCTGTGCTGCTGCAACTCCCTGATGAGCAGATATTGCGTAGTGCTCAAATGCCACGTCTATATCCTTTTCAACCCCATTTCCATTCTCATAGCAGGATCCAATATTTGTACGTGCTTCAAAACTCCCTTAGCCAGCAGCCTTTCGAACCAATGAACTGCCTCCTTCTAGTCCGTTTGAAACTCATTTCCTTCGTAGTACAGTTCCCGATGCAATTTAGCGCCAATACGTTGTGATTCAGCGCATTGTTACAAGGAAGTATCTCAGGGATTCATTCAATGCACGTCGATGGTTTGAAATCTGTGGGTTTGGAATTTCTGAGACTTTCATCGGAAGAGGAACTGATAGATCCAATAGATATATAGAGGAAATTCTGTACATATGTGTTTGATTAAATCCTTCTTAATCCCTCTGAATACTATTCCATCAATCGTCCTGATTCATCCAGCTCCCGTTCAATGCCGGTAGAAACGCCAACAAAGGGAGCATGATACCCGGAGGAACAACGTTTACACTGGGAGGCACCGCAGGAGCGGACGCCGAAGATGCATCCTCAGAGACTTCCTCGTCTTGTTCCACTCTGACCGTTTTCTTCTTCTTGCGGGGGTCTTCAGCAACGTACCACTTCCCATCTTCCTCGCGCTGTTTGAGGAGCTTCTCGTCTATGGAAATGTACTCGACCCAAGGGTTGCTGCAAAAGTGGAAATGTCAGAAAAGAGTGATTTTACTATGAGCATCATACAGACCAGAACGCCCATCCCCAATCGTCGCGTCGACGCACTTCATGCTCCGGGAAAGAAGCAACCTAAAGAGAACATGTCAACGCTCTACTAACGCCGAGACTCTCTCTGAAGCTTGCCTGGATATAGTTGTCCCTGTAGCGGAACGTCTGATCCTGCGGCCAGCGATCAGTCGGGTTCACACATCCACGAGTACGATCCCTTCGGAACTCCACGATGGAGTATCGAGACGGACCGTTGTCCCAGCTGTTGTCGGTAGTGTACCGCCTTAGCAGATAAGAGGGAGCATAAAATTTTTGAATGACTAGATGACCACGCGATATATACCAAAACCAGTACCATTTGAGCGAGATCAGTTCTTCGTATGTGATCATTTGACGTTTTCCGTCCTCAAGCGCTGTCCAGTATGTCTGCTGCCTTCACGTAATCATGTCAGCATGGACACCAATACATTGTCTGACTAACCATTTGCTGGGCCATTTAACAGATACGATCTCATGGACCGGCGCAGTCTTCTTCAAAAGATCGAAAAGCTTTGCGCTCCTCGACTCCCCCTTCGCCTTCGCTTCCTCGTGAGTTACATCTACACCGCTATCCATCTTGTCCAAGCCAGGTTTCTTCCATGCTCCATCTTCATTCATCGGTTCACCGTCTTCGTCACACTTATTGTTCGCGCATTCCTTGGCCTTCTGGCGCAGAGCAGCACGACGTGCGAGTCGAGCTCGGTTTAGGAAGTGGCGATGGCGAGCAGTGAAGCCGTACTCCTCCTCTTCTGCGTCGTCGTCGTCATCTTCATTGGAAAGGTCGAGATCATCGTCGGCGTAAGTAGTGTCTACATCGTCGTTCCAATCTTTTCCAGAGTAATTGATGTATCTTTTCATAATGGTCAGCCAAAACACAACCACAGTATCTTGTATAAAAACATACCCATAATCCTTAAAATCCTGGGGTAAACTTGATGATTCTTCGTCCCCGTCATCATAACGTCCACGTCGTGTATATCCATACCAAGAATACCCGTTCCTTCGTCGTGCTGCCGCGGCTGCCGCAGCTGCCCCCGCCCTGGAATTCTCCCCACTCGCAGCAGCCGCAGCTGCAGCTTCCTCCTTCTTGATCCTTTTCTTCTCTGCGTGTTCCTCGTAACGCTTAACAGCGCGCTCCGCCTTTTCGAGGTCGTTGCAGTTTACACCGCGCCTGGCGAGGATCGACTCCACCTCAGCAGCAGAAAGGCGATGGCGAAGGTGCCCGTAATCTGCAAGCGTATGGAGGCGTGGCGGCATGTGCAGTTTCCCGGCCCATGCATTGAGACTGAACACGCTGTTGTGAGCGAACACATCGTTGAACCATGATAACTTGTGCCCTACCACAGATCCTTCCACAGCGCCTCCTCTACTGCAAGGCAGCGGAGATAGCGGCTGGTGTGACTCAACAAGACTAGACTCTTGGCATCCAGAAAATGTGCTACGCGGAGCGTGAGCTCGGCTGGTTGCAACGAGAGATAATCGCCCACGTTCACCCTGCTTTTTCCGGTCGTGGAGCTCATTGTCTATGGGTTCCTTTTACTTCAAAGTAGCGAAACTGGGAAATCAAGGGATTTCTAACGGAATAATGAGACCACATTGATAAGAGCGCAGGATAATTTCTTTATAGAGCAAGTGAGTACCTGAAGAATATCCAAGTTCAGACTCTAGACCTCCCGCTCTCGACGCTGCGACAGAGAAATGCGCTCTTGCTTTGGACACCAAGAACGACCGAGAAAGGGAAGTCCAACGACACGTGCTCGGCACGATGTACACGTGAGAACGGCAGAGCTAAAAAATCGCGAACTTCTAATTCAATCACAAAACAATAACATGAGATGCTTTTCGAAACTCACAACACACACCATCCACCGCACACAGCTCAATCCCAGTGTATCAAGTTAGTCGATTCGGTTCACCAAGGAAATATAGGCGAAGAGTGACAAAGCATTGGTGGAACACACACTAAAATGGAAAAAGAAAGCGGAAGCCGAGATAGCCAAAGGGTTCTTCAATAAGCCAGCGATAACAATAATGTAAAAGAAAAACGCACAACTTGCACAGCATATTTTCTGGAAAGATTTTCGAGCAATCAACGGTTGACCTCCTTATTGTTTTGCGTGTTGTTTGGTCACCACCCTGACAACCCAGTCACTCCTCCGATCACACGGTGAAACCCTCACAGATCCTCGAGACCCTTGAGCGTGGACTCGAGCTCAGCCTTCACGACGTTGTACTTCGCTGTCATATCCTCGAGCTTCTTCTCGAGGTCCAGCTTCTCGCCGTCCAACTGTTTGGACTTGCGTTCAAACTGCTCAGCTGACATCTCGTATTGGCGTGCCCTAGACAAACAGGAGTATTAGACTTCCAAAATAGGCAAATGGGGAAGCAAAATGAGCAATTGAAATGGCAAAATCAAACGCACTTGGATGAAAGCTGAGGTTCAGGAACAGAAAATTACAAAAAGAAGCGCAATGATAAGAAATTGACGAGGAAGATCGTTCCGATTACAATAGAAGTCAAACCAAAAGAAAGCAACCGAAAATTATCGACGGAAACACGAAAACATTCCGAAGACCGAAGCGCCCGATGGTACGAATGCAATAAAAAGAGGGAGAAAATGGGATTAAAATGATATGCCTACTTGTCTGTTGCTTCCCTCCACTCCTTCTCCTTCTCCTCAAGGTGGTGCTCGAGCATCGTGACCTTCCGTTGCAGTGCTTCGATCTGGGCGTCCTCTTTATCGGCTTCACCCTTTCGCAGCTTTACCTGTTCGAAATTTCACAAATTCCATTTGGCGTTAAAATGAAGGTTTTGCGAACCTGTCACCACATCCCCCATCTCTATAGCCAGCCAACCACCACTCTGTAAAAACGAACCTCGTCGATTCTCTTCTCTGCTCTCTCCAAATCTTGTTGAAGAAGTGTGACTTTGTTGGTAAGGTTCTGCACGTCATTGTCCCGCTTCTGGAGCTCCGCCTTAAGTTGTTTGCTCTCCTGCTCTGCCTTGTCAGCACGTGCAAGGTGAGTGTCGGATTCGATGCGGAGCTTCTCAAGTTTCTGTGGAAGTACATGATTAGTCCAAAATACGCAGGGAGAGCAAAAGGATAAGAAATAGCGGAACGCATAACGAGTGTAACGTCAATTCAGCGTAGAAGTGTAGGTCCTGAAATCCCAGCACAAGAGAAACTCCGACACCTAGTTTAGAACTCGTACCTCCTTGATCTTGTCCATTGCGGTAGATGTTAATTGGGGGAGCTGCAGAAGTGCGGAAAGCAGTTAGTGTATGAAGCATGGATGAATGGCAGGAGGTTTGTAAGCGGCTTAATTCTGCCCGAAGCTTCCGCCAGCTGTTGGCCCACCAATAGCTTACCTATTGGTGCTTTGTACTTGCGCCTTGAGAGTGAGAGTGGTGATGTGGTAGTATTAAAATGGGACAGAAAAGGAAGGCGGACTGTAATGGGTGGGAGAGCACAGAAGTGTCACGTGTATTGCCAAGAATGGGGATTGTGGGTGGACGGAAGCGGATAGTATCGAGTGATGTAGAGACCTCTGCTCAACTCGAATTCTAAGACTATCTATATTGTGGAAGTCCAAGAGATTAATGGAATCGCATATATACCGTGTGAACGGGGGCAGCTCTAAAACATTGCGGGGGCCATATAAAATTTTGCGAGGTCGACCGTGTGAAACAGGTGACACAGATCATTGTACGAATCATAAGTTCCAGACCCGTATCATTGCTGGCTTCAAGTGAAAGCTTGTCGACTTGTTTCTCTATTAGACACGCTTTCATGATTTTTCGCCTTCATTCCGCCAACCCGGCTCGGCGGACTTTCCTTTGCGATGTAACCAAACTGGGCAGGAGCGCGTCGGACGCGTGAGTGGCGCAAACGCGTCCGTCCTCGTTACACCGTCAACTTGTTTGACTGGGTTGGACAGGTCCTGAGCGTCAGACCAACAATTTCGTTGAAGTCCCAAATACTTAACAACCCCCATTCCCCTCATCAGCCTCCCTCTCTAACTTTACTTATAGTCATACCATTAATTTCGTCCCCTTGTCTTCCAGCATCGATTGGTTGTTTCTTCTAGAAGTATGAACGCTTCCATCGTATCTCCAACACCAACATTTCACCGCACACAATCATGCCCAACAGCTGTACCAGAACCTTCAACCTCCCCGTTTCAACAACTCCACACACCAACAGCAGCAGCAATGATGATGAAACTTCGCCAGACCTCAGCTAGCCCTGTACTCAGCGAGCATGGCGGCAGTATTGTTCTCAGCCCCTTCATGTCCGACTACCAACCAACCCCAACTACAACAGTCGGCGACAACGATGTTCTCCTTTCTCCCCCCATCCCATGGACCTTCCCGACCTCACTTTCCTCGTCTCCCCTTGCTGCAGAATACCCTTTCGGACTCCTCGGAACACCACAACAGGACAATGGACACTTCCTTGACGCGATGATGAGCTCAACGGTCGCTCCAGAGTCGAGCAACTCATTGGCGACTCAGGACCCATGTGAGTGGTTGTTTAAATGTACGTTGATTTTGTGAAACCGGTCGCAAAGACCTGATCCCACAGTCCCTCTCTTCAAACACTTTCTCATCGGAAATCTGACTACCAGCCGCGAGCTCTTCGATCATGTCGCCACAACAGCTTAACGATGCACTGATGATGAATGGAGGCGTGACCAGCCCGATCGCCACCGCGATGGCCGCTGATCCCGCAGCGTTGATCTCTCCCCATGATCTTTGTAAGTATCTCTCAAATCAACGGGATTTGCACTGTTCGCAAACTCAGTCCCTCCACTTTTTAATCACCACAACGAAATGCTCATTATACGTATTCCCTACGCACCGACAATGCCACCTTACTTCCGCTTCGACTTCGACTGGCTCACCACATCCGGTTCAATTTCAGCCACTCCATCGATCACACCGCTCACCTCTCCCTCGCCGATCGCCGAAGAGATTTCTGCCGCTCAGGCCGCGGCATTCACCCCGGAAGTACCGGCAGAATGGATGCTTCCCTCGCTGTGGTACGGTGCGATGCAACAGGCATCAGCTGCGTCGTTCCTCGAACAGGCAGCAGCTGCGAGTATGTACAGAGGCTTTCCTCCCGCCGCCTTGAACCCTTTTCTTCACCGGCGACCTGTGCACGCCTACCCTCCATTGTTCCGTTCTATCTGCCAAGGTTCCATGCCCGCCATGATGGTAAGGCTGTTTTGACAAGTAAGCAACGTCGAGCTGAATTTTCTATTCATCAGCTATCTGAGAAGGACCGGAGGTCTCTCAACGCTTCTCCATCGCTCGACACTAAACCCCTCATTACCCTCGCTGCACCACTCGACACCGCCGCCGCTACACCACTCGCCCAGCGCATTCCACCACAAGCAACCCCGGTCGCAGCTCAAAAGCGAAAGCGCGCGGCTGAGTCTGTCCCCCAGCACCCCGTGAAGCTCCAACGCACCGACGACGGATCTGCTCTCCCTCCGCCCCCATCAGAGGTGTCATGCACCAGCCCCGATATCAAGCCCGTTATGATCGACGAAGCTACTGCCGTCGCAGGCTCTGGCTCCGGATCTTCGTCAAAGAAGCCCGTGCGGTTGTCGAAGCGCAACTTTGACATCTTGATGCGATGGCTCATGGAGCACAGCACGGACCCGTTCCCGGACAAGGACACCAAGGAGACCTTGATGAACCAAGTCGGGCTTTCAAAGGACAAGCTCGAGGAGTGGTACGTCAATGTCAATCGAAAGACACGTTGTCTGGAACGCTGATCCACTCCTGTTAACAGGTTCATCAACGCTCGACGACGGTACTTGAAGCGCATCAAGGTGCGTGCTGGTGTGTATATGTACGAACCCAAAGAGGGCAAGGCGATCGAGTTGCTCGACGATTGCATGGAGTAAAGTCTTGGTCGGCAAATGAATCGAGTCGGACCGCGAGGATGGCATTCAGCCTAGGAAGGATCTGGACAGCGAGAGCAATGTTGATGGTTATGATGATGACGGTGGTGTGTTCCCCCCCCCCCCCCCCCCCCCCCCCCCCTCCGCTTCCTCCCTCTTCCTTTCGCGCCAAACTCTCTATTATAATCTTGCGAAAACTCGCCATATCTTCGTCGTTACTTCCCGTTATTTTTTTGATTTCGTAGTTGTAGAACTTAGATTCATCTTTGCTTTTGGTTTTTCCCACTCCTTACCCCTTCCTTTAATCAAACCCCCTCTCACACAAGAAGGTGTGCATTCCTGAACGCGCTTCTGATAGAGTGGGTACAATTTGCTTTTGGGTGTTTCCTTTATAGCTTTTTAATCGTTCATATTACCCAGCTCTTCCTTTGCGTTTTGCTGTCGATTTGTTTTGCCACCGAATTGCCATTATTTTTATTCTGAGAATGACCCTTTAATGTTTTTGGGGGTGAATACGGGTGCGTTAGCTTTCCTTCCTCTCAGTTTTTAGTTTTTACTTAAGCACTACAACCTAATTCCGTAGACATTCTCTATTAGTACTCAGTAGTATTAGCTTAGTTCATCACTCCCTCTAATTCTCGCTTGCTACCTACCCATTAATCTGCTCGCATCACTCCATATATCATGGTTGTGAAAAGAGCTTCCCGTTTTTTGTTTCAATCAATCCTCTTGGATTCTGTTTTCGGAACTCAGGTTTTGGGATGGCGCTCTGCATATCACTCAATCGAATACCTCTATTTTGCCCCCCTTTTGTTGAATTCAATGCTTTTCTCATCCACTATCGGCGAAGTTTCCGCAAAGTGTGGTGAATGATCTTGCCACCGGACGACCGTTTCCTTCAGTTGTTCAGTTATTTCCCTTCTTTGACCCTCTCGCTTTTATCTAAAAGCAGTCTCCTTTCTTTCCCGTTTTTCCCTGTCAACCCCTTCCTGCCAAATTGCTTTTTCAGATTTCAATACTTCGTCAATACTCCATTCGTCCATAGCCGATTTTTTCTAACATCTGCATTGCTTTTTGTTTGTTCCATGTTCATATTCTTTTGGAGGGGCGAGCTTGAAGTACGAAAAAAAAGCTTTGTGCTGTTACGTTTTAAGGTGGATCACTCCTTCGTCAATGAAATTCAACCTTAGAAATGTTGAACTAAGTTCTTCTTGGTTGCTAAAACACATTTTGCACTGCATCTTCCGACTTCTGAGCCCAATTGATTGCATAGGGCGATGTTGCAATATGCAATGTACACCTATTCTCACGATACATTTTTTGAAACTCTCGTCAAGTACTTTTCGATTGATGTAACATCAGTTAAAGCATTATGCTTGGTTTCTTCCGAGGCGAAACTCTTCCATGCTTGAATGAGTGTGCGAAGATCTGCGATGCTATCCGGCTTCGAGCCGACTTCATTAGCGAGGGGGACGTTATCCAATATGAGTTGGCGCACTACTCGTAATGCTCCGGCTGTCCGGCTCAGAGCTTTAGGAGAGCCATGTCACGAGCAACGTCGTTAGGGAAGTTTGAGCACATACCTTCACTGGATAAATTACCGTCATTTGGAGTCATATTCTGCCCCACTGTTGCCACCAACGCCTTCACTACCATCGTGGTCATGTACTTATTGGCGAGCAGAAGCTCTTGGATGGCCTCAAAGCAGTATCCGAAGGACTAAACGCAATAAGAAAATCGTGCTAACCCGGCTAGAAATAACCCACCTTTGGTTCAGAGATGTTGATAAGCAAAGCGTCCACGATTGCAACGATGATTGCGCTGCCAAGGTCCACGAGCTGTTCGGAATTCAAATTGGTGTGCAACCACATAACCATTCTTGAGATTGAATAGATCGAGTCCACGGGAAGAGGTTTTGACTATGCAACAAATTGTTAAATAAGTGCAGCTCAAGATAAAACCTTATCCTGACCAGTGCATCGATTGCGATGGGTACAAAGTGCAATCCATGTAGCGGCACATGCTTCAACAGATGCTGCTCAAGTTCTACACCCATGTTCATATCATAGCCTTCCACTGCTGATGAAGCATTCGATCGAGAGCAAAGTGATTGCAATGCACCTATGGCCATCTATCTGTAACGGTCAATACTGTACAATACCCATGTTGATAAATTACCTCAACTACCAACTTTCGGTTTTGCCAAAACGATGCAATCGCAGCTGACTCAGCGTCCTCCTCTTCATCAGCAGCTTCTTTGGGCGGACGTTTGCGCTTACCAGCCTTTCACAGTCTATAAGTTTGGTCAGAAATACAGAAATTTTGGGGGAAAACTCACAGTTGACTTTGACTTCTCCCAAATGGAATGCAGCTCTTGAAAGGAAACTGCTTTCGCTCCGCCATAACCAACTGCGGATCGCAGCACGATCAGATCATCTTTGGTGTAACCAACAATCCCGAGAGTCATGATAAACCCAACGAACAGCGGGACTTCCAAAGCCGTCGCCAAGCTATTCTGCCGTTCACTAACGATGGTCAATAAGTGCAGATGCACATCCGCAGAGATTCCATCTAAGCAGTATACGTGAGGGTACGGTTGAACATCTGAAACGTAACTTACGCGAGTGCTGCCGACAGAAACATGCTACAAGCGCTGACAGCAGTTTAGTGGACCAGGGGCTCGTAAAGTAGAATAGTAAGTCGAGTGTCCCCCTCTGCTCCCCAACCGGAAGATCCCTGAATGGGCCGTAAATATCGCCGCGGTTTGGGATGCTGACATGAAATAATGGAGTAAGTGCGTTCTGTAGGTGTTCCATGTGGATCTATCGGCACAATATGAATAAGATATAATCTCCGCACATGCACGCACTTACACGATCATTTGCGACTTCAAATACGTTCTCTCTCAAGTTCTGAGTTTGATAGCGTAAGATTGCCTGAAATTTCAAAAGATTAAAGCTTATCCAACAATTTGATGTGAATGCTTACTCCTCCCAACTCAATATCGGAAGTTCTCAGCTCCCAAAGCCATTTGGGTAAAGATGCCAAAAATTCTCGGTGCAATTTCACGAACTTCTCCCCATGTTCGTCTGTTGGATGCGAACCATTTAACGAGGGAACAAAACCTCCCCGCCATTGACGCGAAGAACGGAGCTATTTGTGGAATGCGAAGGTGATCTGCATTTCATGGCTCCATTGTGTTTTTGGTGCATACCATAAATATACGGGCGACATAGTGGAAAAGCACCTTCTTGGTTGCGGAAGTCGAGCCAGACTGGAAGTGGTACCGAATGATTGCCTTTCAGACCAAATAAGTTAGCTTGGGGCAAATAGAGGAGCCAAGAATAAACACACGTCGAACAATTGGAGTTGGTCAGGAGCCGTCAACTGGTTGAGCAATATCCAAACAGTGGGGAACGTAGCAGCAAGGTGCTCCGGTTTAAGCTCAATCGAATTTAATCGCTTCTTCCCCACTTCTTGCTCCCGCGCATTTTTATCAAAAATCGTGAGCAGGTAACGGAGCATGGATTTCGACAACCTCAAATTATCTGACCCTTTCCCCGTTTCACGCAAAGAGTGCATAAAGTAAGAAAGTAGCTCACAGCAAGTGACATTCATTCGTTGATACGTGTAGTTGACCTGAGAAACTGATCAGTTGCAAACGTGGAAGAAACGACAAATTGAAACCTTTGAGTCGTGTGAATAGAATGAGTCACCTCCAAGAGGAAAGTGGACTATAACATGCTTCAGTAGCAAGTTCAGTAGGTTCTCTCCCCACGCCCGATCCTAGATCACAGACTTAATTATAAGCTCTAAAATCAGATGTCATAAGGTCATACAGCTTTCGCCCACTCCCTCAGCTGACCAGAAGCTACCATTGCGCGAAACACGGTGAGCATGAGTTGCAGAGTGAGATGGCAGACTTCGAGCGCAGTCAGAAACGTTTCCGACTTTGATGCACCAGAGTCGACTCCAGAGATATATGCAACGGCTTCAATCCAGAAGTCGATCAAGATCGGAATAAGCTTGTCTGCAACTTCCTGCTCAACGTAATTAGCAATCAAATTGTTCAAATTGTTTGTGAACAGGATTACGTACCCGCATTGTTTGGGAACTAGCAGCGCTCGATCGATTAAAATCGAGAGTTTGGGCGGTCTCCATTTTATCGGTAGATCGAGAGGTGTCCAATGATATATGCTTGATATTCAATCTTTCTTGGCCAGGCTTCTTCGACGTAGGGGTTTCAACATCCAGCTTCGTAGCAGGATTGGCATCAAAACCGTAAATGCTTTCCATATCATTCTCGTGCAAAACAGTTGCTATGAATTCATTCGGTCGATTCAAGAGTACGTTCTGAAGAAGTTCTTGTCAGTCTTTGCGTAAAGAAGCGGGAAAAGTGATCATCCTACGTAAAGTGGGTCCGTCCATAATCTTTGGATTGCAAGTTGATTCCCGAGAAGCGTTTCTATTGTTTCATTTCGCTCGTAGAAATACCAGTACCTAGGGAAGAGAGTATTTGAATGGATTTGTGATGCCTGCATATTCGCTTACGTCGTCATTCCTTTATTTAGAATCTTCTCCAGAAATCCGAGTAAACTGGTTAAGACTTCAATCCTGGACTGGATTGAAGAGTTCTAAACCACATTCTTCAAATCAGAACTCATTCTTACCAATCCCAATCCAAGCTTCGAGTTTGGATTCACAGACAGTGAAGGGCCTTTGTTACCTGGCCAGCATAACCTGGTAAGAAAATGCATATCACACCTATTGTATTTACCAGAAGATGGTCCTTTTGCAGCAGATACCGAGTTGCTGGACAATATAGAAACGTAGTTGGTCAAGATCTGCACGATATAATCTCATGTAAATTGTACAAAGAGGACGGAACAAAAGCATAATGTGCCTACCTGGTTTGCATACGGAGCAATCAGGGTCGGAATTGATGTAGCGTAGATTTGCATGAGTTTTAATGCATCTAGCCTCACATCCTCTGTGATGTGAGTCAAAGCAGCCGCGGTATACGCCATTATAAGCGGCATGAACGGTCTGACCTTGCTCTGACGATGGGATTTTTTTGAGATTGGAGGGAGATAGAGTAAAAGCTGCATAATATACCGCTGAAGCGTTACTCAACAACACAGATGCAAGCGAGCGACCGCTGCTTCGAACCCCCCGGTCCTGTAATTGTGTTCAGTTTGACGAGCACGTTTCTCCAAACGTCATACCTCATCTGCGAAAAGATGACAGGTAGCATCTACTACGACATTTAATCTTTGAAGTACGTAATCCTGGTCTTTCTGAAATATCTCCTCGATCCCTGATGCAGCGTCTAGCAACAGGTCTTTAGCCTTTTGTGTGAAGCAAATCTACCAGCAGAACCTTTGCGTATAGGCGCACTATGATGTCGGAGTAAAGATATAAGCTCTGGTAGGGTCTGATTTCGTGATGAAACAAGCTCTGTTCCGCTGATGTTCTTTTCCTCCAAATCTTGCTTTGGCAGCAAAATCGCTTGGAACAGAAACAAATTAAGCTGCACGCCAATTCTTGAGTAGGCCGATCACATACACTTTGATTTGAAAGAAGTATCTGTTTTATTTGATGGGGGTGCCTTCTTCTTGCCGACTTTCAATTTCGCTTTCTAAACCACATCAGTTAGTTCCATCTATTCATTGTACTTTCGGAACTATTTTCTTCTGAAATAACATATATATTCAACCAGATCCCATCCATGCATTACCTTAAAATCCTCATCCTTCTTCGTCTTTTTCTTTGGGGGCATCTCCTTCCGCTTTGCACGTGTGGCACAGCTGTCACAAATATACCGACAAATGTTGTTCGAGGACGTTAAGCGACTGTAGCCTTCACCTTTTGTTTTTCTTGTCTTAGCTCTTAGCTCGTATTGCGAAGATTTCTCTCTGATTATTCTGATCTGATTTTCATTAAATTAGCCTCAATTGCATAGATCTCGAGGTCGCAAATTTTTTCAGATATGTAGCGTTCCACGTTCCCAGAAGTGGTAAGTTGGAACTCTGGGTATGTTTTATCATTGTCCTTCAGTGCAACCGTCACAGGTAATATTTTCGACCGGGTATGTGAGACGAATTCACTGACGTGAACTTTTAGTCATTTCATCAAACGACGCTGTCGTTATAAATGTTACGCCAAGGTAAACGATACACCGAGTCAAGTTTCTCACATCCTTCGCATCAACGGATCGACCCCAACCGGTATCTTATGTCAATGTTCTTCGTTATCAATACCGCTTTGGTGACTCTTTACATTGGAAAACCCGACAAACCAATTATCACAAAGGCATATAACTTATCATTTCTGATTAGTTCAGCAGGTCACAGCTTTCCGAAGCGCACAATTTTATATCAGGGATATGCTGCATGGATGGCCCTTCCGACTGTAGCAGGTGTAATCGTGTGCTTTCTCGCCAGTCCCGTCTATTTCGAAAAGGTTTGTTTTCGGTCCATAACTCATATTGTCGACATAAGCGGGCCAATTCCGGCAAGTTTTCGAGTGAAGGCATATCGAAGGATTGATATCGAGCTCCGCCCTTCTATTGTCATGCGTTCAACGTTGCTCCGCTGCTACATCCGTCCCTGGAACCTTGGAACGTTTTGACGGCTTTCGCCGGTGTAGTGGTGGTGAAGGACATAGTAATGGACTTTACCGGCTGGGTGAGGCGATATAGAGCTTCAAAATCACAAGATAAGCCGAAATGGGAACCAATGGCAGCCTCCGAAGGAACTTGATGATAATCAAATCAGGATTGTTCCAGAGAAGTCGGTACGTATTAACGGCAACGAAGAGAAGCAGCTTTCAGCAGAACCCATTTCGAGCTCGACAAGGAATGATGTGACAAACGAGCGGCCGTGAACACCGTTGGCGACCCTGATGATCAGATTGATTAATCTGGGCCATACTCCAAATCGAAGATGATTCTCAAGAGAACCTCATTAATGAATCAACTGATCTGAAACAAACCCGTCCAAAAACAACCATTGGACGCATCAAGTCATCTGTTTCTAGCACAGCTGAGGCTTTCCCCCATTCTCACGGTTCTTTCCCGACAATCATGGACCTTGATCCCGTTTGTTCTTGGAATGTTTCTTCAAGTAGAAGTCACCAGTCGACGTGGGTGGACTGCCCGTCTTTCGATCGCACTCTGGTCCTTTGCAAAAGTTGGGGTTCCACCATGGGAGCAGTCTTTTCCATCGCGATTCGGTCTACCTTGGCATCTAGTACGTTGAAAATTCTTCCTATGACCATCGTATTTGTGAAAGCACTTCTCGAGAGAGCGGAGGCAGACTACCTGGATAGCCGGGCTGCGTTTTATGGACTTGTGATTGGATCAAACCTCGGAGCCAATGTCACTTTGGTTGGTTCTATAGCGGGGTCATTATCACTTCGCTTGTAAACGTTGAAGCGGCGATGGGGGCAGGTTGTGAAGGAGATCAAGATGAGCAGCTGTGATCATTGGTGAGCTATAGTTACACCGTGAGTGTTTGTGCGGTGATGTGGTGTTTGTGCTTTGATGGCTCGAGTTGATTGTGATACGAGCTTGATCTGTTCACTCTTGTTGATATTCGCTGATTCTGTAATTCTATTGCAAATTTAGGCCCCTAAAAAATAAGACAAAACGGCTGTGGCTTCCAGAATGTCAACTTCGGCCTCACATCCAAACAAAAAGCAGAGGACAACGGCAACGCGAGCGGGTCGGCAGCAAAGCGCTGGCGGATCTTCGCCCGCTGCTGAAAGATTTGGGGTGCACCCCTGGTCATCGTCACCAGCGAAGGCACAGCAACAAAGAAATGATACAACACGCATCGACCCAGACTTGCTCTGCCCAATTTGTCTGGAGGTATTTCGAGAAGCGTTCATCACTCGATGTGGTCACAGTTTTTGGTAAGGAAGAGAAGGTTTCTCTCATCTTATATCTGCTTTAGTATCAACGACATGTTTACATTTTGCTAGTTTCACTTGCATCACAAAACACATCGACAACAAGCCCGAGTGCCCGACATGCAGAAACCATCTCCGGAGATCCCACATTTTTCCTAACTTCACATGTAATGTCTCCTGATCTGGGTGATTGTTCGACAATCCTCGAGCTGATGGCCTCGTTTGTCATTACAGTGAACAAGTTGGTGGAAAGGCCTGCAGTAATAACAACAACGGCAACCCAGCAGCATTCTTCTCCTTCTCGAAGTGCATTCAGCCTTCCTCCTCGCCCTGAACAGATGACCAAGGAAGGTAAAACAAGCTAGGTGTCTTAGATGGACCATGATTTACCATGTTGATTCAGAAATTGACCACTGGCTACATGTACTTACCGTCAAGAAGAAGGAGTGTGAAATATCCAGCCGTGAAATCGAGCTTCAAGTTTCACACGACTTTCTTCGCCGTGCTTTTGTGGATAGGCAAAAAGCACTGGATGAGGTCTCAAAACAATTGAAATGGTTGCAGGAGGACATGGAGGTTGTCAACGATCAGCTGAAGAGCTTACGTGCTGCATCTGACTCGGGTGGCACAGACAAATGCGACGAGCATTTGACAGGCGACAGTCAAAAGGATGACCAAGTGCCGGAAGGTGTCGATTCCAATCTCCAGGCATCGTCCTTGAGAGGGAAGAAGCGGCCATACCAGGTTGGTGTTGGACGATGAAAACCACTCGTGCACGAACCTGACGGGTCTTGCAGGAACTGCTTTCATCAGATTTGGCGATTGGATCACCAAAATCTGCCTCGGCAAAGGATGAAGGCAGATCGAGAATGGCACAAGTTGGGAAGATGTCTGCGCTTCGAAAGAAGTGTGTTCAGAAGATCGAGCAGCATTTCAATGATATTCAAGATGTTTACTTCGATTGGCGGCTCGGCGGTACAAAATATTTCCCGCAGCTCAATATTTTGCATCCTGATCAATTTTTTTTATAACCAGCTCGAACGCCAGCTGACACCGTCGCACTAACAGAGCAGCTATCAACCACACTCTCTCGTTTCTCCCGATACACTCGATTACGGACCCTGGCGAATCTCACATACCATGACTCTTTCTTCACTTCCACGTCTAGTGGTGGCTCCTCTTCCATGTCCATAGTTTCATCTGTTGAATTTGACAAGGACGACGAGTATTTCGCATTCGCTGGTGTCGCGAAGAAAATCAAGATCTATGAGTACGCTGCTGTTGTTGAGGACTACAGAGATATGGGTTACCTTCTTGGTGGAAGGCGAAACGGCAATGGGTTTATCACACGAGGAACCACGCCGATGTCGCTTACTCTTGGGTCCATTGGGAGTCCTGGGACATCGACTCCAGGCCGCTCGATCAGTCGTAATGCGAGTAGAAATAGTGTACAGACCCCTCCACGCTTCGTTTCTGAAAATGACGAAGAGGCAGATGAAGAGAACGACAACGACGATCACGAGGGAGATGGGGGAGAAAGTGTGGCTGACGAAGTGGTCGTTGATGGAAACGATGAAGTTGATATGGGCGGTGAAGAGCATGAAGAAGTAGATGGGGACGCGGAATCAGAGCTGGCGAGGGAGAGCAGTGATGACGTTGATCAAGAGCCCATGATTGATAGTTCCCCTGTGGACACTCTCATCAAGTTTCCTGTTCGAAGCATCGCATGCCGGTCAAAGATAAGGTACAATAAGATGTTCGATTGTGAGCTCTCAGTAACGTTTCCAACAAAGTTGCCTCTCGTATAATCCTTACATCAAGGGTTACTTAGCTAGCAGCGACTATGAGGGGATTATATCACTGTGGGACGTAAACACAAGCACTGCCATACACCACTTCGATGAACACGAACGGCGAACGTGGACCGTCGACTTCTGTCTCGCCGACCCCCAACGAATGGCGTCGGCTGGTGATGACACAAAGGGTGTGTGTCGTTGGTTTTACCGTTCCCACTTGACTCACACACAGCTTGCAGTGAAAGTCTGGAGCACTACCCAGCGCCAATCGGTAGTCAATATCGACACTCGTGCCAACGTGTGCTCGGTCAAGTTTAACCCCTCTAATAGTTTCCACCTGGCTTTTGGTTCCGCAGGTTTGCAAAGTCGGTCTGATCCTTTCATATTTGGTTCTAAAGTGATCCGTTTAGATCATCAGGTACATTACTACGACTTGCGCAAGCCAAGCGAAGCTCTCCATGTCTTCAAGGGCCACAAAAAGGCGGTTTCATTCGTCAAGTTTACGTCGCCGTACGAACTCGTCTCTGCGTCCACGGACTCTACCCTTAGGCTCTGGAGTTTGCCAGCGTCTTGCTCCACAGGAGTACCACCGCGACCGTCCTTTGCGGGGAACACACCATCGAGTGTTGATGCTTCAAAATCGGCCAACGGTGCTTCAACTTCGTCAGATTGCATTCGCACGTTTTCGGGGCACTTCAATGAGCGCAATTTTGTCGGATTGAGTGTGAACAGTGACGGAGAATTCATCTCAACTGGAAGTGAAAACAACACGGCTTACGTGTACTACCGACAGATTCGACGGCCAGTGCTTGAGCAAAAGTTTGGGAACGGGATTGACACATTAAAGGTAAGAAATGGGAACTTTACAACTTTCGACCGATTAATATTTTCTCGTGAACAGGGTTCCGAGTTGAAAGACGAAGACCCGACAACGTTTGTATCAAGTGTGATGTGGAGAAGAAGGTCTCCAACTGAGCTTGTTTGCGCGAATTCGCTTGGGAGGGTAAAGGTCATGGAGATGGTATAAGCGCATGTGCTCTTTAGTTGATGAACCATATTGGATGCTTTCATGACCAAGAACCGAAGAGAGAATGCTACCACAACGTCGCCGACTTCTTTCAATGCTGGCACACTCATGATTCAAAAGCGTGCCTTAAGTATTATTATGGAGGACAAATAATGCAGTGCATCCTACTCATCACGAAACTTCAGTCCCAACAAATTGCAAGTGTTTTAATGCCGTGACTGCACCTTCTACAACCTCATCGTAGTCCGAAAACATCAGAGGCATCAGAACAGCGACAGCTTCCCTATTTTCACGTTTCATTGCAAACTCCCCACCTGCCACAGCAAGTTTCTTTAGGATCCCTACCCCTCCGTGCACCAACTCCATTCTGTCCGACTCCTTCACCAACGAAATCCCCACCTCTATCCCCCTCTGATCGCCACGCAATCAACTTTTGACGCTGCGGGGCTGAAGCAAAGCATCGCAAGCGCACCTGACGCCGCCTTCCTCCTCCCTACGTCCTCGGCGTGATTCGAATCCGATTCGGGCTCTTCTCGTACATCAAATACGTTCGGGTTGACCATCTTGTTACACAGAGCCTCGTTACCGCGCCATGGACGAGCGGGTTGTCCGACAGCTGGAGATTTCCCTTCGCACGGACAACTTTTGCTGGAACGATGCGCGTGCGCACGTCAGACTCCTGCATACTTGCGAGGTTCATGAGCTTCGAACTGACGGAGCTCGTTCTCCCTATTACAGAGAAGGACGTGGGGTCCGACGAGCTCGCTCGCGAGAGGGGACTTGGATGCGACGATGGGGTCCGTTGTGATTGCGATCTTGGCGAGGGCTTGTGCAGCCATCTGGCATCCTTCGGTGGAAGATTCGCTCAAGAGCGTGATGAGGAGCTTGACGGTGGCAATGTTGAGGAGAGCAGAGGAGACCTTGTCGGGGACGTCTACACTGCCGGTCTTCTCCCTGATGTCGACGAGGGCCATCACACCACCGGTTAGGAGTACTGCTGCTCCTCGCTTCTTGACTGCAGGGTCATCGTCGCGTTTGTCTTCGGAAGCTTTTCCTTCGCCGGCACTTCGCGGAGTTTCTTGAGCTGCTCTTCTTTCTCGCTCGGTCCCTTTGTGATGTTGCTCAAGATGCCCGAGACCGTGAACTGGAGTTGTCCGTCAGCAATCGCTTCACGAGCCAGTTTCACCAGTGGCCCCAAAAGTTCGTTGTCGTTCGCAATCTTTTCTTTGATCGAAGCGTGGTGTCTATTTGAAGAGCTGCGCGGACGTCCGCAAAGGCTTTGTCGAACTGCTTTTTGGGACTCGTATGCTTGTGCTCTTTCCACTAGTTTCAGAGAGTCGACGATCGAGCTCCTGAGAGCTATGAGAAGTGTGAGAACAACGCTATTGAGTGTTCTGAAATTTAGCGCAAACCTTCAGTAAGATTGTCTATTGTCTTTTCCAAGTCAACGTTTTGTTTCTGAGAGTCGTAGCTCCGTGTGTCGAGGAGCGTGGTGGGTCTATTGTTGATTTACGGCGCATTAGGAGGAGCGCACGTTTAGCACCCTGGCAGCTGCGGGGCAAAACCTTTTACGAGACCAGCGGGACTCTTTAGTTAATCGCATGTGTGGTTAAGACTATGATATCCTTTGCGGAAGTTAATGTGATGATCCAACGACAGATCACTTCTGAATTATATGGAAAGTAAGAACTTGTTACGGAAAACTGGATCGTCGACCCAGTTGGACAAGCGATCCAGCTTTACTTTGATTATGATCGTTTCTATATTTGATAATGCACCATTCCGGGCTATTCTCAATTCAGATTCATTCGGTCCCGAGACTGGATGATTGACAGTTTCCAGAGGTCCCATTTGTCATTTGTGAAAGAGTGTCCAGGGAATAATTCGGCAACAACTTCTCCATGGGTTGCTGTTGTGCAAATCATCGAACGTTAGAACTCTCCTTCTACCAGCAGGCCTTCCTCACTCCCGGAATCTCTCCCGCCAAAGCCCGCTGCCGGAATACGATTCTGCTAATTTTGTATTCGCCGATATTTCCCTAGTTGCACACAAAAACATCAGCAAAATTCTTTTAAAGACCATTCGTTAAACTTTCAACGCACCCTCGCTTTCCCGGTCTCAATGCATCTGTTCTTGATCGCATGTGGTCTGGCATATCGTGGGTAGTTGTTGAGCTGGAGCTGAGCCTGAATGCGGAGAGACAACGGGTGCGATTCGTCTCTGATGATGAGGCGGAGAGCTTGGCGAGCGACTTCGTGCTCTGCGACGACTTGCCTTGCGATTCTGTCCCGGATGATATGAGCGATGGGCATTCCGTTGGAAACAAAAGAAGACCAAATGGCTGTGTATTAAACACGAATAAATGTTTGAATGTGTTGAGCCACGGCGAGAATGGTCGTGCTGGGAAATGTACTTTCAAGGTTATTGAATCCAGAGGTCATCGGTCAAAGTGTATACCATCGAATTCATCTCGGTAAAAATCCTGTTTGTGTCGAGAGAGCCATTTCGCATTGCATTGCTGAGATCAAAGGGACAATCGATGAAAGCAAAGGAGAGAGAAGAAGCACACGAGAAGGATTCGAACAAAACATTACGACGGCGGAAAGCTCAATCCTCATCGGGGGAATCAGTTCAAAGAGATGATGCTAACAGTCCTTCAAACTTCGTTGACGAAATCCACTATAACGGGAACCTCAACTGGAACCAGTCGGGTCTGATCTTTCTGGTAGATCGAAATCGGAGTACTTACTACGCCGGAACTTTGGTCGCTGAGCATGTCTTTTGTAACTCAGTCGGCACTGAAGCATGTGCTGCTGACGTATGGAAGATCAGCGGGTTCTCAGTGCAACATGTGCCACCGATCACCATAGAGGAACCTATTCTTTCGTGGAGAGGCTCGGTTTGTTATATCTTCTTCGTTTCATTGCTCTGGGCTTACATGAAAACTGATAGGCTCGCGTGTTGCACGCGTACTATTCTAGCCAATCGAAGACCCAATTCGCGTGCACTTCTCCAGGGAGCTAAATTCTGATGAAGGTTTCTACACTCCTGGACTGTAAACTACAGGCACTGAGGATCATCATAGGAAACCCGGCCCCGGAGAAAAAAAATTGTGCTTGGATTCTCCTCAGCCATCTGCTTAAGATCCAATCCATAATCGATCTCTACTTCATCACATTCGGCACCACGTACTCCGCCGATCTGATTTAGCGCGTCTGCTCTCGCCAATGGGCAAAAGGAGAAACACCTCACGCACTAGCAACTTACTGTTTTGTTTGCACTTTGGCGCGGTCGGACTTGTGCTTGCGAATATGGTTATGCGGGTGATTTGTTTGAGGTTCATTAAGTGATATTTTGGGAACAAGTTGGGCAGTGCGGATGTGTATGTGAGAAACGTGGTGGTTTTGGCGAGCTTTTTAGGCTCGTGCGCGGTGGCGTTGTCGTCTGGGACTGTGGGTGAGACCGAAAGCTCCTACAAATCGGAATCCATGTTGCTGTGGGTGTACTACTTTTCGGGATCAGCTCGCTTGCTCTGTAAGTACTCTTGAAGTGGGGACCCAAGTCCACAGTTGCTGATATGTTCATTTGTAGATACTCTCAAGAGAAGGATTACTTCAGGCAGCTGATGCGGTTGCGAGAGGGTCGCTAACTACAACCGTTCACCATTTTGTATTCCATACCACAACAGATGCCAACACCGCTATGATTCCAATCCATCCAATACCCTTATGGCTCTTCAATCTCAATAATCGCAACGTCTTCATTCCCGAAAAACACGTTCAGAGTCTCCACATTTGATTGTTTTCGGTTCACAGGAAACCACCTAACTCCATTATGCTTGTAGAGTGTTCTGATAACTTCCGGGCGTGGTACCTCGTCCATCTCCGCTGAAATCTGATGAATTGTGGTTGTGATGGTTTCGCCTGGTCGAACAACGATTGCACCGAGGCAGCGGAGGGTAGTTCCGGTCCGTCGGAACACTTGAAGTTCGCGCTTAGAGGATTTGGAAGGAAGATAGGGAGAGTATTGCTGTGGTTGGTGTATCTGTATTCGCTGCGGTGCAGGGCTGAGGCTGAATTGCTCGGCGGATACTGAGTGCATCTGCGAAGACGACACTGACGGTGTCTCGTTGGAAAGGTGAGGTTGCGAAGGAGGCATGACAATAGTCGAAGTACTGCTGGATTGGCTGATCCCAGTATTTTCCGTTGCGGGGAGTGAGCTACCTGCGCTACCGCTATCACCGGCCGAAACCTCACCCTTGTCCCTCGTAAATGTAAATGCTGGGCCAGAACTCTCCCCAGGCACTGACCACAGCTTCGCAAACTCAGGGTTCGCTCTGTAGTTCGGCACGAATCCCTCTTCACTTCCCTCGTTAGCCCCATCCATTTCTGCGACCTCCGCTATTGTCTCTAATCCAAAAAGTGCTCTCACGCTTTCGTGCGCGACATCCAGGGCCGTCTGACTCGCATTGCTCTCCAGACTCGGGTCAGCGCCTGAGCGGAGGAGTAAGGTTACGACATCTGCGTTCCCGCGCTTCGCGGCCCAGTGGAGCGCTGTCCACCCATTCACACGGTTGCGGGAGTTGATGTCGATATTGGGGTAGCGGAGGAATGCCTGGACTGCGCGGATGTTTCCGATTGCGGCTGCTTCGCGTAGAGCCTGCAATGCATGGTCAGAGTCTTTCGTTAGCGAACGTTTTCTTTACCTCGTCGTCTGCAGATGAACCCCAAACATCCATTTTTGTCACGTGGGCATCACAGTTAAAAATTTTATTGGACCGAACAGGCTCTGGCTGCCTGATCCACAGAAGGTGCAACGACCCCACCGCGCATCACACCAGCTGTAACAGGAATATTCGAGGGGAGCGAAACTGGTGATCCGATCGTTTTATCTGGCGACCGTGGACTTTGTGCCTGCAAATCCCAAACGGCATGAACATAACGAACCAAATCTCAAGAGTCAATTCTCACCCCCATGATTATATCCAGGTCCGGCTTTCGAACGCTCATTCCCATCGAGTTCGCGGCGATCTGCACAAACATGGGTCCTATCTGGTCGCCTGTTTTCCCCGAGACAAAGAAACTGGCGTTCAGCATGTTCTCGCTCACGAAGCGCGCATGTTGATC
This sequence comes from Cladochytrium replicatum, assembly GCA_025526935.1. Taxonomy (NCBI): domain Eukaryota; kingdom Fungi; phylum Chytridiomycota; class Chytridiomycetes; order Cladochytriales; family Cladochytriaceae; genus Cladochytrium; species Cladochytrium replicatum. The sequence continues at coordinate 419,835 of JAHLKD010000020.1, forward strand.
CGGCTTCACTGTTCTCATGTGATACAAGTCCGCTGCGAACACACTGTCAATGTTATCTTCTCACACGTAGTGTAGACTAACTTTTTGTACCGACAAGGGCTATATATGGCAGCCTTGCATTTCGTTTCATCGCCGAATCAGCCGTGGTCAACTGGTTCCCCTCCCCACCAGCTTCTCCTGCTCCATTCTCATTACTCGCAGGCTCAAAGTCCTCAGGAAGCAAGATCGCAAAGAACGGGTCGAAGCACTTCCGAACAAGTTGCAGCCAATCCTCGAGGTTCTTAAAGCTTCCGTAATGCGAGATATCGTACACGAGCAAGACGACATCTGCGGCGTACAGATAATTTGCCGCCATTTTCGACTCGATCGCGTGGCCGCCAATGTCCCACAAGTGCAACAGTGCCGTGCGCTCGCCTACTCTCCCGCAAACAGAAAGCTTTTGAGCTACGGACGTAAGCGGGGAGCTTTGTTTGTGGATTACCAGGCAGCAGGACACGTTTCTGGTAGAAATCAAGCCCGACGGTCTGGTTGTACTCCGCCTCGAAGCTGCCTAGAACGAGTCGTCGAATGATCGCAGTTTTTCCAGATGCGCCGTCGCCGAGAATCACAACTTTGATTCGAGTTTCATCAAGACCACGTCGGAGGGACCAGAGTCCACCTGTGGGTTGCGTAGGCGGCTTCGCGGTAACTGATGAGCGCGACGGACCTCCGCGCCTAGCGGGGATCGCATTCGGAGGTGGTGGCTGCGGTGGGGGCGTGGGCGAGGCAAGAGTTGCTGTGGTCGGGGACTCTTGTGTGAGCATCGCGTGGCACGTGACTTCGCGTATCACTTAATTTGCTGGAATTTCCTTCAGGCTGCGGAGTTCAAATATTTGGGGGTGCAGGCAGGATAAGGTGTTTGTGTGCGAGCTGGGTAGTGGCATTAAGTCGAGACAGGGTGCTCTTAGAAATTCAACATCTTGGTCTGTGGCGGTGATCAAAAATGCTGCATTTGCAGCGGTTGTTAAAAACTAGCATATCAGACTGTTTGCTATATGGGTTATCCTTTGGGTTGTCTTTTTTCTCTTTGACCTGAGAGTTTTTTTTGTCAATCCCTCTTCATTCTTATTTATGGACTTGTATTTCATGTATTTATTTCCATGTTTGGCAGGTCCTGTGTGGAGTGATCTTGGCATTTAGTGGGGAATGTGGTGTGGCTTGGTCCTTTGAGTTGATGTGACCAATGTCTTTGACCACAGGTATGCCCACACGCACTGTTCACTTGAATATAGGAGTTGATGTGACCAATGTCTTTGACCACAGCATTCCCTGGTTGCCTGACCAGCTTGGGTGTAGTGTACAGCCTGTCGGAGTATTAGGCATATACACACCTGGGAGAACAGATACTGGGCCAAGAGACGGAACCTGGAGCTGTTGTGCTAGCTACAGTACAGCTAAAGACGCCCTACCGCTGCCAGGAGAAGCCCTTGGTTTTAAACAGAGGTGCTGCAGAAGTTTTGCGTCAGTTCAAGGGCAAATGGTATGAACACCAGTGTGTAATCGCAAGTGCTGCTAATTTGGCATGCTCATGTGCAAGGTTGGTTCCAAAAAGGGGCGAAATAATCTAATGGAATGAACGTTGCGGATGAATTTGCCCTGTTGATTTGAAATATGGTTGGCCGACCCTCTGGACTTCCCAGAACATATTTGTTGTCTCCACATAAAATTCTTGTGCAGTGATCAAGTACGTTTGATAAGCCTAAATTCTGGTGCAGTTGTGGGGTAGAAGGGATTTTTGAAAATCGTTCAGTGGTGACATCTGAAGATCATTTTGAGTGAGATGCTTTTGAGTTGCATGAGTTTAAACAGAATCTTACTTTGTTTTGGTGCAACAAAGATGGTGTGCAGGTTTTCTTTGATGTTCCGCATTTGGGTTCATTTGTGCTGGGAATATTCATAACAGTTTAAATGTATTTGGTTTGATGAGAGCAAAGAAGAGGGTAGCTGGAAAGAAAAGTCGTTTTGAAACAGAAGGGAGTGGTGATGTGGGAGTGGGCGAAGGAATAGAGATGGCATCAGGTGTGGGAGTTGATGTGGAGGACAGGTGACCCCACGAGGGGAGCTGCCCTAGTCTCATCAAAATCGAAATAGTTGCCCAAATCTGCCGGCTCTAGATATCCATCATTCGTATTACGTGCGAGGAACGGCAAAGGAAATTTGTTGATTTAGAGGCTGAAACGTAGTTTTTATTGAACTGAGCATGTAGACTCCAACAAACCAAACAACCCCACACCACAGGTATAAATAAAGGAGACAGTGGAACAAACCAAACACTCGCACACCACAGTCTTCCTGGTTAGGCAATCCCCAGCCTTGATTTGTATTACCACAGAGTGCTTGTGTGCAACAAGGGAATTTTGCTTCATCATCACCCCATATTCAACTGGGCCAAGAGACGGAACCTGGAGCTGTTGTGCTAGCTAAAAGCAGCTAAAAATGCCTACCGCTGCCAGGAAACTATTTTGGTTTTTAACAGCCTCATTCTCGTCGGACCAGCAGGCACAGGCAAGATATTTGTCTCGGACGGACTTATGGGGTACTTCCATAGTAAAGCAGTGCTTGAGTTTTACTGTGTTGCGCTCCTATTGAAAATGCAGCTACAAATATTGGTGGATCAACCATCCATAGTAATTTGGATAGAATCACCAATCGCCCCATCTAAAAACAACAAGTTTGTTGCACAGCAGCTTCAACGCAAAGAACTCTTTTCAATATACTGACATGCATGCTTGATGAGGTTGCGACTGTTAATGTCAACATGTTTGAACATATGCATCGTCAACTTCTTCAGTATCTTGAACATTTGTCGACCTGGCCATCCTTTCTAAGAACCAATATTTGGTAGAATTGACCGCCTATTCTCTGTGTGGAATTCTTGTTTTGATCGAGGGAGGCAGGTAAGGTTCTTGATAAGAGGTACTTGTTCACATCTATTGAAGCTAAAGGCTCACACCTTTTATAGGTTCTCCTCTGCAGCCAGCTGCAGTATATTCTTTTGGATTGTTAGAAGAATGGATCTATTGAAGCTAAAGGCTCACACCTTTTATAGGTTCTCCTCTGCAGCCAGCTGCAGTATATTCTTTTGGATTGTTAGAAGAATGGAGAAACAATAAAGTACGATATTAAAGGAAGCGGTTGTTATGCAAGGGTCTTTGCATTAATGGAAAATCACGTTAATAGTTGTCGTTGATTGACATCTCCAGCGCATTGCAGAGAATTTTTGGGAAGTTGTCGAGAGATATATTGGTAATTGTATCCATATCGGGAAATGTTAAACTCCAACATTTTGAACCACAGGATTTTGTCCCTTGTTCTGTTAAATTTTCTCATTTCGTGAAAAATGAAATATTAAAGTCCCGAGGTCGAGCTCCAGACTCAATGTAGAGAGGCTGTTGCAGTTTCCTCACCCTTGCGCCAACCTCTCCCGCGATCCCAAGTTGTAATGCTCATCAATGTACTTGACAAGCCAATCCTTCTCTTCAAGGTGATGGATCTTTCTCACAAAAAAGTACGCGTGCCCACTCATCTCTCCATCCGTTCCATTGCAATAAAGCTTTCCCGCATTCGAATTATCCTTGTCCAACACCGCGCTGTTCCCGCACTTTTCTTTCGCGATCCTCTCGAACCTCTGAATGTTGAGCTTCCATGGATGAGGGCCGTTGAACTTCAAGAGCCTGTGGTTTCGTCTCTCGCTCCACCGGCGCTCCACTTTCACAATGCCCGCATCCCCGTTGGTTCCCTCAACGTTGTTGCCCACAGTTCCATTAAAACTCCCACGGTCCTCCGTGCCATTTGCGAATGCCGGGATCTCTTCGAAATACGATTTTCCCCACGGAGTATGTTCGGCGATCAGAGCGAAATACGACTCGTCGGGAATGAAGACGTGCTCGGAGTACGCGAGGAGGTTCGCGGCGGTCGGGGATACCCTAAGAGTCTCGACAAAGGCCTGGGACAGTATCATCCACTGCGAGTTCTTGACTTCCAAGTTCCATCCGTTGCACGGGAACTGTCGCGTCAGGTAGCGCTTTGCTTCCTTTGGTGCGTTCCAGAGGGAGTCGTAGCTGCATTTGACCTCGTTCGGGTCGAACCGCAAGCATAGAGTCTGGAGACGTCGTGTTTGGTGGCCGCGCGCGGTGTCATGGTACCATTCGATGTAGTTTACGTTTTTGCGGAGGGTGTTGTGGATCTGCTGGTTGGTTGCGAGAGGGTAGTCTGTTTCGCTGAGGTTGATAATGTGGTCCCATGATGCCTTGTTCAGCAATTGGAAGAAGCCCTAGGAGTTTTTTAAGCACTGTTAGAAATAAAAACACAAATTTGCTCGCTGCTACTCACTCGAAGCTGGGCGAAAACGATGCTGATGTGACCCCAGTATACTCTGACGGGGTCGATAAACATGATATTGGTTGCGTTCGGATAGTTTTCCAGCACATATTTCTCGACCTCAGCTCTGATTTCCTGGTTCTCCAAGTCGATGTGTATCCCAACAATCACGTCGCTAGGGTGCCACAACCGGTCCAGCAAACTCTGCACATTCCCAGCGACAGTGTACCCAAGCAACAAGTACGCAATCTTGAAATGCGGCTTCCCCGCCTCCTTGTTCATCTCCACAATCTCCATCCCCTGTTCTGGCGACGGCCCGTGTTCGTTCCTACACCAATCCAGACTCTCCCCCAGCCTCGCCATCGCTTCATAATCCGCCCGCATCCCGTCCAGAAACGGGAAATACGTCGGCCCATCTACGTGCACCAGAAACGGCTTTCTCTCCGCACTTTTCCCATCGTCGTACTTTTCGCTGTTGACGAACCCGTCTCCGAGGAACGCGGAGACGCCCACCGCGGCCTCGTAGCAACTGAACCGCAGCAGGTCCTCGGGGTCCTTGAAGTTTCCCATGCCGAGCGCGGAGGACTGCCGCTGCACGCGCGCGGATACCGCGCGGGCGTGGTGTTCGATCAGCGCAACAAGGTGGCAGGGGTCGATTTGCCGGGCGGGGTGGGAGGGAAGACGATGGTTTTGTGAGCGGGTGGAGCGGAAGTCCGGGAAACTGAATTCTTTCTCCAGCGTGTGCGCATTGGATCGGAGGACCTGTTGGATCCAAGCTGGGGTTTCGGAACTCAGGTGTGGTGTGTCGTCTTCGTCGTCGTCGGGGGCGGTGTACGCTTCGTGAACGTGCTCCAAGGCTCTGATGGCCTCGATCAGGTCCTCCTCGTGCGGGATGGAAGAGGCGGGAACGAGAGGCGTGGAGTGGGAGTGGTGGATCCATGTGCGGGCGTCGAATGCGGCGTTGTTGAGGTATATGCAGGTTTCAAAGCCTTGGAGACGCAGCATGGTCGCGTCGGGGATGAGGTGAGGGTTCCACGTACGGTTTGTTTTCGAGAGCGACGCGACAAGGCATTCCGAGTGGAACTCGGAGGATCTCTGTATGGACAATTCCATATGTTTGAGAAGCACGAATTTGGTCAGTTATGATGCAGTATGTCTCACCTCTGTCTTGAGAAGGGAAAGCAGACGTGTGTCGAACCGTGCTGCGTTTGTTTGGTTAAACCATTGAGAGGGTGGTATTGGCGGGATATGCTGATTGTCTACGTGTTCTGTGCGAGTTATCAAGATCATGGCTCCGTGGCAGAGTTTTGAAATGGCATACCAGCCGTTGGGAATGAATGTGCAACACCATCATCCACCTGCTTCTTAACCGATCCTTGTGTGTTTTCGTTTAGAGTTCAGCTTCCACCTAGAAATCTACGTGGCCCTACCTTTAACGGGATCAGGCTTTGAAGCGTCATAAGAAACTTGTATCTTATTCGTCTCAGAGTCCCTCAACCACGAAACCGAATGTGTAGCCGCAAACGCTTGCAGTACCGCCGTAAACACAAACGCTAGCAACGAGTATCGTATCCATCGAGATGTGCTTGAAGCTGCCGTCGTTTGCCCAAGCTCCTTCTCCTTCAACGGCTGTCTACCCTTTTCCGTATCTGTGGGAACGCGGGTCAGTTTCTTTCCAGTCATGATTTCTCCTGGATATAATTTCACATGGCATGTGCCTGAAATGTACGTCTTTTTGGGTGAAATATTTCTGGATCTCGGTATATTTTCCGGAACGATCCAATCAGAGACCACCTATGATTTTGTCAAGTGTTCAAACGGCGTGCCATAAAAAGATTGAAAAGGGGTGGGCACGAATCATGCGGCGAGGGTGCAAGATGGACGGCGTCCGAATTGACGATGAAAGAATTGAGTAGCTTTGAATGCGGCGGTGCGAATACATGTTTCTAAATAACATTTTTGACATCACTGCATTCCACGTGACAGACACCTGGTGGCAGTGCGCTGCCTTAGCCCCTCTCCGTCTCCCACGTTCCCCATCGCATCCCAATGGCTGCTCTGATTAGCAAGAAGCGGAAGGTGCGAATGTTGTTGGGTCGGTCGGTGGCGACGGAGGACGGCGCTCGATGCCGAAGCCTTCGGTTGGTTGGTTGGATGGATGGATGGATGGATGTGGATGGATGACAACAGCGCAACAGTTTGTTGGGACGGGACTAATGGATGCAATACGACTCTACGATTCATCGCTTCGATGTTGCCCCTCTGCGACCACCGAAAACTCATTTCTTTTCTTTTTCTTTCTGTAGTTCGTCGCCGACGGTGTGTTCTTTGCCGAACTCAACGAGTTCCTCACCCGCGAGCTTGGTGCCGAGGACGGTTACGCCGGCGTTGAGGTCCGTGTGACCCCCGCCCGCACCGAGATCATCATCCGTGCCACCCGCACCCAGAATGTGCTCGGTGAGAAGGGTCGCCGCATCCGCGAGTTGACTTCCGTGGTGCAGAAGCGGTTCAACTTCCCCGAGAACACGGTCGAGTTGTACGCCGAGAAAGTCAACAACCGCGGTCTGTGCGCCATTGCTCAGGCGGAGAACCTAAAGTTCAAGCTCTTGAACGGCTTGGCTGTGCGTCGGTGAGTTTGCAGAGAGGAAATTTAAATTGTGTTTTTTAACTGCTGTTGGCATTAGTGCATGCTACGGTGTGGTTCGCTTCATCATGGAGAGCGGTGCGAAGGGTTGTGAGGTCGTTGTGTCTGGCAAGCTCCGCGCTGCCCGTGCAAAGTCCATGAAGTTCATTGACGGGTTCATGGTAAGTAATTGATTTTATTTTACACGCTTATGTTTTTAATTGTCTCGCTCAACAGATCCACTCCGGTCAACCCGTACGTGACTTTATTGACTACGCTGTCAGGCACGTTCTCCTTCGCCAGGGAGTCCTTGGTATTAAAGTCAAGATCATGCTTGCACAAGACCCCACCGGCAAAGCTGGACCTGCAAAGCCCCTCCCTGACAGCGTTACCATCATCGAGCCCGTACGTAGTGTGCAGAATCGTCAGACACTGTTTTCTTACCATTGTTTGTGAATTACAGAAAGACGAGGACACTTACGTGCCACCGCCAATTGCAGCACCCGTTGCTGTTGTTGAGCAGGAGCCAGTTGCATAAGGATCGATATGGCATCCACAATCCGACAGAGGCGACATACTGTTGTTACATTTGCTCGAGCCAATGCAATATTCCACCGACGTACAAACAGCCACCCACGAGCAGATGTAGTTTCTTCTGTAGTCTTTCTCTGCCCATACGCACACACTCAATAAAAAGTCTCAACCTCCAATCAGTTGCTCTGTCAAAATCCAGGTCCAAATCTCCAATCCACTCGCGTTAATTTTTGATTTTGTTAATCTGTGCGACCCCACACCACGACTACGAACCCCACCCCGTCCCGTTTCCGCAGCCTCTCGGCCCTCGATACTGCTCTCTCTGCCTCTATCTGCCCTGCTCTCCTGGAGGAGAGTCGCACAGCCATCAGAACCCTCTCTTCCTCCTTTTCTTCGCAGTCCTGGAGCACCTTTAGTCTGCCGTTCGCTGGTGTCGCCCAACTCCGGAATGGTCTCTCCCCACCACCATCCCCTCCTTCCTTGCCATCTCGACGACATCCGCTCTGCTGCCTCGCCCCGCCCGAAACGACCCTCTACTGCTTCAACCCTCGCCCTTCCTTCCTGTGCTCGCTCACAGCAAATGCACTCTACCCGCTCTGCACCAGTCTCTCGCTCACATTCCCCAGCCCCCAAGCTCTCTCCATCCCTCCCGGAAGATTCTCCTTGCTCTCATGAACTGGTAGCTTCTCGCTCCACCGACTCCGCACAACAACAGACCACGCCTACCGCTCATCGAACCCTGCACTCTCGCCAGCGCTCGCCAACAGCCCCTCCGCTCTCCTCGGCATCCGCTGGGGTACATTCCGAATCACAGCATTCCCAGGTCACACTAGTACCCCAACAACGCAAGCGTGCCCGCTCGGAGTTCAACTCACTCCCAAGCGTCTCCATTAAGTACAACACAAGCGACAGTCAAAGCCCACATCACCGCTCCTCGTCGTCCTCCGCACCACCAGCCATAGGGACAAGCCCAGCTAAACAGCGGGACCGTAAGGGTCCCCCAACCCCACCGCCGTCGCACAGAGTGGTATTTGTCAACCCAGACGACGAAAGCCAACCCTGGTGGTGGCCGGCGCTGGTTGTCCCAGAGGAAGACTTTGAGATGTTCAAGGCATTGGTCGACAACGATGTGGAGCGACCTGGATTGGGAGAGCTCTTGGTGTGCTACTTTGAGGATGCAAGCTTGTAAGTGAAGTTTTTGTGTGCTCATACATGTATATGAAGTTACTGACACACTTTCGCTTTGCTAGCAACGTTGTGAGAGAGTCCGACGCAGCACCATTCAATCCTAACGCCCATCCGTACACGACATACCTCAACGGACCCCAAGGCGAACGGTTCAAGAAGGACAAAGCCGTACACATGGCAACCACATGTCTACAGAACGGTATCGTACCACGAACCTTTGGATGGCTTCACAAATCCTCCCCTCCACCGCCTAAAGTCAAGATGGTAACATTCAGCGACGTCAAGGAGGAGCACCCGCCGCCACCGCCATCGACCTTTGGCGAAGACTCGACCCCGCCCTCTCCTTCGTCGCGGGAACCACCTCCAAAGAAACTCAAAACGGACCCGCGACCATCGTTGAAAAGGGTAGGCGTTTTACGTGGGGGTGTGAAGAAAGGTGAATCCAACTTTATTGTGTCGCAGGCGAGCCCGCCCGTACCCTCCGTGCCGGAATCCGCTTTGGCCACGGAGAGCTTTGGCTCGTCGGGGAGGAGTCCGCGGTCGCCCGACGACGATCCTGCTTACGCGGCGTGCAAGAAGCGGAGGTGGCTGCGGATCTTTGAGGCGAGCAAACAGCCCAGGACTGTGGAGACACCTGCACCACCCCAACCGGCTGAGGCAGAACAGCAAAGGAAAGCTGGTGCGCTTCCGGTTTCGAGCTCGGTGATTGCGAGTCCGGTCGTGGAAGACGAGATTGAGGAAGGGGAGGTCGTGGAGGATCTGTTCTTGCGTGAGGATGCGAAGACGGTTCAGAAGGTGGTGCACGTTCCGATCACGCCGCCACCATCGTGAAATTAGCTCTGCCGGCGCTTACGCTGTTTACCAAAGGAAAAGACGACGAAAAGATCCACTTTGTAACTTGTACCATGTCTTTTTTTTTCCCCACGAAACACCGCAGGTTCTTATTCTTTGTTTGTTTTGTGAAAACCTCACTCCCAACAAACTTGTTTTTTTGGGAAAGGTTTTAGTTTCAACTATCATTAATTTTTTTTCTGTTTTCACACACTCTCTCATCCGCCAAACCCTTTTTTTCCCTTTCTACTACATTATATCTTTGAGGCAACGTCTGGAAGTTTGAAACTACTTTGAGGTACTGACTTACGTTTGTTTGGTACCCTTTGTTTTTGAGTTCGGACGGTAAACATATTAGTCACATTCTGCAACACTTGCGATGTCCATGTTCTGAAACGTATTGCAAAATGCCGCAAACAACTGTTTGCTGAGGAACACCGAGACGTTTGCAGGGCTATAAAACTTGCCAGCCATGGCGCTTGCTGTTTAATACGACAGGGATTGGCAAACACAAACGAAAGTCTACTGCAATCCCCACTACTTCTTTGACGGCTTCCACCATTTCTTGCTCTTGGAAGCTGGCGGAGACTGAGGTGGTAGGCTGAGCCACCGCTGCAGTATTGGTGGTTGCCGAAGACGATCGGGCCATTGCGGCCGTTTTTTTTTTGGGGGGGGGGGGGGGGGGGGGCCGACAATCCGTTCTCGCAGACGTTGACCTGGCCATACCAGGAGGTGCCGCCATCGCAGCTATCTGTGAATTTTGCTGTTGAGGGACCATTATTTTGTGGTCTTCGACGTGAAGTTGAGGGAGGTGCGTCAAAATAGAGCCAATTGAACATCAACTGATCTATCAGTATTGTCTGAGGTATGTTAGAAGGATTTATGGACGTGGGTCCAGTTTTTGCCATCGTTACTGCGCAAAGCATAACTCGTATCTGCAAGCATTCGCACCGACAGTGATGCTATGGTTGATTCTCCTGAACCTTCATTGGAGTGAATGCCCTTCAAGATGTTTTTCTGACCTACGGTGTTTTGAAATCCTGACTGATGCGTCTCGGGTTTCACACCCTTCGTGATCAAACTTGTGGTCGATGCACTTACAATGCCATCCGACAATTCCGTAACGAAGCCGTGAGTACTTAGGAATTCAGATCCATGCACTTTCCCTATTGTGTATTCTTAAGGATGCTCTTACTCTTCATACCCCAGTTGCTGGATTCGTTTATGGCGCAACTCACTTTTAGGTCACTTCCATTTCTTAACACCACATATTTGGTTTGCTGATACCTAACCAGGAAGCATACAAAGAGTCGTCCCGAAAAATGCTGCGGTTATCCAGTGCTGCAAAATCGTGCTTCACAGCTGGAAATTCGGTCAACGTTATTTCGCCAGATTGCAAGCGAATCGAAGGAATTGCATTCTTTGTCCTCCAATTGCACGGTTCTATCTAAATAATACAATTCCAAATTCTACCGAAACTTTCTTTGCAGATGGGCAGCTCCCCTCCAGATCATTGCTATCGTGCTTTCCTACTGTCTTACCTTGGATGGTCAGCGCTCACGGGAGTCGCCTTCGTCATGTGCATGACCCCATTCAAGGGCGTTTCATTCGAAAATATCGATCGATGAGAGTAATAGTAGCCGCCTTGACGGACGAGAGGATCAGGTTCATCGAAGAAGTCATCAGCAGCATATGTGCAATCAAGCATCTCGCATTGGAGGCTCTCGTAGGGAAGAACGACAGGAGATTCGGGAGAAAGAACTAGGCTTGGGGTGAAACGACGGTAATGGGTTTGTTGTTTGCTTGCTCTGTTGGATCTTAAGTCGGAATTTTCCAGTTTATTCCTCAGCAACCACCGAGCGTTTGCAGTCAGCATATCTGTGTCCTGTGTTTACCGCCGCAATCTCATTTGCGTTCTATGCGGCTTTTGCAAACCAGAACTTCAACAAAGCGAGCGCTGGTTTCATCATCGCTTCACGATCCTGGTTTGCACAACTCCGCGGTCCACTCTACTTCCTCCCATCCGCTATATCGTCAATCAGTGAATGCAAAAAGAATTGTGAACCTGCGAGACATGTTCCCCACAATGACACCGCTTTGAGAGTCATCGACAGCCGCCTACCACTCCATTTCGACTTCAATCATGAAAAAGTTCAATTTTCATAAGCGAATGTGTAACCAGAATTGCTTGACTATACCAGAGTGATTGGCCGAGCAATAGGCCTTGATACGATAGTATGACGAACCAAACGAGGGCAAGAAGTTGCAATCGTCCTCCAGCTGTTTCCCATCGCAAAAAGACGGCAGGATTAATGGCACCCAGCGTTTCATTTCACTCGCCAATGGTCAATGCGCTCAACAGTTGGTCCTCCCTGATCTATACGATTCGACGACGACTTCCACCAGCGATCCACGTGGGATCGAAATGTTTATCATCTTGTTGCTTTTCTCGGATCTTTCAGTACCCAGCTTCGGTGTCCGCAGCTATGTGGGGGTGTATTCAGGGCTCGGCGTTGCTCAGTGCATTGTGAGCAACCATTCTCGTCAAACTTGCATGAAAAGAGCATGGCAAGGCTTTTAATAGCAAAGATTCTACCGGTTTAAAGGTGCTACTTTGTCCTTTTCGACGAATGTTTATCGATGATTGCCGAATTCGACAAAATCACGAATCTATTGAGGGGTTTCGAATATAGATTTTTGAGGCCTGTTTAACATGCCGTTGAATGAACACACTTCTCCACTCAAACATCCGTTTCGTAGCAAGCATAAGAGGCTGCGGGATGAGTTGGAGGAGTTCTACAATGAAATGTTTACTGCTTTATTTGTCTTTGGCGATCTTCAGTACAAGGCTTCTGATTTGTCAGAATAAATATGAAGTGTTAGATGTGCTCCGCAGAGGTAGGCTAGCGCCAGACATACCTGAGGCGGAGGGCTTGCAACTGCGCTGCAGAAATTTAAAGCACCTTGTGAGATGGTTGCTGTGTTGACGGCCCTTTAAAATTAAAAAACGCGCTACTTTGAAACCCTTTAGAAACAAAGACGTTGTCTTTGCAGGGATGGCAAGACAGGCGGGATGTGGTTGCCTCGTTGTATGAATAACAGCAGTAGCCTGTTCGGCCCTGTTTTCTATGGTTCGTTGAAATTGCATTGTAATGCATAATACAACAAATGCTTGTACTAGTATCTTAATCAGCTGGAGCATATTCAACACGTCAATCCAAACACAAAAACTCTACTCCTCTGCCCTCAAGCTCGAGCGACCAGCCTGAAAGAGACGGTTAAGCGTCGAACTAGCAAGACTATTGCTTCTACATACCCTCATCATTTCGTCTACCAACAGCAGATTGCTAGCAATAACAGAGCTGGATGATTGTGAGAGAAGGCACAAACAAACTTCAAGCTAAGGACATACCAGGAGTGCAACAGGTGACGATGGACACGATAGTTGTCCCAGATTCCCTCAGCAACTGGGTCAAGTGCTTCCCCGGACGACAGATCAACTCCAACGATGTGGCCGTTTGCATGCTCCTCCTAATAAAGATAATTCGGTCATGACAAACGACAAAAAAATTATGTTAACTCTACCTGAAGGGCTACAATGGTGTCGAGAGGGTCGAATCCGGCATTCTGCGCAAGGACTTTTGGCACAATGAGCAGCGCTTCAGCAAACGCCTGAACACCGAACTTTGGCCTGCCCTTGACGGTATCCTTGAACTTGTTGAGGTGTTTGTGAAGCGCAACGTGGAATGCACCAGCACCAGCAACAACGTAGCCGTCCTCAATGGCGTTCTTCACTGCTCGAAGACCATCACGCACTGCATCATTGATCTGGTTTAAGATGTGGGCGTGGGGACCTTTTTTTCCGGAGCATGAGTCACAAAACAACAAGTTTAATTCAGATTTCCTACCAGTGATGAGAATTGTCACCGACAACGGCTTTGCAACCTCCTCCACAAAAGTGAACTTCTCCTCACCGAGAACGTGTTCGTAGACCAGACCCGCATAGCCCAAAACATCAGGAGTAAGGTCATCTACGGAATTTTGGGCAGTTCCACCACAGCACAATTGCAAGCTTTTTCAAAAATTGTCAGATTCAAGGGTCTTTCCCAACTCAATTTCACCTTTACCGTTCCATATTTCTTCGCTTTGCTCTTCGTAAAGCAAGAATGTTGTACTTTGCCAGAACATCCAGCGACAGAGGATCAATGCCCTTTTGGTTAATGACCACAAAACCTTTGTCGTTTCCGTCACAAACAGCCTTCTTAAGCTCCACGATTTTTGCAAGCTTCGCGTCGACAAATCGTCGCTCTGACTCAACCAGCTTCTCTCGCTGCTCCGCATTGCTGTAGAAGAATCCGGAGTTGATTTCACTGCAATAATAGATGAGTTGCATTCCTTATTCACATACTACCTTACAGCCCACCTCTTCTCGTACTCAAGTGACACGTTCAAGGTGAGGACAAAAGCGTCTTTGACCTTTTTCGGCATGTCCGGGTGCCGTGCACCGTGATCCATCACCAAACCCTTGATCAGCTTTGTATCTGTATCACTCTTGTGCTGCATCTTCATGATCTCAACCATGTGCAAATCAATGGGTTGTCCTTCCGAGTGAATGCACAATACGGCGTCCACCACCGCTTCGGTCAACGTGTCGGCGAGCTCTTCGCGAACTTTTGTGCGCAGAGATGTCCGCGCAACGTTGAGGAGAAGTTCGCGGTCAACAGCCTTTTTCGATTTGAACTCTTCGAGAAACTGATTTGAAATCAGTTCAAAATTCGATTCCGCCAAATTCATCCAGTTCTCACCAAAAGCGACTCCTTCTTCGCTAACTCAAAACCTTCTGTAAGGACCCGCGGGTGAACTCCTTCTGCCAGGTAGCGCTGAGCCTGCTTCAACAACTCGCCAATCATCAACACATTTGAAGTCGTGCCGTCTCCAGTCACGTCATCCTGAGCAGTGGCAGCTCGTGCAATCATTGCAGCAGTAGGATTTTGGATTTGCTTTGATAAAAGTAGTGGTTGGTATCAAACTTCAAAAGTGATGCCAAATCATACCATTTCACTCAGCAGAACCTTTCCGTCTTTCGTAAGCTTAATGTCGCCAGCTCCGCCAACCAACCTAAGAATTCGCGTCGATTGCGAGAAGTCAGTACCTCTTGCCACTTTCTCACAAAATTCTCAAAATTCATACATCTTGATGGTCCCCTTTGGTCCCAGGTTAGTTCGCAGGACATCCTGAAGACCTAGTGCACCGGTGATGTTGATCTGCAATGCCTGACCTCGTCGCGCAACTTCCGCCTTGGGATTCGCAAGCTGTACTGCTGCCGAAGACCTTTCAATTGAAAGCAGTTTATGAAGGCCAGAGCGCCCAAGGAATCAGAATTTTTCGTACGCAATTGAGTGTCGCAGTGACGGAAAAAGCAAGGTTATGAGGTAAGCATGGATTGATGAAAGCGATAGGCAAATTCGGTGTAAGCGTACATCTAAGCGATATTGAGTTCTCGTTTGAAATGCGATGGGAATTGCGAGTTTTGTGCAGCTTTTGTTTGTCGGCAATGGGAAGAGAATACGCCGTTAATTATTCCTTTTTTGGAAAACGCGATGGAAGCAGAGCAGCAGGAACACACGAAAACAACATGGAGAAAACTGATTCACTGTTGTTCACGAATGCACTTAAGATGCAGCGATCCGTAGTTGCTGCAGAGAGAGTCGGAAGAAATCCTTCCACTGTATTCGATCGAATCTTTTCGCTATTGCGCTTCATGTTTGGCATTTTTAACGAGATATCATCCTGAGCCTGGTTCGCTTCGTTGCGGTTTCGAAGACAAAGCCAAATGAAGATGTACTGGCAGCATATGAGGGAGGACATCGGGATTTTGGTGAAAATGTTAGAATACTGGATAAACCATCTGAAAATCAAAGTCCAGCATTCCTTTTGTCTTAAAGACTGAGTTGATGCTGTACTGCCAAATTGGTAGGTTCAAGAATTGGTGGATAAGGCTGAGGAGGTAGTTCAGCAAAACATTGATTCAGACATCCGCTGAAACCTCATTATGGTCACAGCTGCCGAAGGACATAAACTGGCACTTTATTGGTACCTATTCTTATCTTCCACACAATCAGATTCTGAGAATTTCCAGGTACACTGCAGTCCAACAAATGCAAAGTACTCGCAACTGTGCCTTCGCTTTATGCTGTTGAGACGCTCGGTAAATGCTTCATGCTCCTTTTACTTTAGATTCCTGAAGAGTTACTTTTTGAATTTCCAGACTCTATTAAGAAAGCGGACCTCCTTAATAAGCACAGCAATTATTGAACAACACCGCTCAGAGTATACATTCAGTCAATACTAGCGGTGAAGAGAGTATCCCACCTTTGCAAACAAACGCTTTGCTCTCTCTGTGCACACAAAGGCTTTTGATCACCTCCTGATGCAACAGCAAATGAAGAATTTTGTAACCACTGTAGTACCAAGCGCATTGGAGTGGAAGGATATGGAGTCAACTTTGTTCAAGCACTCAATATCATATAATCTCCAGTAATACATGGTGTTTTCTCAGAATCTTCAGGGTAGAATACAACAACCATAGGTCAAAATGGTGGTTTCTGGATGAAACCACCACCTGTTAAAAACCAAGATGGCTTCCTTGCAGCAGTAGGGCAATTCTCAGCTGTACTGTAGCTAGCACAGCTCTAGGTCCCTGTTAAAAACTAGCATATCAGACTGTTTGATATATGGGTTATCCTTTGGGTTGTCTTTTTTCTCTTTGACCTGAGAGTTTTTTTGTCAATCCCTCTTCATTCTTATTTGTGGACTTGTATTTCATGTATTTATTTCCATGTTTGGCAGGTCCTGTGTGGAGTGATCTTGGCATTTAGTGGGGAATGTGGTGTGGCTTGGTCCTTTGAGTTGATGTGACCAATGTCTTTGACCACAGGTATGCCCACACGCACTGTTCACTTGAATATAGGAGTTGATGTGACCAATGTCTTTGACCACAGCATTCCCTGGTTGCCTGACCAGCTTGGGTGTAGTGTACAGCCTGTCGGAGTATTAGGCATATACGCACCTGGGAGAACAGGTACTGGGCCAAGAGACGGAACCTGGAGCTGTTGTGCTAGCTACAGTACAGCTAAAGACGCCCTACTGCTGCCAGGAGAAGCCCTTGGTTTTTAACAGTCCCTTCACTTGGCCCAGTTGTCGATTGGGTGGTATCGAAAGCAAAGTTCCCTTATTGCACAAAGCTCTCTTTAGCCAATGCAATACAAGGTTCGGATTGCCTAAGCAGGAAGACTTACAAAACGTCGATTGTCATCTTGGAAAGTGTCTGGGTGGACAGAAAATACAAATGGCTTCCTTCTATCTATTCTTATGAGATCGGGTTTTACTTGGGTCTAAAGCTCGACCCGATAATGTGTTTTGCTTCTGGACTCAACACCCGACCCGGATCCGACCAGAAACTTTCCTGAAAACCCGCCTATCGGATCGGGTGCATTTTGTCAATGGACCCGAACCTGACCTGGAACAACCGGAACACCTGAAAACCTGCTGATCCGTAATTCCCGCACAGAAATTCACACACTAACATGAACATTAAACAATGACAATAAAGAAATAAAACAGCATGGCTGGCCAAAACCTAAATCAAGCAATAGCATAAAAACTCTCAAGAAAAACCCATTGCATAAAATAATGAGTGAGCCCTCCAAGGATATACAGAATTTAACACAAGCTCGCAGGTGCAGGACCTACCACAGCGTAATATCAAGATGCAGGGAACTTGCGCTCCATCTCTTCCAACCAGACTCCAGTGATTGTCCTAGAAATCAAATCTGTTCTCAGTATGTTTATCACATAACAGTTGAAAATACTCGTACCCTGCATCTAGCACCTTGATTCCCGCAAAATCCTTATAGTTCTTTTTGAAGCATTCTCTTAAGAGGTAGAATTGTTGCATTGTGAGCCTCAATCCCTCTGTAATTTCTCAGTACTACGTTGTGCGTGAGTAATCTGAGTAGGAGATTGTGTAGCTGTACCACCTGAACAACCTTGACCGGGGGGAAGAACTTGAGCAATGGATCCACTTGCACTGGCGCAGCCCCACTCCCAAATCTGCTCTGATCATAGTTGGATTTGGTCCATCCCTCACTCACTAAACTAGGTGGGGCACCAGGGTATCGGTGTTAAAAACCAAGGGCTTCTCCTGGCAGCGGTAGGGCGTCTTTAGCTGTACTGTAGCTAGCACAACAGCTCCAGGTTCCGTCTCTTGGCCCAGTACCTGTTCTCCCAGGTGCGTATATGCCTAATACTCCGACAGGCTGTACACTACACCCAAGCTGGTCAGGCAACCAGGGAATGCTGTGGTCAAAGACATTGGTCACATCAACTCCTATATTCAAGTGAACAGTGCGTGTGGGCATACCTGTGGTCAAAGACATTGGTCACATCAACTCAAAGGACCAAGCCACACCACATTCCCCACTAAATGCCAAGATCACTCCACACAGGACCTGCCAAACATGGATATAAATACATGAAATACAAGTCCATAAATAAGAATGAAGAGGGATTGACAAAAAAACTCTCAGGTCAAAGAGAAAAAAGACAACCCAAAGGATAACCCATATAGCAAACAGTCTGATATGCTAGTTTTTAACAATCGGTCAGACAGAGCTTGGTGCGCTACTCAGCCAGCTAGATGAATTCTTTATAAATGTGGCATCCAGTGTCCCAGCACTACAACCGCTGGAATGACGACTACGCCTACGGGGTCAAGTGTGTAGATCAGCAATTGGCTCTGCTCTGATCATGGAATAGAAGCCGAATCATGAAGTAATGATCAATGAAGAGACTTTATTGAATCAAGAAGTTATGATCTATGAAGCAACTGTTATTGACATAATGACCATTTCTGAGACAAACACATTGACGGAGGAAGTGTTGGGCGCCGTCACCCAAGCACCTGCAACCACCATTGCAGGATGAGCTGAACTGTGGCTGTTGATTTTGAGGTAAAAATGAATGATTGAATTGATAAAGAAACATGATGATTGCCGCTTCCATTACAGATCAGATGTAACAAAATCATTTCAAAAATTATCCCTAGAAAAGTTGGGATCTTGGATGAAAGGGCATAGAATCTTTGATCCCGTTTGTAGCAAGGGGTGTCCTAATGAAAACTGTAAGCGCATGAAAAGAAAGGGGATATTCAAGAGTAATGTACCCGCAACACTGAATCAAGTTAATTCGGTTAGACCAGACCTTTCAGGACCAAAAGTACACTCACATCTGCAAAAAGCGCTCAAGGCCTTGCCGTCGCTGTTCAATGATCTCATCTGCAAATCGGTTGGTGTAGACCTTTCCAGGAAGTGGAGGAATATTTACGCTGGAGCAGTCACAAAGTCAACTTCCAGTGCCGTACACCCTATGAACTGGTTACCGAGTCGATTCTCTCTCCAACGTGTCCCTAAACCATTCAAAGTCGGAGTACCTCCTGCGAACGGACGAATGCTTCAGCTTGAATGCTGGAATATTCGTCTGACACATAAATTTGTTAGACTCCAACCATCCCGTGCTTAAAAATGCTCACGCGGCAGATAATCTCATAGTCCACATATTTGTTCCTTCCTTCGCCGTGAAAGCGCGGGTTGCGCACCTCTATTTCGAGAAAGTTCTCAGGAATGCCGTATCGCTCCTCTGGCGTCTACATAATGAATCGATTGAAATCGGTATTGGAGAAGGTACACGATATGTATTTGCAATCATTACCTGCTCCTTGAAGTCGAGTTTTGAAATCTCGCCTAATTAATGCTTATCAGCTCAGCTTCAAATTCGCATCCAGCCCACCGTATGGCCGCAAGAAAGGTCTCAGGTTAGAAGAGCCGCGGGGTGATGATGAAGATGAAGTAAAAGTTGGGGGTCGTGCTGGCAGCGACCCCTGCGACGACGAGCCTTCCATTATCGGATTTGGTTGGCTTTTGGACGGAGTTGCTGTTGGGTGTGACCAGGCTGTGGCTGTGGCGAACGAGCATTCCCACGCTGGATCTATTCGACACATAGCTTGGTCTATTTCGCGCACTTGACTTCAAAGTATCACTCAGTAACAGATTCGGCTACAAACTGTCCACAGATGTTGAAGGCAGCTGCATAACGCTCTTTCATAATGTTTGTAAGATCCTTGTCATATCAGCGTTGTCCAGCATCACCTGACGTTCTCGATTTCTGCTTCCCCGAGCCTCTTTCACCATATTTCTCCACTGAGCACGTATAATTGCAGAAAGCTCAGCCTGAGGCACGTTCGGTATGCCGATTCTGGCTTTCGGTGTTTTCATTTTACTTTCGTCGAGAGAGCAGTGAATCCTTCCTTTCAAGATCTTTGGCAGCATGTTCGTATCCTGAGACAGGGCTGCAGCTTCCTGCTTTTTCTTGTGCAAGATCGAACATCGTTTTGACATAAAATCTTTCAAGTTGGTCCGTGAATGGAATCCAATATATTCATCCACTTCTCGTTCTCTTCTTCACAACGTTGTCGCTCAGCCGAGCCAAGAACGTGCACGATTTCTTGTTGGCAAAATTAAGGCGACTAATCTAGATCAGGACCGTAGATCATACCAGAAAATTACTCCGAACATAAGACCAGACGTCGGTTCATGAGCACAAGATTCTCAAGGGCAGTCACGATAGCCTGAACAGGACCCTGACCAATACAACTAAACGAAAGTTTGCTTCAAAGCAAATATCTGCCATTATGGAAAACGTACACTATCGCAATGTTATCAGCTTATTTTGTGAAAATGTGGGGCAGAATTGTGCCAGTTCTCCGCTTACAGAAAATCAGTTAACAAACGATCGGTCAACTCCGCATGCTATCATTTTGTCCAGATTCCGCATTGCGTACAAAAACTGTAGAATCAGGTATATTTCATTTCCTGATCTCAACAATGTAGCTCGGCTTAAAGCGAGTCTGCTTTTTAAGAACCTTGAATGTTTTCAGGCCTGCGAGGAGCAATGAAGCTACAGAGCAATTATAGGGGAGACTTTGGCGTTTTTTGAAATGACCAAACGAAAACTTCCGTCCTTGACCCGGACCCGGAAAGCTTTGCTCTTTAACAGTTCGAATGGGCCGAAATAAAGATAACTTCCACGCAGGGGTCCCTCTATCAGCCAGCCTAACGTCACCGAATAAGTATATTACTCACTTACGAGATTGATGTTTGACCGTTCAATCTGGCTTGTTTGCCACACTCGAATGTTTCCGATTTTTGGCCGCATCAATGCATTCGGCGTTGCGGAAGGAGAATGGAACGCAATGCTGAGCTGACAATAAGCGATCGCTAAGGAGCGAAGCACATGATCTCTATGCAAAACCGACCTCTTCTTTTCGCGAAAACGTCTATAGAAGGATCCGAAAAGGCTCTAGAATACAGCTGGACTAGGTGACAACCATCTGGGCGTGATTTACGGCTACTATATGGTCTGCGCTTACTTTCAAAGTTATGCAACGAAGGCTGGGGTGTTTGGAGCACCGAGAGCGAAACGGAGGCTTCTTCTGGTAATCAAGATTGCTAACTTCTCGCAGGTTCTAAACGTCATTACCCTCAGCATGGAGCTGTGTTACGGACATCTACCTTGATACTATCATGTCGATCGAAACGAAGCGGGCTCATTAGGATCTAAGAAGGGCTGTTCTTGGCTGCGATGGGAAACTTGAAGTTCTTTTGTGATTGATCGATTCATGTTTGCCGATTCCAAGTATCGACCAAAAGTTTGCAGCATTAATGGTTGTTGCTTTGCTCAAGAGTTCCTGGGTAACAGCCTCAATAATAGGGATATATAAAGTGGAACGGTTTTAAAACACATTACATTTAGGGAACTTATCCCCCATTCTTGTGTTTGGGCTGCGTGGAGGCAGCAATGGTGATGGTTGCGTTGCACCGACAGAGCCAACCGTGCGGGGACGTCGGGACTGATTTACTGCCACTATGAAGTGCAAAGCATGTTATAAATCTGTCAAGTTTACACCTGGAGGACTTGCCGCGTTTTTGAATATCCAATGTTGATTCGACCACAACGGATAGGTCTTCTTCGACAAAGCAGGATCGATTGCAGAATTAGGGAAGTCTGGGTTCGACGATTTTGGTCCGATGCATCGTCTTGAGGTGACCTCTTTCACAGTTCCAACTACTGGGGTTGGAACTATTGATGATTTGGGAGAACAGGCACATAGACATCCGGCAATGCAGATATGCTTTTTAGCAACAGTGGCAAGGGTCGCCCACTTGCTCTTCGCTCTCTGGGGTAATATGTATCACGGAATCCTCAAATGGCACCAGTCGATGAGCTGACTTTTCTCTATCTGAGCGCCGGAGAGCTGAAAGGCTTTGGTTCTTCTCCCTTGAAACTGGTCTGCTGGCACCCTGCGAAACAGAAAAAATGGTTCCATCATCGATAGTTCTTCCTCTAGACGTCGGCTGGCGAGGTGTGCAGAGCCGATTATCATCATATCGCCAGATCTTCGGTTTTCGGACGATCGTCTGTTCTTCGGCGTGATCTTGCCCAGCTGCCTCCGCTTTCTCTTCATCATCGCTGATTTGATTTCCTGTTCTCCATCTCTTTTAGTGTCCGTGATCTTCATTTAAATCTAATCTGCCTACCGCGCCACAAAGTCATCCAAATCAAAATGTCCGCCTCAATGAAGGGAGTCATTTCCACCGGAGACGACGGGCTCAAGCGGCTCTCGATCCTCGGGAAGCAGTCGATCGTAATAGGACACAGATTCACTCCTGCCTTGGCAGAGGATATCGCAACTTCAATTTCATGCTCAAACTTCGTCATCTTTACCGACTCAAACATCGCAAAACTCCATCTCGAGCCACTTGAAACTGCACTCAGGGATGCGCTTGCAAAGAAATCAAGCTCAGACTCTCCGAAGCGTGTTCTTTCATACGTCTTGCCGCCTGGAGAGTCTGCCAAGACTAGAGACACAAAGGCAATTGCAGAAGACTGGATGCTGTCTCAGAAATGCACCAGAGATACATGCGTGATTGCACTCGGTGGTGGTGTCATTGGAGACATGTGTGGTGGGTTCGTTGTGACTTGATTGTCGTGTCTTTCACTAACCGGATCTCCTGAAAGGGTTCGTCGCGGCGACCTTTATGCGTGGTGTTCCGTTTGTGCAGATCCCCACCACCCTCCTAGCTATGGTCGATTCTTCAATTGGTGGCAAGACTGCTGTAGACACTCCCCATGGCAAAAATCTCATTGGTGCGTTCCATCAACCCACTCGTATCTTCCTGGACACACAGTACCTTCGAACGCTTCCTCGACGCGAATTTGTGAACGGCCTCGCAGAGGTTATAAAGACTGCAGCGATCTGGGATGCAGATGACTTTGACGTGCTGGAGAATCGCACCGACGAGATTCTTGGATTAACTGATCCCAAAGTTGCAGAGAATGGTGAACACTTTAACCACGGTTTGAAACAGCTCTAATCTTTTATTTTCCAGCTGAAAGCATTGATAGCCTTTTGCGTGTGATCCTCGGCTCCGCTGCAGTGAAAGCACACATCGTAACTGTGGACGAAAAGGAGACCGGCCTGCGTGGACTTTTGAATTTCGGTCACTCTGTTGGACATGCCATTGAGGCCATTTTGTTCCCTGAGCTGCTTCATGGAGAGTGTGTGGCGATCGGGATGGTAAAAGAAGCAGAAATTGCCCGTCACCTTGGCTATCTCAGTGACATGTCACTTGGTCGCCTTGTCCGATGCTTACAAGCGTACGGTCTTCCCATTTCTCTGGAAGACAAGCTAGTAACGTCTCGTGCTCCAGGAAAGCACTGCTCAGTGGACGCGTTGCTCGACGTCATGCGTGTGGACAAGAAGAACCAAGGCGACAAAAAGAGGCTTGTGCTGCTTGCGACAATCGGGAAAACCGTCGAAGAGAAGGCTACTTTTGTTTCTGACGATGTGATTCGTAAAATCTTGAGCCCGAACGTGCGGGTATTCTCTCAAAGGCCAGAAAACAAGAGAGCCTCGACGGTCGCACGGACGATCTCGCTTCAGGTGCCTGGATCAAAGTCCATCTCCAACCGAGCTTTGGTACTTGCCGCACTCGGACAGGGCAAGTGTAAGCTCACGGGGCTTTTGCACTCTGACGATGTGCAGTACATGCTTGTTGCCCTTCAGAAGCTCGTTGGGATCGAGTACACATGGGAGAACAATGGCAGCACTTTGGTGATCCAAGGTGGAGCTGGTAGACTCCGCGTACCCTCGAGCGAAGTGTATCTTGGAAATGCAGGAACAGCATCTCGTTTCCTCACGAGCGTATGCGCCTTGATCCCGAAATCGGGCGAGACGACAGATACACAGGCAACCGTGCTCACTGGAAACGCACGAATGAAGCAGCGACCCATCGGCTCCCTTGTGGACGCTCTGCTTGCAAACGGGTCGAAAGTGGAGTATGTTGAGAGTAAGGGATGTCTTCCGTTGCGGATCACACCAACAGGTGGACTGAAGGGCGGTCACATTCGGCTTTCTGCATCGATTAGTTCGCAGTATGTTTCTTCTGTTCTAATGGCCGCTCCTTACGCCGCCGAGCCTGTGACATTGGAACTGATTGGAGATGCTGTCGTTTCCCAACCGTACATTGACATGACCACAGCCATGATGGAATCCTTTGGCATCAAAGTTGATCGTGAGGCAGGCACAAACATTTACCGCATTCCAAAGGGAGTTTACAAGAACCCGGACGCGTATCTCGTCGAGGCCGACGCCTCTTCTGCAACCTACCCTCTTGCATTTGCGGCTATCACGGGGGATACGGTTGTTGTAACTAACATGGGTAGCAAGTCTCTTCAGGGAGATTCCGAGTTTGCAATCAAAGTGCTCCAACGTATGGGCTGCAAGGTTGAACAGACTGCAACAAGCACGACCGTGACTGGTCCGCATGAACTCAATGCTCTCGGTGACATCGACATGGAGAGCATGACCGATGCGTTCCTGACGGCTTCGGTTCTTGCCGGTGTTGCGACACGCCCAGCTGCTGGAAGTAAAGAAAAAGAATCTGTCTCGAGGATCACCGGTATCGCAAACCAGCGCGTGAAGGAGTGCGACCGTATCGCTGCAATGGTCGAGCAGTTGGGTCGTTTCGGTGTCAAAGCCTCAGAGCTTCCTGATGGTATCCAGATCACTGGAACACCTCGAAAGTCACTGCGTGGCCCGAAAGGTGGCGTGAAGTGTTACGACGATCACCGTGTCGCGATGAGTTTCAGTGTTCTCGCTTGTGGGCTGAGCGGTGGACAGTCAGCCGTGGTGAACGAAAAGAAGTGTGTTGAAAAGACGTGGCCGAGCTGGTGGGATACCCTTGAAAACATTCTGGGTATACGAGTGGACGGAGTCGATGATCCTCCCAAGAAAGTGGTGTCCACTGGTTTCGTTAACGGGAAAACAAAAGCCCAACCCACTGAAGAGCTTGACGATTCCACCATTATCATCGTGGGAATGCGTGGAGCTGGGAAGACCAGTATGGGTCGCTCTTTAAGCGCACGATTCCAACGCACATTCATTGACATGGACGAGTACCTCGAGCGAACCCGACAGACCACGATTCCGAAAGTAATCGAAACGAAGGGATGGCCCGCATTCCGCGAGATGGAACTGCAGTGCCTTCGTGAAGTCATGAACGAATATCCGAAGGGTCATGTAGCTTCTTGTGGTGGCGGCATCGTTGAGACTGCGGACGCACTTGCGCTGCTCAAAGAATACTCTGGGCGTACAGGAGGAAAACGGAAGGGATATGTTCTGCACCTGCGTCGAGACATTGACGGTGTTGTGGAGTATCTTTCGATTGACAAGACCCGACCTGCGTTTGGCGAGGATGTCAGAGGTGTCTGGGAACGTCGCCGACCGTTGTATGAGGAGTGTGCCGACATCGAGTTCAGGCTTCCAAAAATGCCCACCACGGCACGGGAAAGTTGGTGGGTGCGTATGGAAGGATTGCTCGCACGCCGCATATCATTCTCTTTGCGAAAATCTTCGAGGCCTCCAGTGTCCGAAGGTGGCTTGCTGCCCACCTGCTTCCTTTCGCTCACATACTCGCAAATCGAAGAAGCGATCCCGAATATTGACCAGCTGAGCGAAGGCGTCGAGGCATTAGAGTTGCGAGTGGACATGTTGGAGCGAGCTGGGGAGATTGACTGGGTGGGTGATCAGGTTGCTTTGCTCAAAGCGCATACCACCCTTCCGATTATATTCACTGTGAGGACGAAGGGCCAAGGTGGTGCCTTTGCAGATGATGCCGTGGAGGAGATGTTTGAGCTTTTGCATTGGGGTGGCCGATGGGGCTGCGAGTACATCGACGTGGAAGTTACTGACTTGGACAAGCGTCGTCGAGAACTTACGGAGGCACTCGTCAGTGTCAAAGGGCAAGCTCAGATCATCGCGTCCTACCACGATGTTGCAGGAAAAGTCCCTTGGGCCGTTTCTGCAGGTGCTGCACCGTCGTCCATGGGAGAGAAGTACTTCGAGCTCCACAGGTACGCCGATGTTGTGAAGTTGATCGGTGTCGCTCGAAAGGTCGAGGACAACTTCGCCCTGCGTGAATTCGTCACCAATGGGATAAAGAAGCTTGGTTTGCCGCATAAGCCATTGATTGCTGTGAACATGGGCGAACAAGGCCGACTCTCGCGGGCGTTGAACGAGTTCCTCACACCAGTCACCCATCGGGCTCTTCCGAAGGCAGCGGCACCTGGGCAGCTCACAGTTGAAGAAGTGAATCGCATCCGCCACAGTATTGGACTGCTGCCTGCGCGCGAGTTCTTCCTGTGCGGAGAGCCCATCAGCAAGTCCTTTTCGCCGTTGATCCACAACACGGGTTTCCAAGTTCTCGGTTTGCCGTACACATACGGACTTCGGGAAACAACTGCGTGGAAGACGGTCAAGAGTGAGGTCGACGGACTCTCCGCTAGAGGACGATTCGGTGGCGCGTCAGTGACTATCCCCTTGAAAGAAGACGTGTTTGCAAACGTCGTTGAAGATATGAGCGACACCGCGAGGAGGATCGGTTCAGTCAACACGCTGTGGAATGTTCAGTCCAAGGAGAAAACCATCGTTTTTGGGGACAACACTGATTGGTTGGGCTTGGTCGCTTGCATAAAGAAGCGGCTTGCGAAGAAAGGTGTGCGTCCTGGCGGCAAACTCGTGGGCACAGTTCTTGGTGCCGGGGGTACAGCTCGTGCAGCAATCGTGGCGTTGGAATCCGTCGGTTGTAAGGAAGTGCGCGTTTGGAACCGCACGCAGAAGCGTGCAGAGGGTCTTGCAAAGGCTCTTGGAAACGAGCGAGTATCTGTATCCGCTACAGCGAAACTCGTCGACGCCATTCCGCAAGAAAAGGATGTCGTTTCCATCGTCATTGGGACGCTACCGCTTGCTGCTCAGTCGGAGCTCGAGTGGGATGGCGTTTTCGAAGGACGGACTGGAGTGCTGGTGGATGCAGCATACGCAGCGAGCGAGACACCTGTGATTTCTGCAGCTGGAAAAGCAAGCGGTGGGGAATGGGAATGTGCTAGAGGTATTGAGATGCTGCTCGAGCAAGGATTTGAGCAGTTTGAGCGTTGGACTGGGAAGGCGGCCCCTAAAGCGGCCATCGAAAAGGCGGTTTATGCCAGTTATGACCACAGTAAATGATGCGGCTTACTGTCTAACTTTGAGACATGCTGTGTTAGCAAAATACATTCATTTTGCGAGAACTCCTATCCTACTTCTTGTTCCTCGCCCAGATCATCAAATGACGACTGGAGCTGTAAGCGTCTTGAATCCATTCCTCCTTGATAGTTTCAAAGTTGCTGTCACTCAACCAACTTCGGTACGATTCCGCATCGGCCTGGCTCCACCATAGTCGCGCCCCACCTCCCAACCAGTTGTCCAAAGCGTGCGTGAACGCCTCCTCGCCAACAAGTACCATCAAAATACCGCCGGGTTTTAACCACTTTGACATTTGATGAAACAAATCAGGCTGCAAATCAACCGGCATGTGAATGACCGCGTATAGGCAGACAATAGCTTCAAAGCTGCTCGGTTCCAGTTCGAGTTCCAGCACATCTGCATGGATGAAAGTTGATCTCTCGGGAACGAGCGTCCTTGCGCGTTTGATCTGAACCTCGCTGATGTCGACCCCGGTAATGTGATACCCCGCTTTGCTAAGGTAACGGCAAACTGGGATGCCATTTCCACACCCAACGTCAAGGATACGCGCCAGTCCCACTTGTTCTCCTGCAAGATACTTCTCGAGTTCGATTAGCCAGGGAAGATACTCCCCGTCATCAGCGTCGTCTGATCGATAGAGATAAGATATTGCATCGTAGCCTGTCCGAACGCATTCGCGCTCGTCTATCCCTGGAGGTGTTTGCGAGGCGACCATCGTTCGAGTTGGGGCGCAGAGTCAGCGTGGAGTTCTCGACTTGCAGTCCGAGTTACGCCTTCGTGATGAATGTTAATTGCACGCTACCCAAGTTGTTCTGTCATCGTAAATAGTTCTATCTATCTTTCCTGAATCACAACCAAACCTCAAGAATAAGCACCATTACTCGCCAATATCTTCAAAAAGCGACCCGATTCAAGTTCGCCGCATCTGCCATAAATGCTTCGTCAAGTATCCGGAATCCAGATTCGACCAGCCAGCGTCTATACAAACAAAGTTGCAACCGGGAACAAAGGCCCTTGCGTGAGAGATGTGGGCGCTGCTGATATCAAGTCCTGTCACCGTATGTCCTTGAATCAAATTCTCGAGCTCCTCCATACATGAGCGGTATTGACCGTCACTGGCGTCTTCCGCTCTAAGAAATAGGGGAACTCTGTCATATCAAGAGATGGTGTGCAACCAAGATCGAGTTCCTTTCAGAAACTAAACTGAAGTTGAGCAATTTGATGGGGTTTTTGCTTTTCTCGTCAAGCGAAGAAACATCTCAAAAAATCATGTACACTGAAAGAGGCCGGAAAACGAATTGTTCCCAAGCACAACAAAACCGTACACATAACCAAAGCCCAAAAAACGGATATCACCATTTAGTGCTTCCCGTCCTTCTTGGCCAGCTCCTCCTTCAATCCCTTTGCAAGCTCCGCTTGCCTGTCCCTCATGTACTTTTCCTCCATCGCGGCCTCCTTTTTGCTAAAATTTGGAATAAGTTAGAAAACTGTAGGAAGAAATTCGATATACTGCTCACCCCCAAGCGCCGCCGCCGGATCTCACAGCGCCGCCAAAGTTGGAGTCCATCGGGTGGATCTGCATCTTCTCCGGGTCCTGTGTGGGGTCCTTCGGCCTCTGGGCTGCCGCCGGGGTGGGTTCGGGCTCGGCTGGTGCGGCCTCAGGAGCGGTCTCCTTGCGGTGTTCGAGATCGCTCTTCAGCTTTGCGGTCACCTCTCGCTCGTGCTCCTTGATGTAACGCTCCTCGTTAGCCTAGTAAAAATTGGGAACGTGTGTGAGACCCATGAAAGGAAAAACAGGGACGAAGCCAGGAGTCCGGTCTTCGGAGATATTCCCAACCTTCTCGCGCTCAGACCACGGGCCGCCTGCGTCACGGATGTTGGTAGTGTAAACCCGGGACGCGGTGACGGAAACAGCGGCGCCGCGGACGGCGAGAATGGGACGGAATCGCTCGATTGAGCGGTGGGCAGCTGCGGGCACGATTGTGCGGAAGTTGCTCATGATTGTTTGAGTGCTAACAGTTTTAGAGGTTTAAGAAGTTGAGATCGGGACGAAGTGACGTGGAAAAAGGTCGTGACCTCACAGACTTATGGGCTTTTTATAGAAAATAGCACGGAATGCAGGACGGAGTGATCCCGTGGTGTGTGGTACAATTACCAGTAGTGGATCATTCCACGTCAAGTTATTAAGAAAGTATCCGACCATATCTGGTCCATGCAAACTCAAAATTGAACCTGTTCTCTACGTTTTGTAATGGATGGCTAAAGTCCTCGGATGCGTTATGCGAGCTCATCATCTTCTCCAGCGAAAGGGTTCTTGTCATTAATGTGTTCCTTGCTCTTCTGCAAGTGATACGCTATCGGAATGGAGACAATCAACGTTGTTGTTCATTCCAAGTTTAAAAAAGGTTGCTTACTAAGTCCGTTCGGGTTCTTGTAAGACTTTCCACAATGTGCGTGCGGACACACGTAAGGACGCTCAGGATCCGCGATGAGTGGTGTCGGCACGGCAGGAGATGCAGGAGCCGGAGGGAGAGGCTGCTGTGCTGCTTGTGGGGGAGGAGAGACGGACTCATCTCCATTTGACGGGGTGGAAGGCGAATGTTCGTCTCCCTCTTCGTCAAGCTCATGCTCCTGCTCTTGGAAAGGCTCCTGTGGAAGAAGCTTGGGTAATGGTTGTTGGGAGGCGGCGATGGCGACTGCAGAGAGATGGGGCGGCTTGGATCCCTTGTACGCTGCTCTCAGCTGAGACTCGCCTGGAGGGTTGCCGAGCTTTCGCGGACGACGAGGTTTGCGAACGGGAAGGGAGGGGAGGTTCTGGTCTGCGCAGTGGCCCTTCTCGATATGATACGCTTCACAAAGAAACCATAAACATAGTAATTCAAACTGTAGAACTTACACTCACCAAGTCCGTTCGAGTTTCTGTAAGACTTGGAACACTTTGGGAAGGAGCACTTGAACGGCTTTGGATCACCAACGGTTGGCAATGTATGTGTGGAATAGTGATGCGAAATCAGCCCGTTGAGCTTTCTATACAGCTTCTCGCATCCCTGTGTGTCGCAACGATACGGTTTGTCGTCGTTCCGAAGCACCGTCGCCAATCCAGGAATGACCAAACACTCTGTTCCATCTGGCTGGATGATCACTCGTCCTTTCTCTGGAGCAGGCAGTAAAGAAGAGTCTGCGGAAGTTCCACGACGACGCCTGGTCGGGGTTTTTGTAGGCTTGAAGACAGGCGTGTCGTTCGAGTCTGTAGTCGGCTCTTCATCTTCATCAAATTCGTCTGCTTTTGAGTTGTCGATTTCTGGGCTGTTTGCAATTGAGCTCTCAACAGTCTGCACCTTGGAATGGTTCGGGTCATGTTCTGCGCCGGTGGGCTGGGGTTGTGATGGGAGAGCTGAAGCAGCACCTGCATTCACATTCGCATCGTGGTGTTCTGATACACCTTCAACTCTCTTCGTGTTTGCAAAAAAGTCTCCGGCGGCAATATCACCATTCGTTTTGTGAATATCAACGTCGTTCTGCGCAAGGACAGCCCATGATCCAGTAATCGGTGCAGTGTTAAGAGAATCGGTGCTGTTTTCAGCTGGACGTTCCTCCGTATCCAGGCGTTGTCGTTTGTTGGCTGCGTTCGGATCAACGTACTGCTCATCAACCATTGTAGGAAATGTTGCCCCCAGAGTTACCGAAACCAAACCCGGGTTCGGTCGTTTGCGAGATTGCTGTGGGTCATTGGGATTGTCATCGATGGGCACGAGCCAGGCGGGCGATGCCATCGGCAGTGCAGTCGCACGCACAGGCGAAAAGTGCTGTGCTGCAAGTGCTGGGTCGGGCTGTTGGCTTCCGGTAGCGAGCTGTGGTTTTTGGATCAGATATTTGATGATGCAAGGATATTCGAGAACATGATACCTGGATTGACGACATTCGCAGCGACGGAAGAAATAAGGGATGAGGACGATGAGGGGAGAATGACTCGTTTTTTTAGGCAAAAAAAAAGCAGTAGGGGTTTTTTACTTTTATGCGTGATCCGTTTTTTTTTTCCTTTTTTTTATGTCCCAATTTTAAAAGCAAACGGGGTGGCAGTGCAGGTAAATGAGGCTGCAAATAGCAAACTGAAACGAAGATCTGATTCGCTAACGAAAGCGCACGTCGGAAGGAAAAGGGAATCGTTTTGCTGATGCTGCTTTCTTTACAAAAATAAATAAAAGAGTGAAGCTGTGTATAAGCCCAAAAAACAATGTGCATGCTTGATTATTTGAGGCTGGTGGGTATTTTTCTGGTGGTAGGGGTGACTAGAAAATAATAGAATGCTGGTTCGTTCACCTTGTGTACGAGGAGCCGTGCATGTTGAAAGTGCCTGGTAGTTCGGCTGAGTGCAAACTGAACTAACTCTGGACTCTGAATTGACGCTGCCGTTCTGCCCTTCCACATCACAAGCTTGCAATTGGCTTCTGACATCTGTGTCAGGGACGGCCCCGCTAAAGTGATTCAGACTCAGCTTGCTCCTGCTGATTGAGATTTTGTCGATTACGTCGAGAAGATGATGAACTTACAGGCAGAAGAGATTCGGTGGCTTCATCAAATTGGCGAAACCTGACCCGATAAAATATTTTCACTCAATGATCTGGGTCTTCTGTTTTAGCATCTGGAATTAGTTGAATTAAATTGGATCGAGTAAAGATCTCGCCAATTCGTACTTGGAAAGACACAATTACACCCGATCGAGCTCGAGACGACACTGGAACCATCCAAATCAACTGAAGGAGCGAAATTTCAGATTTATAATCACATTAAATCAATGTATAGCTCTTGCGTGTCCGTTAATATCCGATGCTTGGATCCGCCAGAGCTCCGCCAGACAGCCCCCATTCCCATGGAACCATCGCACCAGCCTTTTGAAAGCTGCAACAGTTTGCGCTCATTTTGTCCCGGCCTGGAGCTACATTCATGGACAGCAGCGCGGTGAAGCGAAGTGCTTTGAAAAAAGAGCGGACGTGTTGCAGATCGACGTGACAGGGACACTGGGTTACTAACATCTAGATGAGACAGAGACGGGCATAGAATCGCACACTTTGAGGAGGAGGATCAAGACTGACGCGGCACTCATTGAGTTCATGGATCTGGCACGACCGTACGTGACTAGCGCGTATGTTGAACCCGACGAATCCCTTGTTGGAGTTCTTTCTTCGAACTTCTCTCAGCACTATTATAATTTTCGCGCTTGCTCCACCGATTACATACACAGACGCATCCATATAGGCGCCTTCTCTTCCTGGAACCTGTTTTGATAGAACTAATTCTCCAATATTCCCTTCCGAATCACCAGGCATGCTCAACTGTCACACCGTCAACTTAACGAGCCTTCGATGCACTTAGAATAAGTTATCAAAGTGCAATATCTCGCAGAAGCAACCCACCAGATCAAGTGGATAACTCGGTTCAGGACACCTAACGGCGTTATGTATTTTGAGCATTTCCGGTCCGATTTCCTGGCAACACAGCCACACGTCACGTTTGTTCTTCCACGGCTAATAAATCTTTTGCACAGCATTTTCCCCATCCAATAGTTCATCCGGATCACCACGGTCTCGCGAGGCATAACCCAAACACCTTCCAGCATGCCAATCGAACGAGTCGCTAACTTTGACTTGCCCTCTTCAATGAAGGCTGTTGTGCTCAAGAAACCCACGGTGGAGACCCCGAAAGGCCTCTCACGTTACGATCCCATTTCGGTCGAGTCCGGTATATTGGAATTCCCTGCTTACAAATGCAATACTGATCCAATAGCTTGGTTATTCAGTTCCCCTGCCTGAAGTGGCTCCTGGGCACGTTGTTGTGCGGCTGTATGCAGCTGCCCTGAACCACCGCGACGTCTTCATGAGGCAGGCACGTAATCCATATAATTTTCCGCATTTCGTATCTAATCCAGCCAATTCAGGGTCTTTATCCCGGAATCCAGTTCAACTCAGTCTGCGGAGCTGACGGTGCTGGCCTCGTTGTCGCCGTGAACCCAAAGTCCCCGAAACATTCCGCCCTGCTTGGAACCGCAGTGATCATTCCCCCCTCTGTGGGTTGGGACTCGGACCCACGCACCCCCGAGGACATCACTGAGTTCCGTCTCCTCGGCCAGCTCCCCCTGCCAGGCACTTTTGCCCAGTACATCGTTTTCAATGCAGATCTTGTCCTCCCTATTCGTCCTTCTCCGAATGCATCAGTCCCGTTGCGCTGGTCTGACTACGCCGCTATCCCCCTGGCGGGTCTTACTGCCTGGCGCGCTGTTGTGACTGTTGGACGAGTTGACAAGGGTATGAAGATCCTTATCCCTGGTATCGGTGGTGGTGTCGCCCTGTTTGCAATGCAGTTTGCCATCGCAAAGGGAGCAGAGGTCGTGGTGACAAGTTCCTCTCCCGAGAAGATCCAGCGTGCCATCAAACTTGGCGCGAAGGGAGGCGTGCTCTACACAAAGCGTGAGTTTCAAAACATCAAACATTTGCACATTTCGATGCTGACCATCCCATATAAAGCCACGTGGGTGAAAGAAGCCCAGGCATTGGTCCCCGAAGGATACGATGCTGTGATCGATGGTGCCAGTGGCAGCAACTGGACGTTGTACCAGAAGCTCCTGAAATCAGGCGGTAGTGTCCCGGCAATGGTTCTCCGAGCTCAGCTCTAACGCGCTTGCTTTAGGTGTCCTTTCTGTTTATGGTGCAACAGCTGGATCAACATCGGAAGTCATTGTAAGTCCATAGTTTGTTGACTTCAAATTCTAGACATTGACTTTGCTTTTGGAACTAGGCTCCTTTCCTGTGGTTCAAGGTAAAATGAGGGACTATCGCAATTGGTCAAGTTTCTCATAATGATTTGAAAAGCATCTCGAGATCCGCGGTGTCTGTATGGGATCGCACCGAGAATTCTTAGAGATGGCAAACTTTGTAATGGACCATGGAATTCGCCCGGTGATTGACACCGTGTACAACAATGGATTCGACACAATCGAGGATGCGTACGTCAAAATGCGGTGAGTTGTTATTCCGTACTCTCGATAATTCTTCCTCCTCATCATTTGCACATTCTTCCTCCTCATCATTTGCACATTCTTCCTCCTCATCATTTGCACATTCTTCCTCCTCATCATTTGCACAAGGGACGGAAAGCAGTTCGGCAAGCTTGTGGTGGCCTTTGGGACCGACGAACCTGTTGGTGCGGGTTCTAAGTTGTGATTTACTTTATGACCGTCCTCAACTTTTCTTATGACGGGCTGTAGCCCTTTGTGCATACTTCGATATGCATGTTCACCCCGTAAGTATGCGGTTGTCATGCTATGTAACTTCTATTTGTTCCAGAAAAGACATATTTTTTTTCAACGTGTGATATTCGTTTTTGCCTTTTTTGGACTTTGTGGCGTGGCATCAGTGGTGCTGATTTCTGGTGCGAACTAGCAAATCTTCCCCACCAGATATGGAGCATATTTCAGGACACATATCCATCGAAATGTCCCAGCATGGTGATCCTCCACCTCATTCCCCACTACAACTGCCCTCGATGGCACTCCCACCTGCTCCCCCTGCCCTCCCACCAACACCTGTCCCAACAACCCACGAAACCCGCACCAATCCCTACGAAGGTGTTCTCGACCTATCACAACCATCATCAAAGCGTTCCAAGCCGCCGCAGCAGCAAAGAATGCAGATGTTCACTACCAAAATGACCATATCTAAGGGCGTCGCCCCCGATACGGACACACCTCTGACACCCGAGTGTGAGAACGCACAGTATGTGGAAGAAGGGAAAGATGTGAGCGGAAATGGGATTCCCGCATCGATGATGATGAAGTGGAGGAAGAAACGAGGCCCAACGGTGGGGAACAAGATCCCGTTTGTAGGTGTGATTCGAAAAACACCATCTCGAGCGGACATTGCTCGGGGGAGCAGCACCGAATCTGGAGCGAATGGGGAAGCAAAAAGTGGAGGTGAAGAAGAGGGTGTAGTATCGAATGAAGCGGAAACAACGGGAGCATTGAGCACGAGCATATTCGCAGCACAAGGCAATGATGATGGAGACCCCGCTGGTGCGGGATCCCCAGAGCCGAAAGGAAGCCTTACTTGGCATCAATACGTCGGACCTGCGGATGGCCCATCGCGTGAGGATCCGGGTGTGCTGAGCGGGGTGAAGCGGATGAAATGGAGTCAGAAAGTCTATCGGACAAAGGAGGAGGAAGCTGCACAAAAGTCTAGTATGGAAGAAGAAGACTCGGAAAAGGGAAAAAAGAAAGAGGAAGGGTCGCCACGGCGAAGTGTCAAGAAGAGCCGTGGATCTCTGAATCGATTGGGGGGCAAAGGTCGGGAGAATGGTGAGGAGAAAGAAGCTGATGTTTCATGGAAAGAGTTTCCTTCGACAGCTGATAATGCATGGTATGGGTCCTCTGTTCAGAGTCTTCGAATTGGATCTGCAGAACCAGCCAAGGATACACCAGTAGCAGCAGCAGAACAAAATCAAAGTGAAGCAGCCCCTCCCTTTCGATCAGCATCTCCTGCCGAAACCCCCGCGGAAGAACCTCCCTCAACTGGCAAAAGAAAGCGAGCTGCCGCACAACCAACATCTCGTCTCCCAAAGACTAGGAAAAAGTCCACCACTGTAGATCCATCTCCTCCACCACCACTACCTCCTCCCGCACCGACACGCACATCCACACGTATCCGAAGAAGTGGACGGTTGAGCTTGAACGGTCACAACCCACCTACAAACGGAGATCGGCCGAAGCTGACAAAAGCCGAAAAGGAGCTTTTCCTTAAACGAATCACTCAGCTCAGCTCGATTGAAGTGGAGTATTTGCACAAGAAATTGGTGGAGACATTGAACAGCAGCAAAAGCGGAGAGATTGAGAAGGAGATTCGACTGGAACTCGATAACCTTTATCCTGTGTTGTGGGATTTGTATGATTACGTGATGCAGTGTGAGGTCGATGAGCTGGAATGATTGCAAAAATGAAGTGTGTTACCACCAACACCAAGTCACGTGACTGACGCGATGTTACCAAATATGAACACCAAAAGGTGCTCGGCACTGAACGGTTGATTAATGTCGATTAAGTTATTCCCATCATAATCATATAGGAAGACGGCTCATGGAGGCTCAATGAAAGAAGTTCAGACTATTATGGAGCTCTGTCAGCAACTAGTTGCATTGTCAGCTGTAGACAGACGTGAAGCAACTCTCAAGGGCTTGAAAGATCTCATGGAAATAAAGGTCTGGGATGGTATTTACGCCATGTGGACAGAAAATTTACTACGATACGAAGTCGATGATAGATGGGTCAAAAAACGACGATGAAACTGTGCTCATTGCAATGGAAGCAGTGGTTGCGATGGTTAACGTGGGACTTAGAAAACAAGTATTGCGGGGAAGGATTGTGGAGAAACTATCGGAAGAAAAAGGTACAGGACTCCCAGCCCTCTGAATGGCTTTTGACGATGAATCAAGATATATCTTTGATCCTTCAACAACATCGGGAGGATTTTGCTCAGTTGATTTGGAAGCGCAGAACGGCAATGAGACGGGAATCGCGCAATCTGTTCCAGGCTGGGTAGAGCTAATATATTTCATGCCGAGTTTTTATGCACGCTTGCTCACCACCATGATAAGGTCCGCAATGGCATTTCGATTGGGCGACATGATTTCCGAGTCAACTCTGGAACTTGCCCAAGGCTTCGAAAGACTTAACCAAGGTCGTCTCTGTCGAGATGAAGTCACCACCACATTTGTCACCGACGATGACATCCCTTTCTTCTTCAATAAGAGGGTAAGTGCCATCGGATCAGAACTATATGGGTTTCTTCACTGAAAGTAGATTGCACTATCTAGGCCACGGATGAAATGTCCGCATATTTTTCTGGCTGCAACGAGAACCGAGTTCACGCTCATACCTCCACCGCTCCCGACGGCCCCTCGCATCATCGCAAACTCGCTGTCAACAGCTTCTGTTGCCACACCTGAACACTCCAGATCAGGGACAAACAGTCACGCCTCTTCCGCGAGGACCCATCGTTCTGATCCCCCTCAAGCTCCCGAAGCCGCACCCCCACCACCACAGCCGCTCCCGGAATGGAACTCTCTATACGCGACCGATGGTCTCTGGGCAATCCGACTGCTGCACCGTTCGCACATCAAAGCATTTCTCTCACAAACCCACCAAGCATTCGAAAACTCTGTTACGGCTTCCAGACAATCTCAATCGCAGGTACTGGACCCTTTATCGTGCGCTCGTTGGCTAGCGCGGGTGATCGATGTCGTTCATCCTTCGCATACGCTGCACTCAAGCACACTCGTGTACCCTCTCATTGCTGGATCAATTGTGCGTCGCCGCCTCGCGGTGCTCAAGTATGATCTTGATTCAAACTCAGTAGCTGGACATCACGTAACTCTCGGTGACGATTTTGTGCCTGCGGGACCGGGACCACGAGATTACTCCCCTGGCATTGACGTAAAAACTGCATGTGATCTAGTTTTGCAGATGCGCAAGCGCGTGGACAGAGAGTTCCTTTTCCATTTGGAATTTCAGACGCCAGATAAAGTCGTGTGGAGAGCAGGTTCGTCTGTGGGACTTACTGCTGGTCTCATTAACGAGTGTGTTTTAGGGTTTGTTCAGGCTCAACACATGGCTGCGAACAATCACACTCGATATCCTGGTGATGATCGTTACGGCTTTGGGTTCGCTTCTGATGGCACATTGCTATGGAATGGAAAACAACATAAGTAAGCCAGCCTTATGAAATCAACAGCTTGTCGTTGAATTTTGGTGCAGGTATATCGATGATCCACAGGATCCACACAGCTTTCTTGGGGTGAGAACATGGGGCATGTTGATTGATCTGGGGAACGGGTCGATATCCTTCGTCGTGGATGGGAAGCTTCAACCCGTTGCGTTCGGATACCGCTCTGAAGTGTTCTCTGAGGGTGATGTCGATTATCAAAGGTCAGACTAAGTATATTGAGAATTTTTGTGGTCTGAGCTCATTATTTGCAGGAATGTAATCCTAACTCAGCACCTCATTCCAATGTTTGCATTGAACTGTAAGCACTTTAAAAAATCTCTTTATGGTGTTCCTCACATCTCATCAGCTCCACCGAGTAATCTCATCTCATATGGGGAACCTCCAACTCTCAAAGCGAATTTCGGAAGTACACCATTCATTCATAAGATCTCCGCCAACTCATGCGAGAGCATACTCACCATGAAAACATCTAAAGGTGACTCCTGCCACAAGTTTCGCGTAAATCCAGAGGAAATGCTGACCTGCTCAACAAACAGCCACCCAATCTATCGTCGATGGAACTGCCGCTGAGCACAACGAGAAAGAGGAAGATGAAAAGGCGCAAATCGTAAGCCCCCTTTTGTGATAAGGAGAAATCTCCGGTAACATTGTTGGTCTGACAACAACATTTTTTTCAGGCAATGGAAAGGAACACGTTTAGAGCAGCCATCACAAGCGAGACGCTTAGAAGCTTTTCCCATTTCCCACCCTCGACATACCGACGATCACTGGCATGCACGAAGATTCAGCGAGGTAAGCAAACAGTTTCCTTGCAGCAGGCATCTTTTGAATCTTTTCGTCACAGCATGGAGACGGTACAGCGCCGCGAAAATGCGCAGAAAGTTGCGAGCGAAGCAGTATGCTGCAGCGATATTGATACAGCGGGTTGCAAGGAAGAAGCTGCATCGGCTTCGGGCAGCAAAGAATGCAGCCGCCGCACTTATCCAACGGAATTGGCGGCGAAAGTCGTTTATTTGGAAAGCACTGCTTCGTAAGTTTGACCAATCTAATTCGATACGTGCATGTTCACTCAAATTTTTTTGAACCTGTACAAAAGGATGCAAGTATCAGCAACCTATTTCTGAGCTTCACAGATGTGCAAAAGTCATCCAGAGCAAGTGGAGACATTGGCATCTGTACAAAAACTCACCCATCGCTTTGAAGTACAAGCACCGCATGGAAGGTATCGCTGTAATAGGACAACAATTTCTTTCGAGTCTCATAACCAAATACTAGATATTGTTGCGGCGGTTAACATGATCATCGCTTGGTGGCGTCCGCTTAACACACGGCTTGTGGAGTACAATGCCTTGTATGATGTATGTAGCGAGATTTCGGTATCACTGTTTTGCTGATGCCATTTGTTTTAAGCAACATAAAGCTGCCACCACTATCCAAAGAGTGTACAGAGGTAAGCTGCATACACAGCCCAAGCGCGCTGACCTTATTAACTTCGTTTCGATGCAGGCTACTACCTACGTCAACTCTTGCGTCCTGATCTGAGGGACAAGCTCAGGGCCTTGGGACAGTCTGTAGCCCGCAATAGGCAAGTTTCAAGAATCATGGCCAGATTCCATTGTTGACGTGATAGAAAAATAGACACCAGCTGATTAAGGTCAAAGGAGTTTACGTTCTCCAAACCGCTTGGAGACAGTTCCAAGTGAAAAGGGTTCGTGCAGACAAGTTCAAGATCCGCAACCGGGCAGCAGCACGGATCCAGGCAGTTTGGAAAGGATTTTGGGTTCGATCGCGTATGTAGCGAATTGCTTCTGTGGAGCATGTTTTACTCACTGAAACGGAAACAGACGTGCACCTTCGATTCTCATACGGAGAGGCCATCTTTCTCTCCGCAGTTTGCAGGGCCTTACGACAGTGTCATTTTATATTGAAGATGTACAAACCTTGTGGTATTGTTTGCCCAAAATGAGAAAGCGAAAACGTAATGTATTACATGAAAAGACAACACTCCGATCGTTATGGACGCCCAAAACTCCATCAAACCCCAGGCGAGAAGCGCAAACCTTCGGCGCCTCAGATGTAGGTGATCTGATCATGATCACTCGCAGCGTGTGCGATGATGATGGCAAGAAGCTCCTTAATCGCCTCCTCCAAAATAACCACGTTCTTAAGAAACTCGCCCTCAAGATCAAGCACAACCGCAGCAGATTGGATGTTTGGAACCACAACTCCCGCGAAATCTTCTGCGTACCGCGTGGACGTGGATCGCGGTGGACGCATCACGCTCCGTCTCCCCGATCCACCAGGTTGCTGTTGCTGGAACGACCCATTCAGCACACCACTAAAGAATCGCCGCACTGCCAGTGCTGTTGCGCTCGTTGCTGTGGCCAAGTCGTCGACAGCGTCCGAATCCGATGGCACCGTCGTCGAGCTAGCGTTCGTAGTAGACCCTTCCGTTGCTTTCACGATCGCGTACGAGGAGTCTCCAGACCCATCCTGGTTCTCATTCGCCGCGATTTCAGGCTGAGTTTCGGCTGGAAGATGTGTAGACATTCCGGGTTCGCCCCTATGGGGGTCTGATGCGGATGTTGCGTCCGGAGCCGTAGCGTATCGACTCGCCGAAGCGCTCTCATCGACAGCAGCCTCGATCTCGACAGGCTTCCGCTTCGGTTCAACTCGTGATAACCTCATCGACTTGCGAGATCCAGCTCCGCCGCCACCGAACCCAAGCGCTTGGCCAAAGAAGCTCGGAGGGTTCGGCCGCTCGAATTTGCCACTGTAAAGCATTTCGCGGGTCTTGGCGAGCGATGATGCAAAGTCGGGGAACGATTCTTTCTTCTTGTCGATTTCGTGCATCAATTGCACGAGGATACTGTAGAAAGATCGGTAGTCTGTTTCGTGAACCTCCGCGGCGTTGCTTGGAGCCGTCCCATCGCGACTAGAGCGAGATTCAACTTCTTTGGGCAGCCCGGATGGCGGGTCCAAGAAAGATTCTGCGGAAAACAGATACATGTAGAGCAGAGGTTCAGGCTCAGACGCGAGCTGTGAGAGAACACCCGTGAGGGCAAGGTTGATCTGATAGGAATGGCTGAAAAATGTCGAGAACTTTATCAGAAGTTTGCGCAATGTTGAATCACTGCCGATCGCACGCATCTGATCTTTGAAATTCTCGGCATTGTGAACATTCCCGGGAGCAGCTGGAGAAAGCGGAGAAGCAGATTTAGCAGTTGGGGACGAGACCAAAACAGATGGCGTTCTGAATGATTGATTCGACCTGTTGTGTGCAGCAAGCATATCCGCAGCATCATGAATGTACGATTCCAAACTCTGTGGTGTTTCACCATCCATCTGATCTGGCGGGAGCATCGCGAAATATTTGCTAACAATAGCCAGATGCTGTTGAATGTCAAGCTTCAATC
Organism: Cladochytrium replicatum; assembly: GCA_025526935.1. NCBI lineage: Eukaryota > Fungi > Chytridiomycota > Chytridiomycetes > Cladochytriales > Cladochytriaceae > Cladochytrium > Cladochytrium replicatum. The sequence goes on from JAHLKD010000020.1 coordinate 461,253, forward strand.
CAGAGCTTCCATCTTCCTGCGTCCGTGGCAATTTTTCAATGATCAAGTGAAGTGCATTGTGACTCTGTTGTGAGAGCAACGAATGAATGAGCCGCAGCGTCGCTGTGACCACCTCTTCCGAAAGCGAGTTCAGTTTTGATAGCAAGATATCTCTGACGTGAAGTCGGAACTCTGAATTTTCTTCATCTAAGTGTGGTTCTGCTTCCCCCGCCTCGTCCTTGCGCACTCTTTCGCCCTTCTCATCTATTCCCTCCGCCCATTCCGTCAGCCCTGCGTCATCCTCTTCGCTCCCCATGAGGAATTCGCAAAGCAATTTCGAAAGCTCGTCACTCTCTGTCGCCGTGCGAACCATTTCCTGTAGGTAGAAGAATGTTGCCACCGTCGAACCGTCAAAATCTGAAGCGCCTTGAATAGATGGATGCACGATCAAGTTGAAGAAGCTTGATGAAAGCTTTGAAATCAGGGCGTCTCGGATTGCCGTGCTCGGACACCGAGTGAACACATCCTGAGCAAACATCCACAGTTGCAGAAAGGAGTCCAGATCTTCTCTAAAAGATGACAACGCAAACGAGTTGGTGACATTAGAATTGCTGCCAAAACTGTTGTAGCCTGCTGGCAGCCGTGCTGGTAGCTGGGCATACAATCCACCAAGACCGGCATCAACCATTCTTGGGAAGTCCGATTGGAGAATGTAGATTTCCAAATCAGACTGCGGATGAACAAACTCCAGTATGATCAAGCATGCAGTTCTGGCAAAATCGCCACGTCTCGCTTCTGAGTCTCCGTGCCTTCCAGCGAGATGAATGCATCTCATAAAGTGCTCGAACAGCAAAAACTCGAACTCAGGCTTCTGAGCCGTTGTAACTTGAAACTTTTGACCATTAGGCGCAATCAGAGACGTTGTGGATCCCTCACGGGACATTGGAACCGGAGACATTGGCTCAAGTGTTGGCTTTGCAGCAAGAACCGCTGCCCGATTCGGAGTTTGGGGTGCCATGGCAAGTCCAGCTGCAGCAGACTCTACGGTCACATTACGTGGAATGTAATTTGTCGTGAAAAACACTTCCAAGAGCACCGGGAGTTCCTGCATTTTACTGGCGATGTTGTATGCAAGCTCGAGCATTTCCTCTTCGTACCGCATGCTCGTTCGATCACTTAGAGATTTTCGTAGCAAATAAAGTGTCGGGCGGTGGATTGCATTTTGGATGAGGATCTTGCCATCAAGCAACCCGATAAACGATGATAGGAAATGGATAACTTCTCCTCGAAAACCCTCAGGAATATCTGACTCGGATATGCGGATGAGGTGACCCAGCATGTCGGTGTTGAGGAACAGTTCTGCGCAACCTCCCTCCTCGACCGAACCCGGCTCAGAGACAAGCGCCGCCTCTCTGACCAACAAATCCACCATTGTTTTGAGCGATGCGGGAATATCAGTGTCATGGATTTCCCGTGTAAGATTTGTTTCCAGTTTGCATTCGAAAAGAATTGTGTCCCAAGCTCTCTGGAACTTGTCAATGGGCTTTCCGACTGGCACAACCTGGGATATCCGAGTCTTTAGCCGGTTCAAGAAGTTGGAGACGTCACCCATTGTGGATTACTTCGAGTTCTTCCTCCCGAATGACAGATCCATTAGCCATCTCCAGAACAACCCCCCACACCGTCCACTCACCTATAGCTAGTTACAGCCACACGGTCACCGCTGGTGTGGCACAGGACAGTGGTAAAGGCTATGTGATTCATATAATGGAGCAATTCCCCGTTCAGGTACAACAGCATCAAGAATTTAGCATAGCTCCAATTTAGTCCCCTTCGTTTAGATTGCGATGGTGATCAGTTGTAAAACGGTCAGAACGGCGCTAGTGAAATATATATTGATATTATTCAGGTGTCACTGCCACAGCCGGGTTTTACCGACTCGAAAAAAACACAAATCGAAGTACCCAAATATGGGCAAAATATACTCTAAAAATGATTCTTATGACTTGAAAAAGGAATCACCAGCATAGCCCACAACAGCTGGACTTGTTCGGTTGGCATTGGCGAACATAAACAACCTGAAAAAAAAATAATCGTCATGGTAGATCAGCACAAATCATAGCGCAATGCATACCAAAAACACTCTCTCAACACCACCGAAAGAACCCGATGAGAACTCCCGACACCGCTAGCCAGGATCCCAAGAAAAAACATCTTTGAAAAAGTGTGGTTAGCAAAAGAATAATGCTCCAACTATGACCAAGAAAACTTACCATACACCATACTGTTAACAATAGCAAGGGACGCAACTGCCAGAAGTTGGGAAAATAAGGGTGAACGTTGGTGCGTGTTTGGAAAAGGTGTGTGACCTGGGATTGAGAAGGGGAGAACGGGGCTATTTATACAAAGATGGGTGGTGTGCCTCAGAGGAACTGAGGCCTTTTTTATCAAGATAAAGCGCGACGAGGATTTTACTGGATCATGTAAACGAGAGCGTGTTTCGAGAAGAGGCAAGAGTCAAGGATAACAGTGGGTTATTGAACAAAGAACAAAACTGAGGGGAGTACAGGAATAGCGCGAAACTTATAAAGAATTTAATCGAATCACAAAGAGTGAAATATAAGGACATGACCAAAGGACACGTACAAGAAATGATAAAGAGATCCGAAGGTAATAACAAAAAGGAGTCAAACATCAGTCACAATTGCTCAAAGGAATCTTTTCGAATCAAATGTTAAAATCGAACAACAACCAATTAAAACGAAACAATGTTAAGTGATCTCCTCCAATGATTTTGTCCCCATTGCCCCACCAGTTGCCAAGACAGGTTCAACCCAGCCAAGGTGAGTCTAATAACAATAAGCTCTATGACTCGTTGACTTAACCCATTTTGAAGGGGTTTTCGGCATGCCTCCCTTTTTTATGGCCACTGTGATGTTTCACACGACGCACTGTAAAGACCGTGCGCCAGCAGCAGCTGGCCAATGGATCTTAAACCACTCAATCAAATCCGGGGACTTGGACAAGTTCTTGTTGTTTAGATCATTTCTTCTTGTTTTAGTCTAACTGGTGAATCTGATCCTCGCCAACCACTCTGTACTGTCCTGGCTTCATTATTGGCCTTTCTCCCTGCTTTTGTGTGAACATTTGCCCAGTCTCGTCTTCGAAAAATCGTGCAGCGGGTACTGTTATTTGCGCAAGCACGAAATTCTTCTTCTTTCCGATTTTCGAGGCTAAAGAATCGATACGAACGATATCACCGACCACGGACTTGGATTCCGGGTCGTGTACGAGAAAGTTTTTATGCTTGACGATGGGCTGACACGCAAAAAACGTGTCAGATGTTTCAACCCAGCATGCTGTGGATCTAACGCACCTTTTGTGCGACGGGGTGTATCTTCTCTCTTGCCACTAGCACCTTCACCGTCTTCTGTGAGCTCAGCTTGATGACTTCCCCTAAAAACGATTGGGAGACCCGCCATCCGCCCAAGCCACGCTCATTGAAATGCGGCTTTTGTTCGGCTCCGACCTGCACGGAAACCTGAGGCATTACGCCAAGCTGGTCAGCCATGCAAAGCTCTTGAACGTGGATGCTCTTCTCCTCGGTGGCGATCTTGGCCCGAGACGCGGAAATCTGGCTTCGAAGGCTTCACACACATATGTTGCTCCTTCGTCGTCAATTTATTATCCAGGGGCCCCCCCTCGTGAAGCATACGCACCGGTTCATATAATGCCCGGGGAGCAAAGCGCTGCGAAAGGTTTTCATGAAGCTATGGAAGAGCACTTGAAGGACGACACTGAACGATGCCTAACACCTGGTCTTCAACAAGAATTTTTCCTCAGCCAGATTCTGCCTCTGCTGCAAACATGCGCTGTTCCGGTGTACCTGATTTTTGGAAATTCGGATTTCAGGGTTCGCCTCTAACTAACCTTGACACTTCGATCTCTTCTCAATATTTCCAAACAGGCAAACGTGCCAGCGTACAAGTATGCTGTGGCACAATCTCCACCGGAAGTGCAGCGTGTAACGATTTTAGATGGAGATGTCGTGTATCTTGCAAGAAAGAACGATAACGTCGAGAATCAGCAAACAGAGGCAGACGGATACTGGCTGTTCGGGACTCCATGGGTTCCACTCTCACACCATCTTAACAAGGACTGGGAGCTCTTTGATTCCAATGGTGATGATATCAAGCAGCCTGATCAACGGCCGAAAGGATCTGTTTGGGGTGCGGTAACTGCGCTGCCTCCTCACGAAGCAGCATCTCCAAAATCGGACGGGACCACTGTATCAGCTCACTTCTTCCCAGCCCTAGTTTCGCCGTCACCAACTGTGCAAAGTCAACTCGAGGCATTCTCTTCCACGCATTTGGACACGAATCGTGTCGATCCGCGTCGCCTGGTTGTCATGTCACACGGGCCACCACACATGACAAGGGCGGACATCATTCGAGCAGGAAAGCACGTAGGAAGCCTGGCTCTGCGGAGATGGACAGAAAAGTGGAGTCCTCTTGTGATACTGACTGGCCATGTTCACGAGACAGTCAAAATGTCGCAGAAAAGGTGGGAAAAGCAGAAAAGCTCAAAGTCCAACGGAAAAGAGAGTGCCCCTGAGTTCTACGACGTAATTAGCGGAGCGGGTGGAAACACAATTGTTGCACCATCCGGAAATGACTTCAAAACGGATGTTGTTTCTTTTGTTGTTCTGGATTTGGAGGACCACCGGGTGGAGAAAGTGGAGCGGATCAACCTCCACGTTTAAAGTACAAATTATGTTACCGCAAGTTGATTTCACTGTGTCATTGTTTCAAGCAGTATTTCTATGTTAAGATGAATTTGCACTTATCATACCAATTACCGAGCCCATTTATCTGTTTCCTTATCGTCTGCACCGCTTTGAATGTTTCTCTCCTTCTCCTCACCTAATTTCACCCTGGTTTCAGTCATCTTAATATACCAAAAATGACGGAGCTCACATGTGCAGAAGAAAATCGTATCAATAGCCGTTTCAAAAATGGACATAAACATGGAAGCAATCACATATGAGAAAATGAGAATGATCTGCTCATTTTTAGATGATGTGAATTCTCCAAGCTGGTAGTATTCTTACCAGGGTTGGAATTGCGTAATTCACAAACGCAGCAGAATTGAAGTTTCCTCCATAGAGGGCGTACACCATCAAAACCAATCCAGAGACGGTGGAGCTGAACGTGATGGCAAGCTTGCCCAAAAATATTATCAGATCTGAGATTCTGTCGAGCACCCAAGACCTAAGATGATTGAGTCAGTGGAAAAACGAGAGAAAGCGGCATTAATTCTTACTTCATTGCGTTTCGAACGATTAAAAAGAACGACTTTCGTGCTGCTTTGCAAAACCCGTATCCTTTTACGCCTATCTATTGAAAAAGAATATATAAGCTGGTATTTCGATACTGTTTTCCTCGTAATGTTTACCTCAATGTAGGCACTCTTGGTCACAATCTTCAAGCATTTCTCTGCACATTCAACGACACAAAGGCAGCAGCAGCATGCCAACTTGAGAATCTGATTTCCACCCAAGCTCTTTGAAAAACTTGAGCGTAGCTTCATGATGATCCATCTGAGCGCTTGGGTTAGTCCAAGCAGGAATGCTCCGAAGGCCATGCTTCCTAGATGGAAAACTAGCACGTTGACAAGTGACCGAGTCACTGGCAACGGGCCAGGGTTTCCTTTTGTCCAGTACCAGGAGGATATTGCACCGGCTATTGTGGTTCTTGTAATTGCAAGGACGAAGTTATGTGTCCAGAAGAAGCCGAAAACACAATAGATCTGTAAGTAGGGCAATGATCTATTGGATTGCAATGGGGATGAGATCTCCGAAATGAGAGCGTAACAGAAAAGAAGCTTACAGAGACGGTTGAAACTCGATCTTCTGAAACGTCAAAGTTTGATTGAACTGCGAAGATGTGGCATTAACCGCACTTTGAATACCATTCTGTGCATTGTTGAGCAAGTTTGCCGCTGCGACGCTTCCAGACGTCGATATCAAAGCAAAAATAAAGGCGAACCACGCGACAATGCCAAGTACAAACACGTATTGGTAGACAGGGAAGAATATGATGGTGCACATGGACTTCATTGCACTGTCCACGACTCGTTACTTCGTGTACAAAACACAATGTAGTGTTTGATTAACTTACCTCGAAGCCTCTGAGATTACATCAATTGCATTATTGATTCGCCGTCTGCAACAAACAACAAGGAACAGAAGCGTGATGGAGATGGCCGCAGAAACGATGACTCGAGATTAACAAACTTAGAAAATCATAGCAAAACGGGAAATCATAGCTTACACATGACGAGCAAGGTAATTTCATTGATAATGTTTTGGTCCACCGTTGCAGCATTCCAAACATCGCTCACAGCGGCCGAGTTTGCTCTGAATTTGTCCAGTACATCGACCCGGAGTGTTGAAACAGCATAGTAATTTATGAAAAGCACCGCAGTCAGGGCAAGTGAAGCAAGTATCACAAGGATGAGACTGATCCATATCATCACTCCCGCAAGATACTGAAGCAATACGAGCCATATGAAAGAAGCGATCAAAGCGAATCCACAGGATCTGAAAAAAGGGTCCTGAGAGATGGAAGCAAAAGATAGATGGTTTAATCTCACACTAGAACGATCCACCAGGTGTCCGCAAGGCCCTGGAAGAACCTCATTGCTAGGCTGGTAGACGAGTAGAGATCAACGTTGATAGATTGTGACCACAAGGAAGTGTCGACGTTTGCCAAGGGGTTGGGTATCGAGACGCCTTCTGTTATGTTGATCGTTGACGAGTTACTCGGGACAGGAAAACTGATCGAAATGTTTCCATTCTGTGTAAAATTTGTCAATGCCTGTGCGCCATCCAGTACGACCTTTGGAATGCAGCGAAACAGAACTGGTACGGTGATGGTAAGATTATTTTCTTTAGTGCATCCAAAATTATCTAACCTGGCTTGCTTTCTATAGTAAATGTGCAAGAGCCGACGGTCACGAGTTGAGCGACAAACTTGTTCTGCTCTGCAGCACTCTTTACGGAGCTCATGGTGCCGCTACTTCCCGAGGAGCTGAAATTCCTGAAACTATTTTCATCAGTGAAACCTGTCGAGAAGTCTCCCCGAGTGCTGTTATCGATCTCATAACGACATATTAGCCGAGTTGGGTCGAGTGTTATAGATGGACAAGAAGACACGCAGACTTTATAGGTACTTCCAATTGCAGAAAGGTTGAAAAAATACAGGTAAGGTCGGTCAGAAAGGTCTCTGGTTGAATCCACTGATACTCTAGACGAGCAAAGGTTTCCTTCTGAGTCCCTGCCATACTTGAGCCTCCAATTTTTCATTTAATTACAAAAAATCCCTTCTTCTGTGACAAACAAGAAGCTAACCTGTCTAAGTTTCCGTAGAAAACGGAGTACCAGGTGACAACTCCCATTCCAGCCCAATAGAGTGCGAATAAAAATATCCACAGAACATCGCGACACTTTCGATCCTTATGCTTCAATGGCTCTGGCCGATTTTTGTAGTGCGGCACATTTTCTACCTCGTCCTCATCCGAGTCGTGGGAACACCATCCCATCGTTAGCCACGTGCACACGCGTTTGAAAAACAACCTTTTTCAAAAACATTTATGGGGGCAAGTGTTTCAAGTAGTCAAGGATTGTTCTCTTGTTTCATCGTATAGTTTACTTCTTTGAGGATGCAGCCCAACATTTGCAATTCTTCCCAAAAACTATCCCCCGATGCATCTGCGATCATGGCAGTTCAGCTACCTTCCCGGAGAAGACACGGCTTCTTGCCCAAGGGTTGCTCAAGATCCCCCGGTAGCTCTGGCGAATCATGTGTTGAACTCCGCAACTGCTGGAAGTGCACTTTCTTCTTGTTCCAATCTACGAGCAAGGGGAATAGTACCAATATCACAGTTTTACAGCGAGACATTGAGTCGGCGTTTGAACTTCAAGGAAGGGTTACAAAATTTGGAAGCGGTCGGTTTACGGATTCCTCCGTGGACGGAAACTCGATTGGCATTTCGAAGCAAATTGCCTCGGAGCAATACCCTGACATTTCGTTCTTCGACTTCCCCTTCTTTTTGAACCCGTTGCCAAAACGAGAATTCTCCGCATCGACGTGATGGTGCAGATGTCGGCGGAGTATGAGGAGGCATTTGTGCATCAGGCGCTTGTGATTCACGCCGCGAGATTCCTGTACGATTCCCCGAGTGTAGTCCAGCTCGGCGAGTCACTAAAAACGGCCTTGAACCCTTACCCTAGTTCTCTGTGAGCCGACACCGGCTCGTTGACGATGTGTTGGAGCAACTGTCTCGGGCCACCACACGTGAATTGAAGAAACCACTCAAAGTTCGATTGTGGGTTGCGGCGAAGATGGAGTGGATCAATGTGATGTTCAGAAGGTGTTTTTCCAGGGGATCGTCTATCAGTTGCTCGACCCCGCATATGGGTTGTTTATTGTTGACGAAGAAACGCGATACGTATGATTCAATGGCGCGAGCTTGGAGGGTGAAGCTATATTTGAATGTGTTGGAATGGTCGTTGGACTCGCCCTTTACAATGGCGTTATCCTCTGTGTCGATCTTCCAAGGATCATATACACAAAGCGTCTTGACGAAGAAATCGACTTGGATGACATCAAACAACGTTTCCGTTCTCGGTGACTTTAACGTTTGCTTGTTATAACATTCTTTAAAGTCTTTGGGGCGTGGGCTCCAGCAACTTCTCGACTGGTTCGACGGTGATGTTTCCGAAATCTTCATGAGGAAGGTTGAGGTCTCCTACGATGTTTACGGCAAAGTTAAGACTTTCCAGCTTGGAGAAGGTGGTGAGGACATGTTGTCACGAATGAGACGCGGGAGGAGTACGTGAAGCTGTACATCCAGCATCTCTGCGGCGAGACCTTGAAATGGCAGTTTGAAGCATTCAAACGAGGACTTTTGAAAGAGTGCGGCGAACGAGCTATCAAGGTAAAATCTTCGAGACTGGTGAAGGCTTATTTTTTGCTAACCATACTTTAAAGATGTGCCGACCGGAAGAGCTGGAGCTCCTTGTTTGTGGGACAACGACTTCTGTGGTTGACTTCACGGCGTTGGAGACTGGCGCGCAATACGATAATGGATACTCGCCATCTCATCCGATAATCCGTAATTTTGGTCCATATTGCACGCCTATTTTTCGCTGGAACAGAAGCGAAAGCTTCTGAGCTTCTTTACTGCCAGCGATAGGGGTTCCATTACGTGGGGTGGTAGGCCTCACGTTTGTGATTCAACGAAACGGGCCTGACACCGAAAGGCTTCCGACTTCGTTAACTTGGTTCGGTCGGTTGTTGCTGCCCGAATATTCCACGAGGGAGAAGCTGAAGGAGCGTTTGGTCACGGCCATTGAGAATGCAAAAGGGGTTTGGGCTTGTTTAGCCCAGGTGCTGATGTGAATGACTTTGCTTTTGGTTTATAATTTGTGGACTCTCTTCGCTTCTTGTTTCGCGCTTTCTTAGCTTTCCCCTTTCATAACACAGTTAATTTCAGACCGCTGTTGAATAAGTTTCTCGTTGTACTAGATTTTTCTTCGCCATAACTGAAACACATACTGTTCATCGTTTTGGAACTCTTTGTCGAGCCATGCCCGGGGAACTTCGAATACATAAAACCCTTTTGCCTTTGCAATCGACTGAACCGCTTCCTCGCCAAATCCTCTGCGTTTGTATGTAACCAATACAAGTGTCGGGGAGTAGATAGCCTCTAGTTCTTCTTTGCTCCACGTAAACGCCGGGGGGTACTTCAGGTGCGAAGAGAAAGCAACACGCGTGTTGCTATCCGACATGTTTTGAATGCATCTGACAAACGCAGTGTGCAGTGAGGGGAGATACACAGTCTCCGATGCGAGAATTATGTTTGGGGGTTTCTCCAGCTCCAGCCTTTGGAGGATCACTTCTGGGGCATCAGAACTCGTCCTGAAAGGGGGGAAGTAACAGAAGTTTTGCAGGAACGCAGGATGTCTCTTACCAGTCCAAGCTTCGGGAATATATTATCGCGCCATTGTCTGAGAGAACTGATTTGTTTCGCTCGATGTTCGCATTCAAGTGCGGAAGTTGGGAGTCAAGGTCCGTGAGTACCACTCGATTTGCACCAAGAACAGCAGACGCTAATCCTGAAATAATAATGTTCAGGCGTGCATTCAATATACTGACTGCTTTCCGAATATGTACCTCCAAGCCCAGATCCCGAACCAAGTTCCACAACAACTGAAGTGGACAACAAAAGGTTATCTTGAATGAAGCGGGCCAGAATGTAGGACTATCACTAGACGATGAGATTGAGGATTTTCATTGGACTCCTTTTTGCTCGTACACCGTCCCAAATGACATTTCCGGTGTTTTGTTCTCTATTGATCTGTTGGCTGTAGGACTGCTCCAATTCAACTTCAAATTTTAAGAATAAGGCCCCATATGTGCTAGATTATTCAATCAACCTACTTACTGCATTACCAAAGACAAACGAGCGCCTTTCCAAGTGCTTCACGTCCGCATGGATATTTTTGAACGACCACGGAACAAGCGCCATCTTCTCACACGTGACATCGTGATCCTCACCAAATTTGCAGAGAGAAATCTGTTAAAAGATCTGACCACAATTCTTGCAAAGCTTCATAGTAGAAAGCTTCAGCTAAAGCGCCTCATTGATGGTGGGTGAATCGTGTACTCGATTTATTGTTGACATACACAGTAACATAGCTTGGGCAGGGCTCATCGTGTATGGGCCAATGAAACCTCTAAAATGAGCATGGATATAGTGAAGAAGGAGAGGACACCTGTTGTAAAGGAACAGAAGGTTGCCAACGGCCGCAAAATTCTGACCGACAAAGGTCTGACCAGCCGCCAATGTGGTGAATTTACCATAAGTTTAATATTTTCGAACATAAGTTTGATCCAATTTAGGTTGAAGAATATGCTGGTATTGTTCCCGGACAAGGTCCTCCGTGATTTGGAAGGAATGAAAACACCACTGTGTTGATCAAACTCCAAAAGGTTGGCAATGGAATAACGTATGGCATCATGTTTTTTACTATTTCACCCCCTTCTGGGGCAAGGAGCACCAATGCGTGAACATCCAATAAATGAAGCGCAACAGAAGCTGCTTATCGCATACTACTGTCGCAAGCAGGAAGTTCGCAAGTTATTAAAATTATGTGTGATAGAAATTCTTTGCACCCAATTCCTTGCACCCAATTCCTTGCACCCTCTCTGACCAAACTTAATTTCATGGCAGCAATTGGCGGAGAGCAAAGAAGATGACTATCTCTATTGTCAATGGGCGAACCCTAAATCACTCAAGAATACCTTCAATGGGACGGGACAGTTTCTTGGCGTCCTCAATAATCAATTCTTAAAACCAGTGTAGAATTATGTTGAAAAGAAATGTACGAATGAAATATAAGGTTGCTTTCGCCAATCAGGCACCCTCGACTGTTGCGCGAAGCCCATCATCATGAACAGAACACTCACTCTCAACAGAGCTCAATCCCTGGCAAGCGATCAGGAGATCAATGATAGCCTCGGTAAGTCGCGTGAGGGGCTATTGAAGAATGGCTTATATCTAGTAAACAGCGGAAATCGAGCTTCAAAAGTTGCAACGACAGTACAGGATTATGGAAGGAGACAGGAAGGCGTACAGCGAAGAATCTCGGATCTTGATAAGCAAACAGAGGTTCTTTCTGTGATATCTTTATTTGCTGGTTCAATATTTATTTGGTCAAACAGAGGAACTATCGAGAAGCTTAAACGGGACAACCAGCACCTTCTGGACGAGGTTAAACTACTCGAACAGCGAAATGACGATAGAAAGAGAAACGGAATAAGGAGCAAAAAAGCTGAGTTCATGGCGGATCAAGCAGGTACAAATCGAACCCGAAAAGGGACCTCTGCTTGGATCCTTACAATGTTTCGATCAAAGAAATGTTCCAGAAAAAGCTTCGACAGATGGTTGCAGAAATTGAAACTCTGAATCTGCAAATTGCAAGTCTGGGCCAGGACATTGATGCAGAGCGAGCCGACCTCGGAGGAGTACATGCTGCTTCACAGAACTGTGAGGCAATTGCTAAACAGATTCGAATCCTCGAGAACAGATTAGATAAGGTAACTCTCGAAAATCTATTGCTCGATTGAAGCCAAAAATTTAACTTTCTACCAGGCGCTCGTTAAGTTTAGCAAGTCATTAGCGGTAAATAAGCGTATGAGGGGGACTATCGACAATCTTCGTCGGGAGCGATTGGTGTTTGACAATATTTACCGAAAGTTCGAGCGCGAGTTGACAGAGCAAAAGAAACAAATGGCTGAAATTATAGAAATGAGCAATGCAGCATACGAGGCTAGGTGAGAATCTTCGTAAAAGTAGAAAACCAGCTGGGAATTCATTGCAAACTCAGGGACGAGGCACAGGCAAAAATAATTGCGCTGAAGGAAAAGGCAGAGAAGGAATATCAGGCTTATGTCCAGGAAATGAAGGAGCTTGACAGGGTACTTGAGCAGGATCGCAGGCTGAAGGACTTTATGGCGGCAAAGGCTGCCGATCGTATGACGAAGCTTGGGGAAAGCACAGGAGGATCCGGAACAAAGGAAGATAGCAGCAAGAATAAATCGAAAGAGGGTGAATAAATTGATAGATGCTTTACTGAACATGCTCATCAACTTATGTAGCTGCCGACAAGGATGCCCACGGTGCCAACAAGTTCCCTTCACAGGAAACTCTCGCGGAGTCCCTCGAGTATCTCGAAAGGGCATTTACAGAGATTCGCAAAGTCACCGGGATTTCGGACATCACCGAGCTGGTTCAGCGCTTCAAGGCGGTTGAAGATCAAAACTTCTCGCTATTTAACTACGTCAATGAGGTCAATAACGAGATCGAGAAGATGGCCGAGGAGATCGTAGAGATACAGAAACGAATCGACGAGTTTAAGGTCGAAAATGTTGCTCTAGACGAAGAACGCACCAAAGTCATGAGGGGTCTTGAAGTATATTTACGCACCGTCATTTTCCGGTGCGACTGACCATTTGTTCCCAGGAAACACTGGAGAGCTGCACACAAAAGCTGACACAGTACAACCAAAAGTACAACGATACAGTGGGCACCGTCGGCGACCTCCGCAACGGAATCGAGCGACTGGCTCAGTTATTCCAAACAGCCCAACTTCCTTCCGCCCATCACAAGCGCTCGTCAGAAGGCGACGGTGAAGAAGCGCCAGATGGTGATGAGAAAGCATATAAATCGGCGGAAACAGAGGATAAAGGAGGGAAGAAGGTCGATATCGTTCTTCAGTCGGACAGTTTGCTGGGAGCAGGAGGGCCGGTGACGGATACTAGTCTCATCCCGTACCTGGGTCTTATCGAACACAAGACAAACGACATCCTTACAATACATTATCTCATAAATACTCCGAAGAAAGGTGGGTCGGCTGGCGCACCGCCAAGCGCAGGGGAGGACAAATCGGAGTTTTTGCCGAAGGAGGCACCAATCATTTCATCCGGTGGAGTAGGAGGACTACTTGGACTGGGACCAACTGCCCCGCTCGGACAAGTCGCAATTATTGCGCCAAACACAGGGTGAGTTCAGGTTTGACATACCATGTACAAACTGTTTACACCTAGTGCCGTTTTAGTGAAGATCACGATTCCGACGACAATACGGACGAGGACGAGCGGCCACTCACACGGGAGGAACTGAAACAGCGAACTCTTAAAGGGGTAAGAATACACAACTTTCATTAATATTAGTCTAACAATGACTTAAACATCAGCTATCAAAGCGCGAGAAGGCTGGGGGACAAGCGAAAGTGGTTGCCACAAAAGCAAAGAGGAAGTCGAGGAAAGGCGGAAATGACAAGGAATGATCGCCGATGGTTTGGAACATGTACAAAGAGATTGAATTTATCGCTGAACACTCGTTCAATCAAGTTTCGTGACTGTGCGTCGCTAGTTCCATCCGATTTCGCCGATTGTATCGAAAGCCTGAGCAACGTCGTCGAGAGCGGAAAGAGTTCCCAGGTGCACTGCTTGATTGAATTCTCTCCATAACTCCACTGCCCTCCATTCTTCTTCTTCCGGCATAACAAGCTCATGTAACAACGATGCGATGGGCCGACTTTCACATATCATCGCATACATCTGTATGAACTCCACCGATATCGCCTGCTTGATTTCTTCCATTCTATAAACCGCTCTGCCAAGATCTTTGTTCGGTTGGAGAGGATCTTCGACAACGAGAAATTGCCGCCGAGTCCCAATGGTACCCTGCACCCACTCACTGTCCATGCTGGGAAAGGATCCACGCCGAATAGAAATGCCAAATGAATTGCAAGGGAACTGATGATAGAATCTGAAGAATCCAAGGAAGAGCTCGCCAATCGACGCGTCGTAGCCGGGCCTCTTCCTGAACAAATCCGAAAAAAGACAATAAGGATGACAAGCAGTTACCCTATTCCCCCATAGTAGGTCTCATTGAAGCTTCGCTTGACAAGCAATTGCTTCAGAACGAGTGTGAGAGGTTTTAGCTGAGGATACATCAATTTCCAAAGTCCGACAAGCGAAGTCGAGGCTATTCCTTTAGCATTGCTCACAGATAAATCAACCCTACAATGGTTGACTGATCTGATTGGGTTAAATGAGTTATAGAAACTAACCTGATTCCCGTGAAGTCGTCCTCCACTTTCAAAGTTCGGAGGTCTGAATGAACGAGCTTAACAGTGTCTTTTCTTGACAATGTGCTCTTGGGGTTGTCAAGTATGGTTGCAATTCGCTCGAGTACATCGATTTGAAGGGTTCTAATACATCTCGAGATTGGCTTAGTGTGTTCATTGCGTCTTCTTCCACGATTGTAACATCAACGTCGGCAGTGGGCAGGGCTAGGTCTAAACAGATTTGATGGCAATTAGATATTTGAATTGATGCGCTTCTTCAATATATCACCAGTGCTCGAAGATCCAAATCTTTGTACTTTACTCCTGGCCATCAATTCGCTCACAATCTTTGCAATTCTTTGAACCAGTGCAGTTCTGGTTGCTGGAAATTGATCTAAGCGTGGTGAGGAGAGAAACTGAGTTGCTAATCTACACTTGTCGTTCTCTGCAAGAGACAGTTTGTCTGTGGTCGCTCGAACCTGAGCAGCGAGGACAGTGTGTGCTTGGTGCAGCAGTTCCACCATAACTATTTCAGGAAGGTTGGCAGGGTACTCCAGGAAGCTTAATTGTTCGTGGTGGGCCAATGGAGCCCCAATGCGAAATATCAGGGATCCACGGAGCGGCGGACATTAAACCGATTTCTTTCCAAATTAGGATATACGTGAAAAATCTCCCTTGTGGTCTGATGGGATTGCAAAGCCGGTTCAAAATTGGCCATTCATGATGCAAATTGGAGTTGTCGCCTTGGTAACCTAACAGTGCACAAGGTTGGGTGCACACCGTGCACTGCTTTGACAGAATTCAGATGATTGTCTCTCCGAGAATTCTCATGGTTCCAAGTATCAGTGGCAACACAAAAAGGTATAAAATAATTCCTCCGGAAGAGCCCCCACAAGCCATTCAAGGTGAATTTAGCCGCTCCCTGCATGAACAGCCACGGATGCGCTGAGAGTCAAACTTTGTCGTGCATTACTAATCAACGTACCCCAAGTCAAATTTACGAACTGCAATATGGGGCTAAAAGTCAGACGACACTGAGGACTCTTGCTCGATGCTGATGCTGTCAACTGCTTCAGACGGACATCGATACCACGCTTTGACGCGGTGGCTCCTGTCCAGCCACCAATCGGGGACTGTTGACCGGGTCACGTGTGCTGCCCAAACGTTCTGAATTCTGCACCAAATTTTCGTGTTGGTGGTGGCGAATTTGGGTGTTTCGGTGTGGGATGGAATTCCGGGGTTTCTTGGGGCTCTGCTCTTAATAAATTCGTTGATGGTGCATCAAAAATGTACCAAATTAGTACTAAAAGCGTACTCGCTCATCCCTGAGTTGTCTTGGCTCTCGGTCCTATAAACGTCCGCTTCCAATTCCTCAGTCTCCCAACTTAAATGATTCTTAGCGACACCATCTTCGATCATCATTGGGTTGGCGCCATGCGTTCCTACCCGAGTCCACCACAACCAGCCTCTGCACAACCAGTTCCCTACCGTGCGAATCAGCGATCACAGCAACTTGGGCACGTATTGGATCAGGACGGATCCTTGGCAGAAGTGAGCCACTCTCCATCCCTGAATGTTTCCACCACATTTCCACACGCAGCAACTTCGCCAACAACCCTCAACGATTTTCACAAAATTTTGCCCTTCACATCCCTTTCCCCCGCCGGCTTGGTCACTCCGCTCTCGACGTGCAGTGCAGAACTTCGGCCGAACGCTGCATATGAAAGCTCGCCATACGCAAATGCGAATACATCCCTTCAACAGTGGCTGGATATGCCTTCCGTCACAGCATTTGACAACACCGAAACTCAAACCGTCAACTCTACCGTAGCACCGTTACCGCACTTTGACATGGTGTGGGACAACTACTACGACTTCTCTGGGCAGTCTCGAGCAATTGCGCCATTCCAAACGCAGGCGGAAACTCCACACTCACATTCAGCAGCTTCTTTGAGTATGCAAGGACCAATGGTGATTCCCAGCCATCCCAGGTTACTATTAGAATCATCGTTCATGCCGTTGTCTCACGGTTTCCTCGGGGTCGATGCATCATCATCGGCAGGAGTCTTTCCGCCACCATCACCGCATCCAATGCTCCCAATGATTGTGACACCGACTGTCGATGTACACCTGAGCAATATCGTCTCGTCACATTCCCCAATGTTCCACGCTGATGTCCATCGCGGAAGTTTATCTCCACTTCCTCCACCATACGACCCGACATATGCGTCCCGAACCGTTTCTCCAGATGTCTCTGGCGCAAACTTCCATCTTCAGCAGCAACAACAAATGCCAACGATCTCTCCATCACCTTTACAAAGCCAGATATATCCCACCTCAGCATTTTCACACACAACATCCGGAGATAGCGCTCTCAAGGATGAGCCTTCCAGCCCTGAAGAATCTGGAAGCAGCGCAGACTCTGATTATTCAGAAAGCGATACATCTCCCACCGTTACCGTCGGCGATGCAGACGAAGCCTCAATGGCAACCACAGTCAACGGAATTGTGGTTTACACATGTAAATACTGCCCAACCATACCAAACACATCCAGCAAATCATCATCATCGTCCTCCTCATCGATCCCTCAACGGATGTTCCGTTCCGCGAGCAACCTCCGCAACCACATCAAACTTCACCACGAGGTCGGCCGCACATTCGCCTGCGAAACTGCCAGCTGCGATAAGATGTTCTTCAGGAAGCAGGATTTGGAGCGTCACGCTTCAACGCACCTTCCGAAAGGAGTGAAGCCATTCGAATGCGATGCTTGCGGGACACGGTTCACGCGTGCCGATGCGTTGTCTCGCCATTTTAGAGCAAATCGATGTGGGAAGCGGGCGAGGAATCGCAACAGCGCTACTCAACGCAAAGCTCGCAGAAATGACTCGGACTGATTTGAAAAGGGATCTTTTTAATTGTAAAATATCGAATACAACGTTTTCTGAACATCGTACAACTCTTCTCAATTCTAACGTCTTCACGCAGTTCAACTTTCTGGAAAAGTGCCTCTTCCTGCAAATGTGCTCTTGGTGTCTTTTTGCTTTTTGTTCCCAAACAGCTCCTAGCGCCACCAAATCTTCAAGTTGTGATGCTTCAGCCAAAGTTAGAGATACGTGCGTCCAAAGTTACAGATACGAGTCACTACACTCATTTGTGTCGGCCGTGTTTGAACTCGGAGCGAAGCGCAAAGGTTATACGCGCTTTGCTTTCACTGCCGGCCTTCAAGCTAGAAAGAACGAGCTCATTACTGGACTCTTGACGTTTGAGGTGCTACAAGGTAAAGTAAAAACCTTTCCACAGCAAGCGCTGCTTTACGAATTTGCTTGTTCACAAGTTCCACCACAGCTTGAGATGCTGTTGCGAATCCTATCCTTTTCTCCTCCATTTGACACCTGGCACAATTGACTACTGCGGCTAACTGTTTCCAACGAGAAAGTAGCACACAAGTGATGATTTTCAAGGCTGTTGGACAAGTCTCAAGGGGTCAGCGATCGTCCTAGGGCAAGCTGGCACTGGCGGAAGCTGGTGTGGGGAGCGAATATCTGAGAATCCCACTTTACAGCTGAGGCCCTGTCTCAACCGTCTCAAGTGGACGTGCAACAGCAGCGAGGAGCGAGGAACCATGGAGAAAGGTATTCCAATTCGATAACAACTTCACAGATCGTAGTGGAGTGAAAACAAGCGAATACCAGTCTTTGCTGACACTTCTCTTCAAGATTCCGTAACGGCTCAACAAATGCCTTCGCGACTCAGAAAGACTGCGATGGCCAACCAGTAGCGATATTCAAGCATCAAGCAACGCAACCGGCAACCACAGTGCTCGCCACTACCCCATGAATTGATACATGAGGTTACTCTCGGCGTTTCTTCTGTGCCTCTGAACACACCATTACGATGAATTTGGATGAATTCAAATCAACGAAAGATCGCATCGTCATTGATATGTTCTGGACGTTACCAAACGTTACAAAACCAATAGGTGCCAAATAGTTTACCGAGCACCCCACTTGCGATGAGGCAATCAGAACATCGGATATGGTCTGTGGGCTCTAGCCACAACCGGAATAGTGCGGATGGGAAACGTTTCGGACTCTTCGGCGAGAAGTTCTTGAGCTGAACAAAGCGGAACAACTTAGATCTCACCTACAGAAACGGCGAAGTCAATTCAAACCCTTCGGGCATGGTCAAGTGGAGCGCACCTAAGAACACACGATGCCAAGCGCACTCCACAAAGCCTTCTAATCGGCAACAAGGTGAAATATATCTCAGTGCTCAGGGCGACTTTGTGCTTTGGACAATGGCCAAGTGGGCGTCAGAACCATGAATTCACACACCTTTCCATGCCAAATCCCTCTAGTCGACAAGGTAGCTACAACACTCAACGCTAACTCTTGTTTGAGACCATTACTCGATCGGTCTCCGTCAAGCTCCTGATGTGTACGCCTAAAGCATGCTCCACACAGACAATGGTGAAGTTCCTTTAGAACGAGGTATATCATTTGGACAATCCCTTTCATCGTCGTTCCAGTGAGCTCAATGCAAGCTGAAATGGACGTCAAAGAAAGGGGGACATGAATGTGGAAATGTAAAAGACGAAGGATATTTTCAGCCTCTTGCGATCGACTTGATCACGCATTTCCATTTTCAGTGTGTTCCCACGGCAAGCCACATCAGTCTACAAAACCGGCAAAGCAGAATAGCGTTCGCTCTCAATAAAACATACTTGATTTAAAAAAGCGCTTTCGAGAGCTGCAAAATTTCTCCCTTTATTGGCAGAAGCGAACAAGCTGCTTCTCTCAATATTACAAAACGGGCAACTGAAAGCGAAGGAAATCAACGTAGTCGACTGCTTGAAGGAGGACAATGGAGAGGATGAAAGCAGCGAAGCATCAGATTCGCAAGAAGAAGGCGATTGCTCTGGTCGGGTTGAAATGGTAACGTTGTTCCGGTTCGTTCCACTTTAAGTCCAAGTAAATTCTATAATTTAGACGGTTGGTTTGGGGGTATTCGACATGCTCCCCCCAGAGAACTGTGTCAACATGAGATCAGGGGAGGAGGAGGAGGAGGAGCGTTCAGTTACGGAACAAATCTGATCGTACCGTCATCCGGCACGACTCCAAGTACGAGGAATCGGAAAGACGGGATATTGATCGAAGAGCTTGGCAGTGGAGGAGACATTGATGCGGAAGTAGAGGAACCGTTAGAAGAAGTTGGTCTTGCGAAGCGACCTAACAGTGCCTACAGCTACAGAAAATCAGCTCCTTCATCGTCAGTATCCCGATTAAGGCAAGAAGGATGGCTGAAATTGCCGGGCCAACCCTGCGACCACCCACCTGTTGATGGAGGAGTCGTTGTTGATTCTACTGCTCATGATGGAAATCTAACGACATTTTTGGGTAAAGCGATGTATATATTATTTACACTGCATATGTGAGCAATATTTATTGTGCTTTTGGCTTCGATGGCAATGGTTTAGCAGTAGCTTTCTCAGTCTTCTTAGGTGCAGGCGTTTCGTCATCGTCTTCGTTGGCTCCATTTGCCAGACCCAACGCAAGAATCACAGAGAATACAAAAGCGAGGTTGGCAAGCGCTAGATCGCGAAGCGCCGATGCCTGGTCAGCCATCTTTGTTCGCTTGGAAGCCAGTTTCTCGCGACCAGGAAGAGCGTAGAGGTTCTGAGCGACTACTCCGAGTACGATGGACAAGATGCTCAGGCCGTGGAAGATCTTTTTGACGAGCACCTTCTGCTGGACAATGTTTCCAACGGAAGCCAAGACGAACACAGCGACCGCGGCGTGGGGACCCCACCGTTGCCAGAAGGGGTATCCGGTGAAGTCTAGAGAGTTGTAGAAGGCGATGGATTCATTTCGCTGCTTAGCGGTCACTTTTGACGGAAGGGCGGTTGCATCGAGGAAGAGGTAGGGCCACCAGGCAGCGTCGAAGCGACTAGGGATACGATGAGTCAGTGTTGTAGAGGTAGTTCGATTCTGAGCCTACGAGAAGATGAAAAAGATTCCGATGAAGAACCCGCCAATGCCGGCCTGAAGTGCCTGGTTCATATCGACTGATCTGGCAGTAACTAGTGGCTTGGTTGTGAGCACCAACGTCACACGAGCAGCACTTTGGTGATTTGATGCCGACTGAACTGCTCTCCGCAACAAAAATGCTTCGTTCTGCCGTCTCTGCTCTCAGGGGTGACGCTGTAGCACTCTCGACCGTTGCTTCGATCCCAACACGTCTGACTGTTGCTGCTTCTCACAACCTGCCACTCCAGTTAGGCTCTAGTGCACCCAAACGTTGATGGGGTTTCTGATCTCATTTGCTGATCATGTCTTCTATTTCAACAGCCAGCTCTCTGGAAACTCGGTGCGCTCAACCATGTTGCAATTGCAGTGCCGGATCTCGACAAGGCGTCATCGTTTTACCAGCAAGTGATGAATGCGCAAGTCAGTGCGTCTGTGGTAAGCCGCTGAATGACTGATGAAGCAACGTTCCAAGCTAATAGGGCCATTCTCACAGCCTCTTCCCGAACACGGCGTTACACTGTCTTCGTTAGCCTTGGAAACACGAAGATCGAGCTCCGTAAGTGATTGATCTGAAGGGAATCATCATGTCTGATCTTGGATCGATATAGTCCATCCTCTGGGAGATAAGAGCCCAATTTCGAACTTCTTGAAAAAGAATCCTTCCGGAGGGATCCACCACATCTGCATCGAGGTACCTTCATCCGATATCTTTGCGTCAGTCTGGTCACTAAGACTTCTTACAGGTCGACAACATCAATGAGGCACTGAAGGATCTTGTCGGTAAGGGTATCCGCTCGCTTGATCCCGTGCCCAAGACTGGAGCGCACGGAAACCGGTCGTGTTTCTTCATCCAAAGGACTGCGGGGTGTCCTGGTAGTTAAACACAACACAACCTTTCTGTTTAAACAGTACTGAACCTTTTTCTCAGGTTGAGCTTGAGCAGCGATAAGTGATGTATTCTATTAGGGTCATATCTGCCTTTCTCATAAACATGCTGTCGCGGTTTCCTGTTGGAAGAACACAATCCAAAATTTCGTTGAGAACGCGTCAACATCCTGGGCTGAAGATGCGGACAACGAGGATCAAGTCTAATGGTCTGATCAACTACTGATTGAAATGAACATGTCCGCTTCCCCACACTTCCCCAAGTCTTCTTGTGTGCTGCACTTTCTGCACCAATCTATGCAGTCACGTGCAATGTGGCTTCACAGCCTCCTTGAGTTCACCCAATTTTAAGGGGCCGTCAGACTGCCATACTTAAATTCATCGTTAGCCGCGAACGACGTGAGGTCACACATTTCCTGTTAGAGGTACCTGCTGCACCTTTTAATCTCACAAAAGTACCCCC
This sequence comes from Cladochytrium replicatum, assembly GCA_025526935.1. NCBI lineage: Eukaryota > Fungi > Chytridiomycota > Chytridiomycetes > Cladochytriales > Cladochytriaceae > Cladochytrium > Cladochytrium replicatum. The sequence continues at coordinate 483,308 of JAHLKD010000020.1, forward strand.
GTCTCATGCTCGATTAATGCACTAGACATGGCTGCTCCGGAAGGATCCTCTGGGCTGGAAGCCTACGTGAAGGTAAACCACTGCTTGTCGATATGCATGCTACCGTGCTCAATTCTGAGGATAGGGTACCAAAGCATGGTTTGCGGATGATGAGGAAGGATGGATGCGCGGTGTTCTGCAATCGAAAACTATCACAGGCGACAACGTTCAGATGCTTTTCAAGCTAGAGAAGCGCAACAAGGCATGCATGCTTGTGCACAACTGTCTTGTACCCCCGATAACCGATTGTTTCTACAGGAAGTCAAATTCGAATCGACTATCACCAAATTGGCCGCCAACAAGTTCAACGATCTCCCACCTCTTGACAACCCACCTCTTCTGGTAATCCCCATGAGCTTATTTTGCACCAAAATTAGTTTCCTGACATGGATTTATAGCAAGGGATTGATGACTTGGCAAACCTTTCTTACCTCCACGAGCCTGCAGTTCTGCAGAACGTGCGCGAGCGTTACGCGCAGGAGCAGATCTACACCTACTCGGGTATCGTGCTTATTGCAATGAACCCGTTCCAACGCATGACGTCGCTTTACAGTCCCGACATCATGAGGTTTGCATTTACCCTCAATTACCCCAGATCTGTTTCTAAATTGCGTCGTTTCAGGGAGTACTCCGGAAAGCGACGCGGAGAGCTTGAACCTCACTTGTTCGCTATCGCTGAAGAGGCTTACCGCAAAATGCTTACTGAGAACAAGAACCAGTCTATCATTGTGTCTGGTGAGAGTGGTGCGGGCAAGACCCAGAGTGCGAAGTACATCATGCGGTACTTCGCTACCGTCGACGACCTCGAGAAGAACACCAGAAACGGTTCCAGCGCAGGCGCTGGGGGCACTGTCAGTGAGATAGAAGAGGCCGTGCTGTCAACCAACCCTATTATGGAGGTAATGATAGAAGCATAGGTAGATGTGTACGTTTGGTCTTACATTGAATCCAGTCTTTCGGTAACTCCAAAACTACCCGTAACGACAACAGTTCTCGTTTCGGAAAGTACATCGAAATTTTGTTCCAAAAAGCGGACGGTGGTGCTCGTATTTGCGGTGCCAAGATGCGCACTTACCTCTTGGAACGGTCTCGTTTGATTATGCAGCCCCCGACGGGTAAGGATAGTAACTTTAAACGAATGAAGTTGAACGAACAGTCTTGAATTTTTCAGAGCGTAACTACCACATTTTCTACCAGATGTGTGCTGCGGTTCCTGCCGCTGAGCGTAAGGAACTTGGCCTTGGTGCGTGGGATTCGTTCCACTACCTCAACCAAGGTGGTTCCGGCACCATTCCTGGTGTGGACGATGCTGCCGAATTCGCCATTACTCAGAAGGCGCTTTCGACTATTGGCACGTCAGTGTCAACCCAATGGTATGTTTGAGAGGTTATCAATGCTCTTTACAGTTCTAATACGCTATGGTTTAAAGGGACATTTTCAAGCTGTGCGCTGGTCTTCTCCACATTGGTAACATTAAGGTTACCGCTGTCCGTGATGAAGCCCAGATTGCGGACGACGACCCAGCACTCCAGACTGCGACCCGCCTTTTAGGTGTCGACCGTGCCGAGTTCCGCAAATGGATTGTCAAGAAGCAGATTATCACCCGAAGCGAGAAGATCGTTACCAGTGTAAACCTATACCAGGCTACAGTCGGCAAAGACTCTGTTGCCAAGTTTTTGTACAGCATGCTGTTCGACTGGTTGGTCAAGCTTATTAACTTGAACCTCGCTCGTGATGAGGCGCTCGCCAACAGTTTCATCGGTGTTTTGGATATTTATGGGTATTGTTGTACTGGTCTCTCCCTTTTTCAGCCGAGTTTGACACTATTAACAGTTTTGAGCACTTTAAGAAGAACTCGTTCGAACAGTTCTGTATTGTGAGTTTCATGCTTAATCCTAATCAGCTTTGGGCTAACACTTTGTCCTTTTAAGAACTACGCCAACGAGAAGCTACAGCAGGAGTTCAACCGTCACGTATTCAAGCTCGAGGTACGATTCAAAGAGAGTGATTGGCGTAATTCACTAAACCACCTTAAAAACTAACAGCAAGATGAATACGTCGCCGAGAAGATTGAATGGGTACGTGATCGTAACGTTATGTCCTGAAGAAGGAAATCTAATTCTTCCCTCAGTCTTTCATTGACTTCGCCGACAACCAACCTTGCATTGACCTCATTGAAGGCAAACTCGGTATCTTGTCGCTCTTGGACGAAGAGTCTCGCCTTCCCTCAGGAGCAGACAAGTCGCTCATTACCAAGCTCTACCAGAACTTCGCTGTGCCCACCCAGAAGTTCTTTGAGAAGCCCCGTTTCGGCCAGAATGCTTTCACCATTAAGCACTACGCCAACGATGTTACCTATGACATTGACGGCTTCATCGAGAAGAACAAGGACACCGTGTCTGATGAGCAGCTTGAAGTGCTCGGCAAGAGTGACTTCGCTTTCCTTAAGGAAGTCATCACTATCGAGCCTGAGCCTGTTGTCGAGACTCTGGTATGGAGATGATTCGCTCCATCTATCTGCATCTGAACTTACTCCCTTTAGTCTCGCGCTCCTACTCGTGCTGGACCAGGCGCAGGTGGTGCTCTCAAGAAGCCTACTCTTGGTTCCATCTTCAAGAGCTCTCTAGTCAAGCTCATGGACACGATCCGCTCCACCGAGGCCCACTACATTCGTTGCATCAAGCCTAACCAGGCGAAGGCAGCCTTCCAGTTCGAGCCGCAGATGGTGCTCTCCCAGTTGCGTGCTTGCGGTGTTTTGGAAACTATCCGCATCAGTTGTGCTGGTTACCCCTCTCGCTGGAGCTTCCAAGAGTTCGCTGACCGATACTATCTTTTGGTCAAGTCGAAGCAGTGGGTCGCTGACCCTAAGCTCCTCACCCAGACTGTTGTCAAGGAGACGATCAGCAACACGGACAAGTACCAGCTTGGTCTTTCGAAGGTGTTCTTCCGAGCAGGTCAACTTGCCGTTCTCGAGAAGCTCCGAACGGAGCGTCTACGCTTCTGCGTTGTTCTTATCCAGAAGAACATGAGGAAGTTCATCTACCAGAAGCGCTACAAGGCTGTCAGGGAAGCCGCGGTCAACACCCAGACCCTCGTCCGTGCGGCCATCGCACGCAAGCGCTACACCGAGAAGAGGGAGACTATCGCAGCGATCAGGATCCAGTCCCAAGTTCGTCGTCACGTTGCGGAGAAGGAGTTCACTCGTTTGCGCGAGTCCGCCCGCTTGCTCCAGAACGGTGAGTCTTAACTTTGACCTTCGTTGTGTTCTAGATTCTCGACTAAATTCTCGCTTCAGCATACCGCAAGAATGTTTCTCAGAAAAACTTGGTCTCTCTTCGCCAGAATCGTGCTGCCGTCAAGATCCAGGCACGATGGCGCTGCTTCGCTACTCGAAGGCAGTACCGCCAATCGGTCGCCCGCGTGTGCCTCATTCAGTCTGCAGTTCGTCGCAAGGCTGCGGTGAAGGAATACTCGTCGTTGAAGGCCGAATCTCGATCGATCGGAAAGTTGCAAGAGATCAACTACCGCCTCGAAGGAAAGGTTGTCGAGCTTTCTCAAGGCATTGCCGCCAAGGAGCTTGAGAATAAGTCTCTCTTGGAGCGTGTTGCACAGCTTGAGAGCCAGGCAGCATCATGGAAAGAGAAGTTCACATCGGAGTCTACTAAGAACAAGACTACCACGGTCCAGGTCACCGAGGCATCTGCTGAGATGAAGAAGGAGCTCCAAACTCTTCAGGAGACCAAGGAGACTCTTCTCCGGGACCACGAGCGTATGGTTTCCCTCATCAAGAGGAAGGACGACGACATCGCTGCCCAGGAAGTGGAGATCCTGAAGTTGAAGGAGGAGAACAAGAAACTGAAGGAGGATTTGCTCAACGCTCCCAAGCAGGAGGATGTCGGTGTGGTCAACTCGCTCAAGAAGGAAGTCTCGTCGCTCCGCGACCAGCTCAGCAAGGTTGTCACGACCAAGTGGCAGAAGACCAGCCTGCACGAGCAACAGCTCAACGGCTACGGTTTCAACCAGCCTGCATCGCCACCGACGAACGGTGCGTCTACCCCATCCAAGAGGTACTCCTTCGAGCCTCTCGCTCTTGGCAGGACTGGCCGTTCCAAGGAGGAGCCGTGGTCGCCGGAAAGCACCCCAGTTGGTGCTTCAGAGCCGATTTCGGTTGAGTCCGAGGTCAGTATCAGGAAAGTCTTCGAGTATATCAGTTGTTCACACCATCAATGTTATTGTAGCGAAAACTTGGTTTGCTCGAGGAGAAGGCACTGGAAGACGAGATCATCGAGTCTCTCATCACCAACTTGCGTATCCCTCTCCCCAGCACCCAGACTGTCGCCACAAAGAAGGAGATTTTCTTCCCAGCTCACTTGATCGGTACCATCATGATGCAGATGATCCAGAGCGACCTTGCTTTCCGCATGCAAAACTTGCTCGGGAACGCAATGAAGGCCATCCAATCCTTGACCATGGTTAGTCAGTCTCATCTATTCGATTTACCTAAGCCAAGGTGGTAATTTTCTGTCTAGAAATTCGAGGACGACTATGTGTCTGCCTTCTGGCTTTCCAACTGCTACGAGTTGCTTTGCGTTGTCCGCACTGCCCAGGAGAAGGAAGCCCGCGAACAGAGCCGTCGCAGGATGGCGAACGGCCGTCGCGGTTCCGACGACGCCTCGGAGGCCGAGCGTGCTCTTGAGAAGGTCAGGTCCGATCTGGACTACCTTCTCGTTGAGATCTACCACGGTTGGATTAAGGAGCTGAAGAAGCGTCTGAACAACATGATTGTTCCCGCTGTCATTGAGAACCAGTCGCTTCCTGGATACATCTGCAAGCAGTCTGGCGGTCTTTGGGGCAAGTGGGGCAAATCGGCGTCTACCTCGCAGTTCACGATCGAGCAGTTGCTCAACTTCCTCAGCAAGTTGTCTAAGACCATGCGCTGCTACTACATGGAGGACTCTATGACTCGCCAGATTCTCACCGAGTTGCTCCGTGTGATTGGTGTGTCTGCGTTCAACCACTTGCTCATGCGCAAGAACTTCTGCACATGGAAGCGTGGTGTGCAGATCCAGTACAACGTCTCCCGCCTCGAAGAATGGTGCACAAGCCATGGCATTGCAGAAGGTACAAAAGTGACCGCGTAATTTTGGTTGTGTTCAGTTTATTGACTCAACTTTCATAGCAACCTTGCACCTCCAACAGCTGTTGCAGGCCGCGAAGCTGCTCACGCTTAACAAGACATCCCCGCAGGATATCGAGACCATCTTCGATGTCTGCTTCCTCCTCAACCCGACACAGATCAAGAAGCTGTTGTCGCTCTACTACGCTGCTGACTTCGATTCACCAGTGAGTCAAAACATTTTGTTTTGTCTAACATAATCTAACCAAATGGTTCCAGTTGTCACCTGAGCTTTTGAAGATTGTTGCTTCGAGGGCGATGCTCAACGAGAAGTCGGACGTGCTCCTGCTAGACTTGGACCAGGGACCCGACTTCTCGAAGCCGAACCCTCGTACAGTTGACCAGGTGGAGAAGTTCGTTCCGGCTTGGATGAACCTGCCGAACATCACCGCTGCCGTTCAAACCGCTTAAGCGGGCCAACCAAAATATCGCAACAATCCTTGCATTGTCACACATTCACTTCGTAGTTTTTGGGTTCTTGTGTCTTCATGTACGAAACTTTCTTTCTCTTTTCTTCCTTCCAACCATCCCAAGAAGTGTTGGTGCGGGATTCTGAACTCGGGTGAACATTAACCGTTTTCTATAATTTTTTTCTTCCACTTTTCTTCACGTGCATAAACGCATTTTTAAATAAATTTCACCATAAAAAATACTTCGTAGTGGCAGATGGTAGCTGGATGAGAAGAATCGCACCCGGCGAACTCAAATTCACCGCTCTGGGGGATATTTGTCAGTTTAGAGAGAATAAAGGGATTACAATATTCCCAAATTATTGGAATCTTCTTTGTTGTGGGCTAACCAGGACTTCATATTCTTTACGAAACAATGTATGTTCAAGGTCTTAATGCGCTCTGGTACCCCTCGAGCCTATCCGGAGGGTTGTTTCTTGTCACGCTGCTAGGTTGTCCGTGCTTTTCACTCTCGCAATCCTAATATATTCGATGATCGCCTTAAATCCATATCTGATGATTCGAAGAATTTCACCACCCCGGCCAAACTACTTGAACTTAGTGGCTCTTCTACTCAGAGTGGAACTGGAGGATCAGCCCCGTGGACGACCATCCAGCCTTCCAAACCAAACGCTGCTCCAAAAGCATCGCTCAACTTGACAAGTTTGAAAACAAAGGAAGAAATTGCGAGAGGATATGACAGCAGGTCAGCTTGCCCAAGAAGTCTGAGGTAGCCGGAGATTCTTGAGCCTGTTATGAATCCGGCATTGCGAGCTGCTGCAAGCTTGTCGCAAAAACTATTGCTATTGAGCACTTGAAAGTGGATGTCAGATAGCCTGCGTAAAGTCGGTGGTGACCCCTTCATTTGCATTCACCTCAACTTCACAGCTTCCTCTTTTGGTTGAGCCGGCATTTGGTCACCTTGGCGCGATCTGTTCTGCTTCATGTTTTGATCGAAAGCTCTATTTGACGACTAAATATTTGTCTTTATCATCCAATCGCAATCAATCAGGGCTTGAAAACTGGTGATACGTTTGGGACATCAATCAGGGCGAAGTGTGTTTCCGTTGTCTCTGACTACCTTCACATCTTCCTGTACGATGAGAGAACAACCGACAGATTCACCGTTAAATACATCAGCGGGAGCATTGGCTCTGTCTGCTATGCGTGGTTCGGAGAAGCCGGCATTAGATGTTCATGGATCTTCAAGTACGATGACCAGCTCAGCTTTCACTCTGTACACACTCAATCTGTCCGCTTTTCAGGTCATTTCTGGTCAGAAACTGAGACCGCAGCGTATGTGGAATGGATAAACAGTCAACTGAGCGACGACCCTGAATTGGGCGCATACCTACCTGTTTCCAAGGCCGGCACTGGTCTCTTTCAGGCCTGTAGAGATGGTGTACTCTTGAGCAAGCTTGTTAACAAATCTGTGCCTTTCACAATTGACGAGAATCGTATCAACAAAAAGCCCAAATCACCGATTCATATGAGCGAGAATCTACAGAAAGTATTGAACGGAGCAAGAGCGATCGGATGCCAAGTTCACAATCTTGGACCAGAAGATATCAAGAACGCAGTACCTCACCTTTGTTTGGGTCTGATTTGGCAAGTTATAAAGGTAAGTGAGGGATATAACTTGGATATACCAGTCCCTCAAAAACGCTGTGCTTTAGATCGGATTATTGTGCAAGGTGGGAAATACTATGCGCTTGGCAGCCGGTATGGAGGATGCAAACTTCGGATCAAACGAGTCGGTAAACTCCTCGAGCGGGAAGTCAGGGAATACCGCTTCGAAGAACGAGAAAGTTCTACTTATGTGGTTTAACTTGAGACTGGAGGAGAGCGAGTGTCCAAAGAAAGCAAATAACTTTGGGAACGATCTTTCTGACTCGGTCTGCTTAAGTTACCTGGTCAATCACCTGTCTCCAGACAATCTGAAACTTCAATTCAACATCGGCGAAGTCTTATCTGAGACAAACCTGTCGCGACGTGCAGAGCTTATGTTGCAAGCGGCAGAAAGGATTGGTTGTCGCCAGTTCACAAGTCCAGCCGATATTGTTGCTGGCAATAAGAACCTTAACATGGCATTCGTAGCTGTGCTGTATACTGCAGAGGTAGAACCGGAATTTTGTTTTTAAGTAGCATAGCTAACATACTTCTGCCCAGAGTGAAAAGGGGGGAACCTCAGCAGAAAGAGATGTGAACGAACGCAAGCTCCGCAAGGATGTAAATGACAAGGATTCTCTTATCAAAAGCTTACAAGAGCAGCTCGATGGCGCAAATAAACTCATAAACCAATTGCGTTCGGAGAACACAACTCAAGAAGGAGACTTACAAGCAATTCGACGCCAGCTCGATTCCCTCCAAAACACATCCAAGAAAGCAGAGAATGCATTCCAAGTGGAGCTACAGGGACTCCAAGGGCTACTTGAGCAGAAAACCACGGAGCTCACAGGACTCATGCAGAACTTGCAACAGTCACAGTCTGGAGCATCTGCAAGAGAAACGGCTCTGAAAAGCGAGCTGCGCACAGCCCAGGATCTTGTGACCCAGCAAGATGGGGAGATCCAAGGGCTCAAACGGAAATTGAACACTTCCCTGAGTGAAGCCCAAGGTAACAATTCGTTGTTGAAAAACGACCTTCGAGAAGTGGAGGACACTCTCGCTCAGCGCGAAGCCGAGCTTCGGTCTATCAAGCTGCAGCTAACCTCTGCTCAAAGCGGTGCAAATGCGAACGACGTCTTTGTGCGAGCTGAACTGAGGGAGACAAAGGAGCAACTCGCAGAGAAGGAAACGGAGCTGCGGAACGCCAAATTGGCTTTAAGCTCTCTTCAAGCGTCTTCTGGGGTTACTGAGGAGCACCTGCGAAATGAACTTCAATCCATTCAAGACGAAGCTGCTGAAAAGGAACGAGACCTTGCTTATACTCGCGACAAGGCAAAAGACATGGAGCGATTGCTTGCTGTGACCGAGGGAGAAAATATCAGCCTTCGTGCGCAAATCAAAGGTCTTCAATCTGGGAACGAAAGGTCTGAAACTGAGTCCGCCTCATACAATTCCAAACTTAAAGCTGTGGAGGACCGCTTGCTTAACTCAGAGCGTGCCCTGGGACAAACTAAGGCCGAGTTGGAGGCTGCACGTGAAAAGCTTGCCAGGCGGGAGAAGCGAGTTGCAGAGCTTGAAGCGAGCGAGCAAAGTTTGAAAAACAAGGTCGAAGCAGTGGAAAAGTCCAACTGGGGTATCACCGGGGAACTTACCCTTGCCCGATCTGAGACTGAACGAACACAGAAAGCGAACGCAAAACTTCAAGAAGAGCTACGTAACATGGAAAGGAAGCTCTCTGAAGCTGAGAGCATGCGAAGTTCGCTTCAATCTAATCTGGATCAAGCAAAAACTCGATCTGACAAAGCGGAGCGAACAGCAGCAGAGAAGGAAGAAGACCTTCGGCTCTTGGGAGACAAAATGCAAGCCATTGAGCGATCTTTGGAAGCATCACATTCAGAGGCCATTGCTGTTCGTGAGCTTAACACTAGTCTTCAGCAAGCTCGAGATCGCGACGCAAACCAGATTTCGTCCTTGCGCGATCAGCTGGCGCTAACAGCTTCCCAGATCGGACCCTTCGCCGCGCAAATTAAAGCCAAAGAGCAAGAGATCTTGTTGCTTAGGAACGTTGGTGTTGAAAAAGACTCCGTCATAGAGAGTCTCCGATCGCAAATCGACGAAGTCAGAAAACGAGCTCGTGAGCTTGAAGATCAGTTGTCCTCCACACAAGAGCGCGCAAAAGCGAGCGATCGTAAGGCGGATGACCTTACGCAAAAGCTTCGAGACTTGCAAAATCGGTTGGATGCTAGTGAAGCCGACGCGGATCAGCTTAAGATCCAAGCCAATATGTTGCGCGACGAGAATTCGCTTCTGCAGAGCAGCAGCAAGCTGGATTTCTCTCAAGAAATCTCAAAGTTGAAGCAGCAATACGAAGATTTGCTGAGCGATGCTCGACGTGAGGCAACAGAGCAACGACAGGCGGCTGTCCTATTGCAGGAGAAGTTGAACGAAAACCAGGATGAAGTTGATCGCCTTGAAGGACGACTTGCTGCTGAAGAAGAGAGAGGGAGAGTTTTGGCTGAAGATTTGGATGTAACCCGATCCGAAAACGAACGCCTCGTAAGTGAAACCGCCATACAAAAGTCGCAACTCGCTGCAACGGAGGAGCAGCTTTCTGCAATTAAAGCTCAGATCGAAACGCAAGAAGAGGAAGCAAGTACCACACGGGCAGATTTAGAGAAGCTCCGTCAGGAACTTGAGGACATTGTTAGGGAGGCAGGAGTTGATCCAGAACTGCAAAGCCCGGCGAAAATGGATCTAGCTGCACAACTTCGTCTTCTCAAGAAGTTCTCATCTTCCGCGCTTTCTGAAGCCGCTAATCAGGGACAAGAGGTTTTCTCGTTGAAGAACAGACTTGATGAGGCAGAAAGCACGATTAGGCGATTAGAGAGTGATTTATCGAGGAAAGAATCAGAATTGGAGAAAGTCGTAACGGCTCAACAAGATGCAGAGCGCTCACTCAACGAGATTGGCGAAAGGCATCGTGTGGCTCTTAATGACGTGACCAATGTGCTACAAGAAAGCGATTCCATTGTTCGTGAGCTTCGCAAGAAGCTGACCTCTGCGGAAGGAGAATTAGAGTCTTTGAAGGAGCGTCTAGGAGCCGCAGAATCAGAAGCTCAAGGGGCCAAACAAGTTGCCAAGCTTCTTAAACAGGAGAGTGCACTGATGATGCGAGAAAATGCGGAAAAGCAGAATGAAGCAGATCAGGCCAGGCGAGCCTTCTTCAGAGCTGCTTCTATTGCGCCAGCAGAAAGCATGGATGCCACCAAGCTTAAAGCTCTCTTGGATGAAAAAGAACGAGAAATCGAGTCTCTCAATGCACAGCTTACAGAACGCGAGAAGATCAATGTTGACTTGCAGCATGAACTCGACATTGTGGCTGATCGTGAAGAGGAGGCCAACCATCTCAGGGAACAGGCTGCTGCAAATGAGGCTATGATTTCTTCGTTGAGAAATTTACTAGAAGAAGGAGAGGCGAATTTGAGAGACGTGCAAGGAAAGCGCCGAGCTTTGCAAGACGAGCTTCGAATCCAACTTCGAAGTATCGGAGCAGAGAAGAGCGGTGACACCGACGCTGACATTATCCGTCAAATTGGCAAACTTAAGAAATCGAAGGAAGAGACCGATGACGAGAACGAAACTCTCAGGAAAAAGAACGAGGCAAACAAAGGGCTTTTGGAAAGATTAGCGAAAGAAGTTGCAGATGGAAATGCACGTCTTGATTCATTGATCCAGAAGCTTTCTTCAGCAGAGCAAAGAGCTGACGTGGCCAACGCTCATACGGCTCAGCTGAAAACTCAGATCAGTCAAGTCCTCGATTTGCAAGAGGCTGAGTCTGATACCCAACATCTCATCCAGCAGTTGGCGGCGATCAAGAGTGTGTCAAATGCTGCAGCGCAGAACATTGGTCGTGAAACTAACCAGCAAGAGCAAACTGCTAACCAGCTGCAGCAAAAATTGGCAGTTTCCGAGGCTCAGATCAACCGCTTGAAAGCACAGCTCCAAGAAGCCGAATCACAAGCACAGAAAGCTCAAGCTGAAGTGCAGCTTTTGCGAGCTGAGCTGGATCGCATGTTCCTTGAAGCTGGACAAGAGGGTGTTCGTGAAGGCGACCTTCTGCGAGATTTACGCGAATACAGCGCAATTGCAGCTAGGGGATCCTCTAAGCCAAATGACGATGTCAAGGATCTCTTGCATCAGCTAGATAAAAAGAGAATTCAGGAACTTTATGCAAAAGATGAGTTGGACCATGCACGCGGTCAACTTATTCGACTCGAAGGGAAGATTAAACTTCTCGATGAAAGCTTGCGCAGCACAAACGAAGTGATGGATCGCCTAAAGGGAGAAAACAGATCACTGAAGGACACCAACGCACGGCTTTTCAAGGATTCACAAAACTTAAGGGAACGCACAGAGATTGCAGAGAGGCTCGCACAGGCAGCCGGCATTGCGGCAGCGAACATCGGAGAGCTTAGTGAGCGCGCGTTGGAGGAGTTAGAGTCGATGAAAGATAAGCAGAATGTCGTCGAAGATTTATTCGGCCGCGTCCGCAAAGCAGAATCATCCGCAAAGGCGTATCTCGAACAGCTTCGCTTGGTGCAAGAAGACGCCTCCAAAGATCGGACTTTGCTGAATCAAGTGCGTAGAGAGCTCGAAGAAAGCAAGCGCGAAGTCTCCAGGGTTGGTGTGGAATTGCGGCAGACAGTTGAGAGGGCAAACCTGATGAAGCGTGTGGTCGATGCCGCTACTTCTTTCGCAGCGACAGAAAGTATGGCCAAGAATGCGACTGAATCAGAATTGTCAGAACTTCGTCGGAAGACCGAAAATGAAAAGGAGGCCTTGATCCGACTGCTCTCCGAGAAACTCTCATCGTGTGAAGCTCAGCTTATGAAATTGCATGATGCGTCAGCCTCCAAAGAAGAGCAACTGAAATTAATGGAAAACAAACTTCAAGAATATGAAAAACGTGGCATCTCAGCAAGACCAAACCCGCTTGTTACCGATGAAAAGGCATTGAAAGATCAGAAGGAGTTATACCGACGAGTTGCGACAGCAGCACAAGAGGAGTTCGCTTTGGCGAGCCAAGAGAACCTGGTCCTTCGCAAAAACCATGATGCGCTTCAGGGCGTTGTTCAGGCAGCGCAAAAATCCACAGAGCAATCTTGGGCGGAAAACAACGAGTTACGTGAAGGAAACAAGAAAATCAGGGAAAAACTTCGTCAGGCCGAAGCAAACATGGAGGACACCGTCCGAAGTCTACGAGAGCGGCTCGAAAGCGCAGAGCGAAGCGCAAGGATTGCAGCGGACGCTGCAACTTTGCTTAGAGAGCAGAATCAGGCTCTGTCAGCGTCTGGCAATCCACCGACCGCCGATAATCTTCAAGCATTTGAGTTGGCAAAGGCGGAGCTTGCTGCTCTTCAGAGGGCCGAACAAAGTCTCCAAAAAGAACTGGAGAATGCGAGAAAAGCAAGCCAAGAGGCTGTGACCCGAAGGCAACAGCTCGAAGCGGACGTCCATGATCTTCGCGTTGAGAACGAGAACATGTCGGAACAGATCAGGACTCTGAACTCCGAATTGCAATCTACCAAGGTGCTTTTGGATCGGTTGATGGTTGTCGCCAACTCGCGGGTTGTTTCCCCACAATCACCGACAAAGAGCACAGAGATGCTTAACTCTCCCACCAGGTTCTCACCAAGGAAGAAGGCACCTGGAAATGGAGAATCTACGGCATCACAGAGCCTAGAAGGTTTAACCAGATAATACCCAGATTTCTATTGCCATAGGACACTGTATCCTGGTTGTCTTTTCTGCGTTACTTAGAAATATAGCAGTACTCCTCAAAATAATGCCAACACCCAAAAACATGGGGGATTGTCCTTCGTATTCAAGTTAACCCTGTTGGATCGTCCTGAGATATATATCTGATCTCTATTTGACTAAACATTCTTTAAACTTCTATAAAACTCCCCCTGACTTTGTTCTCAGGCAGCTTGGCAACAGGGGAATCATAGGCAACTCAGCAGCGATGGAACATTTAAGCACGCCTATAAGACGAATAAGAAAAAATATCACAAAAAATGTTTCAAAGGGGTTTCTAAAAATGAGATATAGAAAAACTACGTTGGGAAATACCAAAAAGCAAGAAGAGGCCATGTCGCAACAAATCTAACGCTTTTTGATAGGCAACGACTCAAAAAAGGAAGGATCTCTCAAGCGACGATAAATCTGTATATAATCGAAACGAGCCGCTCTCAGATAAGGAAGGTTGCTGCAAAAACAATAGCAGCAATAATGGTGATGAGTCCAGTTACTGGGTGATTGGGGATTTCTCCACTAGTTGAACCGCTCCCGCTTCCGCTCCCGGTTGTCCCGTTCCCGCTGCCAAGGTTTGAGCATGGCGCACACGTGTGGTAACAATCATTCGGAGCCTAAGCAACGAAAGGGTCAGGAAACTAACTGCAGAAGGTAAGCCATACGAACCCATTTCTGACGACGGGTCGATTCCGATGCGTTAGGATGGTTCCAGCCGAGGTCCAACGTGCAGTCAGAGAACGGCTTGAACTTGTAGTTGCCTCCGTCCTTGCTCATGTAGTATGAGATCGCACCTGCAAGAGCTCCCGTCCATCTATTTCCTTAATGCATTAGCTATGCACGATTCCGGGAGGAAACGAGTAAAAAATACCCTGCGTTGTAGTCTTGTGTGACTTCGGTGTACTGGTATGCCTCGCTGGAAACCAAAAAATTAGCGATACAGATGTGATCGGAAAGATCAACACCTCACCGGTCATCATAGTAGCTGTCATCAGCGTTCGGACCACCTCCAATCTAGAATGCGAGAGAATCATCAGTAACGGGTTGCCAAACACCTGAAGCCTTGCTCACAGCTCCATAGAGAATAAAGCGGTTTGGCGTACGGCTTTTCTGGAAGTCATCGCAGACCACATCCTGAGACTGGTTGCGGAGCGGGTAGTCGATGACAGAGTTGTAGCTGGACTTGTGGTAGGGCAATTTCGGGTAGTTGACTCCAAATCCAACCACCCAGCTGCGTCCACAGTCGCCAAGGATGTAGTTGATCTGCAGGAAGAAGCCATTAGAGAGGACCACGAGTATGACGAACCATCTAACCTGCTGAATGCCAAAGCGACGGATCTCGAAAACATATTCCTTCGAGATCCCCGCCCGGGCTGCCGCAGTCACATTGGCAGCAGGAATTGTTGGGATCTGTCGCTCCATCGCGTCAGCCACTGAAAAGCCGATCATAGCAACACTCGCACTGTAGCCGAGAGATCCCCAGAGTTCATAGTACGCCAAACCTCGAGGGGTACGTGGGAGCTTTTTGACTGACGTCACAGGTGTTACATCCAAGTAAGCATCAAACATGTTATCCCGTAGATCTTGGGCAAATCTATACTCGCCAGTGACGATGTAAAGAAGAGCTGCAACCTCAGCTCCAGTTTCATCCCATGACGCCTCATCTACAGAAATGAGTTAAACTGAAAGTAGAAAAGCTTCAAAGCACCATACTGAAGTCTTTGAGCGCGGCGTAGTTAGCAATAGCGATGGGAAGATATTCAGAAATGGATCCCAGAATGTTTTGGGGAGTAGGTTTCGGCTGAGACGCAATGTGAAGCCAAACAGAAGCGAGAGCGAGCTCGTCAGTGTAGCGTTTGGAAGGGTACCATTTGTGCATATTCTTAAACCCTTGATCCTCGTAACTGAAACTCTACGTTAGTGGAACTTTCAAGCTGCAAATAGGAGAAGATTACGTTGCGTAGGATCCACGGTACTTGTCCGCAAAGTTGTAGAGCGTCTTTGCCATCGACAAGCATTTTGCGGCAAAGGCAGGGTCGGAATCCCTTAGGAGGATGGAGGCAGAGGATAGAGCAGCCGAGTAGTCACCGGCAATGTCAGTACATCCCTTGTTTGCCGTAGAATTATCAGAGGATCCAGTGCAGTATGTTGCCTTGCGCTGAATGCCATGAGGGACCCACATCTCGTACTCCTCAGCCGGACCCCAGTAGCCGAAATCGATATCACCTTGGCCAGCGACCTGAGAAAAGAAGATCGAAATCAAATAATGCATTTGATTAGGTGACCCCTCTAACCGCACTGAGTCCGAATACACCAACGACTCGCTCCAGGTTCCCTTCCTTCGTGTAAGTGTTGAGCAAGTACTCCGCGCCTTGACGAACCCAGAAAAGGCTCTCATCAAGTTGATTGACTGTAGCCTGGCAAAAGATCAACGTCAGCAATCCTCGGCGTTCCATGAGAGTTATACACGGTACCATGACGTCTTTGTACTGCCACACATTCCAGTTGAGCTGCTGAGCTGTCCAACCCAAAGGCAGTCCCCACTTCATAGTGTTTGCAGCCTCAAACCAAGCACCAGAGAGATCCTCTCCATAGTCGCCCTTGCAAATGGAGCAGCTATCGTCACGCCAGGCAAGCCGTCGCTGCTTCAGCTTTCCAGAAAGCTGAGAGTGGTAGAAAAGGCTAACGTCGCTTGAGCAGGAGGCATATCTTTCAGCAACGTACTCACTAAGACATGTGCAACGCTTGGCTGTAGTCATAACGAGGATTCGTCGGGATGTTGTAAGGTCCAGTAACGATCGGACCGGTGGCATTGATGAAAGGCTCGTTCGAGTGAGTAGCTTCAAGCCCTTTCTGAGCAAGCGCCTGATCGGGAAGAAGGGCGGCGGCAAGAAGTGCTGCACCAGCGGCAGCGATGAGATTGAACATTCCGTAGGGGATGAGCCGTCGGATCAGCGATGCGGAGGTGGTGGCACTTAAAGAGCGGCGGATGGTCCCGTGCAGCTGGGAGTTTTAAATTTTTACGGCTGGCTTGCTGGAAGGGGAACAACACGCGCTGCGATTGGTCAACCCCACCCACGCCACCGCAACCATGGAACTTTCATGACTATTGGAGACATTAATTGCGCTGAGTGATGTGCTGGTGCTAATGTGGCACTTCTGGACCAAGCTATTCCTTTTCTGTTCGGATTCTCCCTTCAAGTGTCTTGAATTACATTCGAAACTAAAGTAACTGTCGCTCGTTGCTGCTTGAATCAATCCAGACAGGCGAATCGCAACGAATGTCAAAATTTCACAATACGACTTAGAAAAATGTGTATCGAGGTTTGCAGTAGGATAAACAACGACCTTAGACATTGAGCAAATGAAGGAACCAAAAAGCATCAGAGAACATAACAGTTTGAGCAACGAGGCAGGTAAAAGCACTGAAAATGTTCCTCCATCTCAGTCTTTCCCGCTTCCATCCCACCTCCCCCCCAATGCAGCGGAACACTCGAATCAGCCTGGTGCATCTTATTGACAGCACCCCGCCTTCTTGTTCTGCGCTGCACTCAGATCAACATCCGGCTTGCTCGGCTTCTCTCCTTTCTGGTCAGCAGTGTCAATCAATCGCTTCTTGATGTCCCTATAAAAAGAGAACGTAAGAAGCTTCATGATGGTAACCCACAGCGCAGCAAACCTAGCAAGGCTGAAGAAAGCCTCCTCAACACCTGAAATGGAGAATTTCAATAACCATCGAGAAAAATAGTTTGCCCCACATACCAATGTTCGATTTGGCACTGGTCTCAAGGAATTTGATACCATACTCGTCCGCCAATCCCTGGCCTTGGTCTTTGCTGATTACCTGGCCGAAAATTTGTACAATTATACACATAACCTTGCATTTCAAATGCGTCCATTCTCTCACCTTCTTCTCGAGCATGTCGCACTTGTTACCGACGAGAATTTTGTTCACACCTTCACTGGCGTGCTGCTCAATGTTTCTTATCCAGTTACGAATGTCTTTTTCACAAAGGCATTAGCAAATTGATCAACCGATACAACAATATCTCCTACTGTTGAAGGATCGTTCGTCGGTAACGTCGTAAACGAGAAGGATTCCCATTGCTCCGCGATAGTAGGCTGGATAAATACGCGCGGTAAATATCCGACACGCCCCCAAACTAAACTGACACAACACTCACCAGTTGTGATAGTCCTGAAGCGCTCTTGTCCTGCAGTGTCCCAAATTTGCAGTTTGATACGCTTCCCGTCCAGCTCAATAGTGCGGATTTTGAAGTCAATGCCGATTGTGGTGATGAACGATGGTGTGAAGGAATCGTCCGAAAACCTCAGAAGGAGGCAGCTCTTTCCAACACCTAATTTTCCCGATAATAGAGGAATACGTATGGCATGTTAACCGCCAAAACTGGCGAGTTGTGAGACTCGAGAGTTTAGACACACACCAGAGTCGCCAATGAGGAGCAACTTGATGAGATAGTCGTAGCTGGCACTTTTGCTTGTAGTCATGATGGAAGTAACCTAATTTATATGGGTTATTGGGTCGTGCACCGTGATCAACATGACGACGAGGTGGTCAAATACAACAGTCAGCAACCATGAATTGCAATGGACTGGAGAGAGAAAGAAAAGTAATTCACCGGAATTCAACTGCAGTAGCTTCGTGTTGAGTGGGTCCACAAGGCGAACGAATCTCTGTGTAGTGTCGCGTGCGGAAGATGAATGTGCCGCGTAGTGAAACTATTAAATTCGGTGCACATAGATTTGTTTATCCAGCTATGTTTTAACAGCATAAGAGAAACACCGAACGGAATCAGATGGAAACTCTTAAAGATTCACCCGAAATTGTTTTGTTGCAAAAACGGATTGTTAGTTGGGACCGGCATGCTGACCGATCTTTGTTGCTGTTGCTGCATTTGAACTGCAGCGAATGGATTGGTGTTGGCAACATTGTTTAACCCTGGATACGCTCCGCTGACAGGAAAATTTCCGCCTCCAATTGATGATTTGGTCAGCGTACCGAATGGGTCGATTGATGCTGGAGGTGCTGAAGGAGTCTTGGCCATTGGCAATAATGAGTTCACACGCATAGCAGCATTGGGAACTGAAGGAGCAATCCCAGCCACCGCCCCTGCACTGGAAGAAAATACGGCCGGATTTGAGAACACATTCTCGGGGGTAAAGTCGATGGTATTGAAGTTGGGCTGAGGTGATGAGGCAGTTTGTAATTGCATCCCCGTCATCCCCGTTGCCAAAAACGGGTTCGTCGAAGCGCCGTTTCCAAATCCTGGCAGCAGCAGTTGATTTTGCTGGAGTTGCTGTTGCTGAATTTGCTGTTGCAACAGCATCTGTTGCTGTTGCTGCTGAAGCTGAAGCTGTTGCATCTGTAGGTTTTGCGCCGCCATAAGGTTAGCATCCATTGTGCCCTGGCCGAACGGATTTGTTTGTTGTGCCACAGAGAAGGGACTGCTGTTGAGACCGGAAATCCCGAATGCCGCAAAGCCATCAAACTGCTTCATTGCGTTCGCATTGTTTTGCGAGATCGCGTTCAACTGGTTAACCTCCTGATTAATACTTGTGAAAAAGTCAACCGTGTCTGAGTTTGGTGCGGCTTTCTGTTGGCTCTCGTGGGTTTTTGGGGCACTTTTAGCGGACGAAGAAGTTGAAGAGGGGGCGGCGGACGACGTTGTAGTTTTGGGTTTCTCCGATTTTGCGATTTTCCTATCTTTGTATGCCTGACGCTGAGCTTCAAAGTCAGGAGCACGTAAATATTCTTCGAGTGCGCTGGAGAGCGACACTGGAGCCTACGCAGCAAAACTATCAGCTAGAAGAATATCGCAAAAACGGATAATCGTACGTGGTTGAAAGTTGGAATCTCCACACCCAGCTGCCCTCTAAGACTCTTGGCGGTATCGAAAAACTCAACTGCTTTCTTGGTTTGTGACGCGAAGCGCTTATATATGGCAAGCGATTCAGTCGCCTCCTGCTTGGTCATCTCAAAATACGAGCCTAATCATCTCGTTTAGGCTTCACAGAGAAGAACAAACTCATACATCTTACCAAGAATTCGAATAACACCTTCATTCAGCAGGTGGAATAGTGACATGAGATCTGCCAGCAGCAGGCGAAAGGCTTGAAGTGTTACAACATTGTCAATCTCTCCGAGGTAGAACTAAAAGCTGAGTTGGATGAATGTGCTTAAATCGAACGATTGTACATACAGTGCAGTTCAACAAAGCATCGATTTCTTGTTGAAGATATTTGATATCCTTAAAAAGACCTGATCCGATGGGGATCGATCGAAACTTTGCCACCATTTCCGCCTTTTCGTGGACGAAATCCTTCTGCGTTTCGCGATATGCGACCACCTTCTCCTCGAGGTACGCAGCATACAGGCGAATATTCCTAAACTGCGAAGCCCCTTCATGTTCCATTCATTAGCCACGCATACATATGGCGGTTAGGTTTACCGAGTGGATCCGAGCTTTTGTCTCGAAGTCCGGCGACATTGAGAATTCCCGGGCTGGTTGCTAGATTCTGAAAAACTCGATACACATCCCCCTCACGCATTAGCATGTGAACGATTATGAGTGCCTTGAATGTAACCTAGGTAACGAGAGTCATCATCCAACTCCGGTTGTGTTGTTTTCGCATACACACCACCCAATGCGATTCCCGGATACGATAGTTTATGACTCTCAACAACTCATTCACAACGCCGGGTGAAAACGAAGAGGTCATAATGACTGGGAATGGAGTTTAGGCGAAAGTTCAAACATCGACCTATTCAACAAACCATGGACATGTTTCGGCTTCAACGGCTGGAGCTTCTTTGAAGTAGATTTACTGACGGAACGCTATCCCACAACATTCAGGCCCCAGCATTTCTTGGATCGTCCTCACCTACCTCGAAGTCCCCCACCATGACGATAAATTGTTGAAACACGTGAGCATGACATGGAAAAATGATGTGATGTTCATCAAAGGAGGCTCGTTTCAAGCGGTTAAAAGATCGATAGTCGGATGGTTTAAAATCCAAACATCTCAGAAAACAAGAGTAGACTGCTGTGCAAAAAACACGATAATGCGATTACTTCTTGGATGCCGCATAGCGAGCGGCGACATCTCCCCAGTTCACTACATTCCAAATGGCCTTCAGGTAGTCAGGGCGAACGTTCTTGTACTGCAGGTAGTACGCCTGGAAATGAAGAGGAATTATCAGTGATCTTCGGCCAACGCTTCATGGAAAAAAGTGCCTACATGCTCCCAAACGTCCACACCCAAGAGAGGGACGTGCGCTGCAAAGGGGGTTTTACTTAAATGACATTACCGATCATCTTTGTTTGGACGTACCAGTGAGGGGGTCTTGGTTCGAAGTGGTAACAATCTCCAAACGCTTAGTAGCTTTGTTCAGACCCTAATTCGACGTTTACTGTGAGATAGAAGATCGAGTATCTCAATCAATATGCTCACAAGCCAGCCCCAGCCGCTCCCTAAGTTGGTCAATGTTAAATGAAATTGCAATCGCTAATTGGAAGCAAGAGCTACCTTGAACAGATGTCGCTTGAGTACTGAAGTTAGTGACAAACTTCTCGAACGATCCGAATTCTTCGTTAATAGCTTTGAGAAGATCTCCTATAATAATAACGTGTTACTCGAACAAATATGACGCTCTTTGCTATAACTACCAGTCGGCTCTCCACCTCCACCGTCCTTAGGGGGGGCCAAGTTCTTCCAGAAAATGCTGATGTCATTGATGATCAGACTTTGAAGGAAGAAGTGATCGCACTCAGTCATACCTGTGATTGATGTGACCTGATTTCCACAGAAATGTGACTTTCAGCATTAGTTAACTCAATAAAGACTTAACACACCTCCTCCGTTAAACTTGAATGCCTGCTGAAGAGAAACTTCGGCAATGACGTCGCTCTTCGCACGGGCTTCATGCAGCTTTTCTTCCGCCACATTCAAGTTCGTGACATATGTTTGGTGGTGCTTGCTGTGATGAAACTTCATGATGTCGGCTTTTTAAAGATAAAACGGATTTCAGTCAATAAATGGTGGACAACATCCAATGTATACTGTACCCGAAATGAATGGTTCAAGCTGTTTGGATGTAAATGTCTCGATCAACTATTGAACTTTCAATCGGTGTTAAGCTTACAGCATCGTAATCGTACGGAAGGTCAGGGAGTGTGTGCTTGGAAGCAAACACAATTGGAGGAGCAGGGGATGCCTTTAAAAGAGAAGCAACGGGACGAGATTGGATAATTCTGAACATTTCAAACAGCACGTGACCGTCTTATATGGAGCAGGATGGTTTTTGTTAAAACTAACCACAAAGCCAAAATACCAAGTGTTCTAGCCACAGTGTCAGATGCCCTTTATCCCTCGATATCCAACCGTTTTGAAGAGCTGGTAATAATCTCCCATTAAATGAAAAAAAAAGGTTAGCATTCCTTTGTTTTACAAACACAAGAAATTGCGCTTATGGCTTACTGTGGGCATCCCCTCTCACAAACGAACTAAACGCGGTTTCGGCGACTTCCCGTTATTTAAAAACAGGGATGTTTATTATACACTTAAACTCAAACCTGTGTCACTCACGGTTGTGCAGAGAAGGATGGCAACGAGGCCGTCAAGGTTAAACCAGAATAATGTCTTTTCAACCCGAGAGTAAAGCGTCGAGTGCTCTTTCTTCATCGTTGTTGTGCTGTATCAAAGCGTGTCGAATTTTTGCTCGATCGAAACCCATCTCCAACAATTTCCTCAACTTAATCTCATCAACAGGGTCCTCGCCTGTGGTTGGCGCCCCTGCGTATATTTCGGCCCATTTCCGGGCCGTTCGATTAAATTCCTCGCGGTTTCGTATGAATACACCAGCAACCTCAGCATCTTGAGGGTCGGAAGGGTTTGGATCGGACATAAGTGATGAAAGCGATAGGAGCTGTTGGGAATGAGGTTAGCTGCAAAATACATCATGCGAAAGATCCTACCATCGATTTCAGAGTGAATACTGGTGTCCAGTTGTCCTTAAGAATGTCTAAGCAGATTGCACCTGAGAATTGCCCGTCAGAGCTGCTCCAGATATCCTTGAGTGTACATACCTGTCTGTGAAGACACGTTGGGGTGGTAAATCATAGTTTCGAACTGCACTTTTGGAGGCGTGAACGGGTAATTATCTGGGATCCTGATATCTGTATGCATCCTCAGCAGCTGACTTAAGTTAGAAGCTTTCATCAGCATGAAACATACCAACTGTGTATCGCCCTCCTAATCAAGTGACCACAACCAATTTTAACGTAACATTCAATGATTTCTTCCGAAATTCCCACCTTCATACGGAGTTCTATGAGAGGGGATAATGATCAAGATCAGTAAGATTTGGTGGGATTATGCTGCTCACCCTGTCGGACCAGCAAAGATTCCCTTCAAGTGGTTCAAGCTGTCATTCACCCGCACAATCTCGACTTTGAAATCCTTGTCAGCTAAGCATTGACGAATTTCTCTTTCCACCCCTAGGAAGCAATCGACTAGTTAGATAATGCAAGCAGCGGGACATTTTTGAAGGCCATACGAGCTGTCATTGGTTCTGTACGGTGGCTTAGAGTTCTGAAGTTGGATTTACACATCGTCCATTTTGGTGGTTTATGATAAGGATTGGAAAGTTCTCTCGTATTTGGAGTGCCAAATGTCAAATAAGTCTGGTCCTCATCTGTAGTAATCAGATCACGGTCAGTGAAGTTCGGAAGTTTCATTTAATCTGCAGAATTGTTTGGAATATTCTCAGCCGGAGAAAAAACATGCTCAAGGAATCTTCCTTGTCCGGCGGTTATTTTTAGTAATTGTCACTTAAAAGGATCATCCCAGTCGAGTCGAAGATCTCAAGAGAGTGAGGACAGTTAGTTGTCGTTATCACTCGTATTGAGCTACTGATTTCTCTGGATCTCCGTCCGGGCCAAAACACTACGACACTGCCGTCCGTCAGGCCGCCGCCGCCGCTGATGCTATTGCTGCTGCTCCTACCGCAAAGAAGGGGTGGTTAAAGCGTGCGAAAGGGGCCAAAGTTGACGTCCTCCTCGCCAAGACCTCTGGGGGGTATTGGGAAAGTGACACAACCTGAAGCTCACCAGTCCGGTAGGACGCGAATTGGCGTCAAGTAGCCACAAGTTTAGCATTCAAGATACTCTCTCGCTTCTTCAAGAAGCAATCTGCCCATTCTTTCGCCTAATCGGTGCTTCTGTTTCACTAGTACGGTACCCGCCAGCACGCTCGCGAAGCGATCATGCTTCTCGAGCGCAAGGAAGACAAGGAGAACCACTCGAGCTCCTCGGTGGTACGTAAACAAGTGGAATCTGGTTCTGTAGAGAGATCTTCTGACGCTTCTTATTTAGGACCACTTGCCGACTCCCAATCCCCGGTGGGTCAACGTGTTGCGCCGGCGCAATGCGTTGAAACAGCCTGGTGAGAAGTCTTCTGCTCAGGCGGGAAAAGAAGAAGCGCGCGCCGGGTCATTGGAAGTGTACGCACCAAGCGTGGTATCGAAAAGATCGATATCGAGGAGCCCGCTACAAAACGTTCTCGTACAGGTAAACATGGAGGACCTAGCAAGCAACCGGACGGTTGCTTCTATAGGTTGTGCGCAATACAAATTTGTACTTTGAATTGTCTATGACCCTTTACGCTATGATACTATTAACAGCTGTGAGCTATTTCTGTCCAACCAGAATGTGGTTGATCATCAACGTCAATTGTCCTGGGAGTATTTAGTTCAAGTTCTCATATTCAAAAGTCCTCAAATGTTAGAGATTATATCGTATTTAAAAAGTTGAGGATAATGATGCATTCATGCATTCAGTCAGCATTAGTTTGTGTCTGCATTTGAACATCCAAACGATCGTTGATCACTTTGTCATCCATCACAGAAAAAAACCTCAACATACCCATTGAGTAAACTTGTTTGGATATTCATTTTGGATCAAGCTTAATCTGACTGTCCTTTAAGAGTATTCAGACTGTGATGCGAGCCTTTCTTTCAATGGTTACTGCATCAAAGTGGCTTAGTGAAGAGACATCTAGCTCGTCCTGTTCTATTGACATGGGATGTGCCAAAGTGGAGTGTGTTGCATGGTGCATGGGGAGTGCTTTACCGATGTGTTCAAAGTGCAGATAAGGCTGTGGGCTGGCGATGATGAAGGCGTTGTGTTCGCTCTAACAATTCTTCCTTCTGCCTGCGAGCCGTCTTTTGATATCGATGCGGGTCCTTATCCAAGGATGCTGAAATTATGGAAGTGCCAGTGTTCCTTGGTGCTACAAAAGGGACAATGACGATTGAAGAACCTTGAGGCACAACCCCGTTTCCGCGATCTGCGAAGTAAACAAAAAATGCCCCAATATTATGGAGTCAGCTCGAATGGAGAAACTCTTCGGTGTGCATCCGTGACTAAAATTGGACCAACTTGCGAAGGCTAGTTTTCACCAGTTGTGGCTGCTACCAAACCTCCGGAGAAGCAGATGTGAACCCCCAGGATCTCAACTGCAAGTCGACTGCTGGTAAACTCTCTTTGTTGCCTCAAATTAGAGGATAGCCCTGTGGCCCAAAGCTCTGTGTCAGCTTGGGAGTCCACATCGTCGTGGACCACAGCATCTAGTCTTGGTTGGAGTAGTGGCGATTATGACCTACACCTGATCTGCTTGCATATTTCTTGTGCATATAATGTCTTTCATAAGCTACATTGGAATCCTTTTTTGTATAACAACAATATCGAATGTCTCAGGTGAGTTTATTGGGCAAATCAGATGGTACTGTGCTTTAATATTTCACAGAGAGCACCACAAGCATAGGGACGTAGTTTGTCTCTGGAGATTTCCTACGTACAGCAAGACTGATTCCTCTCGACTCGCCTATGGCAACCTTCAACAAGCTGCATGCCAAGATGCTTGGTGCTGATCAAGGGAAATATCACGTCCCAAGGGATGTATTGCTAATCTTTTCATCAAGCTGCGTCGAAGCGCCCACTTCATCTGATGGAGCACAAAATGGAGGGAAGGTGCGGGGCAGTGGAATCACTTCTCAAAACGCAGCCACTGAGATGTTCAGAAGGATAGAGGATTGAAGCAGAATCAGGAGTTGTTTTTGAATGCGCTTGTATACATGTTGATGTGGGTTGTTACGATCTGACATCTGCTAAGCAAGCTATTAAATGTATTTCTGAGTCTCAGGCAAAATCTGTCCTCCCCAAGTTTGCCTGCAACTTCGGATCAAGCGAAGCAGACAATGCAGAATGCGGAAGCTATGAAACCTCAGTAAGCCAAGATGTTATGGTATTGTTTATGAGAAAACAATGGCATCTCATTAACCTCACTTACAGCAATGTTTACGTGAAACAATGGCATAACATTAACCTCACTGACAGCAACGCTGCTGGACAAATGGCTGGAAAATGTTTTGAGGTTACCTCTAGAGGTATTGAAATCATGGCACCAGCACATTATCCAAATCCTTTCTGGAGAAATGCAGGATGACTACCACATGAGCGTAAGGAAAGCGATTGGTTTGTGGTGCCAGTTCCTGGTTTTCTCATTTTCACATTCTTTTGTACTGGATTTTGTCTTTAACAACCCCAGAGGAAAAAACACAAAAGGAGACCATGCTATCTGCCAATAGATTTGTCACGTATGTATTCATTGAGATACGTTCCATTTTCTTAAGCATCTACTAACCACAACTAACCTCAAGTTGTGAAGCTTGTAATGGAGGCTATATATACAATGAAAGATGTCAAACCAGTCAAAATTCCACATCCTGCTGGGTCAGGGAAAGAGGTGGAGGTTACTGGGTCCCTCAAAGCTATTCTTTCAGATGTCAAGTCTCTTGACAGTTTGAAAACTTATGACGTTGATAACATAACATATCTGTCAGTATTATCAAGATAATAAGGTCAATGTTTATGTATAATCCAGAATTTGATCATGATAAAATTAAAATTGCTTATTCAGCTGCTGGAGATTTGTGTCATTAAGGCGTGCAATAGAAACCTGTGATAGAGTTGCCAAGATTGTTGCACCAAAATGAGAAGCATCAGCATTGAGGACTTGCCCCCAAAATGGCATTGTTAATCACGAGCGCGCAACTCTTAAGGCTGTTGAGGACCTCATGAATACATGGCAAGAGAATTTTAAACCCACAGTTGCAAAACCAATATACTGGAAAAACAAGTTGACTTTGTCAAAGCAGCTGATTAGAGCAGAAACGCTGATAGGTAGTCTTTGTGATGAAAAGAAACGGTTAACAACTTGTGCAGCAGATTTAGAAGAAAGAATCATTGCAGCAACTGGTGATCTACTTGTTTATTCCGGAATTGTGGCATATCTTGAAGCATTTACAAAAGGATTCAGAGATGAGTGCAGCATAGAATAGACTGACGTTCGCAAACAGAGGATTATTCCCTGTTCTGATAACGATTGGCTGCCAGAAGGTCATTGGGTAAGATGTGGTGTTGCTTGTTTATTTGCACATAATGACCAATGTAGAAACCCAGTTTAAGTTTGTATCAGATAGATTTTATTGGTCTTGCTACAAGTTTTGTTCTTGGTCATATTTATTTCTTAAACCTCCCCATTGTTGACTGACAAGCTACCCCCTAAGCCTATATTTTTGCTTAATTTCTGATACAACTTGTTTCATTGTTTCTGGCATTGTAGCTGAACTTTTTTCAGTTGGATAGATTCGTGTAAAGGTCCCAAAATTATTAGGAGCGTCAAGGTTTGTCCTTGTCACTTTGTCCTCTAAATGAAAAAGATAATTCAAACAATTTGAAATGTAAATTAGTAGTGCACTCACTTTGTACTCTAGATCCTGTTTTATTTACCTAAACGTGACATTGAGCAATATATAGCAGGAAAACTGCAATTTGCACATACACTGTCATGAGATGTTTTACTAAGGTTACTAGGTTTATTGTTTAACCCAGCTAATGTAAGCAGATCTTCAAGCATCGGCTAAAAGTAATGTAAGAAGCAATTGACTCAAAAACACATTGACTACTTTTTTCACTTCAATATCTACATGGCAATCAACAGATAATGCTGGGCTCATATTAACTTCTAAGTGGGATCATCTAAATAATTGGGTACTGAATTTGTGGACTGATATTACCAACAAGCCAAGGCTTAAGTGAGCTGTCCAAAACAATGTCTGCATAGACTTTAAGCTAACGACATGATGAGTCATTTGAACATACCAAACCCGTACAGTTCAAAACATTTATTTCTGCAAAACTCAGGAACCAGAGTTGAAATTGGGAGGAGAGTTAATACGGAAAGACCTTTGATTCTATCAGGACAAATTAGTTAAAGAGAACAACTCAGCTGTTCGTCTTAAACCTTTGCCAAACTTGATCAAATGGAACCCCAGATTCTTTCAGATACCAGCGCAGTTTTGAAAGAGACCATTTACATCCAGAGCCAATATGACCTTTCTCATCGTTGAGATGTGGTGAAAGCTTGTTGATGGATGTGTTTGTCAGGTGGGAGAACCGATTAGAAAGCACCATCATGTCATAACGGCTCTGACAATTCAGTCTAAAGAACATCACAAAGGAAAGATCATAAATTACTAACCGTTGCAAATCGAACTAAACCTTCTTCACATATGTAAACTTGGAGAGGATTATAGCTCTTTACAGCAACATAGCTGGATCAAACTCAATAAAATTTGACGCATCAAGAGCCACTGCAGTAACTAACCAACGCAAGTCAAATTTGTAACCATCAATTAAGTACGGATCAGAAATGTACCGCTGTACAATAGTACTAAAACATGACATTAGCGTATTTGCTTTGAATGCATAAGGCATACCAGCAATCGTAAGTCAAGTCCTTCAAATCCTTGAAAACAAATATTCCCCTGCCTCTGCTCAGATCTGTTGGCTTGCAAATCCATGCAGACTTACAAAGATTTTGAACAGAGGTTGGAGAAATCTGAATCCTATACCTGATTCCCAGATACTTCTTCTTCAGCAAATGTCTTAACGAATTTCACATATTCGTTGGGGAGTGAATATGTAAGAGGGAAGAATGAATAAGCAGACCCATGAATAGCTTGCAAGGTTTTTAGCATTCTAAACAGGGAATCCTGCAATGTTAAGTTTGAAAAATCATTTTGCAGTCTGGTAAAAACAAAAATTTCTACCTTTCTTGTGAGGATTCCTGTCTTGGGAAAGTGATTCATTCGTTGCCATGGCTGGCACTGTTCATAATCAACAAGCCGATATCCTGGTCCTTTCCACCACAAGGTCCATTGGCACCCTCCTCTCCCCTGGTACTCTTGCCATCCTTTTACCTCCTTTATATAATTAATTGATTATGTTTAACACTGATTCGGTACCTTGATCTTCCAATATCTCCCGAAGAAGGGGAGGAGCATTGTCCGACAATCGAAAGTATAAGGGCATCAACATCGGTGGCTTTGAATCACGAAAGGTTTACGTGTTTTTTAATAAAGTATTGTAAATGACGGTTTCGACAAATGCAAATACATCGTTCATCGTTCAACCTCGCTTTATGGCTTGCATGGCCCATTCCATCCCTTCGGATACGCCGTCCCCAGTTTTTGCTGAGCACGGCTGAATTTGCCAAGGGCGGTTGCGTATGGTGTTCAGGTTCAAACCGGTCGCAATCTGGGTAGCGGACAGCAAGATTAGTTCAACTGTCGACATAAAGAAAAATTCAAATACCGACATACCTCAGATGCTGGGAGGGCCGTTACTAGATCTTGCTTGTTAGCCATAACCAAGAGCGGAACACCCACGAGTTTCGCTTCTTCAAGTAATAAACTTAGCTCCCCTCCACTTTGACTTTTGTTGAGTTCCAGCTATAATGGATCACAGTTCGACTTACGTTTCCTCCAATCGGCGTCTGTCCGCAGAATCGATTATATAGATCTTAAGACAGGCATGCGGTTAAGAATAACATCCACAAAACGTGAAATCCTACCAGGACATCAGTGCTCTCGAAGTAGTTGCGCCAGTATTGCCTGATCGCCTTTTGCCCTGAGGTAGAACCATTTGGAACCATCAGCAAGCGGTCCGGTATTGTTGCAAATATCAACGCACCACCGATGTCCCAAACATTCATCTTAAATCCGTCTTGCTGTACAGATTTGATATTAAAGCCTTGTGTTGGTTTGATTTCAGTTATGTCTTCTGATGCAAGTCGCTTCAATATGGACGTTTTCCCCGCATTATCCAAACCGAGGAGGAGGATTCTGAGTTCTTTATCGGTTCTTTTGAGCTTTCTCAGAAGTTGTAGCAGACCCTTGTCAGAGACTGTTACATTGCAAGCTGGAAACGTGAGACAATAAATCAAATACCATTTCGCGTAGCTTGCTGCGCCATTACGATTCTCCTCACTCATCATGAAGTTCGGTGCACCAGACACAAGTAGCAGCGAAACACCTGAACCACCAAAGGTGAGTGCTAAAATATTTCATGGCTTAGATTGCGCTAATACTAAAGAAGCATAATGTTATTAATGAAAATTAGGCAGGCAATAAGGGAATTCAACACGACACGTTCTACCCGTAAGCCCATGAGACGAGCTACTGAAAGGAAGACTCAGCTTGTACATGCGTAGGAATAGAAGTGGTCATGCTTCCCGTATATCTGTACCAGGCTCCAGCAATGTTTGACCTCGATGCGTAGTCAACTGCCAAATGTTCTGATGGTTTTGCATGGTTTAGAATTCCGCCCAAATATCAAAACGCCAATCGATAGTGTCTCCGTTCGACTATATGGCAAATAATAAGCGCAGAAAGAGCACCCCGGAGACAGACAAGCTTCTTCTTGCACGGAAGGTTGGTGAACAATGGGGATACATTTCTTTTGTAATAAACTTTCGTTTTACGTCACAAAGAGACATCAACAGAAGAAAGTATTCCAGAAAATTGGAGATGCAGAGAAACGTCTTGAGATTATAGATGTTGAAGATGTTTGTATGTGCGAATTCACCTGCTGGGTAATTTATCTCAACCATTTCTTATTTCAGCAAAAGCAACTTCTCAAAATTCCGCGATCAAAGAGCTGGTTTCCAGTATAATTGCAATTAACCAGTCTGAAAAGAAAGAGTTAACATCAGCAAGTCCGAAAGGGCTGCCATTCAAGCAGCCCCAATCTAGCTCAGGTGACATGATTGAGAAAATTTTTGAAACAGTTGCACCAGTTACAAGCAAAGATCAATCAAAATCGCAAAAGGAACGGAATCCTGCTCTTTCTACATACTTCTCGACCTCTTCTGGAGTAACAAAAGCTTTTGACAATGTCAGGATGCAAAATTCCCCACTAACAAATGGTAAGAGCGATGTCTGACTAAGTTTTAATACCTGAACATAGCAATAGGGACTCTAGTTAGCCCTGTCACACTAAAACAGCCACTTGCAGTGATCTCTTCTTCAAAAATGGCATCTAAGGAGGTGCTTGCTTCAAGAAGCCAGACCGCCAATGGCTCTGTCATAAAATCTGTTAATATTGCAAATTATCAGAGAAACCCCGGCAATTCTCTTGAGGAAAAATCCTGCAAAGCTGTTCTCCAAGTGGACAGAAGTATATATTTTGATCCAGAGAGGAGCATTGTAACTGGCCTGTCATCTCATGGTGATTCTCCCAAACACACACTAGAAAGTGATGATGACAGAATACTTACGGGCCAAACCCCAAGGAACTTCAAAGAACATGTGGGCAGCTTTCCAACATTGAGATTACGAGCTTATTACCGAAAGGGTGACAAAAATGAGTCCCTGGATGAAGAGTTTGGTCTGACTTTAAAAGCCCATCACAATATTGAGATACAAAACAATGGTGAACGTCTTGCATATATCAAGGACATTGATGTTCTGGAGGTGAGTTTCTTTCAATTCTTAGGACTATCACTAAACATTCATATGAAGCTGTATAAACTTGCTGAAACTTATCATATTTATGTCAAGAACACCATGATGGAACATTGCCTTTGTCTTGCTGATGTTCCATCTTCAGAGTTTGAATATTTCTTGACACGCCTGAAAAGTACCCAACTTGGAGTGCTCATCAAGAATAGTTCTCCAATGTGCATAGGGTATGCCATTCATTCCAATTAAACGCTTCAGCTCCCATAAATCTGACATATTTTTCTGAAAGTCCTGGTGTTTCAGAAGACGATCTTAACCGCTTCAAAAAGGTTCAAAGACTATTCCGGGATGCTATTAAGAAGATTGAGAAGACAACAGTGGTGTCTTCCATTCCAAAGCACCAGAGAAAGGAAAAAAGAGGCAAACAGTCAGTTAATCCAGAGTAAATGTTGATAGGCAAATTTTTGCTTTTGGTTTATATTAACTTGAATCTTCAGCACCTACTACTATCCAGCCTCTCGAGGAAAAGGATCCATAACTTTCACCGATGAAGACCTGGTCAGGCTGCAGCCATCTCAGTTTTTGAATGACACAATCATTGAGTTTTATATTCGGTAACTGTAGAAAGGTCAATTGGTTAACATTTCTGATAGTATAATTTGCTTAAGGTATATACGCACAGAGCAACTGCATGATGATTACAATCAGTTCTACTTTTTCAACTCCTTTTTCTATGAAACATTTACTTCAGGAGATTCCACAAAGAGGTGGGCTTAAAGCTTTTCTGTCTTTAAAAATCTGCAGAATGTTTACTCTCTGTACGTCCAAGTGATTCATATGAAAGGGTTAAAGGGTGGGTTAAGTCTGATATTTTTTCTTCAAAGTATCTGTTTTTCCCAATCAATGAACGGTAAGGGAATAATTTGTGCATAAAACATATTTTTAACCTTCAATTGCAGATATCATTGGTATCTTGTACTGATATATCAACCTGGAATGCTGCTTAGTGCCTTGGAAGACCTACCATCATCCAAAAAGTTGGGAAAATCTACATGGGAGGTAAATGAATGTAAAGTTCTCTGAATTTTTTCAAATATTTGAATAGATTGCAGATAATAACAATACAAACATGGATGTAGATGAACTGCTGTCAGGATCAGACTCAGCTGTATCCCATGAACATGAGGACCAGGATGGATCAAAGTTTGCAAGAGATAGTACAACAGATGACCTCCAGTTGATTGGTGATGATGAGCCTTCATTCATAAATTCAGAGCCGCAAACCCAACCCCCATCGCCTGGAGATCTGCCACTTATTGATACATCCAAAGAGCACATTAATGAAATTGAAAATCATACTGCTCAGCTTCATAATGTGAATGTTTTAGACAGTGATGACGAGCTACAACAATCACTATTGCCCAAAAGTGGGCAAAGCAAAGAATTGTGTTTGAAACAAAGCTTGCAGAGTTTAGACAATCCCGATCTCAGAAGTTCAGATAGTCAAAATTTCTACTCAAAACCTGCAGTCAAATGGAAGTACGGAAAAAAGAGTTCAGAGCACGTGCAGTCTTATCTTGATATTCACACATCAAAAATGAAGAAAAAAACAGAGAAGGATGTAACAGTTGAAGCTAAGGGCCAAGACTTGAGCTCCAAGCAAGTATCTAATGACTCGAATCTTGCAAATATTCTCATGCAGGTTATTTAAGGTGTCATATCTTTGTGATGGATTCTCTAGGCTCTCCACACTCATCTACTGCCCGCACACTGGAAAGGTAGACCAGGAAATGCATTGCTGAATTATGCTGGAACAAGATGTTTAGATTCCTTGTTCAAGAAGCAGAAAGAAAACTAAAGAAGAAGGTAGCCAGAAAGGCAGTTGTTTGTAACGCCAAGGTAACAATGGAGAGCAAGGAAATTATGGAGATTAAACTCTTTTAACATGCAGCTTCCCCTTCAACCAAATTTTTGTGACTGTGGTATCTATCTTTTGCAGTATATTGAGACATTTGTGAGAAATCCAGACAAATACATTGATCTCCTGATTGTGAGTTTAAATCTACAGAATAGGTTGTTTTCTTACTCAATTTATTACAGAACAGGACAGGAACCCCAGATGATTGGTTCACACAGAGCTCCGTCAATGAGAAGAGGGAAGAGTTGCTCAGATTAATGAAATCCAAAAAGAACGAGTATCTACAACAGCTTGGGCATGAACAGTGAACTTGTGACGCTCTGGGACAACGAAATCAAATTAACATCCATGCCACTGCTGTACCCTCGAAATCATTTGCGAGACACCATCTTTATTGTGTCCATTTTTGATCGGAGTTCAAATGAAACGATCTAGACTTGTATTCTGGCAGGGGATGGTAAAACCCTGTCCTCCGAGTTTAATATCCATTCCAGAATAAAAGTTGATAAAATATTACCAGGTCCGGGTCTTGTGCTGTCAATCGGTGCGAATCGTGAGGACTTTGATACAAATGCACTTAATTTGGCGGATTTTAGGTGGGGCAGTTCCCTTTCCATAAGGTTGTACCATCCGGGGCCAGGAACCTCTTGGCGAATCGTTTCAATCACCTTAGTTGGAACAACACTGGCGACGTGCATTCTGTCCCTAATAAAACTTAATAAACGATGAAGGATGTTGAAATTGCCCCACCTGCCGTAACACAATCTATGCTGGTCTGGATGGATAAGCTCATATGTGGCCGGTCCAGGTGTCGCAATCGACCTGTTCATTTATTGAAGATGTTCAAACCTTAAACCATATGATAAACGTGAACTTACTTTGGATCGACTAGCGGTGCTCGTGCTTTTGCTTTGAACGCGGCAATTCCAGATGCTTTGTGTGTTTGAACTTCTCTTACTTCATATGCTCCTGGTTGTGCCTAAAGTATGAAAATAGATCCACCATCGATGACGACTTGACAAACCTGGTGGAGGCGCAAAGCGACCCGGAGTCGCTTCTGGGTCATTGATCTCCGAACGCTTTGATTTGCTTTTGAAAACAAAGTGTGCGCCATTTTCTTGAAGGCGGGACTTCTTGACCCTCTCCATCGCTCGTTCAGTGTCGTACTGTCCTGGTCCAGGGAAGGGCTTTCCTCGGCGTGATGGGATTGTTTGTCCAGGGACAGCTGGCTTCGCATTGGAATCATCCGAAAGCGCGATAGGCTCTCGAAAAGCTGACGTGGGAGAATGTGTCAAAGAGTCGCTGTATTTTGGTTCGTGTGCGATGTTGTAAGCTCCTGGACCCACTCTAGTTGTTTCCGTCTTGAAAAACCTACGGGCCTGAATATTCTAATCAGCATTGTTCTTTCGAGCAAATGCTTCGTGCCTTTGAGACAAATCCAATGCCGAATCCATGTCGCGAAAACGATTCCTGACATTGTACAGCTAGCACAGTTCTACTTGCGCGATCTTTTTCATAGTATCCCGGCCCTGGAAGTTCATCCTGTTTCATAAAATGATGTCAAAGTGCGTTCCTGAAACCACGATTATTACCGTCCGCTGTGAGAACCGAGGGGAAGTAGAGCAAAATGCTTTTGGTTCGTGATCATCAAAGTAGAAAGATTGGAACTTTGTTGGAATGCTTGGAGGATGCAACAGAAGTTTTATATTCTTTTGCCTGTGTTTTGCTCCTAAAGATTATCGTCACAAAATTTAGCCGGGAAAACCCCAACGACTCACTTCCTCCGGACTTTCCGTGGTCGGGTGAATGAAGTTGTAATGGGCCTTCCATCATAGTACACCAATCAAAAGCCAGCTAGACTACCGAGTACCTTCTTAACAATTCGTTAACTTTTAAAAAAGATCTTTGAATCTAAACTTGATAAAAGCGAATTTACGAAATTGCTAGCCCGAACTCCTTCATTCGTTCATAATTTTTCGGTAACTATTTCAAGACTACAAGACTACTGTGCTTTTATCTCCAAGCCACCTCTGTGTGAAAAATGTCTGAAGAAAGTCGAAAGAAGCGCAAGTTCGAAGACCCGGTCGATTCAGCACCGAAAAAGTCAAACTCATCGTCGACTTCAAAGGTTTCGAATGCAAATGGCTCCTCAGGTAAAAACCCATACTTGGCTCATCGGATGGAACCGCCCCCACGTCTTGTCCCTGGCAAGACCAACGCTGCGAAGGCAGAACTTCACGAAGATGGAGAAACGAATCTCTTTTCTGGCCGACCTTTCACTCAAAAATATCGGGATATTCTCACGAAGCGCCGAGCACTCCCCGTACATAAGCACAGAGACGAGTTTCTGAAGTTGATTCACGACAACCAGATTGTCATTCTTGTTGGTGAAACCGGATCAGGAAAAACCACCCAGTAAGATATTCAATTTGAATCACTCTGCTGCTCCTTCATGGCATCGTTCTAGAATTCCGCAGTTTCTCGCCTACGATGAGCTGCCACAGCAGAAAAAGAAGATGATCGCGTGCACTCAACCCCGACGTGTTGCTGCCATGTCTGTTGCTCAACGTGTTGCTGATGAAATGGACGTTCGTCTAGGAGATGAAGTGGGATACAGTATTCGATTTGAAGATTGTACATCAAACAAGACAGTACTGAAGTACATGACGGATGGAATGTTGCTACGAGAAGCGATGACGGACCCACTGATGGAACGTTACTCTGCAATCATTTTGGATGAAGCACACGAGCGCACTTTGCAGACCGATATCTTGATGGGTTTGATCAAGGAGGTATTTACCCTGAAAAAACCGTGGTATCCACTGATGGTGATGGCTATTCAGGTTTGCAGGCAACGCCCGGATCTGAAAGTTGTTGTCATGAGTGCAACTCTTGACGCAGAGAAGTTTCAAAC
The DNA here is from genome assembly GCA_025526935.1 of Cladochytrium replicatum. NCBI lineage: Eukaryota > Fungi > Chytridiomycota > Chytridiomycetes > Cladochytriales > Cladochytriaceae > Cladochytrium > Cladochytrium replicatum. The sequence continues at coordinate 519,107 of JAHLKD010000020.1, forward strand.
TTATTTCAGTCTTGATTCAAACAAGAAGGCTCCACTATTGGTAGGGGTTTTAAGGATGCTCACAATTGCTTGCCATCCTTACCCACAATTAGGTTGTTCCCGGTCGAACATTCCCAGTTGAGATTTACTACACAGCTAAACCTGAACGCGACTATTTGGAAGCTGCGGTTCGAACAGTTCTCGAAATTCATCAATCCGAAGATCCTGGTGATATACTGGTGTTCTTGACTGGAGAAGAGGAGATCGAAGATGCCTGTCGAAAGATTCGGAAGGACGCAGATACTATGCATGCTGCTTCTCCTCAGGATATTGGCAAACTCAAAGTTGTTCCACTCTACTCGACCTTGCCTCCTTCTCAACAACAACGTATTTTCGAACCAGCTCCAGGGCCGGCAGTGCCCGGTGGCGCTCCCGGGCGGAAAGTCGTCGTTTCGACAAACATTGCGGAAACCTCGCTGACCATAGATGGTATTGTGTACGTGATAGATCCTGGCTTTTCCAAACAAAAGGTGTACAATCCGCGCATTCGAGTTGAGAGTCTTTTGGTGAGTCCGATCAGCAAAGCCAGTGCGCAGCAACGATCTGGGCGTGCAGGTCGAACGCGGCCTGGAAAGTGCTTCAGACTCTACACAGAGAATGCGTTTATCAAAGACCTTCACGAGCAAACCTACCCAGAAATACTTCGTAGTAATTTGGGTACTGTTGTTCTCCAGTTGAAGAAACTGGGTATTGATGATCTCGTCCACTTTGATTTCATGGATGCACCTCGTAAGTATATTTTCTTCGTACGTAATGTGGTTTGTCTCACGTTTTCTTCACGAAGCTCCGGAGACTCTAATGCGTGCACTAGAGCTCTTGAACTACTTGGAGGCTCTCGACGACGAAGGAAACTTGACTAAAATTGGAGAGAACATGTCTGAGTTCCCTCTTGATCCTCAATTCGCAAAGATGCTCATGGTCGGCGAAAAACATGCGTGTACAAATGAGATTCTCTCGATTGTCGCATTGCTGTCCGTTCCCCTTGTATTTGTACGACCGAATGATCAGCGAAAGCAAGCTGACGACGCAAAAGCGAAGTTTGAGCACGGCTCTGGAGATCACCTTACTTTACTCAACGTCTATCATTCGTACAAGGCTCACGAGGCCGAATCGGGTGACGATGTCTCGAAGTGGTGCTACCAGAACTACTTGAATGCTCGCAGCTTGAAGAGTGCGGATAATGTTCGGGAGCAGCTGCGTCGAATTATGGAAAGACTTGGAATTGGGTTCACGTCCACACCATTCAATGATCTGAAATACTATGAGAACATTCGGAAAGCATTGACATCCGGATGTTTCATGCAAGTTGCCCACTTGGAGAAGAATGGTTCGTACTTGACCAGTAAAGACAACCAGGTATGTGTGTGATGGTAGGTTTTACTTGAGTGTGCACGACTGACTACTTAATGAAGGTGGTGCACCTTCACCCTTCGTGTGGACTTGCTCACAAGCCAGATTGGGTGGTATATAATGAGTAAGTTGAGATTTAACGTACACATTATTCGCTGGTTGATCGTATTTTCCATTCTACAGGTTTGTTCTTACCAGCAAGAACTATATTCGAACTTGCACCGAAATTGAGCCGGAGTGGTTACTTTCGTTGGCTCCCCACTATTACGATCTGAGCAATTTTCCAGAATGTGAGGCAAAGCGTGTTCTTCAACGTCTTTTGATGAAAAAGGGGCCGAAGAAACAAAGATAATACCGAATCTTTTCATAACTTTAAAAGGCTGCAATCGTCTTTGCTTGGACTGTTCACAAGCTGCTGTTAGTGTTCAATGTTCCCTCATTGTCGAGTCCGATGGTGCAGAAGGCTTCCAAAATCTGACTGATCGTGGAAGCCCAAGTCGACGAACGACTTCGCTGCTTTCCCTAACATCCTCGGCCCAAAGGTTTGGACCGCCAATCTTCAACTCAGCAATCCGCGGCAATGCTTTAATTGCATCCCATCCCGTCGGTCGAACAGAAACTTTGTCTTTCGCACAAGCACTGGAACCTCTCACGGGTCTTTGCTCTGTGGCATATGCCCACGAACCGAGACGGTGATCATAGTAATAGTAAGTAACCACTTCCTCGTCTGTTTGCGCTTGCTCACTGGCAACAGCCAACTCTTTCTGCTTTCGAGATTCAAGATCTGCGTGCCATTGCGCTGTGTAGTCCGAATACTCTGGGTTGGAAGTCGGGACCCCTGTGTGAACACGGGTGTTTGGGTCGTTGGTGTGATGTTTCACCCCTGGACGATCCGGCTTTGGGATGGGAGGTAGAATGGTGTCTAACTTTTGTTGCAGTGTTGGTTCTACCGAAATCTGAGGCACTGAGATCAATCTTGTTGGGATGATGGTTCTCCTTGTTTCAGCTGCGGCCGCTAAACTGAGAGGTTCCCAGTGTCTTTTCGTCCGGCCTGGGAGTCGTGTTTGTGAAACAGCTTGGTCAGGTTGCGCTTTAATCTCATCCTGTGAAGGTGCGAGTTGCTCGTTCAGGATGCACAGCTGCTGGGCGTTACTTGCGCTCTTAGAATCCTGTTTGTCCAAAATGTGATGAAAAATATCATCTGTCATTTCTCCCACTACAATTTGAGGGACGTTGTGGCCGAGGGAAGGTGGGTCGACCGTTATGCTGAGTATTAACTTCTGCTGTAAATGGACTTCTGAATGCACAATGTCTTCATCGGAACTATGATCAGGGCCAACAGGCTGCCTTTGCAACGCCGCAACCGGTCCACGCCGGGCTTTTGCAATAGCAGAATTCACTAGCTCATGTGAGGACTTTTTCCGGCTGCTGTAGAACCTCGTTTCGCGAATCTCTTGTGCTTCTTGCTCCTTCTGTTTCGTCTGTTGATCGGGCTGCTGATATGCGAGTGTCGTTGTTTGCTCAACCATGGACCTCCTTCGAGAATTAGAAGATTGCTCCTTAGCCCAAGCGTAGTCTCCCCGGGCAAGTGCGGCCCGCACCATGATCTCTTGGTTCGATGTGTACGAAGTCGACGGCATGCTTCGTGAGCGGTAACGTTGATGTACAGTCAGTCTATCTTCGTTGGTAGCGGAATCTTCTCCACGATCTGAGCCGAATACGGAGGTACCATGAGAACCTAAAGGAAGCTCGATACCGGAAATACTTGGTCGAACTGTGTTTGTAAAAGTGTGATCTTCATCGACGGATTCAGATTCTTCGGTATCCGATTGGCAATGGTCTCGCGGCTGGTGGCGAGTTAATTTACTGAGAAATGGTTTAGCTGGTGGCAGAACGATGTTGTTCGTTGCGAGTGCGTTGACAATATCGTCGAACACAACACCGCTTTTCCGGCGAGCCGCGCTATTGACCGAATTGGCAACAATGTTGAGCACAGATGTAGGCAAGTTTAAATTCCGCATCCGCACTTTGTTTCGATATGCGGTGGAGTACATCAGCTGGCGTCGTTTCAGAGTTTTGTTCGCCATGTCATGGACTTCGGACAAAGGTACCTTTCAACCGTATGAATAGTAACTGATAGCACATATTTATCACTTACAGGTGTCTCAAATGCTTCATCTGTGTAGTCTACATCGTACTTACTTTTAAATGCTTGAAACTCTACCTCGTTTTGGAAAATGAAGTCGTCTTCTCTTCTGAGGCTACCATTGCGAATTGTCTTTCTTCGATTCTTCTTCACAGCAGGAAGTTTAGAATGCCCGCTGAGATCAGCATGCTGCCGGTTTTTTGTTGTCTTTTGTTTTATCTGGAGTTGTGTTGTTTCTTCGCTTCTCAGCCAGCGAAGATCAGCGGCTTGTTGGTAATAAAAGGAACTCTTATAAATGACCGATTGACTTGGGCTCGCCGGGTCAGCCACTGCATCGTCTTCTGGAGCCGTGATCCTGTCCATCTGTCCAAGTTTTAACTAAAATTTTAGCATCGAAGTTCGAAGTCCTTTCTTTTTCAAACCCCCTGTATATTCTAGGCATTTTGAACAAAGAAGCAGCGGAGAATAGATGTTATTATGCTGTTCACAACAGTCTACGGAATAACTATCCGCAGTCATGCTGCAAAGATCGTTGAACTCTTGAACTCACCAGAGTGACCCACGTTAGACGGCTGTGAAGAGTTAAACGGTGCCAAACAAATGCATGGGGAAGGATCCACTTTCTCATGAGGCAGCATCATGCAATGGCTTAAACATATGGGTTACTTTCATCGCCAGCTATAAATACAATAGTAGTAGTAGTACCACTCCAGCATTGTGCTGGATTGCACAACCGCACTAACATCAGCAATTTTCTTTAAAAAAAATCGCTAATCATAACGTGCCCGAGTCTCCCAGTCCATGCAAGAAGATAACCGTAGCGGTGTTTGCCTTCAGCGATGGAATAACCAGCTCTAGGTACATCGACTATGCCACACCACTCACACCATGCCTGGTAAACACATGGTCTTTTACACTTGCAGACCTGCAAACTCTGACGAAGTTCGTTCCATCTCAAGTCATACACATCGTCGCATTCAAGTTCCGTGCCGATGCTACCGCAGAGCTTGAAGTCACTGCTGAGAAGTTCAAGAATCTCGCTGCATCGGGTCTTCCAGGTCTGATCAAACTCACTTTCGGACCGACGTTCACGACCGAACGTGCAAGGGGATACACTCATGCCCTCGTTGCTGAATTCACCGACAGAGAAGCACTTCATGTCTACAATGTTTCCGACATGCACGGTAAGCCCTGTGGCACCTTTTTGGGAGAATACTCCCAACCTTTTCCGTACCTTCCAGTGAGTGCTGTCACGGAAAATGTGCGCCCTCTTCTCGAGCCCGTCCCAGACGCTGCACTTGCTCTTGACTATGAGATTTAACCTTTTCTCCCCAAATAACATAATCAATGTTTGAGGATGGATAGCTTCCGCTGGAGCTCTACTTTTCAAATTGAAGAATGTCCTTGCTGTAGATGATGAAGCATCCCTGTATGTATTTATTGATCGCGCCTCATGAAATGAAAGCCAACCCATCTCTCACAAAGAATCCGTATGATACTTCTTGTTTAGCTCTTCGTACGGTTGCTGCAAAGACAATAAAACGCCATCAAAAAAACCAGCAAGAGGCCTGATTTCAAGCACTTACCCTCATGTAGCGCACAGGTCGGTATATCCTGGTGAAGGGGGAAATTGTCTCCTCAGCCGTCTTGGGTTTGATTCCAAGGTCTGCAAATGTCAAGGCACCCGGCGAAATCTTATCGTCAATGTAGTACTTAAAAGATGGAATGAGCGATTGATGCGTTCCGTATAAACTCAAAAGCTTACTCGCTCGACTTCATCGGGAGAAATCAGTGGGTATGCCTGGATGGCGTTCACCCCTCCCGCCAAAAGCCTGAAATATCATGCATAAATACCACTCAATGATAGACGGTTGTCATAACTACATACTTTGCGGCAAACTTGGGCAAATGTACGGCATACGGACGCCGCTTGGAGGCATCCGCAAAGAGCTCGTAGAGACCCAGCAAGAAGTACTCCCTCGGTCTGAGCCCAAAGAGTTAAAGGAACAGTAATTGCGCGCTTCCCCGTCAATCATACCCATAGAGTTCAAAAGTCTTTCCTTCAGATCCATCAGCAGTCAACAATTTTGAAAGGGCTAAAGCGACGTCATGGGACTGCACGCGAGTTAGCTCGACAAAAACATGTCAGCATCGTAATATTACCAAGACAGGGCGCATCCTTGTTTTTCCACTATTGACTATGGGCAAAACTCCAAGGTACATGCCAAAGTCTGCAAGGAAACGCGAAACGCTGTTAAATAACAAAAAACGTTTGCCGCTAAAAGTACGCACATCCGATACGATTCCAGAAGTAATCCTCAGAGCCGTACATCCAGCCCGGCCTCACGATTGTCGCATCAGGGAACTCGGATCGGACTGCCTCTTCACCCAGAGCCTGCGATTCCAATTTGAGCACATGTCGAACAAACTCATACTTGTGTCAAAACCTTGGTCTTCAGGAATTTGGACTTTGAGTTGGGATCAGCTCCTAAAGCTGACACGTGGATCAGTTTGGACACTCCGGCGTTCGCGGCAAGCTTTGCGATGCGTCGAGCACCATCGATGTGGACCTTCTCAAACGAAAAGTTCCTGGGAAAATTACAACTTGATTGAGTATTGACCAATTTCTTCGATATGGCACCGTACTTAGTCGGGTAATCGCTTCCGATAAGGTTGTAAACTACATCAGAGTGCCTGATGCATTCAACGATCTGTGCCTCGTTTTCAAGGTGGAACCGCTGCGTCATGTGAACAAAACATAACTTAACAACCATGTGTAGAATGGAATGTCTGACGCTCTTCTTTACCAGCTGTACAATCTGGCCAAGGTCCCCCATAACTTTAAGGTGACGTGTCTCCTCCTGATTGCCGCGGTAGGGAATTACAACCTGCGTTCCCTGACGCCCTATTTCGTCGAAAACCGGTGAGAAATTTTAAATCGAATTCATTCGCAACTCCATTCTGATCAATCCAACTGACGAATCTCCGATCGCCCCTCAACAAGAATCAAGCTCCCGCGCTCTGGCCCACAAATAATGCTCTCTCTATACCTAGGTTGTTGACAACGTATCGACCCAAGAAACCAGTCGCTCCAAAAACTGTGGCAGTGTAACCTGGATTCACCAAGATTAGAACTTTCTGTATATTTGGAGTGGCCAGTTTACCAGAGTCAGATGAGCGCCCACCGGGACCCTTGGTTGACTTCACGAGGCGGGGTAAATCCCTGGTAACAACATCGTGCACCGAAAGCTTGTTGAGAAAGCAGCAAAAGTCAGCTCTCATGAAGTAATCCAACACATATATTCTTCGATATGTGCGTATTACACATGGCACCGAAGTGGACACTCACGCGGGGAATCCATAGCCGAGGTCCAGCGGGCAGCAAAGATGCCCTCATCGATCTGACCCGAACTTCGGAAATGGCTTAGACTTCTGGCAATTCAATTCCAAAGTGTGCGATTTTTGTTGCAGAGCAATGAAAGAAACGAACGAATGCATTGGAGGCACTCAAAAAACAAAAAAAGGAAATCAACAATAATATCTCTACACAGAAAATCCCCAAATTCAACACGTTTTAATATTTGATATCCCAAATACCAGACCGCTCTCGGTTGCAGTAGCAGGCCATGAATTATCTCCAATATCTCTTTAGTGGGCAGGCTGGGGAACCTTAGAGCCCTTGCCTTCGATTGAAGGTGCGGGCGGGGCTTCCGTCATCTTCGGCAACATGTTGAAGTGATGGTAGTCTGGGGGAGACGGGATGCACCATTCGAGAGAGACGGTGGCCGGAGTGCGCACATCCTTCCTTGTGCCGAACTTCTTCTTCTCGAAGTAAGGCGGTGTTAAAACGTCAGCCCAGTAGTCGGCAGAGAGACCGTGACCAGGGGCATCAGGAGCGCGCTGTGGGGGGTCCATCGCCCTAAGCTTGTCCGGGACCGTCAACGAAGTGGGGAACAGGCCGCCTAAATAGTCGAATAATAAGAATAATGTCAAAGCGATTAAATGGACTATTCGTACGAATTTCGACATCGACGACTTCAAGACCATACTCGTCTGACTTTGCAGCAAGAGCCGACTTGATCTTTTCAGCAAGTTTGCTTGCTTCAGAGGTGGTGACGTTGGGGACCTCAGCTTCGAGAGTTCGGCGAACCAATTTGGCAGCAGCACGCTCAGAGTCAGCGATGTTAGTTTCAGGGTCAATGAAGTTCGCAGACTACCGAAAATTAAACATTAAAAAATTCTACGCGTTAATTGTCACAATAAATACATACCTTCAAGAAATCGGTAACTTTCAAGTAAACTACTGCGTATGCATTGACTGTAACACCGTCTGAAGAAATAGCCAGTTAATACTATTTCTTTTAAGGAAAAACGCAGTCACGCTTTACCCTTAGTGGCAACGGCAGGAGTGACGACACCGGTAGCAACAGGGTGCGTGTTCTTAATAGCCTTCACCTTGTGGACCAAGGGAAGGAGCAAAGTCGAGCTTCCAGAGGTGACCTTTGTTCCACCACCCTCCACAATCCAAGCCTGACCGTGCGGAATAGTCCTGAAACCCTAATGCACTTAAATGAGTCGAGGATCTGTCTCAGATTCTCCAAAGCAAACGAGAAAATTTCCCGCTATCACACTCATCACACTCCAGACGAATTTGCCATCACCAAAACCGCGCTGTGACGTACCGATTCCGGGCGACGTTGGGCAAACGCATCGGAAGTGGTCCAGAAGTCCCACTTCTTCTCAGCAACCGAGAGAGCACGGACGAGTTTCACGGGCACGCCAGCATCAAAAGGGGTAATCGGGGAGTGATCGTGGCCCGGAGGCACTGTGAGCGAGTGTGAAGCGGCGGTCTGACGCACGAGCTGGACCTGAAAATTAAGATCAGTTTCATCTGGTTTAAATGAATCCGAGCAGCATTTCGACGTACAGAGCGCAGGGCAGGGGCAGTACGACGGACGGCGAACATTTTGGAAGGTAGAATCGAGGACAAAAACGAAGGACACGTGACGCGCACGAGGCTGAGTCATTCTAGCTCGGAGTGAGAATTTGGAGGTCGTTTGGGAGAGTAAACTGGGGGTTATCAATGCAACACGTCAACAATCCTGAGCAATAAATTGCGGTGCACTACTGCTGTTTAAACTTTGCCGATCTGCACCGGGAGAAATGCATGGAAATACAACTTATCGATCAGTGGTCAAATGAGCAAACTATTTTCGGAGGACATATTCGTTATACAGGCATAGGTCGTTTATGTCGTAAATAAATTAGAGGATTTAATAACGGTTTAAGATCATTTTAAATAGTATCCGTAGCAAACTACAAAAGCTTCTACAATTTAATATTTGGAGTTACTTTTTGTTGAATGATGTTTCAAAAAAGAGTAAGTTTCGTTGACCCAATGGATGTGGAGCTTCGCTAGTCGTGCAATGGGAAGCTCGCGATCGCGGAGCCAGCCTCTTCCACCGCCATCAAAACCTCCTGTTCTTCTGAGCGGGGTATTTCACGAACTTGATATCTTATGTTATAGGTGTAAGCGTGAACTAACCAAGTATTGTTCAGAACTGATTTCTAAAACGATCAACCATGGTTTCATTCAACCTACTTCATCGAGGACTGGTGCACTTCACCTAGCAAGTGTCTTGCTTCCTCCCACTCTCTGCAAATACGGAATGGACCTCTTCTATCGATGGGCCGGACTATCATGCCAAAGGCCCCTATTCCCTTTGGTCTGCATCGATACCCTCGGATCAACATGGCTCCTTTCCTCCAAGTTCAGCTGCGTCACCGTCATTGCTCTCCTCGCCACAAGCATCGTCGCATTTCACACTGCCCTCGCGACATTCTACCTGGTGCCATCCGAAACACAAACACGAACATTTTCTAGCTGGCGCGGAGGACGGTTTCGCAGCATACGACTCCGAGATGGACAAGCAGAGCGGCGCACTGGCGTAGAGTGACGAGATTCATCACGGCAGCATTCGAAGGCGGGATCATTGTGGCTGCGTCTACTGCCATCCACATTGTAACCGACAGCGATTCGTACAATCAGCAGCGCTCGAGCCTGTTTGTTCTGCTGCCATGTTTGATGCTTAACTTGGCAGCGTTGGTCGAGAACCTGTGGGAGGCGTCCAAAATTGCCTTCGAGTGGGCATGAAAAGTTCCAAGAGACACAGAGGCGATTGGCTTGTGATGGGAGCGCCAATTGCACTGTTTCATGCCGTTCGAGAAAGGACTGTGCAGCGCGTACACTATAACTTTTTCTCTATCGCTTTGGTGGTAGTCCCGAATTCCATCGTTTGAGCACTTTTTGCAGTAATGGTCCCTCCTCCAAACAGTACCAGAAAAATCGAGGTGTTCAACCTCCGTGGAGAGTTGATATAAACAATATATTGTCCTTATCTTGAAGCTGATACTCGATTCCTCCTTCCAACTCCCAATCCGAATCATTGATCAACACCAAAATTCCTGGCCGACTAAGATAACATCAGCGAATTGACTACACCTATGGGGAGCTCCCCTAAATTGGCTTACACTGTATCGCCCTGAACAAAAAGCTCCGGCTTTCCTTTTAACAAGTTAGCCTTTATGTGTGCGATCAAGTCGCGGAGATTAGGCTGCGGGGTTGATTCGAGAGTCACATCGAACTTTTTGACCCCTTCGAACAGGAGCTCCATCCCACCACTGAACGTAAAAGAAGCAATGGTCCCGGTAAGTTCACCGAACCAACAAAGCAGAGCTGAAAGAGAAGTTTTGTTACCTGAACTCAACAACAATTTTCATATTGTGCACGTGCTGACCTGGAAGACTGTGAGTTTTGTCTCGAAGAATTTCAAACTGGACGATTCAACTGCTTCCGATTCATTTCGGGGAAGCTTCCGTCACAAGGGCTAAAGCGTTTGGTATTTAAAAGTTCACAAGATTATAAATTGTCCAACAATATGTACAGCCCCTGTGACGCTTGCTCTGAGTCTGCAAGTACATAAAGTCGTATCGGTTTCAATGAGCACCCTTTCGACCGGTTATTATCAGCGTGACGTGCACCAGCTGCAGCAGTGCCTGATCCTTATTAATCGTAGAGTAAATGAAGTGGTCGAGTTGATTACTACTTGACAAAATTCAAGAATGGCCGAGGTAGCATTTCATCTGATTCGATTGATTCTCCATGCTCCTTTCTTGATGCACCAAGATCATAAAACATATGGTACTCCTTATGTGATTGCGGTGTCAACAAGGAGGCGAACTATTCATTTGCATTCTTGGAGGGTCGAAAGATTATTGATTCTTCATTGAAACTGCTTTACTACTGATTTCCCCGGCTCGATAGGTATCTAGCCCAGAAGACATAACGTCACCGCAAACTTCAGTTTATTCCCTCTTCATCATCGTTTGCGCAACATAATCCTCCCATTCTGCATTCTCTTCTGCCTCGGTGTAACGCTTGATCTTGAATCCGAGAAGCTTAGAGGTATGCTCGACCGCCGTTGACGGCCAAAACACTCGAGCTAGACGTCCGCGAACGACAAAGCGGAAAAATTCGCCTTGATGGCACGGAAGGCGCCGCTCGCGTAGGTTGACGGGTATCAAAGCAGTGATGAAGAAACCGACGCAGACAATGACAAGTACCCAGACAAGGTTGATATCATAAATGTCTATGCAGAAAAATTAGGTCTGTAGAGCACTGCAAAAGTATTCGTACGGAGAAGACCATCAGCGAGCGCGACGGGATCGGTACCAGCAGACGTGGTGACTCTGGCGGTCTCTGATTTGACGATGGCATTGAAAACTAGGCCACCAACAACACCAGCGAGGGACCACGCAGCTATTGCAGGAGAGAAAAGTCAGATCTACGCCTCTTAAAGTACGGTATGTTATTACTGAGAATCATTCCGTGGGTCGCGCCGACATTTTTCGATCCGAATTGATCTGCAAGGAATGCGGGGATAATCCCAAATCCAGCTCCATAGAACATCGCAATAATGAAGCTGATGTTGTAAGATGATCAGGAGCAGAAAAACAAATTCAACCTCACTTACGCGACAGCGAGGAAGCTCGGAAGATGTTTCATGTGGATAATCATCGGCATTAGCCCCACACAGATAGCCTGGGCAACTATGCTGATAAGGAACAATGGCTTCCGGCCAACGAAGTCGGAAAGCGATGGCAAAGCCAATCGCCCAGCAAGGTTCATAACACCGAGAATCGAGTTATATGTCGCAGCCATGTTCGAATCCAGCTTGAACTGGTCTGTGATGATCGGCTGGATTCTGGAAATGATTAAAAGCCCAGTGATCTGAGCACAGAACAGCATTCCGTACATGAGACCGTCTTTAATCAGCATCAGTGATTGATCCAAAAATGTCGTCCAAACTCACATTCATAAGAGCCTAGGGACTCCAAAAGGCTCATAGAAAAAACACTTCCCGCGTTTGGCTCTGAAACTTTTACGGAAAGTGGTTCGGGCTCTGTTTTCCCTTCTTCGCGAGGAGAGGTAGCTGCCCTTTCATGGAGTGTATCCGCAGTAGCTCGCGTTGCACTCAAGACAACAATGTTGGAATTTGCAGCGGTGTTTTCTGCTCCCTTGATCGTTTCGATATTGATACCCTTGACCTCATAACCAGGCGGAGGCATGCGAAGCACAAGTCCACAAAGCACCATGATCACAAAGTAGCAGGAGCCGAGAATAACAAATGTCAAAGGAACACCAAGATTGATCAGATCTAGATTTTTTTCATAGCCTGCACCAATGAGGGCTTTCTGTGTAAACGGCGCAATAATAGATCCACCGCCGAAGCCGCAAACAGCAAGACTATAGAGCGTGAACTATCACACGAGCTTAAAGAGATTCAAAAAAGCTCACATACCCTGCAGCAACTCCCCGAATCTCCGGAAACCACTTCTGAAGTGGCGAAACCGGGGAGATGTATCCGATTCCCAGACCCATGCCACCAACGACACCGTATCCTAGCCATATGACCCAGAACTGCTTGACGTAAACTCCTAACGCAGCCAGCAGGTTACCAATGTAGAAGAGCGCTGCACCAAGAAGCGTTCCGCGGAGTGGTCCGTTACGCTCCATCCATGGTCCCAGTATTGCAGCCGTAGAGCCAAAAACAGCGACAGCTATGTAAAATGTAACTGAAGCCATTGCGCGGTCAGTCCCCGGACCGTAGATGGCCGCTTCGATAGGCTTATAGTAACTAACATACAATTAGCTTGTGGGAAAAAATGACAGTACTTCAAACAAACCCTGCAAGCGGGATTTAGCATGCGATCGTACATGGCATTGCAATTTAATCATACCCGAGAAAGCGTACAGGGATCCAACACACAGTTGAATGAGCACGGCGGCTGGCATTAGAAGCCATCGAGTGAATGGTATAGCTCCTGGGATCAACCACTTTTCACGCTCAAGCTGGGCATCTGAGCGAACATATTTTGTTGAGGAGAAGTGATTGACAATGGCAGATTTGATCTTGAACGAAAGACCAGAGGTCGTGGGCGACCTTGGCGACCTTGGCGACCTGGGACTTGGCATAATCACGTTAGTCTCGGTTGTTAGCAAGAGACGACGTTGAAGAAGTGATATATGATCGAAAATACAGAACTATTCTGCAGTATTTGAACTTCTTGTGGAAAATTAGCTTTTGGCTGTATTTGGTCAGAATTGGCACATTCACTTCCCCAATCCGATCTGGACCACACAGCAAACACTGAGCGATCAACAGCCAGATCAGATCGAGTCTCATGTATTGTGAGCTCATTCATTTTTTGATATAAAGGGTAATATCTCCTTTTCCTCTCGGAAATTTACAAACTACTGCGCTGCAATTTCTTGTGGGGCCGCAGGATTAACAACTGCACTCTCCCCGTTTCCTCCACTAGCCATATCAGTGGCAATGAACTCTCTCGAACCAACGTTCCCAGCGTGTTGAGTTCCATCTCGTTCCCCAGCAGGGTCAGTCTCCTTCCCATGACCATGGTACGCCAAGAGATGTCTCTTAAGATCATACTCACGCACGAATCTGAATCCACATGGTGTCTCAGCATCGTTAGAGTACGTGCACAGGATTCGCCGTCGTGCATCAGCATCGTAGTTATATCCCGTGATCATCTGAGAAAGACTGATTTCAGGACGTGGGCCGAACCCACCACGCGGACGTGCCGCCTCTTGAAAGCTCTCATGTGCCGATGGCGGCTTCCGTCGCAGGCGTTTCGGTCGTGGTGTTGGGACCATTTCGGCCCGGCCGGATTCTTCGGGCCGTGATTGAAGCACTCCTTCCGCAGACCTGGGTGCCTCTGGTGCCCTCTTCCGTTTCTTAGGCTCACCCTCCGATTGTCCAGAATGTGCTTCTTTACGATGTCCTCTTTTGATATGGTTCAGCAAAGATAGCTTGTACCCGAAGGCTTCCCCACAGTCACGGCACTTGAAGTCTTTGATATCCTCGTGCACAACTCGAATATGCAAACGTAACGCTCGTGCCTGCAAAGCGAACTCGTTTAAGATCGACACTTACTGTGAAATTGGGAAACTCACACTGCTGAGCATCTTGAAACATCCATTCCAAGTGCACGGGAACTCGTCTCTCTCCTCGCTATGAGTATTGGCCACATGCTTTTTCAAGTTGTCCGCCCACTTGAAAGATTTATTGCACATTGGGCACGTAGCTCCCTCCTCCCTTCTGTGTTCACTCTTGATATGTTGTTGCAACGAACTCCATTTTGGGAAATGTTGGTCGCAGTCCTTATATCCGCACTTGTAAATATTGTCTTCTGCAGTGAAATTTAAAAAATTTCCGCTTTTCAGCATAAGTACTAAATCAAAATATACCTGAATGGGTACGCTCGTGCGCCCTCAGCTTTTGGGTTGTTTTGAAACTCTTAGTACATCCTGCGTGGGTGCAAACAAACGGTAGTGTGCCATTATGCTCCGCTACATGCCGACGTAGTTGGGCGGCCTTTGTGAATGCTTCGTCACAGCTCTCATGGGTACACTAACATGAAAACATCAACAATGAAGTTTGTAAAGTCTTATTCAAGAACCTTGTATGGCTTTTCAACGTTGTGAGAGAGCTCGTGGCGTTTTAGATGTTGCCGAGACGGAAATCTTGCCTTGCAGCCTGGTTGTTCGCACACAAATGGCTTCCTTTCCACATCGGTGGAACCATGGGACAGGGCATGTCGTTGAAGATGTGTCGCGCGGCGGTAGGATTTTACACATCCTGGTACCGGGCAGGCATAGGTGCGCTAACGAAGGAATCAGCAGGTTTGAGAAGTGCGAAATTCAAATAAGATTGGTACTTGCCTCGAGCAGGTGCGAGTTGCGGACATGCCGCTTTAGTTTGCGGGAGGTATCAAACCGCTTTACGCAGCTTTCGAAAGAGCACGAGTGGACAGCATTTTTGCCGTTTGCCCCTTCGCTTCCCTCCGAATCGCTGGTCGAGTTTTCCGTCTCAGTGGACAGGAATTCCATGCAGCCAACAAGGGGCTTAGATGTCAAAATAGAGGATTTGTGTGGCTTGAGAGCAACAGCTCCAAGAGAAATATGTCTAAGCCTGTTGTTTGTCGAGCAATACATTTCTATTGATTTTCTGGCACACTTAAACGGTATACTTGGCTGCTGCTCGGTCGAAGAGTGACTCCTTGTTTGCTTTCTCGACAACAAGTGGGTGGGAAGGAGCAACATCGGTGAGCAATCTGCATGGATGAGAGTTCATGTAAATTGTTAGAAACCTAGACCAGTGTCGATGTATCGCGCACGTTATATACTGCGAGATGGCATCTGCAGTCTTCCCAGTCGCGTAGCCGCACACAATCAAGTTCGCAAGGGTATCCGGATCAGAGTTGCTCTATGCACAAACAAACAATCCTTCAGAAGAGCCCGGGGAAAATTCTCATCGACTTTACCTTGCTCAAGGCATCTTGAAGCAAGCGCTCTGCATCTGCAAATCTTCCGAGCTGCATTCGGCAGACAGCCTGAGCAGTCAAAAGTTTAGCCGTAGTGGTTTTCGATGATGCGAGCTCTTCAAAGACATAGAACGCATCTTGGATTCGACCCTCTCCTCCCTTGTAGAAACTTAAGCTAAGGAAGTTCGGAAAACTGATTTTGTGATACCAAGTAGAGATGGGTCCACGCTTCAGCCAACTGTGCTAGGGTGGCGTCGTCTGCCCAAGATTTGAGCCCTTCGAGTTCCATCAAAGCCAGATCTTGTCGGTCAAGCATGAGGTACGCCTGAATCATCAAAGCGACGCTTTAAGGAGTTCGAGTTAATTCAAGAAAAGAACCAAAGAATTGAATTAAATACACACCAGTCAATACTCTTTGAGTGCCCAGCAACCGCTTTGAGCGCATCCTCCCAATATCCTCCAGCCAAGAATGCCGCACCCGCAACACTTCCCAAAAGCGAGCTGCCACTTGCTCCAGAGACTAGAGCTCTCAACTCGTCAACAGCATCTTCGTTGGGCTTCCCGCTTCTTTGCAGCTCACGGTAAAGCTGTACGGAAAGTCGTACAGCCTTGAGCTCTTCTGGCGCGGATTGAGGGTCAACCTCATTCTCGACAGTAGAGTAGCGTCCCAGCGCAATTTGAGAGCGGTAGAGAAGAGTCTGCTGCTCCAAAAAGATGCGGGGTTCGCTTGAGCGGGTGACTGTGCATTCGTTGATCACTTGTTGATACGCGCCGATGTAGAACAGGTTGCGAACGTGAAGGAGTTCATCTGCAATGAATCCAGCCACCGAAGAATGCGCCCAAAACATGAGTCTTGCATTAACAGATTAGAATCGATTTCATTCACATTCGTACCAAAGCCGTTGCTCATTTTGAGGTGCACGACGCCACAAGTCCTTGCACCCACACCCAATGCTATACCTGGAAGACTATCTGGATGGTGAGGGCAATGCTAGAGGGGAATCTGCTTGGACTAAAGAAAATCGCTTTTGTTTCAGTCGTGGAAGCTCTCCCGCTAGAGTTACAACGCAATTTCTCCCTGGTCAGTAGAAAGGAAAGATCAACCACTTAGTTGAATACTCACCCGTCATTCTCCCCAGATGAGAGAGCTTGATGCAGCTGCTCAAGGTACAGTGATACTACACAAATGCGTTGTCCTATCTGATGGTCCGTTTTCAGATACGATCCGGCAAGTAGAGGAGCAAACAACGGAATTCATGGAAAAGGTGGCCGATTTGAACCCGGAAGAGCACGCCGACAGGCTGTCCAAGCTCGCGGAGACATTCAAGGAAACACTGAAGCACGGGGAGGACAAAGTATCTCTCGCAATGCAAACTTATGATATGGTATGCATATATCAAGAAGCTCTGTTTTCAAAATCTCAGAGGATTCGGTTTCATACCTCTTCAGGTCGATCGTCATATACGGAGACTAGATGATGATATTCAAAAGTTTCAGGAAGAGCAAATGACTGGACCACGATTGTCCTCAGAGAAGAAAAGACAAAGAGAGCCCTCAACGCAGAAGTATATCTCAGGTACGACGAATAAGAATCTACCTTATTCGTTAATTAATTTTTGATCTTTAGATGCAACTCCTAAACGTATAAAACATGCCAGCTTGATCCATTTCAATTTCTCTGACCTTCAGCTTTTTGTAGGTCCGAAAATGAAGAAATCAGGCGAGAGAACAACTGCATCTCAGATAATCGCATCCGCTGCTTCATCATCTGTTCTCCCCATTGATGCAGCCGCTGGAGCTGCGGCGTTGGTTTCTGCCGCTGGTAGCGCAATTTCAGTCTTTGGAGGGAATGATGGTTCCACTCCAACGGGAACGCCGCGTAAGGATCGAATGAGGCAGAATGGACGAGGTCCGAGGATTACAAGCAGCAGCAATCAGAAAGGGTAAAATGTGGCATATTCTTCACTGGCACAACCACTCATACCTCTAAATTTGTGCCGAATAAGTGATATCAAAGGGAAAGGCGGAATGGGATTGGACATGGCTGTGGATCCTTCAGAACCAACATATTGTATCTGCAATCAAGTTTCGTATGGTGAAATGATTGGTAAGTTTTCGACTTTCTTTGTGAACGAAGTGATGCTCACTTTTCAATAACAGCGGTAAGTAAAGGGTGGTTCTGAAAGCTGGCAATCATTGATCTGGGCTGTTTCGTTGATGTTTCTTAAATGCAGTGCGACGATGATGAGGTACGTGTAAGCATCGGACGAGGTTGATCATAGAGCTAACAATTTATAATACAGTGCGTTGGCCAATGGTTTCACTATACCTGCGTAGGTTTGACCGGACAGGTTAAAGGAAAGTGGTACTGTCCTGATTGCACCGCCAAGCGAGCATCGGGTCGGCGATAGAGCCATTTGATACTGTTCCCCTATTCACTATTTATCCCTCTTTTGTTTTATTGGAGATAATGTATAGCTTTGGATCTTCAATCCGCCATCGTTCATCCATAGAATGTCCCAAATTTAATTGTGCCTTCTACCGTATTCACTTTGGTGATGCTAATGTCCGCTTCTTACGTTTCTTTTTCGATGACGATGGTGGGCTGCAGATCGGACGTTCAGACACCACATCGTACCGCCATATTGTTGACTCACCTTGTTACCGATGTTGTTGGCGATCCGCGTGGTACAAGCTGATCCAGATCTTGCCGCAAACCATCCAAAACGGGTGTGTCAGGCTTAACTACTTCCTTTACGGTCATGTTTCCATCCCACCCGAGCCCAAGACCATGACCCTCATCTGACGTATGTCCAGTCCATTGTGTTTCTTCACCATCAACCCAGCTCTCCTTCAACCCACTTGCCCGTGCTACTTGTTGATCGACCGTGTCGTCCGGCACCGTTAACGAAAACCTTCTGCTGGGCCATGGGCTACCGAATGCTGCCCCACCCCAAAGTCGTTCTCCTCTCGGTCTAATGTAGTCTGTGTAGAGTTTCATTGCTCTTGGCGATTTCCATCTTCCTGCTTCTCGACCCGCTCGACCTGGGTCATCCACAGTATCCCGATCTGGTCCCAAAGGTGATCCCACTTGGAAAATCTCGGCCGCAGTCTCTTTGACTCCATGCAGGATCCCTTGCACGTAATTCCAGATGGTTCGGCCGAAGAATAGTGAAATAATGAGAACAGCATTCCAAACCATCAAATGAATCATCTGACGGCATAGAGATCAATAATTTGATATGAAGTTAAGAAAAAGAACGACTTGCCTGCTCCTTTAACGATTCAACAACCGAAAGGTATTGGGCTTGTATTTCGCGATGCACTTTTCGTTCGCGATCAAGTTCTCGATAGAAATACTCCCACTGCGCTTCGCTACGTTTGTTCTGGAGTCTTTGCTCTTAGTAAGATAGTCATAGTCAATTACACAAGACGCACCAGAAGATGTAACGATTCTGTAAACGTCTGGTTGAGTTTGCTCCGGCTATCCTCGAGTCTCAAGAAGATAAGATTGAGGGCCTGGCTCTGCTCCTCCAGATATTTGTAGGACAGACTAGCGTTCCGCTCCAGTACAGTGAGTCGCTTCGTAATGCTTTTCAGAACGCTGTCCTGGCCACCTCCCGGTAAACTGGGCCTCGGAAGAACTGTAGGGGTGATCGCCGGAGTTTGTTGTGCGGTGCTTTGTGTCGGTGAGCTGAGTAGAGATAGAAATGTGAGAGATACGGCATCTTGATTCGGTTTCACAGACAACGCGTTTTCTTCAGGAGCCATGCTTGGCACCGACAAATCATAGCTTTTCGCACTAGCCGGGGTAGACAGCTCAGGCGGTACTCCATCTATCCCGAGTGGTTCTGAGGACATGAACCGGTGGAAAGCATCCGGGTTGAACAGATCCAATATACGCGAAAATCCAACTTGAGAAGTTGGGAATTGAGGCTCAAAGGTTTCATCAAGATTCTTTCGGTCTTGCTTCAAATCCGGCATGATCCCAAGTTCAGTTGGAGGTGCTGGAATGGGGACGGTGGGTAGCGCAAGCTTCGTTGGCACAGTATATGATGATACATCAGGCGAAGGGAGCTCCGATGTGTTAGACGCAACAGATGCGTCGGTCACCGCACATTCCGGCCCGAAACAATCGCCATCTTCGAGGTCCTCCAGCATAGTCTTCCCAAAGACTTCAACCGAACTCAACGGACAGTAATACTCGTTGCTGTAATGAGTCAGAAAATCAAAACGAATCAATCGAGCCCAGACTTTCGGATCTTTAATGGTAAAATCCTACAGGCTGCACATCAAAAATGACAATGGTCGGAGAGAAGGAGCCTTACCTGGTTTCCTCTAACATTCTTTGCCACAAAGTGACCTTTAAGAAAACGATGTCCGATAAGAACCACTAAGAATATTACCGATACTTTTGGATCTCACCAAGCTCGACCCAATCGTTGGCGTTGTTTTCGCGAACTGACACCTTGAAATCCTTGTACATTGAAGAGAAGAACTCGTACATTCCCAATGAAACAGTTTGAACCAAAATGTCATCGCAGAGGCGGATAACGACAAACTTCTCCGGTGCTTTGCATTTGTTCAGCATGTACACGTCCTTGTCCTTCTTCAAGATCGAGCTTGTGGTAGTCGCACCTTCATTTGTAAACACTACATTTGCACCGCACTCAGAGCGAGCGTAGTTGACACCCTTTGTTCTCACTGGTTGCATAACGATTGGCGAAGCTGTTGGTGTCGTTGGTGGGTTCTCATGGTCGGAGTGGACTGGAAAGGCCTGGTGCGATTCAACATGTGAAGTTGTTGTTGGATCAGAAGCAACAACCGTTGCTGGCGGATCTGGCTGAAATGATATTTGTGCCGACTCCTCATCACGTTTCGCTTCTTCCACGACGGACTCCTCTGCCCTAGACTCCAAATTATCCACATTCTCTTCATCTGCGATTACGGATGCGGTGATTTTCGCAATATCCAACGACTCCTCAACGATGGTGTCTGTTTCCTTAGTTGTTGGTACGTATATTTCATCGTCACTTTGCTGCGCTTTGAGAAATGTTTCAACTGGAATATTCCTTTCCTCTGCTGTGATTTCCGACTGAAGTTTTGGTAGTGGTAGGAACAGTGCTCCATCGTTGTTCCACTCTGTTTCAAGGCAAAGCTGGCCACACGAGACTGGGCAAACTTCACGTAATGGTGCATCGCATATGTTCAGCGCCAGACCGCAAGGCAGAACGAGCAACGCGAGGATAACCGGCGCAACGTGCATGTGTTTGTTCAGCGGTGGATTTTCATTCCATTCAAAGCCAAAGCAACACAATTACGCGTTGAATTTGATGGTTTCGACGGCGGTGATCACCGGAGCATCTGGAGCAATCGGGCTAGCAATAGCGAGAACAATTGTTACACGACACTCGATGGACGTCGTTCTGATCGGGAGACGCACGGATGCCTTGGAACGAGCAAAATCGGCTATAAGAACACACACAACAGCAACTGAACGACGGATCACCACAATTCCGTGCGATGTCGCCGACCCTGAGGACGTTGCAGGGATGGCAAAGGTAATGAAGCATATCTGTATTACCATTTTGCTGAGCATTTATTAGTGTGCCATGGAAGAAGCAACTGGAGACATATCCTGTGTTGTTAATGCTGCAGGTATAAATCGGCGGGCTTACACTTTTTCTTTTCTTAAATGCTTTATTGGAATTTAATCTCAGGCATTTCGATCGATGGGTTGTTAATGACTCAACCGCTCAAAGATATATCAAGCATTGTCACAACCAACCTAATCGGCACCATTAACGTAACCAGAGCTTTTCTAAAGCCGATGATAAAGCAAAGATCAGGTAGCTTGATCGTAACCGTCCAGGACTATTGTACCGACAAATATTGCAGGCTCGGTCATCAACATATCTTCTGTAGTTGGGATTAGCGGGAATCAAGGGCAAAGTGTGTACGCTGCGTCCAAGGCCGGAATAATTGGTAAATATCGGGGAAAACATAGAGAACTGGATTCCTTCGTGACCTAGGTGTTCAGAGTAGGCTTCACCAAGTCCCTCGCAAAAGAAATTGGCCCCCGTGGACTGAGGGTTAATGCAATCGCACCTGGATTCATTGAATCGGATATGACCTCTGGTACTGAACATTTGCAATGCATGACAGGCTGTAGAACTTACAATATTTGCGCTTTAAAGGAATTTCTGACGAGATTAGGGAGAAGTATATCAACGCGTGTGCTCTGCGACGATTTGGGACACCAGAGGTATTATACTGATAGTATGAGATCTTGTTTTGCCTGATGCTAAATATGGTATATTAAGGAGGTCGCCCACTGCGTTTCGTTCCTGCTTGAAGCTAGATACATCACCGGGCAGGTACCGTCTTAAAAAACTTATCGAGCTTATGAGCTCATTGATCGTGATAACAGTGCTTGGTGGTCGATGGTGGTCTTTCCATCTAGTAGTGGATATTGGTGGCATCAATAGTGGCGAAATTTGCGTTCCTCAAACAATAGGCTGTTGTTGATATGCTGAATGAAATTCGTATGATGCTGAGGGGTTTTGTGATCTTGAGTTCTGATTGTACCATGGAAGTTCAACCCAGTTCCCCAGGCTCTCTCGTTATTGGACACAAGCTCACTTGCACGATTATGGTGTATTCATTCATACTAATAATAATCTGGAAAAGGCTGTGGATCTGATTGTTAACTGTAATCGGACTGTTTTCATTGAGATTGGATTGTTAATAAACCCTTACCTTTTTGATTCAATCCTTTAGCTATGCGCTTCACACGGTAGCAACGTCCTGGTACGACAATCCATACCCGCTTTGACTGGAAAGCTAAGACGACTCTTTTAAGGTCACGTAATCAAGTGTCAACTTTCCGTTCAACCTTGAAAGCTCACAGTCGTCGCTTCAAAACAAGCAATTTGATCAGCTGCATTTACGGCTGAAATATATCCAATACAAAGAACCTCTATGCTCGAAACATTATGCGGACTGTCTCAAACATGCCTCTTTGCACGAGCTACACAATGCGGGAGGTAAGTTTGGCTGAAATATGATCTCTATGATGTTATCAAAATCTGTTTGGACGATTTTTAGGGAACATACATGGTCCACCTCAAGAGCCAGACCCGTACATCATATTGCTAACGCAAGACATATTGTTGAGCGAGGGAGTTCTCGTTTCAACACTTCCCCAAGCCGCTGTTCAGTATGAATTGACCGTAGTAACTCTATCAAAACACTCACCGCGATATTTTTCAGATTTGTTTTTTACGGACTAACGGAGATCATTTTCGCAAGTATTTTGTCAACGAGTTTGACGTGGTCAAACTTATACGAAAAGTTCAGTCCCTTCTGCAATGTATGACGAGCTTTGGCCGTCAATGTTGGACACCAGTTCTTCGAGCAGGCACTTGATCTGAGATGTGTTTTCGGAGGAGTTGATGCGCAACTCCGCGATGGTTCTCTCTCGTTCTTGACATGTACTGTTTCAGGTTTCCTCAGCTCTGTTAAGCGATTTGGAAGGTCTACTCGTACTACGAGTACAAGATTGTTCTGGATATCTTCTTCGGAGAGCCTGGAGGGACAGAAACAGTAATGCGCACCTGGAGTACATTGAGTGCTTCAACGAAGTAAAGGAAATATTCGTGAAATTATAGTGTGACTATCTGACATACTTGCATTGCCAAGCGAACCAAAATTAAATAGTTTCCATTAGATACGGACGTCGTAATATCAGGTTATGCAGGTGAACTGTGGTTGAAGGGCAGCACAAAATGCGAGCATCAATCGGAATCAGTGGAGCGGGTCGTCTGGAAGCACACTGCTTTCATCTGCGCTTAATTCCCCAGCATTTTTCGAGGACTGGGGGATCATCAGTCTCATCAGAAGTCGACCACAACAGTGGGGCTCGTTGGACCCGCAACGTAGTACTGCAGGGACGAGCACAAGCGGTCCTTTGAACACGGAAGCTGCACCTCTTGTGCTGATGAACTGCTCACCGCTCGCCCAGCTTATTATACTTTTGCAATGGCTTTCAACCAGCTGCGCTCGTCCCCAGCGTGTCGCTCATGA
This sequence comes from Cladochytrium replicatum, assembly GCA_025526935.1. NCBI lineage: Eukaryota > Fungi > Chytridiomycota > Chytridiomycetes > Cladochytriales > Cladochytriaceae > Cladochytrium > Cladochytrium replicatum. The sequence continues at coordinate 542,631 of JAHLKD010000020.1, forward strand.
AACCTCTCTGCGCTTTGGTTGCTGACTCCACGATCAAGTGCGAATACGCGACTATACGCTTTGTTTGAGGAAAACGGAGAGTGTACGCCTCCTTCGACAGCAGGGAGGACTCAGTGGGCGGCTACGAGCAGGCTTTTCGTGGAGCTTCCAAGTGGTTGCTTTGGGATTCTATAGTTACGTCTATTGGCAGAATAGCCAGGTATCTCCGACATCGGTCGTGGGGAACCAGTTCGAATGGAAGTGGTTGTCGCGCGGGCAACTGGAAGGGCAGACGGATGTTGATGTGGTGCACGCATTGGTTAAGGACATGGAAGTTCCCAACATGGCGAACATTCAGTAAGGGAATTGTGAAAAATAGCCGAGTTGCATTCATGCCCGCAATCGATCTTCAAACAAACCAATTTTTTACATTACTGCTGATCAGCACATTAAGTTGCCAGGTTGAAAAGCAAAGTCATAAGAGGATGATGTACGGTGCTATGCAAGCAAATGTTGATATGGACGGCTATGCATAATTCACAGACCAGCCGCGGCGTCCTTGCGGGCGACATAGACGAGGAGGTCGACCACACGGTGGGAGTAACCGTACTCGTTGTCGTACCTTACGTAAAAACAAGCGTTAGCGTTGGTGGTATTGTCTGTAATGTCTTCAAACATACCAAGAGACGAGCTTGACGAACGTGTCGTTAAGGGCAATACCGGCCTTCACATCGAAGATGGAAGAGTGTGTGTCACCAATGAAGTCAGTGGACACAACCTCGTCCTCAGTGACACCTAGAATGCCCTTAAGGGGACCCTCCGACTCCTTCTTGATGGCAGCGACGATCTCTTCATACTTTGCGGGCTTAGCGAGCTTCACGGTCAAGTCGACAACGGAAACATCGGGTGTGGAGACACGGAAAGCCATGCCGGTAAGCTTGCCATTAAGCTCGGGAATGACCTTTCCGACGGCCTTGGCGGCACCGGTGGATGCGGGGATGATGTTCTGATAAACACAATTTCAACACGGAACCTTCATGAATAAACGAAAATATTACCTGGCCAGCACCTCGACCAGCACGCCAGTCCTTGCCGGAGGGACCGTCGACGGTCTTCTGGGTGGCAGTGACGGAGTGGACAGTGCTCATGAGAGCCTCAACGATACCGAAGTGGTCGTTCACGACCTTAGCAAGGGGAGCAAGGCAGTTGGTGGTGCAAGACGCGTTAGAGATGACGGTGTTCTTAGGGTCCTTGGGGTCGTACTTGTCGAGGTTGACACCGCAAACGTACATAGGTGCGTCGTTGGAGGGGGCAGTGATGATGACCTTCTTAGCGCCAGCTTCGATGTGGGCTTTGCACTTGTCGGCAGTTGTGAAAACACCAGTGGACTCAATGACGTATTCAGCACCAGACGCCTTCCAGCCGATCTCAGTGGGGTTTTTGGCAGAGTAGACGTCAATGGCGTGGCCGTTGATCACAAGTTTGCCACCCTCAGTGCTGATCTTTCCCTTGTAGCGACCGTGGGTAGAGTCGTACTGCAAAAAGCAATCAAGAAAAGTAAGAATCAACGATTTTCATCAGCAGCTCGATGGTTTTCACGAAAGTTTGTCGAGCTGGTGATCATGACGAGATCACTTGGCCACAAAAGTTCAACTAAACTGAAAGCTCACCTTGGTCAAGTAAACCATGTAGTCGAGGTCAATGAAAGGGTCGTTGATGGCAACGACCTGAACATCGTTGGGCTTCTCGAGCGACGCACGGAAGACGAGACGGCCGATACGACCGAAACCGTTGATACCGATTTTAATTGGGGCCATTGAAGTTGATTTGCTGTATGATGGAGTAACGCTAGTGTGGTGGTGGTTGTGTTGCGAGCTGCAGGCAGATCAGGGTCAAATCTGGTGGGATTGAGCCTTTTAAAGCGCGGTTCAGCAGGTTAAGAGGAGAATGGGGTACCAGGGTTAGTTGGTGAGTCAGCGGATTGTAGCGAACAATAGAACACGTGCCTCGGTGTATAGGGGACTGTACACAAGAGGAACATGTTTATCAATCTGGTCATCTCTTGAAAGGAAAAGATCTCAATCAGTAGTCCGTATGTTTTGAATATGGCCATCATATTTTACTGATTACGAATTGAAGGTCGTGGGCTGCAAAAAGCACAGCCAGAGAAACAGCGGAACCAGATGAAAACGAATGATTCGAAATAACAATAACAAATCCCAACCCGAGAAGCACACGAAAAACAAATAAAAATAAAGATATGTGAAAAGACCCCATAGCGCTTTTAGTCCTCATACATAGAACCTAAAGTGAAAAAGATTTAGTATTTCAAACTCTGCTCTTCCGTGGACTTACTTCTTGTTGAGCAAGTAAATAAGCAAGTTGAGGTTCACTTTCGCGAGGTCGAACAATGTCATCTGCTGCACGCCGTCGTACTGTGCTTGCAGCAAGTCCTCGAGTCGCAGCTCCATTTTTTCTGCGACTTTCACTCCCAAAAACGACGCTTCGACCGAAAACACTCCCGCTTCGTCCGAAGCAATCGTCAGCGAAATTTTGTCGTATCTGAAGAGATAAATTAGTCAACGGCCGGCGGAGCTTTTCATTTTGAAATGCTCACTGTTTGGGGCTGTAATCGGCAACGGATATGAGCACACCCTTCTTGTGCAACACGTCGGCGGTGTACTTGTACGATCCGAACTGCGGAACCTTGCCGGACTTTTCGAGCTCTCGGAGGTGGTAATACTGACGTGTGAACATGAACGGAGTTTTCTTTGATTTCCTGCGAAAGAAGCGCAGCTTTAGCACTTCCGTGCTCGTTTCTCCCCGTTACTGCTTACCCTTTTTTGCTTGTCAGCTGCGTCATACACGAGTTGATGTAGTCGTGATACGACTTTTTCTGGTCGTTCAGGTACGTGCTCTTCTCCTCGAGGTTTCCGAACGTCTGTTTCAAGGATAGCAACTCGCGCCGTCGCTGGTTGCGCCTTCTATGTTTATTGAGCATATCCTATCAAAAAGTTGTGAGCATTGATGTGAATGTTTTGTAAATGCACAGCATACTTTTGCGATGGAATCGATCATGTCCTGGTAGCAGTTCGCCTTTGACACCTTCCCTTCTTCTTCGAGTCTCCCCATCCCTTCGAGTGCCTTTTTCTTAAGGATGGCAAACGTCATCCTGTAAACAATGGAATTAATTTGAGCGTGCATCAAAATTCGCTCTGAACTTACGGTTGTGCGTCAGATCCGCGAAGCAGAGCCGCGTTGCTTCCCATTCCCATACCCGTCGCACTGAGCGGAGACAAAGGTGACAACCCAGCATCTCGCGACCCGGTCAAGTCGGCAACGGAGCCCATTTTGTCCTTCGCAGCCGCTGCAGCTTCACGTTTCGCCTGTTGCCGATCGTTCTCGCGTAGCTGAAGTTCGGTAAACTGCTTCTCCTGCTCTTCGGTCACCGGCGCATCAAGCGTCTCGAGCAGGTTCTTGCCGGATTGGATGCGTATAACGCTAAGAATGTAGCGTTTTGTCTCCATGAAAATGTTGCGGATTTGCGAATCAGCATCTGATGGATGGAGACGTAAGCAAAATTTTCACGATCGCAAGTGTGTTTGACTTTACCATCGATTTTGGCAAAGCGGTTAACGAGAACCAAAGTTACAGCACCCGCGTTGTCCTTAATCTCCGATTGCGGTGGCGGGTTCCCGAGATCGTTCAAGATCTGGTTGAGCGGATCGTCTTTGCTTGGTTCCTATACGTTGATATTAGCCAACTTACGAAAAATTCCAAAGCCGAAGGACTTACAGCTATATCGCCAAGGTTCTCCATCAACGTTCGGTGAACTTGGAAAACTTCGTGAGGAGAGATGAGAATGGTCGGCTTTTGCGTCCTGCTCAAGTCAACGTATTCGTCGATGTTGAAAAACTCTTCAGCCGTGACCACAGTTGAAGCTAGTTAATAATTACTTCAGTCAGCAAAGGCACAGCGATGTGTTTAATTTGTTGCTTCATTTACCTTCCAAAAAGAACGAGCCAAAGGTTTTCGCCGATTTTGACAAGTACGCGTTCATTGCTTCCGATTGGTCGTCCTGGTTGAACTGCTTGTTGACGGAAATTTGATGGAGCATCTTGGCAACTTCTGCCAGATTCTTTCGCTGGGTTGGGGTAATGTTGGACTCGATAACGTCAAATGCTTCGGGGGCACTAAAAGGAAACAATCTTGAGCAGAGATCACATTCCTGGTCCCAAGTGAGAACTCACACAATCGCCGGGTTCATGTAACGGTAGTAGATCAAGTTTCCGATGATCTTAACCACTTCGGTTTCGTTTCCTGGGAACTTCGCCTGTATTCCTCATTAGTAAGCAGCAGCGAACGAGATAGGCACACGATTAACACACCATAAGACTTTCACGCATCTGCATCGCAATGTACCGGATTCCGTACGGCATCTTCTTGAGCGACCCAACGATCTCGTTCAAGAACGTGTCGGTGATCTCACGAAGCTTTGCAGAATCTGGAGAACGAAATCGTTGAGAATTTGTCTGGCCAGATAAGCAAATAAATAACTCACGAGCTTGCTGCATAGCCTTGACTTCTGGGTCCTCGCTAGCAACCTGCGGCGTGACATCGTAGTTCCGTGAGCTCTTCTCACCTGTTCTGGATTCTTCGTCCCGGATCAGTGCACGCAAAATCTGGTTGGGCGAGATTTAGGTTTTAAAACTTCCTAATTGTAAGAATACTTACCGCGACCGGCTCCGTCTCGAGATCAAGCGAGTTGTTGTTGATGATGCTCTTGACCAAAGGTTGCAAGAGCTCGCGAAGAAACTGTCGCTCCTTCGCTCCACGAGTGTAGTGGAGAACCAATTTGATGAAGAGAGGGTTGGCTCGCCAGAACTCGCCTAAGTCGCTGATCTCATCGATTTCGATTTTGATAGCTGCCTATGAGGGAATTCAAAATGTCTGGTCAGTCGATGTTGAAGCAGAGAGTATTTGCATGGGAAAATACTTTAATCAAGTTCAAAAACAGGTACTCCTCGCGAGTGTTTTGCGCGTAGCCGTACAGTGTCAGCACGATGTTCTCAAGCAACTTAGTGACGACTCCGCCGCTCGTCTTGTTAAGTATGAACATGAGACGAGCAAGGTAGATCGGCTGGGTCTGGAGAAGGTAAAACAAGTTCTGGTAGTGCTCAACTTTCGCTCGCGACTCCTTATCCCGCGCAGCGAATGGGTTATGCTTCAATCCGTCATCGCTCAAAAGATTGCTCTCTGAAAGAGCGATGCGAGCCTTCTTCGATGTGAGGTGGATCACTTCCTCGAGCGAGATACGGTTCTTGACGAGAAGCGAGATCTTTGTGTCGAGCTCGCTAAGTTCCGATTCCGTCTGAAGATTCTCACGGATCATCTTAATGACAAGCTGACGTAGCCGCTCGAGTTCTTGAAGACATCGTGTTGGGAACACACTTCAACTTTGTAAACAACTCAAACTCACCGAGCTCCTCTTCAAAGTCGTTGTCGCTGTCATCCAACAAGTGGATAAAATCTTGAACGATCTTCACGTGAGGATTGCTCAACGATGCTGAATCATTGACTGGTAAGCTCACACTTCAAGTTCCACCACTTCCAGACTTACAAAGAGCCTTGTATGCTTTTTCCGCACGACGACCTTTCCACAGTGATTGGATCTTAACGATGGCATCCTGATTGGAACGGTAGTGCTCAAGTCGCTGCAGGTAGTTGCGTCGAGCCTGAATCATACGAACTCGGGACTGGATCTGACGAATCGAATAAAATCAACATAATCTTTATCAAAACATCATGATTCTCCCTACCTGAGTGATGAGACCTTCGGAACTCATCAGATCGTGCAACCGCTTCAAGTACTCCCGTCGTTGCTTCGCCGTCCTGCTCATAGACTGAAGTGCGATGATCCGGTCAACGTTCGCCGCCCAGTGCTTTTTCCTGTCCTGAAGCTCTCTGTGCGCGAGGTGCATGCGAGCCTGAGCCTGCACCTTCACGATGTTTCGCTCGAGTTGCCTGGCTTCCGCTTGTCGCCTTAATCGCTCCTCCTCCGCATGTCGACGTGCTTCTTCCTCCTTCCGCCTTTGCTCCGCCTCGTATTGACGTCGGAGCTTGCGGGCAAGGCATGCACGTACGGCATTCTCGCACTTGACGACACTGTCGATGTTATTTTGGAAGTACCTCCAGCGCTCTTCACAAAGGATATCAAATTTGAGGAAGGAAATTCGATTGGTGTGGGATACACATACTCTCTTCTTCAGAAAGCTCTGGCTCCTTGTTCGTTAATTCCTTCGCAAGAGCGTCTTGAATGTTCCCAAACTGTGGCATGGGCACTCCCGCTTGCTCAAGCGACTGTTGTGTGTTCTCGAGCTGCTCATCTGCAGAAAGATTAATATGAGCGAAATGGGTCTACGTATCAAATACACCACTGCTAGCAGCGTACCCGTGAAGTTCAGCTTCCCAACCAAGTTCTTGATCGACGGTGACATCCCTTTCTTCACAAGCAAGTGACTCAAAGCGTGGATGCAGTAGATGACTTTCGGGATGTTCTTCTTTTCGTAAAGGTCCGTGAGCTCGAAAAGGAATACAGTGGGCAAACCAACTCTCTGCATAGCGATAAACAGGTAGTTAATATTGTCCGAGTGTCGATATTGCAACTTTGTCCGGTCCTAGGAAGAGGATCTCGTCAATCACCAAAGTTTTCCAAAAGTTAAAGTGAGTGAAAGGTACTTCGAAAATTCTTCTCACGACTTCTGGTTGGAATGACTTTGCGAGTCTTGCGAGAACAATCCCGTTTCGCAGTTCTTCCTCCAGCTCTTCGATCGGGGCAATAGGCTCACGTATGCATGCTTCGATCCATCTGTTAATAAAAAAATCAGAGAACGTCGGTGAGCTATGTATACGAATGATCCGCTAAACCAAATCTTACTCTTTCGCTTCTCCGACGTGGCAAAGATATTCGTAAGCCTGGATTCGCTGGCGCTCATTGTCCATCCATGAACCATCTTTTTGCGGGGATGCGATGTCTCTTTGCAAGCGCACTCGACCATGAACTGAAACAAGTGGTATGAATCAATATGCAGTCGGGAGCGTGCGATGTAGCCATACTTTCGTGATGCGAATCGTCCGCCATGTGTAATATTATTCCGTGATGGTGTGCAGCAATTCGTTGTGATCTGCGTTGTGATCGAGAACAGTAAGGGTTGTTGGGTTGTTCCTTTTGAGAGATTCGCGTGCACAGCCACACGCGACTTCCCACACCACATATGGGACATCGCCAAAACAATCTCTGCTCATATGTCTTGTCTTCGATCAATAAGTTAATTATCTGCACAAATTTATTGTTAGCGCCTTCGCTTGGCTGGGGTGTGTGACGTGGATGTTGTGGACGAAGACACTTTTGTGCGTTTCGAGCTCCCTTCGTCGTCCTCATCTTTCGGATCTGCAATCTTCGGCTTCCTACCTCGACGCTTGGGTTGTTGAACCGGTGGTGGAGGAGGAGAGGGTGATGTTGACATATCTAGAAGAACGGCAGAGGTCAGATAGATGAGCTATTGTTTGACACATCCCGACCTTCGTCCAAAGCGTCAGACATCACTGGAGAAGATGGCGCGGAAGATGATCCATCTGGAGAATTTTGAGACATCCGGGTACCTCTTCCTGACCTCGCTCCGGGAGTGACAGCAGTGCTCGACGGTGCCGGGGACGGATCGGCCATCCTCCGTTCGTTCATTACTGGTTCAAACTCATCAAATGGCAGGGCAAATTCGCTCCGAAATTTGAAAGGGAAAACGCTCCGCTTAGAGCGGACCTCCAGTGGCACATCATCATCGCTCTCGTCAGCCTGAAAATATGCGTATATCAGGAGCGGATCCTAACCAGCCCCGAGAGCTCTCACCAGCGCATCCAGCGCATTGAGGTCGAAGAAATCTTCAAGGTGTTCCCATAGCTGCTGAGCATTTTGGGATCGCGGGCTGTTGCGGTTGAAGAACCGCAAAACGCTCACCATGCGAAAGTGTTTGTGAACACCTGTCAACATGAGCTCGTGTGTTATTATACGCATAGTTTTTTCCTCACCCACTGGCCTGAACCGTGTGATTGCCTGCAGCAGCACAACATCCATCTCGGGGGTCCATTCTGGTTCTCCGAGTGTCATCGTACCACTGGTGGCTTATCTTTCCCAGAATGTCGTTGCAACGTTTCCAGACTCTTCTCCCGCTCATTCTTGGCTAATACCGGCCGCGTTCTATTCTGGTCTACTCAAGGTGTATGCATGTGTCGCCTTCAATTTGCAGCAGTGCTGTGCAGAGATATGGTCTTGTTTATTAAGGGATGGCTTATTTGGCTCAACTGGTGGAGCGTGTGGGACCGCTTGCTTCCTACATTTAACATCGTTGGCGACCTTGTCATAGTACGGAAGATTAGCACCCGGGAAAGTGGTCTGCAAGGTATAATAAATTCGTTTTGAACTTTGTTCTTGCTGAAAGTGTTCCTGCTATACAGATTTGGCCAAATTGAGCGAACACAATAAAACCCCCCCATGCTTCGTGATATGGATGGGGAGCGAGAAATTCTCCCTCCCGTGCGATAAGGAAATCACGGTAGCACTATTACGTATCATAGATTACTCGGAGAACAGAAGTTTATTTGCGCACAAAATACAAAGCATCAAAGCACGATTGTTCATTTTTGGTTCACTAAATAACAATACTACCTAATACGGAAGCGAACATACACACACACACACACACACACACACACACGATCTACTCTCTCAAAACTTCTCTCCTGCTGGGCCTCCCAAAATCTGTTCACCAGCGTAAGTCTGTGCAGTCACAATGTGCGGAGCGACGAACACTTCGGAATCGCCTGTTTCTATTTCTGCCCAATCTTCCATCGATGGTCCGGTTGGTGCTGATCTACCCTTCTTCGACTTCATCCAAGACCCAGGTATTGCAATTGGGACAGAAGAGCTCAGCAGTGCGAAGTTTGAAACGCCACCTTCATTCTCTTCATCTTCAAATTGCTCAACCACTTCGACTTCTTCGTCGACATCGTTGTCCGTTGGAAGTTCACAAGAATTTTGGTCTGTGTTCAGCCCGTCCACTCCCTCTAAATCAAAGATACCTGCAGATAAAACATTAGCCTGTATCCTGATCCTCTCAAAGACAAGTACCGTTTTCGGAAACCGGTTGGGCATGACGTGGTGGTTTTGTAAGCATTTCAGACGTTTCTGGTTCTTTGGGTTCAACAAACTTAACCCGCTTTGGTGATGATCTCTCCTCGATTTGTGGCAGCGAAGTTGGAGCCACCAACGAAATCTCGCTTTTCTCGTTCGTGGACACTTCTAGCGCCTCTACGTTCGAAACCGTTTCAGAAGCGGCCGCGGGTTCCGTTCCCGATATCGGCTCTGGCTTCGACCTCGAAGTCCCTACTGATTCTGGTAATGGCGGTAGATTTGAAGATGGCTCTTCATCCTTCCAGCTCACACCGCTGGGCACCATTCGCCGAGGTCTGAAAGAGGATGCAAACTGTGCAAGCATCGACTCGGTCTCCTTTTCGGCATTCATTTCGACCGATTTTGCAAAACTCGCACCTGTTGGCATTGATGGTATGGAAAGCCCAGAGCCAACAGAGGGCGTTGGCGTATCTAGACCGTGCACTTTGCTGGATGTAACCGGCACACCCCGAGCCACAATTGTAGCCATCAAACGATCACGCTCCTCTGTACCCCGCCGTTTGGCGGATTCTAACTGAGCGAGCTGAGAGGCTTTGTAGACGGCGATTCGACCCTCTGTCTCTGTTGTAATCTTTTCCGCATATGCATTGAGAGAGTTTTGAAACGAGTCGAGCAAGCGAATATGTTCAACTGTCATACTCGAGACTGTACAACCATAAGTTCAGTACACATGGTCCTTAAGAAAAAGTGTGTGGAAATACCTGGTATAGAACCAGCTCCAGCAGATAGGATAAGCCCGTAGACCGAACTGTACTCCTCGGACTTCTTGAGAGCATCCACATGCTCACCGACCTATTCACTGAGTTAAAAGATATCAGATTGATAGACACTCACGCTTACCACAACTGACTTATCCACCTGAATTAACCCATTGGGAGGCGTCAAAGTTTGGCTTTCTTCCGCATTCTCAAAACTGTACACTCGCATTTGGCAATTCAAGCAACGAACATCCCAAGTTCCAGCTTTACTTCCAGCTTCTACCACCGCTAATATCCTTTGCTCCTGTTTTAGGCAAGATCAGAATAAAAGTCTGGTTCAAACCCATGTGTAAGTACAGCGACAATGCCATGGAGGGATAGTTTCAGAATCCACGAGCCCGGGGAAGTTTCTTGACCAGAGAAGCGAATATTCAAACATCTGTATGAGGGCAGCTTCAAATAGACACCTCGAGGACAGTCAGACACATTGGTTATACCTGCATGCGAATGAAAGTGACATGTGGTGTGGCTTGAGCCGAAGGTTGTGACAACCACATTGCAATTTCGCAGTCGATGGATATTTAAAAGCAGTTTGTTGTTGTTTCTTGCTTAAGGGAGACTGGATGAGTAGCAACAGATTATTTCCGTAAAAGATGTCGCTTGGATCAAGTTCTTGCTACGTGCTTAAAGGCACAGTATTTCGCAATATTTACGGTCATAATAATACTCATACCGGGGTTTTCGATCCGGTCCCCAGTCCAAAGAATCTGATTGTCATCACCTTCCTTTTTGGGAACTATCGAGTTGTCATCACCTTCCTAAAGCGTCAATGTCACATTCTTGGTCCAAGATTTAATAAATGCATCGTCAGGAACTCCGATTCTAAACGAAAAATTTTGATCAGCATAACCATCACAACCGCGCACCGTCGGAACGTTGCGAAGTTGGCTGAAGGGTACGTAAACAATCTCAGAAATGATTAAGATGACGTGCAATGGTGGTGCGTGGGCACAGCTCTGTCATTCTCACCAGCCGAAGACTAATATTTCGATCATCTCCCACGACTGCAGTGTCCCCCAGCCCAAGAAAGACCTGATCCCAGCCCCCGCAATCTTCTCACACATTGACTCTCTCAAATATCACAAGCATATCCACACCTGGTGATCTCCTTCTGCTCACTTTGAGAGCCATGGATTTCCAACAACAAGGTCAGTCTTAACTTCTTGCAATTTTGCTTTCGTTGATGTCTTTGTGTCTGACTTCACCGATCATTCAGAAACAAACTTCAACAAAATTTACTGGAGTTCCCCTTTTCATTATCCTCGGGCTTACGATATCTTCTGCCCAGAGAGTGGGAGCTCCGACGATTCGTACTCGGAACTTTCACTAGACAACCTGATCCACGACACGATCTCGCTATCACCTCAGGACTTAACGTCGTCCTTCGAGTCTGGGAATTCAAGCCCGGAACTCCGATCGACTCTCAATTACGGAGCTCCAAGGTCAGAGCTATTCACCTTGGCGCTGCCGCTGGCGGCCATCGCCCCCTCTCCGGTCGATCTATCGATTGATGCTTCGCCTTCACCGGACCCAGTTTCGACTGTTGATCAGGGCTCCCAAGTTGGTGATCCTTCGATCCAACGCGACCAGTCGCCGACCGTTGACTCCTACATGGCCGACCATGTCGAAACCGAGGAAGACAGCGACACAGATGGTGACTATGTCGATCAACACGAGGACGATGAATCCCTGGACGAAGGCTCCAAAGCACCACCGTCGCCAGCCAAAGTTTCCACGGAGTCAGAAAGCCAATCAACCAACAGCGAGCCTGCATTCTTGCAGCGCCGTGCAAAGATCAAAGCGATCCAGAAGATCGCCATTTCGAACGAACTTACAGAGGATGTACCATCGTCAAACCCATCTTCTTCGCGCAAAGTGAAGCACGCTTCTCCCACTCCCTCAACATCATCGTCCTCTTCCTCGTCCTCGTGTACGTCGGACGAGAACGAGTCAACTAGAAAAAGGAAGAAAGCTGTTAAAGACAAATCGAAAAGCTCAAAGAGAGCTCGTGGGACTCGACCCAACTTTACTACGGAACAACGCGAGTGGCTAACGGACTGGTGCCGGAGGTTCGCAAAAGACCCATACCCATCCGAGGAAGAGAAAGAATATATTGAGATGAAGCTCAAACTTTCCAGGAGCCAGCTTGACTATTGGTAGGCACACCCATCACTCTGCGACTGTTTCAACTGATTCATGGATGCTAGGTTGACGAACGCAAGGAGGGGACGGGTCCTTCGAAAGATTCCTGGACGTCACCCTGAGCACGAATTCATCAAGAAATGATATTCACATTTGAAAAGTTGACGGTGTTCCACAATCACGCTTCAACACCACCACATTCTCACTTGAAAAGCGTCGAGTCGACCAACTCGCCAACTAAGCACTGGATTCGAATTTTCTTTCACAAACACCATTTCAATTGCATGCTTCTGCGTGGGGAATTTGCTCCAGTTGACTATTTTGTTTTTTCTTTCCGTTTGTTATTCTTCATTACCGTTTCAAGTTTCAAAGGCCGTCCTGATTGCCAATCCTCTTCATGGCATCATATGGAAGATTTGTTTGTTTCCGGAACTACTTTGTTTTATCTAATTCTCTTAAAATTATTGTTATTGGCTTTGAATTGCGCGATTGGGTTAATCCACTGTCCTGCAGAACATGAAAGGAACCGAGATCCATCCTGAGCGACGGAGACAGAATTTTACCGGATCAGAGTGTGGGAGACGAGATTCAAGACAAGATTCAAGACAGATTTAAGTACAAGACGGTTCGGTGTTAATTAGACAAACAAAACCGAAAATGCAAGACAGGAAAAAACAAGAACCAAAACATTACTAATCCAGTGACAATTATAAAAGCTTAGAAATCATTCCAAATAAAGACGTTTCAAATAAAACATTCCAGAAAGAAATAGAACAATCATTAAAATTGCTGAAGTTGAATAACAAAATAAACATGTTCATCCAAATCTGGCAACATGTGATGTTTATAAGGATTGAGAGTGGGCCGATCTGGAGTCCTTTCGGTTTGTATTTGATTTTCTTTCTTGCCAGGAAACAATTTGACAGGTTGTCATGGTCGGGTGGAATCTCTGAGCAGCAATTGCTAGCGTTGTTCGAGCAACATAACGACGATTCGTTGTGCGACGTGGACGTTCGGAAGTTGAACTGGAAGGTATGGTTTGAAGATGAGCCTTGATTGCAGCATTCAGTCAAGGTGTTGGAGACAGTTGAGATTGCAGATCCGTTGGAGAAGGTTGGTGATGGATGGGTTATACTGTGAATGATATTTCTTTTTGAAAAAAATACGTACATGTGTTTTGATGGTTTGATGTTGTTATTTTTTGGTTAGTTCATTGTATAGTTGTTTGATCGACGATGGGAAAGAGTTCCAGATTTCTTGTAATGTTTTTTCGGTGATTTGTGTAAGACGATGAAGTTCGCGATCACATGCTGCCGATGTGCTTGTTTTGCAATTGAGCAGGTCGACAGTTATTGTGTGTGTGGATTATCGAGTAGCCAGAAGGCTGTTTCGTCTGGGGTGGCACGAAATGGTGGGTTCAGGGCCATTATGAAATGGGCAATTGTTTGAAAATAGGGTTTGTGGATGGTGAATGCATTTTGGGAAGGAGGGGAAACTGGATGCGTTTCAACTTGCTGTGTGTTGCAACTCATCGGCTCCTATGTACAGGAGTGAGATTTCAGGCGAGTAGCGCCAAAGTGAAGGATCTTTCCGATCAGGAAATTCCACAACTCTGTCTGTTTGATTGGCCTGCAGCATGGTTTTGGTGGGATGGTGTCCATCCGAGCGCAGAGTGGATTGTGGGACTACCAAATGTGTGGCAGGTGTGCCAGTGAGGCCAATCTTCAGCAAGAGGTCTCCGTAGGATGATCGGCTGTAACAAGCTGTCAATGCAGACAAATAGAAAAGATGTGAGATTTTCCTGTTCCTGCAGGACAAACGATGATTATTTGTAGCTAGTCCATATGTACGTGCATTCATGTGGGCAGCGTATGTGATGAATTTTCGAAAGTAAATGTTGCTTGTTGAGTTTTCATTCATTTGCAATTTGTCTCACCAGTAATCTTCTTATATTTTGTCAGAGGAGGGTACACTTTCAGATGATGAAGAGGTAACATAACTTTGGTACATTTTCCGCAAGATTGGCCGTCAGGCGCTTCTCATCTTCTTACAAGCGGGAATATACACCGTTTTCAAAGGTCACAGACTTGCACCGTTCACTATCTGCGGTCAGCTCGTCAAAAAGGTTGTCTGAGGTTTTACAATCGAATCAACGCTCGCATTCGATGCAGGGATTATTGATCTTGCCCAAAGTACAGCTGTTACTCGAGCATGTTACAAAAGTGCAATTGTTGCTAGATACAGCCCCAGAGTCTTTTGTGAAGCAATTATCGACAATGTAGCCCCAGAGTCTTTTGTGAAGCAATTACAAATGCAATCGACAATGTAGCCCAGAGTCTTTTGTGAAGCAATTACAAATGCAATCGACAATGTAGCCCCAGAGTCTTTTGTGAAGCAATTACAAATGCAATCGACAATGTGAAAACACTGCTATCGAAAGCACCAAAAATGCCAAAATCCACTCGTCATGTGCGAACTCCCCCCACGGGTGTTTCAGGTGCACTCACCCTTCTGCCCTTGGCTCTGTTTCAGATGATGGTACGGATCGTTTCGAAGCTCGCTTCTTTGCTTTTCACATTGAGATTTTACACTTAAACAAAGTCAATTCATGGTAGCGATTTATACACCTAAGTTTAATGTGTCTGTTCATATACTGTGAGGGCCGCGATAGCGGCATGTGATAATTCGTTTTAAGTATCTTCAAAGAGCTTCACATCTGCCAAAAGGTTGAATCTTTACGCTATTACGTTCCGAGTTGAAATAAATAGTGTCCAATGCAAACTGTTTACTCATCACTAGAAGAGTACGGATCTAATCCCGCAGAGTTATTTGCATTCTGCCCCATTGCTCGTGTGCTTCTCTGGGTGGCTTCCTCAAGCTTCTTGAACAAAAAGCTAAATGCAACAAAAATGGATCAGTAAACGAAAAAGCAGACAAAGTTGTGACAAACCTTCGCTCGTATCTTAGAATGAGTATCTTTTGTCTGGCTCGGTTAAGCTGCTCACGCATCGACTCATTCTCCTGAAAATTGTGATGAGTCGAACTATCTTCCTTTTCAATATTTGTTTTCCCGTACTTGTTCAACAGAATCAATCTTCCGCTTCAGATTGACCACCTTCCCGGAATCTTGCTGCCGATCTTCAGCGTCTGATGGTCCCGTTCCGCCGTAAATCACATCGTCGTCAGGTTCGTGAGAATATAAACCTGCCGGAGGCGGCTACCCAGAAGCAGACCAATGAGCACTTTAGAGATATCGGGAAAAGCTTCATGATTCTTACTCTCACTTCAGACTGATTTCCCCTGCGCGATCGAGAATTGCGACTAGGAGAGCTATTTTTCCTTTTCTTGGATGTGGATGGAGTTGATGGTTCGGGAGTCGTTGCGTTCGGTGATTCTTCCTTAGGAGCATTAGCTTTCTGGTTAAGAAAAGATTTTCTCGTAGCAGAAAGTGGCCCAGGCACCGGATCACCAGGTGCCCGCGCTTTTTTAACCACATATCCCCAGCTTTTCGCATAAGCCGGGCAGAGCTTGCATGTGCAGTTGCGGTAGTCATGACTGTCATCTTCAATCAACCACAAGCTTTAGAGACTGATTAGGTAAGCGGATTAACGAACGCTTTAAACCTACAGGTGGGGAAGAAATTCGTTAGTTGACCGATACTTGGAACCGCTGAAAATAAATAAAATCAACGTTATGCTCCACATCAGAAACCTCTCTATGAAATACCTTGGGTGTCCATAAAGAAACGCATCAGTTCGAATTCTACCGGCGTCTTTGGGTAGTTCACCGCCAGTGCTGATTCCAGCGGCAGACAAAATCGATGACGTCTCTGCACGTCCCGGAGAAACAGATGGAAGCTGAACATGGGGCAACAGAGAGTCCCCAGTAGCGGCAAACCCGCTCTCCGAACTCCCCCCACCGGACATTGCAGCCGCTGCGACTGCCGCAGCAAGAACTCCACCTTGCGGGACTATTGGCGGTACCAAGCCATCAACGGAAGACGCATTAGAAGATGCAGCAGCAGCAGCTTCGAGCGCAGCGAGCACAAACTTATCAGGTCGTTTGTTCTCGAACAATTTGTAGTTTTCCGGGAGTTGACGACACACGGCATTTGACTTGAAAGAGACTTCAGCATTAACATCGAGGTTGTACCCAGCGATCTTGTCTGGTCTTCTGGTGTAAGCCTCCTTCACTGCAATGCTCAACTTGTCTAGAAACTTTTGTGCACGCCCCGGATCAGATTCCTCGAGTGTGGGAGTCGGGTGCGAGGCTAGGACACCATCGCTAAAGATTGGCGGGGGCACGTCCTCGAGAACGATCATGGCAGTGGGGGGATTCGCGCCACGAACAGGCTGTTCGGCTGCTAAGCCGCGGGTGGGGGTTGGGTTGAAGGCTGGTGGCGCGGCGATCCCAAAGAAGAAGAAAGCTTGCTTTACAGAAAAAATGACAGGCAGGAAGGGAGCAGCAAAACAGCAAACCCATAACAACGGGGCTGCGCCTGAACCGGAAAGGGAAAAAGAATCTGGGGTGCAGAAGCCATCTGATATGGTTTTGGACGACGAGGATATTCCTACCTCGAAGGATTACTACTTCGACTCGTACGCTCACTTTGGTTTGTTTGACACAATTTACTCTTCTCTTCTCTATGTGATTGACACTATGCATATTTATTTAGGAATCCACGAAGAGATGCTTAAGGACGAAGTCAGAACAGTGAGCTACCGTCGCTCGATTTACGAGAACCAGCATCTCTTCAAAGGAAAGGTCGTGTTGGATGTTGGATGCGGTACCGGTATCCTGAGTATGTTCGCCGCGAAAGCTGGCGCAAAGCTCGTGATCGGTGTCGACATGTCTTCTATAATTGACCACGCCAAAGTCATCGTCAAGGACAACGGCTTCGAAGGGAAGATCGTTCTTCTCAAGGGCAAAATGGAGGAGGTGGTGCTTCCTGTAGAGAAGGTCGACGTTATTATCTCAGAATGGATGGGCTATTGCCTTCTCTACGAGTCCATGCTTAACACCGTGCTGTACGCTCGTGATCGCTACCTTGTTCCCGGTGGCCTCATCATGCCCGACACGGCGATCATGTACATGGCCGCAATTGAGGATGGTGACTACAAGGATGAAAAGATCGGTTTCTGGGACAGTGTTTATGGCTTCAATATGTCGCACATCAAAACACTCGCTCTCAGGGAACCGCTCGTCGACACTGTTGACAACAAAGCCGTTGTTACAACTTCACACCCTTTCCGCACTATAGACCTCGCCACCGTCACAGTTGAAGATCTTACGTTCTCGGTACCATTCAGAATTGTCGCAACTCGCGATGACTTCATCCACGCCTTCATTTGCTACTTCGACATTCGCTTCGGTGCTTGCCATAAACCCGTCAAGTTCTCCACTGGTCCACATGCACAGTACACGCACTGGAAACAGGTAATAGATCATCGAACGTGGTTCAAATGGCCACTGATAATTTAGTACAATGTAGACTGTATTCTATCTCGATGATGCAATTACCGTGAAAGCTGGAGAAGTGGTAGAGGGAACATTCGCTTTGGCTCCTAACAAAAAGAACAATCGTGATCTTGACATTTCCATTTCGTACAAATTCGAAGGCGAGCTCAGCAAGGTCGAGGGAACCCATCATTACAAAATGTCTTGAAAGAGAACGAGATTTTGTTTGCTTCAAAAAGCGCACCTGTTTTCTCCACTGGTTTTCTTTTGAAAATTATAATAACCACTAAAGGCAGATAACACCGCTAACTGTACCGCGTTCGCTGTACCAAAGGCGGAAACACAAAAAAGACATTCGTTAGGCAGAATACGTAAAAACAGAGGCAAATTATTTGTTATAGTAAACAGCTATCATCTGTGACGGTGGAGTCCTCAAGTTTGAATTGTTAGGAGGTCCTCGTCGCTGAGGAAATATGTACACCAAAGTGCGGCACGATGAAAACGCCAAGACAAAGAAGAATGCAGATGGGAACGTGAAGGTGTCGAGTCGTACAGGAGTGTCCAGAAGAACTGACCTGCGATAGTGGATAAACTGCTTACTACCTCCATGGTCGAAAAATTAGTTGGCTCATTAACTTCACCAGTGGGGATGGAGCACTCAGAACGCGAAAGCAGGGTTTGGGAGAATGCACCTGCCCAAACATTGAGCGACCGAAATGTTGGTAATCCAATGGCTCCAATGGATAATAGACAGCCCACTGTAGGACGAGAGGTAAGAGAAGGACTGTTGACTGAGTGGAGCTTACCCCGTGTGAACAGAACACCATTCGGTGCAAGAGCTAATCGAATTGTACGCCGCACTCTCAGCATTGTCTCATCAGTAATGGATCATCTTTCACTGCTGAATATTGATCGATTCTCACTTATCTCGCCAGTTCCACAGCGATTTGACGGAAAAACCACAAAGTCCTACCTTGGATCAGGAACCATACGAGGTTTTCCCTCAACGCAGAGGTCAACAAGGTCTTTGTTCGATGTGAAGGATGTGTAGTTTAGAACATCCAAGCCAAATACAAAGGAAACGTAAGAGAAGCAAAGCGATGCTGCACCGAACACGAACGGTAAGTAAGCAAAATGGCGAGTATGTTCCGGAGAGAAGAAGAAAGTAATATTGGAGATTTTTTCTCGGAGAATGGTTTGGAACGTTGGCGTTGTTGGTTTCGCTGGAGCTGTGAAATGATTGTCTCGGTCTCCGGGTCGGGGTCGGAGAATGAGTGGGCGAAGTCGATTTTGAGTAGGTTTCCTTGGCTTTGATACTTCTCCTTCGGAGTTAGAAGAAGAGGCAGAGGCGGTTACGAATTAACAACGCAATCGATAAGAACTAGGCTCCCGCGAGGCCTAAATCAGACTGAGATACACCAGATTCGAGTAATTGATATATGTTGAAAGAATCTCATTCGACTTACCCGGGACACCAATCCACCAACCACTGGAGCGATCAACCCTGCGATAGTCAAGACCACAGTTGTTTGGCTGAAGACGGAAGCTCTGAAGTTCGGGTCCGACTGTTCAGACACAAATGCATATTAACTGACGTAGAAAAAAGCGATGAGCCTCCAAGACGACCACCGATGAAGTGTTACACCCCGATGACTGATATAACTCAGTAGAATGGTTTGAGCAAGACTGCAATGATAAGTGGCTTCCGGAATATGTCAATGGCTACTGGAATTGACATCACAGTCAATAGAGAAAGAGACAGAGCATCGGTTACTGATCCAATTATCGAGAGAGCGAAGGGAAGGGGAGCTTGTGCCAGTCGATAAATGCTTACCAGTAAGTGTAAAGCTGCTATTCAACAAGCAGAAATTCTGAGTTTCGCTGAGAATATACAGTGCAACAACGCTCACCGACGTCTGCCCTTTGACGACAGATTTCGTAATAAAGGAAAGAGTCAAGCAGAAATTTAGGACGAGGATCATGTGCTGAAGAATGTGCTTGCAGACCAGCTGTAGCAGAAATTGCTTGAATGGTGCATAGACGAGGGATCCAGCGACCACACAGAAAGTACCAGGAAGAGCGACTGAGAGGATCACATTCCCTTCAGGTGTTGGCCGCGCGGGTTGGGGGTTGGCTTACAGGTTGGTGGTGCGGCGATCGCAAAGGAGAAGAAAGTTTGCTTTACGCTCGTACGCTAACTTTGGTTTGGGATCTATTGTTTGATCATTGTGGAGTCTATGTACACGATCAGCAGCTTTGTCGAGTACTCTTCCAAATAGACAACGATGCGAGGGTCAACTAGGAGCGATAGCGGCAGTGATGTTACTGAACCGAGGGGGCATCATTTCAGAAAATCAGAGGGTTTCCGACTAATTTGCTTTGACATCTGTTCTTGGCGATGTTTGCAGTGGTTTTCATGTTGGAATTAGTTGTTTTAATAAGCTACAGAGCTCACGTAAGAAATATCGCGTGCTGCTGATCAGAATGGAGTTACGAGTGTCTTGTGGTTGGTCAACGTTATTGGATTTGAAATAAGGTAAAAAACCCCATACCTACCGAGCACAGGGTCGAACAATGGCGGGCATCAGGGACCGACTAAACGCGACTCTCTTGATCAGTTGATAGGCACAACCAATTAACCAAGTCGTGGGAGACTGAACATTAGGCTCGCAGGTTGTATTACTGTCAGGATGAGGATGTCAAAAGAGCTGCCTGAAGGTTTCTGCTGGTCCAAAACGCGCATGGGTCATCTCAAACCCTCAACCAAAATGGATTGCTTGATTAAGCCTTGGCGATGAAGTCAATGCCCTTCTGGATGTTGGCCTTGAGCTCAGGAATAGCAGCTTCGTAAAGCTTCTTCTCGTAGTCACTCTGAGGACCAATGGGGTGGATCTTCCCAACTCCTTCGGTCTGAAAAACAAAAACCAAATAAATATCTGGCTTTAAGGGGTACTTCTCAACACAGTGTACTCACTCCCAACTCAACGTTGGTTGCGAAGAAGTCGACACCATCTGCCTTAGCCACATCCGAGTATACGTAGGTGGGCTCAATGATACCCTTCTTTCCGCTTAGGGCATCCAAAAGCTGGTTTGCAAATCGTGCTCCGGCCTGGGCCATCGACAGAGTAGCCGATCCTTTGTTGCAGCGGTCGTGATCAGGTGGGACCATTGACAAATCTAAAACGCTTTACCAGTGCCATCCTTCGCCTTCACAACTTCGTCGCCACCGAACTGAATACGGTGGGTGAGCTTCTCAATTTCCTCCTGCGAGAAGCTGAGACCAGTCTATGACGTAATGTCAGGAACCTCCCAGGTTGTTCACCCACCCAAGCGTTACCTGGCTCAAGAGAGGCATAATAGTCACACCAGAGTGACCACCGATAACGTGGACGCGGGTAGTGTTGGGGTCCGTACCACGGATCTCTGAAACAAAGGTAGAGGCACGAACCACATCCAGGGTTGTGACACCAAAAAGGCGGCGGGGGTCAAAAACTCCATGACGCTTCTGCACCTCAGCAACGATGGGAACCGTTGAGTTGACGGGGTTAGAGATGACCAGCAGGTGAGCCTTTGGGGCATTACTAAAAATGCCACGATATAGGGAAAAAATTCGCAAGAACGCAAACAACTTAGAATTTTGTGAACTTGCTTAGGATTCATATAATGAAATTACCGGGCACACGCTTCCGCAAGCGTCTTCACAATGTTTGCGTTGACGTTGAAGAGATCGTCACGAGTCATACCGGGCTTTCGTGGCACACCGGCGGGAATGATGACAACATCCGCATCCTTCACAGCGGCATCGAGGCTTTCCGCACCTTTAAATCCCTGAACTTTGGCAGGAGTGTTGATGTGCGAGAGATCGGCAGCAACACCAGGAGTGTTGACCAAATCATACAGACTGAGGTGATCAACAGCTGGGTTGAGCTTCATGAGGAGAGAAAGAGGCTGACCGATGCCACCGGCGGCGCCAAGGACGGCCACTTTGTACCTACGCTAGATTGTGGAAGAGACGTGCCGGGGAGTAAATTGAAAATAAGAATTCAGCTAGAAACAAAAGATAGGGCTGGTAAAGGCAACACATACGCTGGCCGAGCTTGCAAAACCACGCACAAACGTCTTCGATGCCATCATTTGTGTTTGAGAGAAAAGCCGAGGGTTGGGAGGAGTCAGGTGATCACGGGCGGCAAGTGTTTGGAAGGTGAGAATAAACTGTCTGGATGGTACAGCTGAAACAAAGTGAACTTAAGTGACGGCAAATCCTCTTCGAAAGCGGTGCCATCGAGAAGAAACGATCAAAACCGGATTCGAACCTCTTATTCTTCTTCAACACATCGTTCAACTGAAAATCTGAGAATTGCCCAAACGTTGGATTTGATTTGGCTCTGGTCGAGGCTGCCTGGACATGGTTCTTGCTACCTGGGACTACCTGCTTTCGGAACAGGCCCAGATTGCTCCCTCATCGAGCAGACAAGTCCAGCCGATACCTCGACGACCGCCACAACAAAATAATGAGTACAAGCGCCATTCCCTCGCTGTCCTGGAAACAGAAATCCTGAATGCCGTCGAGCAACATGTTCTCGCCATGCGCTCAAACATACAACGAAAAAGTAAGCACTTGAATAATGCATTCCTAGATGTGAAGCACTTGAATAAAAAATTTATAGCTTCCGCTGAGGAAAATAGCAGCGTGGCTCTCGCATTTCTCGGACTGGCGTCCTTCAATCTCTCCAGCTATCCTCTGTCTCTTTACCGGATCCACCGGCGCACTCACAATACGACACCAATATTTTTGGAACTAGTTCAAAGGGACGGCATTTCGGCTTTGTGGACTGGCCTTCCTGCATCAATCGCACATCTTTCAACCTTCGTTGTGGTTGTATACGCGCTCAGACTAGGCGAAGGAATCGTCCGAACATTGTTTGAATGGTGGCGTGCAAGACGAAGAGAAGACATACTAGTCTCAATGGTATCTTCACTCGAATCAACTGAAATAGTCGACGAAAACGAGCTTGACTTTGAGTTTACACGGGAAGATATAGATGACGATGATGAGTATGTCTATGAGGGTGATGGAATTGCTGGTGTCAGGATGGCACAAGCAAGCATTGCCGTAAGACAACGAGTCTACGGCGAGAAAATCCGTTCTGAACTAACCAAGCGAAACGTTGTTCCACCGAGGACACTATACTCCAGCGTCGTTGATCTGGTCACTCGAAGGTAAGTGTGATGCGACAGCAATTCTTCTTTAATGAAATTTGAATTCTCTATCCACAGCTTAGGATTTGTTGTTTGCTATCCTCTGTACCGATCCCAGGTTCTTCTCGCCAGCCAGGCATTCCTCCCTCGAGCAGAGCGGCGTTTCACCAGCACCCTTGCATCCGTCCGATTTTCTTTTGGTTTTGGTTTCAATTTTGAAAACCAGCCGAATCTTCCACCTCCTCCTTCCCCGAGCGATTGGCAGACCGTACTCCCAGCACTTGCCTTAACTACAACCACATCCCTCCTCGAACGCGCACTTTACAGCTCATTGATCCAGATCATGGATTATGTTTTACGTCGTCGCATGAAAAGCTGGCGTGAACGCAAACGTTGGCTGAGGAGAGAGGAACGTCGAAAAGCCAGAGTTCAAAACTCACGAAGATCGGTCGTATTCGCAGATGAAGAGGGAATTGAAATGATCAACGCTGGAGCTGATGTCTCACTGCAGCCAACAAGAACGCTCTCGGAATCGCATGAAGATCCAGCAACACCGAGAGCGGGCACACCGGGACCTGCAGGAACATCTGCTATTGAGGTTGATACTTGGGAGGGCAGCGCCACGGTGCGTGTTCGATCTCGGAAGCGCAGAAGACGAAGTGCATCGTGGGAGCGTCGAAGGCGGGCAGGAGTTTGGGGAGCACCGGAGACGTCTGGAATATGTTCGGATGAAGATGAAGGGTTTGAACGGCAACATGAGGGTCCTAGATGCAACCGGTCGTTATTTTCAGGAATTCTTGGCGTTTGGGAGGCAGTAACACATTTCTTTGGAGCAATTACAAGTTCTCCGAGCGACGACGACACGCATTCTGCGTCTGTCGGTCGGCGATCTGCGACACCCAAGCCGTGGGTTGCCGACGAACCTGTGCTCATTTGGAACGAAGAACACCAAGTTGGATCGGATTCAGAGGATAGTGACCACAATTCTAGTGTCACTGCAAGCGACGACTGGACTATTAGAAGGATGTCTACTGGAACTGTTCACTTCACCGATGAAGACGAAAACCAGAACGGACAATTATCCAACCGCACTCATGCTAGTCGCTCCAAGCGACGGAGACGACGTCGGAGATCAAGGAAAAAGCGTTCTTCTAGTCCTACCTACGCATTGCTTCCGCCTCATCCGGATCAAACACGTCAATATGTGCTGAAGCAGCTTTATCCTTCACTGATTGCGCGGTTTGGAGCAAAAGTTCTTGCTCGTGCTATTATGTACCCATTTGAGTCAATTGTTTCGAGGCTCATAGTCGGCAACACTGATCCTGTAGATGCAGGTGCACTTGAACAAATTTCAGGACTCTATCGGGGTATTGGGGCTGCGGTTGTATCAGAAGCTGTGGTTGGATGGGTTGTTCTGGAAGGTGTGTGGGGTGTTGCTGGCTGGATGGTTCGGCATTATGATCGCGCAGCGGTAAGAAAGCAAGAAAGGGGGAAGCTGTGAGAGATTGGTTTGCTCCGGACATCGATGGCTTGAATCTCATATGATGTACTCTGAGTTATTTTTTTGTTCTGCTGCAACTATTCAATTTTTGTTCTCATGCGGCTTTTACTTCATGTTTCTCCTCATGGTACATATCCAGAAAATAATAAAATGGACTGGTAGTACAAGTGGTTCTTTAAGTTTTTGAGAGACTTTCACTGCGCCATTCGGAGATTCAGTTTTTTCATCAGCATTTCATTTGGCCCGATGGTGAACTTCGGGCTTATATTCGTCTCTCAGGCCGATATTTCTCCAATTCACTCCCCAGAGCATGACCCCATTGCTCTCCCGCTCGAAGATTCCAGCACGATTAAAAGTGAGAGCGCTGACGAAGTTGGTCGGTCATCTGTTCTGTTTCAAAATGGACGCACGATGAGCTCCAGCGTTGTCAACAACCTGAATAGCTCTTATACGGACCACCTTCATACCGATGACGGAATGTATCTTGATAAAGGGCTGCCTTTCCAAGCAAATTACGCACATAAGAGTGATAAGACACATGGCGACATGGCTGAAAATAGGCGGGATCATACCAATCTTATTCAAGCTGAAATGGAGCGACGCTATGCAGTTGTATCGAAAATTACAACAGAATTGTGTGAAAAACAAGATCAATTGCACGCCCAAACGTCAGAATGCTCCACCATCCAATTGTCAGTCAATCAACTCACTGTTCAACTTGAGCAACAGAGAATGAAACTCCATTCCAAGGAGTTAGAGAAGCAGAGCATTAGTGCTCACATATCAATCTTAGTTAACAGTCTGAGGATGGAGAAGCAGGAGTTGGACCGGTTGCTGAGTTTGTCCAAAAAGCAACATTTTTCTTCAATGGACAGATTGGACAAATTTTCAGAAACTTCAGTTCCACATGTCATTGCTTCAGCTACAACAAAGTCGAATCATCTGAAAGGTACAGATATTACAACGTTGGTAAACACACATTTACCACAGAAAAATCTCAGATTTGATTGTAAAGCAGCCTTTAATTCCAAAAATTGAGGTTGTGGAACGAAAGAGCAAAGAAGTGAGATCGTCCAACCAAGAACCTGATAACTTGAAGCCATATAGTAAATCAGGTATTAATAATAATAATAACCCAATGTGTACTGTTAAAATCAACAACTTGCAGGCAGGGAATGTGAAAATGGTAAACCCAGTGCTAGTCCAGATGAAAAAAATGAGAAAGAGTCTTCTCAGGTAGGTAGTTGAATATTATATCGAGTAATTTTGACTGAAATTGCAGGTTTGCATGTCTTATAATATTGGAGAGTGTGAAAAATCTGACTGTGCAAAGTATCACAACTGTATCAAATGCAGGAAGAACCATCAATGGATTAATTGTCCAAATAAGCTGGTAGCAAAATATTTGTATGTAATCTTCGAAATTTTCTAATCAGCAAGGTTTAGATATGTATGCACTACAATCGGGGTGTATGTCTTGTTAAAGAATGCATGCGCCTTCATCTATGCATGATATGTCAAGGAAATCATTCAATGCCTCAGTGTGCCCATGGCAAACGACACAATATTGATTACACCAAATATTGCCTGAACTGGAATGCAACTGGTAGATGTATCAATGAGAAGTGCGGTAAGTGTCCCAGTATTTGATCTCTATTTTGATTAAATTATCACACAAATTTAGAACGATGGCATACTTGCCTCTTTTGCAATAAAACTGAACATTCTACAGTCAATTGTGTTGATATATTTATGAGAGACAATAAGAGCCAATTAGAAGGAGAAAGCTCGACATCCAGATCTCACGATGATCAGCTATTTAACCTTCCAGATGAAATGTTGAGCTTTTCTGAATCCTCCAGCGATCAAGGTATTTTGATGCACATTCAGCTTACTCTATTAGCCTAAATTCCTCAATAATCATAGATAATAAGATAGATAATCAGTTCAGGAATGGAAAGGAATTGAAACGTCGCCAAGACAATCAAGAACTGATAAATGGACGCAAGCGAATGAGAAAGATGTCAGATTCTAAAGAATCAACTTCTGAACAATATAATCCAGATGTCAAGTCTTTCAAAAGGCAGAATGGAGGCTCTGCTGGAATGGATTCCGAAGGTATGCGTATGCAGCCAAGCAGATTAGCTGGGCATCCATCATATCAGAAACCAAAATCAGGGAAGATTGCTAACATTGGGAAAGGAATCAAAACTTGCAATTACTGGAACAAGGATGGATTTTGCCGACATAAGACATGTTGGTACGAGCATATTTGCTCCATTTGTCATTCAGGAGATCATTATGCCCTTCAATGCCCTGTTGTAGGGCAAAAGGGTGAAACTTTTAGAAACAAAATTTTTTGAGCACATATAATATCATACCTACCTGCACGTTTTTCTCTAAAGTGAATCCCTTCCCTGACTCTTTCATAAACATTATATGATTCTCCCTAATGCAATGTCCTTTTTCATCGCCTATTGGGATGGGCAGATCTTATTGCCAGAAAGACTGACAATTCGTCAGGAAGATCTCAACCCTGGGCCTGGCAAGCTGTGCCAGGGAGCAAAGTAATCAGACCAAAATTGAAAGAAAAGACAGTGTGAGAAGAGAAATTTGGTCAGGCAAAAATTAATGGTGCAGCAGAAGTTGTTATGGAGAAGGAATGTTGGATTTTCCACGCAAACTTACGTGGCGGCGCTGGCACTTTGATATCAAACTGGAATATGATCATGCCGACTAATGCTGCAATCAGAAAACGGATCGTGGACGTTTTCGTAACCGGAGAATAGGTTTCTTCGAAATCCAATCCTTCAATCTGTGAAAATCCTCGTACAACCCAACATGCTTTGAATCGAGTAATGTTGCCATGTTCATCAAGCTTGTATGTAAAAACGCATTAGCCTGATAATAAATTCCGTCCATCAGGTAAAAACGTTTCGGCCCAAGTATTGTTGCCGACTAATTGTGTGACCTCCTCCTTCATAGCTGCTAACCAGAATGGAGCCTCATCGGATCGTGATAAAGCCTCACGAAGATTGTTTGGTACAGTCCGTAAATTTCCATTCGCAATTGGTTGTGTTGGATATGAGGAATCGGCCTTCAGGGTCCAGTCAATATTAGGAACAGATTGGGTAAATAAGGAATTGCGTTTCCTTTTGGCGTTCGACAAATTTGCACTTGCTTGGCGTTTTCGTTTTCTTGCTGCATACGCTTCATCGATATCTTCTCCAATGAATTGAAGATCACTTTCGAGTTGTGCATCGTATCCCTCTACAGGACATACAGAAGGTAAGTTCGGAGATGATTCTTCAGTAATGGATTGTGGAGTCGATAAATCAGCATTTGGATCGTAATCAGCATCGTCTGGGTGATCATCGTCTAGTCCATTTAAATGTTCAACAACGTGTATGTCACCCGCTTCTTCTAAGCGGTAATATATGTGGTCATTGTTCGTATCCTCATCGACTTCTTCGTCTGCAACGGTAGAAATCAGGAAATTGTCTGAGACAAACTCAACAGTCGTCTCTTGCACCCCCTGATCCCCGGTTGGTATCTGATCAACATCGAAATATGTCCCGGCCTTCAGTGGATATTGTACCGTAAGATCGTCGAGTAACTGTCGGGTAGGATTATAACCAACAAAAACTCCCTCGTGGAACGTAACATGAAAGTATTCGCCTATTGTGTTTGTCCAAATATTGAGTGCTATGACGATCTTCAGGTCTTGACCCTTATATCCGAGAAACAGACCTAGTTCAGACTTGTCTCAGATTCTGCGCGCCGACCTTTGTTCGTGTGAGATCCACAAACTAGCGAGTGTTCCAAAGGCGTGGATAGTTGCCAGATCTATCCGCTTGTCAAAGTAAGCACAGTACGGAATCGCATTCACAGCTGAATGGAAAGTAGCGTTCTTGATGACCGCAGCGTATAGGATGGAGAGTTGCACGAATTGAAGTGTTCGTGGTAGTCCAGCTTGTAGCAGCATCACATCCGACATATACTTGATCGACTGTATATTCCGCTCTGATAGACCATCGAGTTCCTTTACTGACGGAGGAGCTGGGTGGACGCGAATGCGAGGAATCTTGGTATTGCACCATTGGATCAGCTGTTTCGTAATCAATTCTCCTGAATTGGAATGTAGTTCAGCAACGTGTAATGGGTGATTGCGATCTCCACATCAGTGATATGTCGAATCATACTATCCACTGCATCACTCTTTTGATTCAGGAAGTAGATTGTGATGAAACAAGGTTGTTCGTCGACAATGATCTGATAATATCTCTTCTTCTGTCCGTCGTAGAACAAACGTACGACATCGGAAAAAGACGGAAAAGTTTCCTCAGAGCTCGACTTATTGTAGAATAACCGCTTCTGCTTCAGCTTTGTGCGACTACAGACCAAACAATTCTGCATGATTGATTTTGTTGACAAGATTGAATGCATCCGGTTCATCCTTGGGCATTTTGAGCTTCTCTGCCGTTCGAAAGATCGTCGTCCGTAAGTGGATGTGACCAAACTGTCGAAGTTTGGTTTGAGGGCGATGTGATTTGATCAGTTTAAGTGCTGCTGATCTGGAACTTGCGCTAGAGATAGTCCTCAGGTTGATCTGTGTATGTGCAGAGTTTCGTGTTTCTCCAATCACACTCTTGCGCCACAGCCACCCGAAATCTCATATCGCCACAGGCTCTTTGAATTGTGCAAACAATTCAAATATACTGTTGTTTCGGCTTTTATAATTAACCTGTGGCTATAGATATATGGAAATATCTAATATAAACATTATTCTCTCGAATAGAGAGATATAGATCCCAGTGATCGTTCACAATAACCATTGTGAGCAGAACATGAAGATTAGCTATAATCTTGTCTACAATGACATGTTCTCTATGAGAAATAAATATGTAGTACCTTGCATTAGTATCATACGAGATGTACTCGAGTATGATATAACTGTCAGCAGCAAACTGATTAGCATCACATTCTTTCTTAAACGCATGATCACTCGCAGAATTCTACTAGATTCCAATGAGTAAAGGAGGATGTCTTCATGACCAATATTTAGAAATGCCAGTTCTTTCATGTAATGTATGATTACGCATGAACTTGTCCCAGACGTCTCTGGTAAGGCTATTTCCCCTCACTGTCGGTAGCGGATGAAGACTGGAGTAGCTAGTTCCATATATGTGCATGCATCAACACACCCCCGCAGTCAAAGCTGCGGTAGACAATGAGGATATTGGTATGAGCGTTGAGTCGCACGTCTGTTTGTTGGTAATGTATGTATTAGTCAACAAGGGTCAAATCAGATTGACATGTAAGACCAAGTGCGCGTGTGAATTTTCAAAATAATTTGAATGTCAAGGGTTTTGTGAAAATATCAGCAATTTGGTTCTCAGTATCAATATCTCTGAGTTCCTGCTGCTTCTGCTCAATTTGAAGATTCACAAACTTTTCGCGAACATCCATGTGTTCAGTTCTGTGATCATTAAGCAGGTCATGGCAATAGACTGCGTAGAGGTATTATCTTGCCAGAGGATCATGGGCTTACTTTTGGATGAAATACCAATGGTTGCCATGACGTTTTTCATCCACTTCATCTCACGTGATAATTCATTCAATGCATATAACTCTGCTTCAGTGGAAGAGCAAGTTATAACCTGTTGCTTTGTAGACTGCCAGCAAACAGCTGCATTGGCAAACATTACGACATATCCTGTCCTGGAATAGCGAGCAGGATCATTTGCCCAGTCTGCATCAGCATATCCCATAGGGATGTGTTCATTTGATGCAAACTCATATACACCATCAGAGTGTACGTTGGGAGTGGGTATGTTGTTGCGTGTGTAATGCAAACCATAGTCCCATGTTCCCAATAAGTAACGATGCAGGCGATCTAGTGCCTTTTGTTCGCAAACTCGTGGTTCAACCTGATGTTGCGCCAAGACATTGATAGCATAAGATAAATCAGGTCTGGTCTTTGTAGCTAGGCACGAGATTTTCATGAGTTCCGAGCGAAAAATAGTTGCATCATTTTTGGATAAAATAGGCAAGCTTGTTTCATGTTTGTAGTGAGAAGAAATAGGTGTTTTGGCTGGTTTAAGATTGGATTCCCATAATTTCAATCTCTGCAAATTTCCTTTGCATATTGAGCATTGGTTATGAAATAACCGTGAGTCGTTTTGATCAATTGCATTTTCAGAATCCATTTGGCTGTAGAGTGACTTCCGACCTTGAATGAGGAATTCAAGCCATCCATGAAGTCCTGGTAGCCATTTTGGGTCTGGAGAGAAATGAAGAATATCATCTACATGAACAGTAGTGTGTTCACGTATTTTCACAGTGGAACTGTGAGTAGATGATTTCATTTGCCAGAAATGACAAGCATCTGAAAGATCACGGATGTATCCCATGTCTTCATATTTTGCCCAGAGGCATTTGTACCATTCTCTAGCAGCTTGATGTAAACCATATAAGCTTTTGACAAGATTACAAACTAATGGATTGCCAGATTCGTCAGTCTCTGTAAATCCATGAGGCATTTCAACATAAACATCTTCCTCAAGTGATGCATTGAGATATGCTCCTGTAATGTCAAATTGATAAATGTGTAATTTGACAATTGCAGCAAGAGCAACTAGTAATCGAATTGTTGTGGTTTTCGCCACAGGAGAATAGCTTTTGTCGAAATCCATTCCCTGTATCTGGGAGAACCCTCTAACTACCCATCGTGCCTTGAATCAGATGATGTTGCCATCTTCATCAAGTTTGTATGAATAAACCCATTTGCCTGTGAGAAGGTTGTTCCCATTTGGCAAGATGCGTTTGTTCCATGTTCCCAAATTGATAAGTTGTTGATTTTCTTCACACATGGCTGCAAGCCAGTATGGCCATTCATCAGGTCGCGACATAGCTTCCTGGACTGTTTTGGGAATACTTCTCAAGTGTCCTTGAGGTATAGGAACGTCGGGTGTACTCGATTTTGCTTTCTCATTTACATTGACATTGGGGATATTACGTCTCAACAAAGGATGTCTTTGCTGGGGATGAAATCTGTTTGTTGGAGTAACCATAGGTTGTTTGCCTTTAAGTTTGCGACGTTTGGCTTTGTGTGCAACAAATCCATAATCGTTGTCATCATCTTCACCAATCCATTGTAAATCTTCGAAATCATTTTGGGAATCATCTTCATTTTGTTCTTGTACGTGTTGTACAGAGAGTGGTACATAAGTGTCATCGTTCATGTTTAACGAATGGTTATAGTCGTTGGTGGTATCGTGCTCGTCATCAACATTTGAATCATGTTGGGACATAGGAGTAACATGCATTTGTGAGATATCCATTCGATGATAAAATCGTTGGTTGGGATCCAACTCCTCATCAGATGGGGTGTTAGCGCTATCATCTGTTGAACAAAGCTGTGGTCTGGATCCTCAGGTTGTGTGTGTTGCTAATTCACGGGTTAATGTTTCTAAGAGATGAATAAAGAAGACTGCGAGTCACAAGTACTAGCGCAAGAGAATGCTCCTTGTGTGTATCGCCACAGGCTCCTTAAATAAGTGTACTGTCGTTTTGGCTTTTCCTTCCGGAAGATCTGGATCGCAGCCATAAGGTTTGACTCTTCTTCTCACAGGCGTCGCGAAGCATAATCATGCTAAGCTGTGTGTGAGATCTAGCTCTCCTCAACAGGATTGTTCTCACACATGATTCCCACAAACGCGGTAATCATATGTAAACCTTTGCTGTGATCTGATCCGGGCTTCACTTCTACAAGTGGATGATAGAAAAGTAATGACAGTTTACTATACCTATGGCCGCAATAAATATAACCCATGAAGAAATAACCGGAGGTATCCAAACTCGTAATAGATCATCATCTATATGCTTTAGTTCAATAGTTAGAAATGTTGCTCAGTGAAGAGTGACATTTCTGTATATCGGGCGTTTGTGTTTTGTACTATCAATGACTGGATTGGCCAAGTCCATCAATCGAAATACTTAACAACATGCAACTTCTGTGGCAAACGAGGACACAAGTAGTCGACGTGTAAACGCTATCTCACTGCAAAGAGTCTTTGTTTAGACACGGATTTTCGTGCATTCATTGCCAGCCGTGGCGATGCAGGTGATGATTCGTCGGAGGACGAATCTACCGCCAAACCGGTGTTGACCAAGAAGGTAATCTTTGACCTTACCCAACCTACTTCTGTTGATAAAGATGCTGACACATACATCGGAAATATGTTTTCGATAGTGAACGCACACTCGGCACAGAAGGTTGTCCGTGTACATGTGTTCAAGCAAAGGATCGTGTGGGTTTGCTTGATACAGGCGCAACTGTTTGGATGACACCTAATCGTCATGCCTTTAGTTCGCTGACGTATACGAATGACGAGGACGTGGTGGAACTAGCGGATAGTCATACAATTCCAGTTTGTGGTTTTGGAGATGTATCTGTAGTCTTACCCAATGGGCGAATTAAGATAATACACAACGCACTTTATGTTCCTGATCTCGAAGACACACTTGCATCAGTGTGTAGTATCATTGGAGACTCCGGGGACATTGTGAGTTTCACCAAAGACAAGGTTATCCTCACGCATGGTGATACGGATGAACACGTTATTATTGGGCGACGGGAAAGAGATTTGTACCATCTCTATGCTAATGTTAGTACCGTCGGAACTCACCAACCGCGGCATGTGATAGCTCAACGAGCTAAAGCAGTAGCGGTATCCGCAGAAGGTCTCGATCAGTCGATGGACTTTACGTCCGGTGTACGATCTTCTCACGCGATGGGTCTCGATGTAATGTCAGACAACAGCATTCGTCAAACGAACGATGATGAATGTCAACGAGCATCTCAAGATACAGTTGGAGTGAGCACCAACTTATCGCCAGTGACAGTACACGAACTTGCAAAGTTACACCAGTAGTTTGGTCACATCCACTTACGGACGATCTTTCGAACGGCAGAGAAGCTCAACATCAAAATGCCCAAGGTTGAACCGGATGCATTCAATCTTGTCAACAAATCAATTATGCAGAATTGTTTGGTCTGTAGTCGCACAAAGCTGAAGCAGAAGCCGATTTATTCTACAATAAGTCGAGCTCCGAGGAAACTTTTCCGTCTGTTTTCCGATGTCGTACGTTTAATCTACGACGGACAGAAGAAGAGATATTGGCAGATCATTGTCGACGAACAACCTCGTTTCATCACAATCTACTTCCTGAATCGAAAGAGTGATGCGGTGGATAGTATGATTCGACATATCGCTGATGTGGAAAATCGCAATCACCCATTACACGTTGCTGAACTACGTTCCGATTCAGGAGAATTGATTACTAAACGGTTGATCCAATGGTGTAATACCAAGATTCCTCGCATCCGCGTCCACCCAGCTCCTCCGTCAGTAAAGGAACTCGATGGTCTATCAGAGCGGAATATACAATCGATCAAGTATATGTCGGACGCGATGCTGCTACAAGCTGGACTACCACGAACACTTCAATTCGTGCAACTCTCCATCCTATACGCTGCGGTCGTCAAGAACGCTACTTTCCATTCAGCTGTGAATGCGATTCCGTACTGTGCTTACCTTGACAAGCGGATAGATTTGGCAACTATCCACGCCTTTGGAACACTCGTTAGTTTGTGGATCTCACACGAACAAAGGTTGGCGCGCAGAATCCGAGACAAGTCTGAACCAGGTCTGTTTCTCGGATACAAGGGTGAAGACCTGAAGATCGTCATAGCACTCAATTTTCGGACAAACACGATAGGCGAATACTTCCATGTTACGTTCCACGAGGGAGTTTTTGTTGGTTATAATCCTACCCGACAGTTACTCGACGATCTTACGGTACAATATCCACTGAAGGCCGGGACATATTTCGATGTTGATCAGATACCAACCGGGGATCAGGGGGTGCAAGAGACGACTGTTGAGTTTGTCTCAGACAATTTCCCGATTTCTACCGTTGCAGACGAAGAAATCGATGAGGATATGAACGACGACCCCATATATTACCGCTTAGAAGAAGCCAGTGACATGCATGTTGTTGAACATTTACATGGACTAGACGATGATGACCCAGACGATGCTGATTACGATCCAAATGCTGATTTATCGACTCCACAATCCATTACTGAAGAATCTCCGAATTTGTCTTCCGTATCTCCTGTAGAGGAATATGATGCACAACTCGAAAGTGATCTTCAATTCATTGGAGAAGATGTCGACGAAGCGTATGCAGCAAGAAAACGAAAACGTCAAGCAAGTGCAAATTTGTCGAACGCCAAAAGAAAACAAAATTCCTTGTTTACCCGATCCGTTCCTAATATCGATTGGACCCTGAAGGCCGATTCCTCATATCCAACACAACCAATTGCGAATGGAAATATACAGACTGCACCAAAGACTCTTCGTGAGGCTTTATCACGATCCGATGAGGCTCCATTCTGGTTAGCAGCGATGAAGGAGGAAGTCACACAACTAGTCAGCAACAATACTTGGGCCGAAACGTTTTTACCTGATGGACGGAATTTATTATCGGGCAAATGGGTTTTCACATATAAGCTTGACGAACATGGCAATATTACTCGATTCAAAGCACGTTGGGTCGTACGAGGATTTTCACAGATTGAAGGATTGGATTTCGATGAAACCTATTCTCCAGTTACGAAAACGTCTACGATCCGTTTTCTGATTGCATTAGCAGCATTAGTCGGCATGATCATATTCCAGTTTGATATCAAGGGTGCATATCTCAATGCGATACTGGAAGAAGAGAACTACGTCGAACTCCCTCATGGTTTCGGACGAGTAGATTTCCGGAATCGACCCATCGTCTGCAGACTTATCAAAAGTCTGTACGGTCTACACCAGGCAGCTCGAGAATGGTACAAAACTCTTTGGAAACAATATCTCAGTGTTGGTTTTGTGAGGAATATTGCAGACATCTGTCATTTCTCGCGATACAATCCAACAAATAATACCTGCGAACACACTACCGTTCATGTCGATGATATACTACATTTTTCCACAGATCCAAACGCATATCATCGGTTTCAGACCGATTTGGAAACTTCGTTCACAGTAGGCAGTACTTCGAAGGCGAAATGTGTTGATGCATGCACATATATGGAACTAGCTACTCCAGTCTTCATCCACTACCGACACTGAGGGGAAATAGCCTTACCAGAGACGTCTGGGACAAGTTCATGCGTAATCATACATTACATGAAAGAACTGGCATTTCTAAATATTGGTCATGAAGACATCCTCCTTTACTCATTGGAATCTAGTAGAGTTCTGAGAGTGATCACGCGTTTGAGAAAGAATGTGATGCTAATCAGTTTGCTGCTGACAGTTATATCATACTCGAGTACATCTCGTATGATATTAATGCAAGGTACTACACACTTATTTCTCATAGAGAACATGTCATTGTAGACAAGATTATAGCTAATCTTCATGTTCTGCTCACAATGGTTATTGTGAACGATCACTGGGATCTATATCTCTCTATTCGAGAGAATAATGTTTATATTAGATATTTCCATATATCTATAGCCACAGGTTAATTATAAAAGCCGAAACGACAGTATATTTGAATTGTTTGCACAATTCAAAGAGCCTGTGGCGATATGAGATTTCGGGTGGCTGTGGCGCAAGAGCGTGATTGGAGAAACACGAAACTCTGCACATACACAGATCAACCTGAGGACTATCTCTAGCGCAAGTCCCAGATCAGCAGCACTAAAACTGATCAAATCACATCGCCCTCAAACCAAACTTCGACACAATAGTTATTGCCACAAGGCGCTTCCCCCGATCAACACCAGATCTCCAACGCTTACAGTATGCCTAAGAACGACACCCGCGACGGAAAACCAAGGCCGTTCGCTGGGCAAACGCTTGGGGAGTTCGATAAATACATGAAGATCGTTCAGAATTATGCGAACTCGAAAGGAGAAGCTGGAACTTTGCTCACAAAGCCGCCCTACCCAAAGCCGGAAGACTTTGTGAAAGAAGAGGAGCCAGAACGGCCTGAACGACCATCTGCACTCGAAGAATACGACACAACAAATGACTTTGATTATGCCGTTAAAGAGTACGACGTAGCGTTGAAAGAGTACAACGCAATTGTGAACGACAATCATCGACGATTGCAATCATATCGCGCTGAATTACAGATGTACGAACGATCTCAAGGACACAACAACATTGCAAACAGTTGTCTTGCCGATTGTTTTCCGGAGGTCGACATCAATTTAGTGCAAAAACATCAGAATGCCGTTGATCGAGTTGCTGCTTTACGCGGAATTTACGCAGCAAAACGGCAGAAGACTTTTGAGAGCCGCCATTGGGAAGACCGTTTCAAAGCTCTATCTTGCTCCAACGGTGAAGATGCACTTGAAGTCAAATCATTCATTGCTGAGCTGATTCAACTCACCGAGGAAAAGCTTTCAACCCAACCGGCTGAAGCTGTTATTCACGAACTTCTCACTCGAGTTCGCTCAAAGATCAGTGAACCTGATATCAATCTACAATCCTTTTCGATTTTACTCAGAGACATCTCAATGGACACTTTCACAAAGTATGAACCTGATCTACTTGATGATGAGGATGATTCTGGTCAGAAGATACAATCAGAACACCATTACCTGAGAACAATGCAGAACTTACTTGCTGAGATGAGAGAAATCATTCAAATGGATGTAACTCGCGATTACACTCCTTCAGATTCACCTCAAATCAAAGGCAAAGCCATGCGAGCAAAGACCAAAAGACTACCGAAAGCTCATGCTGCTCATGAGGTTTGTGTTTTACATCCCAACTCTTCTCATTCTTCTGCAGAGTGTAAACAACTCAAATATTTGATTGAGAAACATGCTTCCTCACATAAAGGAAATGCCAACAGTAAGACTGCAAACAATCGTGCCGCATCAAAATCTAAGGATGCGAAGAACAACAAATTCTCTTGCGATTTCTGTGGCAAATCTGGCCACACGCAGAATTTCTGCAGGAAACGCAAACTAGCCAAAAGTTTGAATGATGAGGAATGGAAACAGATAAAAGCATCTCGTGCTTCCTCCTCAACATCCCAGAACATGGATATCGATTCTCAGGAATCAGAACCTTCCAGCAAGGTACAATCCATCAAATCCTTCTCTTCAATATTCAAAGCTAATAATATTGTGGATTTTACACATCCCTCTATTATCACAGCATTGAAGAGTACCAACTGCAATCTACACGTAAATGCCAAACCTCTCGGTTTGATTGACTCTGGTGCTACTGCCTGGATGACTCCAGACAGACATGCATTCAAGAATTTATCTTACGTTAATGATGCAGGAGATGTTTACTTGGCAGACAATCATCCCATTCCTATTAAAGGCTATGGAGATATTGCACTTGTTTTGTCAAATGGTTCAATAAAACACATTCAAAATGCACTTTTTGTTCCCGATTTAGAGGATACACTTATATCTGTCTATAGCATCATCGGGGATGAAGGTGATATAGTCAGTTTCACCAAAGACAAAGTCTATTTGTCAAACAAAGGAACTGAACAATGTGTTACCATTGGTTTAAGACGTGGAGGTTTATATTATCTTCATGGAAGTTTGGATACCACTAATCCATTTCTTAAACACTCTTCCAAAATAGGTGCAGCTATTTTGACGAATCTTTCTAATTCTGCACTCTCTGTTGGCAAACAGAATGTTTTACCTGGTACCACTACAAACACTGCCCAAGAGCAGCAGACAACCACGTCTGGTGTAAGGTTTGACACAGTGAAGGACAACAATGTTTTCCCAAAAGATTCTAACAAAACTAGAAATTACGGGGGTGAAGTTTTAGACGGAGCTTCATCTGCAACATTAAGTCTATACTCCCAAACAATGGCTGATAATGGAGTAAACAACGTTTCAGCTGTGACCATCAACAAATTAGCTAGATTACACCAGCAATTTGGTCACATACATTTGCGGAAAATCCTGCAAACTTTACATTCTCTGGGAAAGAAACTGCCCAAAGTCAGGAGTGATGCACTTGATTTTGTTAACTCGTCTATTTTACAGAACTGCATAATTTGCAATCAGACTAAGGCTGTACAAACTCCAATTTACTCAACGCTAAGTCCAGCACTGAGGAAATTATATCGCCTACATACTGATGCAGTACCAATTGTCCGAAATGGCAAAACAATAGGTCACTGGCAGATTATCGTAGATGAATACAGTTCTCACATCACAATCTACTTCTTGCAACGAAAGAGCGAAGCCTCTGATAGTATGCTAAGACACATCGCAGATGTTGAAAATAGATTTCTGCCACTTCACGTCTATGAAGTGAGATCCGATTCTGGAGAACTATTGTCAAACCAATTCTTGACTTGGTGCAGTAACAAGGTACCACGCAGACATGCCCATCCTTCACCTGCATCAGTCAAAGAGCTAAATGGTCTTGCTGAACGGAATGTCCGTTCAATGAAAGAGATGTACAAGTCTATGCTGAAAACAGCTGGTCTTCCACATACTTTACAGTTCATCAAATTTGCCATCCTTTATGCTGCGACTGTCAAAAATTGTGTTTACCATTCTAGAACTAAGAATGTACCACATACTGTTTACTTTGACAAGCTGATTGATCCGGCAATCATTCACACCTTTGGTACCCTGGTTAGTCTCTGGATTTCTCCAGAACAAAGGTCTAGTCGCAAAGTATCAGAGAAGTCAGAGCTAGGACTATTTCTGGGTTATAAGGGTGAAGATATTGTTAAGTATTTCGATTGATGGACTTGGCCAATCCAGTCATTGATAGTACAAAAACACAAACGCCCGATATACAGAAATGTCACTCTTCACTGAGCAACATTTCTAACTATTGAACTAAAGCATATAGATGATGATCTATTACGAGTTTGGATACCTCCGGGTATTTCTTCATGGGTTATATTTATTGCGGCCATAGGTATAGTAAACTGTCATTACTTTTCTATCATCCACTTGTAGAAGTGAAGCCCGGATCAGATCACAGCAAAGGTTTACATATGATTAACGCGTTCGTGGGAATCATGTGTGAGAACAATCCTGTTGAGGAGAGCTAGATCTCACGCACAGCTTAGCATGATTATGCTTCGCTACGCCTGTGAGAAGAAGAGTCAAACCTTATCGCTTCGATCCAGATCTTCCGGAAGGAAAAGCCAAAACGACAGTACACTTATTTAAGGAGCCTGTGGCGATACACACAAGGAGCATTCTCTTGCGCTAGTACTTGTGACTCGCAATCTTCTTTATTCATCTCTTAGAAACATTAACCCGTGAATTAGCAACACACACAACCTGAGGATCCAGACCACAGCTTTGTTCAACACAATAGTTACGAATCGTTGCTTAACACATTTCTTTGGACAACAACGACAAGATGGGTTCAGGATCGAATGACGCCACATCTTCGCGGCCGAAGCCATTCACCGGTAAAACGCTGCAGGATTTCGATCTGTACATGGAACAAGTGCAGACTTACGCAAACTTACGTGGCAGCGCTGGCACTATGCTTCTCCAAGAACCAATGGCTCTTCCTGATAGTCCGAATTACGAGGCGGAAGGAAATCGCCCACAGCGTCCGATAGTCATCGCCGGAGCTGCTGGCGGAGCTGCTAACGAAGCACGAGCACAATGGGAAGCAGAACTACGTGAACATTTGGCGATCGTCACACACAACAGTCACTTACGTACGCAATATCGTGCTGAGATGCAAGATTACCGTGCACAACAAGCGGACAATAACGTCGCAGTTGGAATTCTATGCGAATGTTTCCCAAAACGCGACATGAATCGAGTCAGAGCTTATGCGTCAGCAAAAGGCAAAGTCGATGGACTTCGCCGAATTTTCAGTGCTGGCGGTCAAGCTCCGATCGAATCGTCTATGTGGGAGCAACGGCTGGTAGATCTGAAATGTACGAACGGTCAGTCGGCAGAAAGCGTTCAGCAGTTTGTGACCGACCTCACTGAGTTATTCGAACTCAAACTGAACTCTTTACCGGACGAACTCGTAATCAAGGATCTACTAAACCGGTTAGTCGCAAAAATCACGATGCAGACAATTGAACTACGGACCCTCGTACCTTTTCTCGGAAAAATGATCACTTCTGCGTATGCCGAATGGGAACCGGCGTTAATACAAGATCCAATTGATGCTGCAAACCCGAATGCTCCGCGACCATTCCACCAAAAGCCAACGCATTACTTCGAAACAGTGTCAAATATCTTGACCGACCTAAACCAATTGGTCCAACTCAACTTCACCATGGATGCCGGTGGGCCGAATGGGACAAAGAAGGCCATGAAGGCAAAGGCGAAGAAAGCGAAGGCGAAAGCGAAAGCCAAGGTTGCGAAGTCGGAGGATATTTGTACCTTGCATCCGAACTCATCTCACACCAATGCTCAATGCCGTGAGCAGGGTGCCTCGGGTGGCTCAGGCAGTAGCGGTGGGAGTAGCAGTTCCACTCGGACCAGGCAGTCGCAGGACTCCAGGTCGTCCACATCTTCTTCTGCAAAGAAGACAGATCTCACATGCAATTTCTGTGGCAAACGAGGACACAAGCAGTCGGCGTGTAAACTCTATCTCACTGCAAAGAGCCTTTGTTTAGACACGGATTTTCGTGCATTCATTGCCAGCCGTGGCGATGCAGGTGATGATTCGTCGGAGGACGAATCTACCGCCAAACCGGTGTTGACCAAGAAGGTAATCTTTGACCTTACCCAACCTACTTCTGTTGATAAAGATGCTGACACATACATCGGAAATATGTTTTCGATAGTGAACGCACACTCGGCACAGAAGGTTGTCCGTGTACATGTTCAAGCAAAGGATCGTGTGGGTTTGCTTGATACAGGCGCAACTGTTTGGATGACACCTAATCGTCATGCCTTTAGTTCGCTGACGTATACGAATGACGAGGACGTGGTGGAACTAGCGGATAGTCATACAATTCCAGTTTGTGGTTTTGGAGATGTATCTGTAGTTTTACCCAATGGGCGAATTAAGATAATACACAACGCACTTTATGTTCCTGATCTCGAAGACACACTTGCATCAGTGTGTAGTATCATTGGAGACTCCGGGGACATTGTGAGTTTCACCAAAGACAAGGTTATCCTCACGCATGGTGATACGGATGAACACGTTATTATTGGGCGACGGGAAAGAGATTTGTACTATCTCTATGCTGATGTTAGTACCGTCGGAACTCACCAACCGCGGCATGTGATTGCTCAACGAGCTAAAGCAGTAGCGGTATCCGCAGAAGGTCTCGATCAGTCGATGGACTTTACGTCCGGTGTACGATCTTCTCACGCGATGGGTCTCGATGTAATGTCAGACAACAACATTCGTCAAACGAACGATGATGAATGTCAACGAGCATCTC
Source organism: Cladochytrium replicatum (assembly GCA_025526935.1). Taxonomy (NCBI): domain Eukaryota; kingdom Fungi; phylum Chytridiomycota; class Chytridiomycetes; order Cladochytriales; family Cladochytriaceae; genus Cladochytrium; species Cladochytrium replicatum. The sequence goes on from JAHLKD010000020.1 coordinate 584,362, forward strand.
AAGATACAGTTGGAGTGAGCACCAACTTATCGCCAGTGACAGTACACGAACTTGCAAAGTTACACCAGCAGTTTGGTCACATCCACTTACGGACGATCTTTCGAACGGCAGAGAAGCTCAACATCAAAATGCCCAAGGTTGAACCGGATGCATTCAATCTTGTCAACAAATCAATTATGCAGAATTGTTTGGTCTGTAGTCGCACGAAGCTGAAGCAGAAGCCGATTTATTCTACAATAAGTCGAGCTCCGAGGAAACTTTTCCGTCTGTTTTCCGATGTCGTACGTTTAATCTACGACGGACAGAAGAAGAGATATTGGCAGATCATTGTCGACGAACAACCTCGTTTCATCACAATCTACTTCCTGAATCGAAAGAGTGATGCGGTGGATAGTATGATTCGACATATCGCTGATGTGGAAAATCGCAATCACCCATTACACGTTGCTGAACTACGTTCCGATTCAGGAGAATTGATTACTAAACGGTTGATCCAATGGTGCAATACCAAGATTCCTCGCATCCGCGTCCACCCAGCTCCTCCGTCAGTAAAGGAACTCGATGGTCTATCAGAGCGGAATATACAATCGATCAAGTATATGTCGGACGCGATGCTGCTACAAGCTGGACTACCACGAACACTTCAATTCGTGCAACTCTCCATCCTATACGCTGCAGTCGTCAAGAACGCTACTTTCCATTCAGCTGTGAATGCGATTCCGTACTGTGCTTACCTTGACAAGCGGATAGATTTGGCAACTATCCACGCCTTTGGAACACTCGTTAGTTTGTGGATCTCACACGAACAAAGGTTGGCGCGCAGAATCCGAGACAAGTCTGAACTAGGTCTGTTTCTCGGATACAAGGGTGAAGACCTGAAGATCGTCATAGCACTCAATTTTCGGACAAACACAATAGGCGAATACTTCCATGTTACGTTCCACGAGGGAGTTTTTGTTGGTTATAATCCTACCCGACAGTTACTCGACGATCTTACGGTACAATATCCACTGAAGGCCGGGACATATTTCGATGTTGATCAAATACCAACCGGGGATCAGGGGGTGCAAGAGACGACTGTTGAGTTTGTCTCAGACAATTTCCCGATTTCTACCGTTGCAGACGAAGAAATCGATGAGGATATAAACGACGACCCCATATATTACCGCTTAGAAGAAGCCGGTGACATGCATGTTGTTGAACATTTACATGGACTAGACGATGATGACCCAGACGATGCTGATTATGATCCAAATGCTGATTTATCGACTCCACAATCCATTACTGAAGAATCTCCGAATTTGTCTTCCGTATCTCCTGTAGAGGAATATGATGCACAACTCGAAAGTGATCTTCAATTCATTGGAGAAGATGTCGACGAAGCATATGCAGCAAGAAAACGAAAACGTCAAGCAAGTGCAAATTTGTCGAACGCCAAAAGGAAACAAAATTCCTTGTTTACCCGGTCCGTTCCTAATATCGATTGGACCCTGAAGGCCGATTCCTCATATCCAACACAACCAATTGCGAATGGAAATATACGGACTGCACCAAAGACTCTTCGTGAGGCTTTATCACGATCCGATGAGGCTCCATTCTGGTTAGCGGCGATGAAGGAGGAAGTTACACAACTAGTCGGCAACAATACTTGGGCCGAAACGTTTTTACCTGATGGACGGAATTTATTATCGGGCAAATGGGTTTTCACATATAAGCTTGACGAACATGGCAATATTACTCGATTCAAAGCACGTTGGGTCGTACGAGGATTTTCACAGATTGAAGGATTGGATTTCGATGAAACCTATTCTCCAGTTACGAAAACGTCCACGATCCGTTTTCTGATTGCATTAGCAGCATTAGTCGGCATGATCATATTCCAGTTTGATATCAAGGGTGCATATCTCAATGCGATACTGGAAAAAGAGAACTACGTCGAACTCCCTCATGGTTTCGGACGAGTAGATTTCCAGAATCGACCCATCGTCTGCAGACTTATCAAAAGTCTGTACGGTCTACACCAGGCAGCTCGAGAATGGTACAAAACTCTTTGGAAACAATATCTCAGTGTTGGTTTCGTGCGGAATATTGCAGACATCTGTCATTTCTGGCGATACAATCCAACAAATAATACCCGCGAACACACTACCGTTCATGTCGATGGTATACTACATTTTTCCACAGATCCAAACGCATATCATCGGTTTCAGACCGATTTGGAAACTTCGTTCACAGTAGGCAGTACTTCGAAGGCGAAATGGATTCTGAAAATGGAGTTATTGCAGACAACGGAAGGATATTTCCTTAGCAATGCATTGTACGTAAAGAAGATTCTCGAAGAAGCGAATTTATGGGGTACCAACATCAAACCGACCAAAACACCGATGTCAAAATCATATATCTTTGATGAGACCACACCAACACTGTCCGATGCCGAGGCAACACAATTTCGATCAATGTTAATGAAGATATCGTACGTGGCGACTAAGACACGACCGGATATTTCATACGCAGTCAATATTTTGGCACAACATCAGAA